>JAGSMP010000168.1:0-1207257 GCA_029286625.1 Parnassius orleans
ATTTCTGAATGAGCGTAAGCTTGGATTGAATTTCTTTTTATATGTAAAACAATTTAAGTTGTTTTATATTCTAACTAGCTGTTACCCGCGGCTTCGCCCGCATGGTCACTGGGAAATGAACTATTCATTGCTTTTTGAATTGAAAGAAAACTGAGTTTTATAGATTTCTCAGAGATGCAGCCATTAAAAGGAAACTGAGCAAAATTGATTAGTCAGCCCATTTAAATGTTTTGAAACGTAGCGTATAGGAAAGCATGAAAATAGCCTGTTTATTCCAAATGGAAATGGGATATTTTATTAATTAAAGGAAACTGAGCATAATTATCCGTCAGGGATGCAGACTTTTGAAAAGAAACTGAGCTAAATTGATTCGTCAGAGATGCAGTTTTCTGAATTGAAAGGAAACTGAGCCAAATAAAAGATCCGTCAGAGATGCAGCCTTTTGAGTTGAAAGGAAACTGAGCTTAATAGGTCCGTCAGAGGTGCAGCATTTGGAATTGAAAAGAAACTGAGCTAAATAGGAAATTTTGAATTGAAAGGGAAGATCTGTGAATTCTGATTAATTGATTGTGGGAATTTTGGAAAAAACTAACTGAACACTATTTTAAGACGCTTCTGTACACAATGTTATATGTTTTTCCATTCGGGGAAAGAATGTGGAGATTCTGGGCATTTGACACACGCGAACATGCTACATACAGCTGACCATGAGAGAAGCACGGTTTTTCTAAGTTGACCCCCGCTACTTGTAACGTTTGCCCTTGCGCTTTATTAATTGTCATTGCAAAACTGAGCTTAATAGGGAACTGCAACCTTTTGAATTGAAAAGGAAGATCTGTGGGAATTATAGGGATCCGTGGTATAATAACATTTTCACCTTTTCCTACGCCTGTCAAAATTGTAGCACCGATTATGTTCCGTCCAAGATGTGTCACACGCAGCCTTGTCCCGTTACATAACCGAGGAGCATCTAAATTTCGCATTAGCATGACTGGGACGCCTAATTTTAATTGAAGCTATGTGAGGGCCCACCTGACAAACCCTAGAGAATTTAGAAACTCTACGGGATATGAAGTGCTCTGTTCTGTGTCCATAACTGTGTCTACTGACAAATACTCTGTTATTTCTCCTGCTACTTCGCTTAATATATCTGAATTTATTTTGTTAACGCTCTCATTTTTTGGTGCAAGAATCGCCCTTTCACATAACCATTTGTCTTCATGCATGTTGTTCGTTAAATCTGAATAAACGCTCGCAATAAATTCGGAATGACTCTGTACTAAATTACAAAAATCTTTCGTCAATTTAACGCAGCCCTCAGCATCCGTTTCCAACCGCCCATCGCCAAGTTTTAATAGTGTGTCAGCATTATTTGCCAGCATTGATATCATTATACAAATGCACTCTCATATTCGTAGTTAAATTTAATTTTGTCACCTTGTTCCATAAAATAGACTACTTGAGGCATACTTTAATTTCATCTGCAGGTGTGCCCTTTTGAATGACAGGTAAAGTTTGGCGAAAGTCACCAGCCAGTAAAACCACCATTCCTCCCTTTACATCGGTATTGCTGCGCAAATCCTGGAGCGTTCGATTTAGTGCTTCTACAGCTTTTTTATGCGACATTGTACTTTCGTCCCACACTAAAAGTTTGCATTGTCGTAGCATTATACCTCGTGCACTATATTTGCTAAAGATGCAGATCGGCGATTCTTCCTGGGCTAGATTTAGAGGGAGTTGTAAAACAGAATGTGCAGTGCGGCCCCCGTTTAGCAGCGTGGCGGCTATACCGGAGGAAGCTACGGCCACAGCAATGTTTTTATCTTTCCGTACTTGCGCTAGTAATAAATTTAACAAAAATGTCTTCCCAGTTCCTCCAGGGCCATCTAAAAAGAAAAGTGCACCATTTCCAGATTCAATTTGTACTAATACTTTGTCAAAACTCGTTTTTGTTCGGGAAGCAAGCGGGGTACAAATTCGGCTACTTGCTGCTGCAAAGCTGGTATATCGTAGTTTGTTGCACGTATAATTTCATCACTTAGTTCATTTTCGGTTGTTCGCTGAGGGCTTATCATTCCAAAGTCGCTTAATTTTTTGCCTACCATTGCCATTACTTTATCTTCAATTTTTCCAAGTGCTTCATTATAAATGTGTTCATTGTATGTCATGTTCGCGTATGTCTGCTTTAAACTTCGCAAAATATCTTCCGCCATGTACTCTTTATATTTGTCCCACAATTTATGTGCATTAGATAGCCCGCAAGATGATATGAGAGTTGCATAAAGATACCTAATTTTGGCTGGTGACTGGCACTGCACAGCTTCCTCCATGGTTTCATCCCAGTAATTATCGTTTTCTGAAAGATGCAGAGCTTCACATGCTTCTCTATAAGTTGCGTATTCCTGACCGTTAACAGTTTTAAGGTCTTTATATCCTGTAGGACCCCGAACATGGTGCAGCAGCAATCGTAAACAAAACATTCAAAATTAGTTACATGGACGGTATACACGACCAAGGGCATCTGATGACTTTACACGGGCCAATTTGCAACAGGCGCGCCTTGAATACAGCGTTTCCTCCTTCCTAGATGTGTTCCAAGTATAATAGCGGGGACTTCAGAATATAACAACGTTTTGCAAAGGGTCGGTTTGACAAAGTTGAAAGAAGACTGTTAGTGTAGTTTTGGCGGTGATGCAATTCTTTCTTGAAATTTCTTTCGGTGAAATATACACGCTCTCCATTTTCTAAGTGCACAGCAAGGTGAGTAACTGTTGGGTGCCTTTCGTGTAAAGGGAAGCCAAGGAGACGCCACGCTGCCTCGTTACTGCTGACATAACGCCCTGCCTGAAAGGTCTTTACTTCATTAACGGGATTTGCCTCACCTTCACTCCTGAGATTAAATATTGCTTGGTCGCTTCCTTTATTTATGTACTTACAGATATACTTGATTGCGCGGACAGAGCTACATGCTTCTACATTAATGTGGGCATTAAACATTTTATATAGAATGGGCGAATACGGGACAATCCAGCTGTTATCTAAGGTTTCGAACGCTCCAGAGCGAGATTTGATTGTAACTTTCCTTCCACCATCTTCGGGAGCTCTGCGTCTGTATAAAGGGTAGCCATTGTCATTGTGCACTGTTTCTTTTAATAGCTGTTTAGGGAATTTCTTTGTACATTTTCCTTCTTTCATACATGGCGATATTGAATTTCGTGCTCCACATGGACCGTGAATCATATTTCGGACGATGGTATCATACAATTCTTTATCTTGCTCAGGATCCGAAATCTCGGCGCTTATTATGTCGTCTATTTGGCTGGGCCGCAACTTCTCTTTAAGCCATATTAGAATGTGGGCATGCGGTAATCCTCTTTTTTGCCATTCAATCGAATACATGAAGCACTGCACCTCTCCGAAAATTTTCCCTTTGTTAATTACATACATTAATTTTTGTACTTTAAATCTAAATACTCTAGCAACTAAATCGTGTCTGTCAGTACTTTTTTGGCCCGGCATTAGCTCCTCGGTTATTTCTTTCCATTTGGGATTGCAAGTAAAAGTAACAAAAAGATCAGGTCTTCCGTAAGTTCGTACATAGGCGAATGTGTCTTGTGTGTACTCATGTAGGTAGCGGGGACTGTTAACGAATGATGAGGGCAGAATTACCATTTTACCTAAATCTCTGGGGTTTTCATTGGCGTCGCTAGAAACTGCATCTTGTAAATGTATATAATTCTCAACGCAGCTTTTTGATTAAAGATATATAACGGAGACGTTCACTTTCTACCTTCACATACATGTCTACCAAAATTGATGAAATAATTGTCTACACCGGGCTAAGAGGTTAAAATCATTTTCTCGCAACATCATATGATACGCATAAAATCCATACATGATACTTTTTGTTCGGGTAGGCTCCTTTGTGACCGGGTTAATGAGTGGAATTTGAAAATGATAACCCTCTTGTCCTTTGCAATAAATCAATGGGTATTGCAGAGCGTCATAAAACTTGTGTGTATCGGCTACCCGTTGCAACGTATCATCACGTGCTCGCAAGACAATGTCTCGTAAAAAAATTGATCACCACTAATTACGGCTGCTATTTCGTTTATCAAAGGTGCATTGTAGCGCCTTTCATGCTCTCCTCGAGGGGTCCGATCTGCGTGAATGACGACTTTATAATCCTCTTCAGGTAGGTTTTCTAAAGCAGTTTTAAATGTTTTGACTAAAATGTTACGTTCATTCAAGAATCTTTGAATTTTGAACACTGTGTCTCTCTCAACTCCCTGGAAAAATTATCAGCGACGGTCTACCTCAATTTCTTCGTCACCCATAAAATATACTTGTAAAAATTTATTCTGTTCGTTTTCAGCTGGAAAAAGTGAACCTTTTCTATGATAAATTTGCCCTTGCACCGTAAATGTATGCGAAAATCCCGGCATTACTATTTCCCGGTCAACTCCGAAGGACGTCATTTTAAAGCATGAGTTATATTTCCGGATCCTGTTTAAAAAGCGCCGTGACTCATTAGCATCATATAAAAAGAGAGTTTTCAAAGGTTCTTCTGGTTCCCCAAGTAACGAAAGAGACACTTTGCCATTGGAACATCACATGCCTGCGGTCTCATCTTTCCATTTTAAAGCGCTGCGAAATCGACACGCCTTGTCCATCAGTCCGATAACAACTAACCTGTGATTTTTATAATCAATCAACGGATCATAATTGAATGCTGCGTCATTAAAACCGACCAATTGTTTCTTTGAAAATTTTGTCGACGTTCAGCTTGGAGCTGTGCATTTGCATCTCTTCGCGCCTGTGTCTGTTCTGGTGTTTCAGATGCCCTTATAGTAGATTGACGTTCAGCTTGCTCAATAAGTCTGTGTTGAGTTTCATCAGGTGTTTCCGCGGCTCTTAAGGCGGCCTGACGTTCCGCTTGTTCGAATAGCCTTTGCTGATTTTGAGCAGGTGTTTTTTTTTTTTTTATAGAATAAGGGTGACAAACGAGCACACAGTCCACCTGATGGTAAGTGGCTGCTGTGGCCCATAGACATCTACATCTATCTTCGTTTCCGAATTTAAATGCAGATGCGTTGTCAGCCATGAGGACTAAGATAGAATGCCTCTTTTCCAGTAAAAAGGGTCTCCGGTTCTCTACACTCACCATACGAAACACAGCAGCATTAAGCTGCTATTTTACGCTGGTATTCTGTGAGAGCGTGGTCCTTCCCCGGTCGAGCCGACCCATTCGTGCTAAAACTATACTATTAATATAGCTGCAGCATGGCTCTACCACGTAAAACTTTCAGTAGCTCTTAAAGTAGATTGACGATCTGCCTGTTCAAGACGCCTTTGCTGACTTTGATCAGGTGTTTCAGTAGCTCTTAAAGTAGCTTGACGCTCTGCCTGTTCAAGACGCCTTTGCTGACTTTGAGCAGGTGTTTCAGTAGCTCTTAAAGTAGCTTGACGATCTGCCTGTTCAAGACGCCTTCGCTGACTTTGAGAAGGTGTTTCAGAAGCTCTTAAAGTAGCTTGACGCTCTGCCTGTTCAAAACGCCTTTCCTGACTTTGAGAATGTGTTTCGGAAGCTCTTAAAGCAGCTTGACGCTCTGTCTGTTCAAGACGCCTTTGCTGACGTTGAGAAGGTGTCTCAGATGCTCTAAAAGCAGCCTGACGCTCTGCTTGTTCCTGCCTTCTCAGTTCAGCATCTTCTAAAGATTCTAGCGATCGAGCTAATCTTTTCGCTTGTCTTTGAGAAGATACTCATGAAAGGCTGGACTTACGTTTGCGAGGCATTATGAAGTAAGAAAAAACCTATTTATAAAAAACGTTAATATATCTAAAAGGAATAAATATTCCTTTTAAATATTTTTTAAAATCAAAACAACAAAACCAATTCAAGACACAACACGAATCCGAAAACTATAGCCAAAAAAAATCGAATCAACTTAAACCAAATCACAAAACAAATCGCAGAAAACCGAAATCGAAAGCAGTAGTCATCAATCATATAACCAACGAAAAAAGAAGTAAGTGTATATGTACCGTATACACTATCTATACTATTAATATTCCTTTGAAATATTGTTAAACAACCTAAAACAACGAAAACCAATTCACGATTCTAAATAAACAAAATCCAAAATCAAAGCCAGAGTCTAAATATGTATAAAGGCATACCAACCAAATCAACAAAACTGATCCAAGAAAAATCCGAAAATGAAAGCCAATATAAATCCATTCAACCTTAACCAAATCACAAAGCAAATAACAAACAACCGAAATCGAAAGCAGGTAGTCGAATAAGCTACGAAATAGAAACAATTTAAGCGTATAGGTACCGTATGCACTATAAGTTGACGCGCGGCTCAACGGCGGGAGTTAACTACATGTCAGGATACATTTCGTTACCGCGTTTTAAAAACCTAGTAACGACATCTAGCGGAATCAATTTAAACTAAGTATACGTTAGTTAATAAGAACTCTCAAAAAATATTTTTCTTATAATTTTGCACAATTTTTCTTATTGTAATACCGATTCATTTATAACCACATGTAAGAACTGTATTCATTTCCGTTCAATAAATATTACTAAGGCTTATTAATAAGGCTTACTAAGAACTGTTTCTACCATTGTTAAGTAATAGTTAAGGGTGAAAGCGTGACAGGTGGTGATAGTATTTCTGATCCATACTTATAATCACGCCTGTAACCCTTGCGGGGTAGGCAGAGCATCAACAGATTACTTAATATCGTCTGCGAGGTTATCGCCTATTCTGTGAATTACGATGCACCAAAACGTTTGAAGAAAATCAGCTGGTGAATTTTATGTTTTTTATCGCTCTCTTCCCGGTCCTGCGTGGAAAAATACAGATCCATACATTTTTTATCTTAATTTTGGTAAAAGACATAATAATCCAGATATTCTGACCTTCTGTGTTCGTCCATCGTACCGTCGTCCGTCTTGTAGAATCACGGTGGCGCCACCTAGCTGAATTTAGTTTTGCAACATATTCGATTTACCCACGGGAATGATATGTTTTTCCGCTGAAAAAAGTAGCCTATGTCACTCTACAGCCACCGAAATATCCCCATACAAATAATCATGCCATGCCGACGCTCTGTTGCGACGTGAAAGAAGGACAAACTTGTGCAACATATTCGATTTTCCCACGGGAATGAGATGTTATTCCGCGGAAAAAAGTAGCCTATGTCACTCTACAGCCACCGAACTATCCCCATACAAAAAATCATGCCATGCCGACGCTCTGTTGCGACGTGAAAGAAGGACAAACAAACAAACAAACACACTTTCGCATTTATAATATTAGTATGGAAGTATGGTTCTATATTATTAAGTAAAGAATTTAAAAAGAAGAAGAAATTATAAATTATTCTACCGTAACAAAAAATTTTTCAAGTTTTCAAACTGATTGCAAACTTTTTTGGTGTGTAATAAGATTGAATTGATAGTTATCATGAACGTTAATATTGTTTATGCATAGAGTGTGGAAGGGACTAGCTCTTACTTATACAATGACAATATAAAGGATATTACTCATGGTTAATAACTAGACACAAAATTTCATTAAAATACTTCCACTAGCTTTTCGTGAATTATACATTCACACACAGACAACAGGCAAAAATTCTAAAATCACAAGCACACTGCTGAACATCTCATCCAGTGCAGGCCTCTTCTAAAATGCCACGAAGCACGGACTTGAGCCACTTGCATCCATCGACTTTTGTATCTCTTACCAGGTTGTCACTTCAAATAGTAGAATTCCGCCCTATAGTTCGCTTGCCGAGACCAGGCTGCTACTTGAGAAGGAACCTTTTTACCCCACCATTTGTCGGTTTTCGAGCTATAAGGTCGGCCCATTGCCACTTCAGCTTACTGATTCGTTGGGCTTTTCGGTTGCTCTGGTTCTACTGCGAATATCCTCATTACGAATTCTATTACTCGGAGACACTCCGAGCATAGCCCTCTCCATAAATCGCTGAGTGACCTGGAGATTTCTTATACGGCCTGCAGTGGAGAACCACGTTTCAGAGTCACCTATAGCAATACGAATGGTTGATATTATCACTTAATTATGACAAATAATTGATATAATTTTATTATCTTTGCTCATCGATCACTAATAAAAACTAGATACACAATCCCATGCAAAAGTTCTATAAAAACTGTCGCCAATTGTTTTGACGTAATTCTAGTTGCAATAAATATACATTTATGTAAATTCAACCTTAAATGTATTGCCTAAAGTTGTATTCACAAAGCTACGTACAAATTAAAAGCGCACCCAAATGTTTGAGTGGGCGCTCATTCGGTAAGGACATTTTTTGTCACTGATTGTGTATCTAGTTTTTTATTAGTGATCGATGTCTTTGCTGCATATGTTTATATTCATAGATTACATTTTTCTGCTAGTTAATCTATCTATCAATTTTGTCTCTACTAAGAAATATGTTTGATCGGGCTTAATATTATAACATTTTTTCGCCCTATCCCAAATAAAAAGTCAAGCGTGTTATGAAGGCCAACGAAAGGATAGCCCAGAAAATTTGGCAAAATATTATATTATTACCAATAATTGTAAATGAAAAATTTCATTTATTATTATACCAGTAATATATTTGATAAAAGAAATTATTTTTTTAATTTTCATTTTTTTTCTTTGTAATATTTATCACTTGTTTTATTCATAAATTCAACAATAATGTCTTAAGAATAAGGATATATTTGTGTCCAAAAAACCATTACATTATTTGATAAGTCTATACAGGAAGATACAACAATTAGTATCATAGCTTCACAGTCACTGCCACGCTTGGCAAGTTACATGACAACCGACGTTTTATTTATGTTTTGGGGTATTAATCTATTTTTCTCATCTGTTTGGGCTACATTAATACATAAAAAAGAATGATAAATATACATCAAAATAAAATATAGTAAAATATAAAAATTAAATATACATAAATAAATAAAAACCCAACCAGATGGAAGCCCTCGGCAGGGGAGACAAAACGGCCGAGGGTTAGGGGGAAAGGGAAAGAAACCAGCGGGTGATGCGAGCGGTATCAATGAGCACCGCCTTCTGCATTTGAGTCCGGAGCGGTCCATCACGGAGTCCCAGTCGCCTCAGATGACCCGAGAGGCTGTCCGGGATTATCCCGTTCGCAGAAATGACCACAGGAATATTTTTTGTTGGCGGACCACTCCACATGTCGGTCACCTCGTGAGCCAGGTCCAGATATTTTGTTTGCTTATACGTTTCGGCTTTCACGAGGTTCTCGTCATACGGAATGATTATGTCGACCAAAAATATCCGAGATTGTGCTCGGTTTATTAGCACAATAGTCCTGTCCGTGATGATAATCCCGGTCCCAATAGAGCCTGTCGCAGTTATTTTCCAAGGCAGTTTCCGGACCAAGCTTCGAGGCCTTAATTGGTGGAAGCCTATGTTCAGTAGTCGACTTTTGAAGGGCTGTAATTAATGTGATGATTATGATTTTTCATTTCATTTACATTTGTATTTACTTTAATAATAGTTAAATGCATTTTCTGGTTTATTGAATGTATCAAAACAAGTGTACAGTGAATGAAAAGTGTTTTTCGCGCTGTTTGGCCAACACTCAACAAAACTCATTCTGTTTTTCTATTGAATTGTAATGGCTTAATTCTGTGTGATGGATTGTTCAAAACATGTTGTTAAGAATTGAAATTACTTGAAAAGAACTTTATTTACTCGAAAAGAAATTCAAAGAATTTTTTTTTACACACGAGTTTGTTTATTGTAATATATTGTTAATAGTCGGAGTGAAAAAATTACGGCTGTAGAAAACGTGCAACATGTAATTTTTTCCACCTTTACCTCTGGGCGGTAAGCACTTTATACATATTGTCCTTTTTTAAGAACATGGTTCGGTAATTATTTAAACATACTTTTTGCCAAGCCCAAGCCTAACGAGGTTAAAATTAATAGATATTATACAAATTATTACAGCACTGATCTAAAACAATTCAAACTATATACACAGATATTTACATGGTCATATATGCGCATACATACATGCTAAATTCCAAAACACTTTTTCGTAAAAAAAACTTTCTTGTACTTATGGCTGCGCATTAGACTTTTTTGTCGTATTCATTTGTAAACTTAATTCATGGGCATTCTTTAAAATCGATTAATTTGTCGGGCGATTTGCAGGTATTATTAAAATTACTCAATAAATACGTGATTAAAATTTGAGATTGCCAATAGTATATTTTTTGGGAATTTTAATAAAATATTATTGGAGAAGTCTGGTAATACTTTATAACCGATAAAACGTCTGGGATTATTTTTTTGAATTATATAAAAACTAAATTAAAAGATAAAAAAGAAATCAAGTTGCCAAAAAAACATTCTTTTGGATATTTTTTTTGCAAATGTTATTTGCTGCGCGGTAACGAAATAACCGCAAACGCTCTGCCACACTCGCGGGACTGGATTCGCCAATTGACAAATTATATTTTATCACAATTTCAACTTGCCAAAAGGACCTTCCAAAAATTCATTGCCAGCTCTTGGACATTTGTGATTACTACATTTTCATTGGTGATTATTTTATTTAAAGAAATAAAAAAGGCAAGTAAACTTAAAAAATCACGTTGTGACCACTGCGTTCTGTTTACAAGCTTCAATGCATAGTTAAATAGTAATTTTATATTAGATAATAGTAATGTTAATATTGTACCAAACGATTACATTTAAACTTAGGAAAATATTTAGGTAATCTGCACAGCGGAATCATAGCTTAGGCGTGCCAAGGCTTTATACAATGTGCCCAACACGAGCAAGGAAATTTAATTATTTAGCACAATTCTGTAAGCACTAATTTCATTTAAGTAATAGTGAATTTCGTTTTAAGTGAAAATTTTGTCCTAAAATTCACCTTGCTTTTGTATTTTTAGTATTTACTTTATTATACGAAATTACGAAACAATTAAAGGGTTGACCATCACTAAATCAACTCTTTCGTATCGTAGACTTGTATTCTATTACATATATATGTGCTTAATACATAATATATGATACTAGCGATCCGCGCTTTTCTCGCTCTGATGATTTCTGGATCTAGACAACGGGGCCACCTACCGGGTTCAATTGCGAATCTGAACCATTCAGGGATCCTCTCAAACACAGTTAGCAGTTTAGGAGTACATTAAGAAACACATGTACAGAAGTATTATATATATATATATAGATTATGTGCAAGCATGTAATCTAGCAGACAAAGTACTTGAATTTTGGTTCTAGAAGTAATTGTTAATAATTGATGACGTTTTCATTAATCATTGCGGCCTAATAAAAAAGCGAATTTAATAATTTTGAAAAAATCCACGACGGATACAATAATTGTAATCGAAAAAATATCAAATAATAAATGTTTGAAACACCCCCGACTAAAAGCAAGTAAGTCTCGAAATATGAAAATAAAAAGAAAAATGCAAGGTCTGTCATAATAAAAAACCAATTACGATTTTCCTTAGTCATTCCTTCCTAACTTTGTGTACCTGTTTATTTGCCGTGGTGATAGACACAGCAATAATATCTTTTCAATAGCTTTAATAAGAATAAGGATGTTCATACTTTAAACTCTAGGAACAAACATAAGCTTGTAATAATGCTAGTTATTAGACTCCACAGAATCAATAATTCATTTATGGGGCAATGTATACGCTTTTACAACTAAATCCCAGAACATGTACAAAGTTTGTCAATAAACAAGTTTAAAAGTTTTATTAAAGAAAAACTGTACAAAAAGGGTAATTATAATATCAAGGTATAAATGAATGAAAATAACCCCTGGGAATAAGGTGATCGCCACCATGCTGGTTCTATGCAAATTCATTTAAAAATTGTACAAACAAAATAAATGTTAAGTGAAATATGTTTTAAAAAAAGTCCCGCTGGGTTTTTTGCTAGTTCTTCCCAGGACAGAGGTATTTTCCGAACCAGAGGTAAATAAAAAATGACTTTCAATAAGTATTATGTAATAATCAATATTGAATAAAAATCATTCCATTCTATTATAATCTATCAAATGTAGGTACTACACATATTTACCTACCTATTAGGTAATATAATTACAAACCCAAGGAAATCCTTAAAATAGTTTTATTTGCGCTTTATGTTTCAGGTGAGTGCTTTCACATGTTATACCTAAAACAGTACAAGTACCTCTATGCCGCATGTACATATTTCTCAATTTAAGAGACTAGAAACCCGAAAAACATCTTCTTCATACGAGTATTAAGTTTTTGCTACACTTAATGAAAATACGGAAGCGCCTTTTTGAAATTAAATTTCAAAATATTTTATTAACTTATAAGTTTAAAAAATAAGAAATAAGAAAATATATAATAATAGTGTAATTATGTTTAATTCTATACTATTATTTTTGACATCCGCAATGATAGCTGAAGTACACTATTAAGTCGGCAAGTTCCAGTTTTAGTATTATGGTGCTGGTTACATTGGGATTGTACTCTTATATCTGTAACATCATCAACACTCTTTGTTCATGAATATTTATATATCCATATACTATTTTCTTTCACCCCTATGCTGCAGGGTAATTATGAGATTATGCCGTAACTATATCTTATGATATTTGTAAATAATGTCATACCATTCTCTCCCCATGTAAAGAACCTTGGTCTGTATGTTGATGGTTGCTTAACATGGAACAAACATATATACTCGTAGGAGGTGAGTCGCGATACTACTGGAACTTTGCGATCTCTATATCGATTAAAAAAATTTCTTTCCACCAATACTAAGATTTTACTTGTCCAGTCACTTATTCTACCGATTATTGATTATGTCGATGTATGTTGCTCAGACCTTTTCAACATCATCTTAATACATTGGATCGTCTACTTAACAACTGCATCAGATACATTTATGGTCTTCGTGAATACGACCATGTATTTTATTTTCGTGGTCAGCTAAATTGGCTGCCTATCCGTCAGCGCAGATATGTTAGAATACTCTGCACCTTTTTCACAATTCTGAACGATCCATGTGCTCCCGAGTATCTGAAATCCAAATTTCAATACCTGGGAGATTCTCATAATTGTTCTCTCCGTTCTTTGGCTAATCACTCCTTTACACCGTACTGGTTACTTATCTCACTCTTTCGCCCTCACGACCATCAGAATCTGGAACAACATTCCTCTCGACATTAAAAAAGCTCCTAACAAGTTTGTTTTTAAAAATCAAGTCCGTAAACATGTGAAAAATTTGAAACACAGCTCTTATTTTCATATACTTAATTATGTATATTTCTTATTTGGTCTGACATAGATAATATTTATATGTATTGTGTATATATGAACTGTATGCATGTAAACGTATATGTATATATTTATATATTGTGTGTACTTAAGTATATAATGTGTATGTATGTGTGTGTATATGTGTATTTATATGTATATATAATATTTTTTTATTTTTTTAGCACGTTCTATTTTGATTTTGATTACTGCTGCACCGCCTTTTGTTTGTCTATCTCTGTTTAGCCTAATGTTTGATTGGTAGAGAATACCCTATGGCATTAAGTCCGCCATATGTACAACTTTGTGCAGGAAAGTTTAAATAAATAAATAAATAAACTATTTATCTGTATTGTCGCATTACGTATCAAGCTGCAAGGAACGAGAGCTATATCCACTACCCCATATTTTTCCGTAGGTGTCGTAAGAGACGACAGAGAGAAACAAAACAGATGAACAGCAGCGTCTTCTATATAATAACTATTAAGTAAAACCCGCCAACCCGCTTGCCAAGTGTGACAACTATGGGAAATATTCCCTATGAGTCAATCTATGGGAGAGGCCTATATTCAGAAGTGGATTTTTTATAGGCAGTTATGGTAAAACAGTAGAGGAGAGTGATATGAAAGAGCAGGTAAATGTCAAAGTAAATTAGTACTTCTGTATTAGAGCAAATTTTTATAGAAACAAAATTTTAATTTTAATGGAATGCGGAAAATATTATTAAATTATTAAATACTAGCGACACTCCCTGGCTTCGCCTGGTTGGTATTTATAAATGTGCCATTATTTATGTGTAAGACAATCATCAATAACAGACCATCAATTTTTACACATCTTATTAATTTTTCGATTTAAAAAAAATCCAAGCTTTTCGGATAAAATATAGGCGAGATATTTCCTGGCATTGCTCTATTGTTCGTGAAGTTTCATTACAATCAGCTTAGATAATCCGAAAACTAGCCCAGATAAGCAGACAGACGGAGAAAATTTATAAAAATGGTTTCTCATGTCTTAACGGCATATAAATAAAGCGGGGAATTCACTAGACGGACATGCCCACAGGCATGTCTGTAGACATGCCTACCGGACTTCGTTACTATAGGTCTGTGCAAAGTTTGATAGTGTAGGACCGTCACAGTCGGTCTGGCAGATTTGCTTGTTGAACGACCGCGCGATCTCATTTTGTATGCGCGGGCACAGACATGCCCGAACGTTAATGTTAACTGCGGGCTGTCTGTTCACAGACACAAGAGCGACACCAACCAGTGCAGACGGCCTATTGTTATTATTTAACGAACTTTGGAGATTTTTTAAGTTTGCAATGAAATTAAATGATAATAAAATATTCTGTAAAGAGAATAAAATATTCTGAGAAGAGAGTATCAGTTCTAATAAAAATTCAAACGACTCTATATCCATGCGCAAGTAATTGTACAGGTTTCCTGGTTCATCAATTTCTAATTCTTTAAGTAAATTGATATGGCTAAACTTATTTATATTATATACCATTCTTTGCACCAAATTATTTTCTTTCTCTTGTCATTGGATAGTATTAATGCAGCACCAGCTACTATTGCAATTTTTCGTCGTTTCGTTGTCATATGTGCACGCACAACTAATCACGTAGAAGGTCTAAAACAAACTGATGAGTCTGTGTAGTGTATTGTGGCGACAGACATGTCCGGTCAAACAGCCCGTGGACATGTCTCTCTAGTGAATTCCCCGCTTACCCCCTCAGCTCAATAAAAACCAGTAATTACAGAAAGTTTACAAGTATTTGTCAATTTTATTCATATGTATATGAATGAAAAAAATAAGCTGAGGCCTGCGTGAAAAATAAAACGGTGTATGTTACATAATAATCTTACCGCTTAGCGATTAGCCATCACATCGTCTATTTCTCCTGACAATGTAAAAAAACAAGACGTAATATCAGCATTGATTATGTATGGTGGCAGTGATTGTCCTACGTAGTATTTAGGAGGGAGAGATGTGCTGTCAAACGAGGCTAATCAATTTTCACATATTTAACTACATCTTATACATTATTAATTTTATTCAATACTTATTATTCAACTGAAACCCTGGCCGGAGGCAGAGCTCTCTATAATATCTGAGGGCGAATTGCCTAAGCCTCAGCTGGGTATAACATGTCTGCATCGCAGCGAAGCTGACTCTCCAGAAGAAGCGGCAGTGCTGTTGAGGGCACAAAATGAAGAGCTCTATACAGAGCTCTGGAAAACCGCCACTGCAGGGACGGGAGAATAGGTTACTAGTAATCTTTTCTTTGGAAGACCCATCGGCGGAGGCTATCCGAGCGGCAGGCGGCAAAGTTGTCCTTGGTTTTAGAATGATTACTTTTAAGATCAGGGGCAATAGAACTTGAACCGCCCTAACTTCAATCCCCCCAGCCCTCCACTTTGCGGAGTGAGCCCGGGACGTCGTCAGTGATAGTGACTGAGACCTAAGGCGCTGAAATAGCCTCGGGTCGACAGAGGAAAGGGAGGTGGGAGCGGCAGAGGGAAAGGTGTGGTGGAGGTTGAGAGCGCCAGTGAAGGACGTCTTCGTCCTCAGCAGGCGAAAATGACCCCAGCATTCACGCCCATAAATTGCTAATCCAAAGGGTGAGACGCGGGTCCTATACGCAAATATTTACCATGCAGCAGCCGTTTTTGCCGTGGTATAGGTTTGCTTTGCAGAGGATAATATTAACCTCGCCCTCAAACAGGAGCCTTGGGTGGCTAACGGTCAAGTTCTGGTATTGTCGGCTGCTGGTAAGATTTTAGTCAATACTAAAGGCAGTAAACCAGAAACATTTATAATTTACCATAAAAATATCGAACTTTTAGCTGTTCCAGAGTACTGCAACGACGACCTAGTAAGAGTTTTCATAAATCTCAAGGGATGGACAGGAGCCAGAGTTATCATTTGCACAGCCTATCTTCCCGGAGAGAAAACAGATTTTACCATCGAGTTAGAGCGAATGGTGGAGTACGCCTGAAAACACAACGCCGAACTTGTGGTGGGTTGTGATGCTTATGCTCACCACAAAGCCTGGGGAAGCACTAAGATCAATGAAAGAGGTGAGTTACTTTATGACTTTCTCACCTCCAATCGCGTGGTAAGCCTAAACTTAAGGTGTACAACAACCTTTGTAACGCGTGCTAAGCAAGAAGTGTTAGATATAAGCTTTGCTACTAATAACATATCCAGGCCGATAACTGACTGGCATGTTAGTAGTGAAAACTCGATTACTAATCACAAACACATTAATTTTGCAATTGGAGCTTCACTAACTTTTAAAACTGTTGCTTTTAGGGATCCAAAAGCGACCTCCTGGGATGTCTTTAGAGACAGGCTAAGGAGGAATTTGGAAATATTTTCTAAAAGCATCAAAACGATTGAAGGGCTAGAGTTAGCGACGGAGACTGAAACCTTAGGAATCTGTGAAGCCTTCCAGGAAAGTTGTCCCGACAAAACCGAGACTTCAACACGAAAAGTTCCTTGGTGGAACACAAGACCAGGAAACTCTTCAATAGGACCAAGAAAACTAAAGAATGGTATATTTATAGTGCAGCCCTAACCGACTATAATAAAAAGATAAGGAAACCTAAGAGAGAAATCTGCATGTCTGAGAAATAACAACAGGGTCCATATCACTGGTCTCACATTATAATATAATAACTTATGTAGATTATGGTTTAGCAATAAATGATTGAGTTAAAGTTTGAGTTTGAAATAAGAAAAAGATTTAGAACACATGTGAAGTCTGGCAACACGCATTGGGACAGTGCGGCGGACATTTTCTTACCCTAAAACGCTCTCAGAAAAGAAAGGACGGCTTTGCCCAGCAGTGGGGCGTATTACATAAGGTTTTAAAGTTTCCGCCCTATCCACATTAGATTAATGAAAGATACAAAACTTTCATGTCATTAAATTACTATACTTTTCGTTAGCTACCCAAAAAAAAATTATAAAATTAATTAATTTTGTTACAATGATATAGCCTAATAAAGTCAGACTGTCGATTGAACTTTTCGAAATGCAAAAAATGTTGTATCCAGATATGACAAAATTTTTGACAAAAGAGGGGAAGATACCGGCGGAAATCAAACAACGTTTGGATGATGTGTACGGGCATTCTTCCCCTTCGCACTCCATCGTAGAAGAATGGGCAAAACAAAATCGTTTGGGAAGAGAATCAATTGATGATGAACCGCGTGACCATCTGAGGCCATTACGGATGAAAACACTGGTAAAGACAGTAAGGAAAGACAGACGGCTAAAGACTGAAGTATTAGTAGTTATGACGGAACTTTCAAAAACAAAAGTGCTTAGAATCCTACTTGAACATTTGGGTATGAATCAGGACAGTGCTAGGTGGGTCCCAAAACTTATTTCCGCTATTCAAAAACAAGAACGAGTGAAGTGATGTACTAAGTTTATATTCCTTTGTGAAGGCCGACAGAAAGGAGTTTTGGATTCAATTGTTACGGTAATAAAACCATGGTTCTTTATCATGATCCTCAGTCAAAAAATGAATCGAGGGAGTGGCGTCGTCCGAGCTCAACGCGGCCAAAAAAGCAAAGGTGACTCAATATCAGAAAAATATTATGGCTACAATCTTTTTGGATTCCGAAAGAATTTTACTGATGGATTTTAAAGAACGTAACACAACATTAACAGGCGATTAATATGCTTTCTTGCAACATCAATTGCGAGATGTTATTAAAGAAAAACATCGAGAGAAATTGTCAGGAGGTGGGTCCACACATCGGGTGTTTCCAAAGCTGCCATTAAGGAATGGGGTTTTACTGAGCTCGACCATCGAGATAGCCCCGACTTGGCCCCTATTATATTATTTATTCTTAAAATTGAAATCCAACTTATGAAGAAAAAAATGTAACATGATGAGGTGAAGTTAGCAGTTTTGTCACATTTTAGGGCAATTATTCAGAATATTTTTAAGGGTGTAGAAAAGTTAGTAAAGCGCCTTGAAAAGTGTATATTGAAATAAAGGGAGATTATAATACCTAAAAATAATTATAGTGGTTTGACATTTATCCTTCATTTTATAGTCCAGGCCAGAAACTTTTTAAAGTGACAGTGATATACGCGATCGCAGCTAGTTAGTTATAAATAAATTACATGAACAAAATAAACAATTTTTATTGTCCTAATGAAAGAACTAAAACAAAAAGCTTACATTATAACTATGATTACAATCACGGGTTCTACTATTATTATTTGAATAATTGCTTCACAATCACTCTATTCTAGTCTAAAAATTATAAAGCAAATATTTCATCAATAGTCAGCCATCAGCCCAATGAAAAATCATGCTTTACTTAAATACAACTGTGGAAGAAAAACGAAGCCACTTCCTAATTTGAAATTGCATGCATCTGCAATTCAATCATCCAATTCCTAGCAAGGATGATTCATAAAGCTATTGAAATAAAAAAAAAAACCCAATTTCAATAAAGAAGATGACTACCATATGCTTGCTATCCAATGAACAAAAGTTAAATTTAAAGCCAATCATACCTCTGCAAGACTGAAATGAAATTTCTCTGAAATGTCTTTCCATCTAATTAGAATTTGGGTGTCTTCAAGGTAACAGTAAGGAATTTTGTTATGTAAGTTATATAAGTCTTTTAAGAATAAAAAAATTAAGTATATGGTAAGTTTTTAATTTTTAAATACATCACTACTAACTATTTCATCATGATGTGTAAATATTCTAATATAATAAAATACTTGCAGAATTTGGATGTGTGCATATTAAACGAAAAATTCGAAAAATAAATTGTATGTAAAAGCAAGTAAGTGTTTGTTTCTGCCTATGTAAATTAAACATTTTCCAATCAGTTATTGGTACTAAATATTTGGACTCCTATCTACCCACGTATCCGTCTGGGTAGGTACCACCGTTTTACCTATTTCCATCGCCAAACATCAGTACGTGCACTGCAGAAACATATTATTATCTTATTAGTGGTAGAGCCATGCTGCAACTACATATATTGTTGTAGCATGAATTGAACGGAGCAAGCTCTCACATAATACCAACATAAAATTGCACCTTAATGCTACTGTGTTTTGTATGAGAACTGGAGACCCTAATTACAGGCATGTTATAAGGGTCTCCAGTTCTCCACTCTCCAGTTGGAGACCCTTATATGAGGCATTTCATCTTAGTCATCTAGAGTAACAACGCATCTGCATTTCGATTCTTAATTAAATATAGGTGTATGTGTCTATGGGCCAAAGCACCCACTTGCCATCGGGTGCTCGTTTGTCACCTTTATTCTATAAAAAAAAAAACTTACAAGGCTACAGTTATTAGAGACACACTATCAATTATTCGCCCAAATAGGTTACTAGTTTCAATATAGCTGATTAAATATATCGATTTTCTCAAACAAACATTCAGCGTAACACTCACAGTGAGCGAATGCTAGCCTTATTACACACAAATCGGATTTTATGCTAACTAATAAAATTGTATTTATATTATTCTTCAGTGACATATTTTACTTTATTATTCTTCTTTTTAATTTTTAAGTCGGATAACAATAATCAACACAAATTATACTTTTGGGACATAATTAACACGTATAGTTATTATGATATTATTATCTTAACACTAAGTTCATTTTCAGTTCATTCAATCTCTACGGATCTCGTGCTCGAATTCCGCATAGGAGAATAGTATATACTCGTATAGTACCTTCAAATACGTAATAGAGCCATACTGTAGCTATTTAGTTATAACACGAATGGGTCGGCTCAACTGGGAAAAGGCCACGCCAATGCTCCTGTGTTTCGTATGGTATAAAGAACCAGAGACCGTTTTTATTGGAACCGAGTCGTTCCATCTTAGTCCTCAGGGTTGATAGCGCATCTGCGAAATGCAATTTTTTCTTAATCGAGGATAGGTGTAGGTGTCCATGGGCCACATCATTCACTTGTCATCAGATTGATTGTGTACTCGTTTGTCACCCTTATTCTACAAAAAATATTTTTGGGGGTCTAGTTTTTTTCTGAATATGCTATTTGCGTCTTTAAAACACCTTCACATAGGAGGATTTTCTAATCCACTTAAAATAAGTCAGAGTAAATGGTGGTCCGGTTGTATTTTTGTTATATAAACATTAAACTGCCTCATTGTTCTGTGGCCCCGGGTTGGGCAAAAATTCTGTCACTGAGTGTGTCTGTCAAGAAATTCTCAATAGCAACCTAGAGTCAGGAAGTTGACGGTATTTCACCTCTGTGCCTCTCAAAGCACGCAAAGCCATTGGTTCTGCGCCTGATATCTCCCCGGTCGTGTCGGATTACCGCCACCTCGGACTATGAGAGTGAGGTAATAAATATTGCATCTGTGTTTGCACAAACACCTGGGCACTATAATCCTATCCTGCTCAGATGACTAGTCTCCGTTAAGACTCGCCGCTGTGAAACTCAGCATTATTATAAAAAATATTGGTAAATCCAATTGGGTATGCCCTAAGCCCAATAAAAAAATTACGATTAACATGATTATACGATTTTTTTTAAAGTAGTTTAAATACACACAAGTTTTTACTAATAACCTTATTATACTTCCAATTTTCCGATAGTTTTACTTCAAACTTCAATTTAAAAAAAAAAGTTTGGAAAATCCAAAAGTGCACGACTCATAATGCTCACATGATCATCATATCATCTTTCAGCTCACTCCATAAAGTCCAAGACGTATTTAAGTATAAATATTACATCCTACTTACTTTAATTATGTACTACTATTATATATTCTATGTTTTTAAAATATTGTAATAAAATCTCTGATTATTATTATAATCAAGTATGTAAGAAATTTGGTTTTTCTAATATTGTGTATTAGTAAAGCGATCTTTTTGAGCCGCTGCAAACAACCGATACAGTATCCACTCACGACGGCAATTGACGCCGCACTAACTGAGTGACACAGTCTCTATTTAGTAAAAAATAAATTCATACAAGGCTGCTAAAACACCGAATATTTCAACATTTCACGGCCGAAAAAAATTAATTATAACTAAACTAAACAAAATTAAACTGCCATTTACATTCAACGGCTTCCCACATGATAGACGAAGAGTTTTAAAATAGATTGAGTTTAACAATTGATATTTTCAAAAGTTATCGTGTTTACGAAGCCGGACGAAGCAGTACGAATGCGAACTTGATAAATCCACACCATAAGCCACTAAAACCCCTTTTTTTATGTAAAAATAGCTATTAATCGATTTAAAAAAATATTAATAAGTCCAACAATCATTTATCTTTCTGACAATGTGCTTTTTATATCACTTATGTAAAATATGATTGCTAGATACGATTTCATGCGACAAAATGTTGGAATCTTAAATTTTAGGCCCTAGTAGAACATACCTGCGTGCTTAGCGCTTACGGCATGTAATATGTACCAAGTACGATAAATAAATTTTTTATTATAAATCGTTGCTATAATAATCGTTAAATTTTTAATTGCTATAAATACTTTTTTCTTTTCTTTCATATATCCGACACTGTTAATGTTTGAAAAACTAATTAGCTTTAAATCCTGCAAATTAAAACAGAAAATTTCTCAATTAGCATATTAAAGCTAGAGCAAAAATGAAGTACTGTCATTTGATTAAAAAAATCTGTGAGTTCACACCCATATATAAAATGCAGTTATAAACGCTTAATAATGAAATGACAACTTTTTATAGATTAGCAGCAATGGTAAACATGACAAGAATATAGATCATCGACTAAATGCAGGACACAGACTGGGCTCTTCACTCTATTTTGGAAAGTCAGAATACGTAAAGGAGGCGACAGATGTGTCAGGATCGCACCAAACGGAAGTCCGTAGTCTGTAGCTACCCATATTCGAGCGCTAGCCCACCCTTTTTTTTTCATGGAGAAATGCCTACGCATACCCGCCTCGCGGGGGCAAGGACGGGTTATGACGGACTCGCTCCGACTAAAACCCCATGGTTTTTCACCTTTGCCGCATATTGGCGGGGCCACGGGAACGCTTTCGCACACATCCGTGGCCCCACCATTGCTGGCCGCCCCATGGCAGCCCCTCCTCGGGGGAATACTTCTCCTCCCCATTCTCCTTCTCAAGCAAGGCGCATCAGGAATACAAGACACGCCTTCCTCCATGGCCTCCAACTCCACCTTCGTAACGCCCCCGAGTACGAAACGAAAAACGGCCAGGAAAAACTAGCACTCAGAAGCATCACCCTTCCTGACCCCAGCGGCGGATCTGGTCTACGGCTCCGCCGCCAACCAAGATTCGGCTGCGGAGGGTAGGGAAAGCGGCGCCTCGCAACACCAACACTCCTCTCCCCCTGCAGCCCCACCACCACCGCATCAATTAACGGTGCGGCCCCGTCAGAGTCGTGGAGGATAGCCCGAGTGGCGCATCGCCATAGAAGGCACCCCTGGGTGGCCAAGCCACGGCTACTAAACCCCCCCGCCACGACAAGGTGGGAACCCGTTCGGGAGGGGGGGGGCAGCCCACCCACGATGGGTGGATTTTCAATTTACATAGCGCCACCGGCCCACCGTAGGACGAAGTTGAAGTGTTTCATATTTCGACTTTTATCTAATTTTACCTCTATGACCACTAGAATAAGAGTTTCTCAACACTTTAAGAAAAGAAATATATACTATTTTACTACGCACAGACACATTCGTTTGGTCGGCTAAAACGTTGTGAATTGAATCGCACACAGAGGAGCGCGCGTACACGTAGTTGTTGCCCATAAATCAGATAATTAATAGAATCAGGCGTTACTTAGCGGAAATCCATTATATTAAAGTTGAAAAGTTGAATATTGGCAAAGTAAATTTTTCCAACTTTAATATTGCCCATAAATCACATTAAATTAGGAATAAATTCAAATAAAAGTAGGAAACTTATTTACTCGTATTTTCAAAAACTGCAATAGCAGTATATCATCATTATGATCATCATTACAGCCCTTCAAAAGTCCATTCACACAAGTGAACATAGGCCTTCCCCACGGAAAGCCACAAATCACGGTCCTGAGCCACCTGCATCCATCGACTTCCTACATGTCTTACCAGGTCGTCACTCCATCTAGTGGATGGACGCCCCACACTTCGACTGCCGGTACGAGGCTGCCTTCCGCATCAGCTGTCAGTTTTTCAAGCTTCAAGCTGGCCCATTGCCATTGCAATTTACTAATTCGTTAGACTAGGACGGTCACTCTGGTTCTACTACGGATATCCCCGTTTTTAAGTCTATAACGCAGAGAAACGCCGAGCATAGCCCTCTCCATAGCTCGATGAGCAACCTTTAGCTTCCTCATACGGCCAGCAGTGAAGCAGTGAAGTTGTACAATCTTGTTTTGCAGTTTTGAGGTATGCCTGACGAGAAAATGTGCCGTAATCTCCCGAACGCTGTTCAGCCGAATTGAATCCGTCGATTGATTTTCGGTCGAAGTTGGATTTTCATAGTCGGCCTATAGCTTCGGAAGGAAAGTACAAAACTGCTCCCATTTTATGAAGTTGCTAAACATCACCTGTGATTTTAGCAATTCTATTAGAATGGAGGTGGGGACAGATAAGTTTGGGAACCTCCATATCTAGCCTTCAAGCGGGCACGCGGTAATTTGTAACGGCAGCGGTCACGTGTAACCTAAAAGACCTATGGGATATATAAGGGATTTAAAAAACTAATTAATTAGTAATCATTCACTTTATTGTACTCACACACATAATCATTATGTAAGGACACAATTTGTCGAAGAAGAAACTTAAAATAATATTAAAATCGGATAAAAACAAATTACGAAATCTTTTTTTTTTTTTTCAATTTATTGGGTAAACAAACAACATCACAATAACAAATGGTTATAATAGTGTTAACCTATACATTATTAACAATTGTGACATCCACACCGTTTACCACGAGCATTATGAACAAATTGTTTTTACAGGTTGAGAGTTTTATTCATCTGTACATTTTTCACTGTTGTGTGTAGTATACATTGTCATGCAGTTCCTTAATTACTAAGTTTCTGTAAACGCTTACACTATTTACAAAAATATCAATATGACTGAAGTTGCGGTTATAAGAATTTAGTATACGACGAATAGGTGCACGCATGCCTGCGTTAGTGCGTGATGTTCGTATGGCAAATAGGTGTTTCGAACGACAGGCTCGCATATACGATCTAGTAGGCACTCTGTAGTTAATATTATTGACAATATCAGAGCAGTCGTACCTATTATGGCAAATGTCATACAAAAGCATGGCTTGCATTTGTATTCTCCTAGATTTCAAGTCTAAGAGTTTATATCTTTGCAATAGCTGGTGGTATGACTGATAGTTATGACAGCATTTATAGTGCATACAACGCAGAAATTTCTTTTGCACTCTTTCTAAGCTATCTGAGTATTTTATATACAAAGGATCCCAAATACAAACAGCATATTCTAATTGTGAACGGATTAAGGTCTTATAAATATGTAAATATGTATTAGGACGTACAAAGTCATTACTGGCTCGGAGTACAAAACCATACATTTTATAAGCCCTACTACATACGTTATCAACATGTGCATCAAGTGTTAACTTAGTATCCAATGTGACTCCAAGATCGCGAATAGTTTGTACTCTGGTAACATTGTGGCCGCCTATGGAATAATTATGTGAACTCCACGCTCGTTTTCTAGTAAATGTAATAACTTTACATTTATCGAGACTTAGTTGTAGTTTGTTAATGTTACAGTAATTGTTAAATCTGTTCAGGTCCTCCTGGAACTCGAGGTGATCATTAGAATTATGTATAGTTCGATAAATTTTTAGGTCATCTGCATATAATAAGAAATTACAATGCTGAAAGCAATTATTTATATCGTTAATAAACAGAATGAATAATAGGGGGCCAAGGATAGATCCTTGTGGCACACCAGACGTTATAACAACCGTACTTGATTCATATCCATTGATGACCACTTTTTGTGTTCTGTTTGTTATATACGACTTGAACCACCTCCAAAGATTTCCGCGAATCCCGTTGAAAGCAAGTTTTTCTAGCAGTATTCTATGATCCACTCGGTCAAACGCTTTCCGAAAATCTGTATAGACACTATCGGTTTGCGTATTAGCGTCTATATTGTCAAACAATTCAGAAGTATAAACAATAAGATTAGTGATAGTAGATCGTTTACGAACAAACCCATGTTGTTGTGGAAGGACAGTCCTATGCAATAGTGGATAGATATTATTGTGCACCAGCCTCCATAAGTTTAGATAAAGTGGAAGGATTGAAATTGGACGATAATTGACTACATCTCTTTTATGCCTCCTTTATGTATTGGTGTTATCCTGGCTGATTTTCACATAGCTGAAATATACCCTCTGTAAGACATTTATTATATAATATAACCAACGGTTTACATATGGTTACGGCAGTATTTTTAATGAAAATAGGGGGAATGTTATCAAGGCCTGCGCCTTTAGTAATGTCTAGTGCCTTTAGTTCCTTTAAGATATCTGTTTCTGATAGGTATATGTCACTAATAATGGTGTCATTGAGCATACCATTGTCTATATCATCTATATGGTCAATACAGAAGGAGTCAGATACATTAGTACGCTGGAAAACTGAATGAAAGAATCCTATCCGCCTCTGTTCCGTCATAGTGAACACTATTTGGAATATCTGATTGATTTTGGCGATTTTTTATGTAAATCCAAAAGTATTTAATATTTTTAGGAATACTGTCTTCTACTGATTTTATATATTTGTTATAACAAATCAATGATTCTTTCCTAAACCTATCCCGATACATTGAAAATGTAGAATAATCAGATTTGTTTTTATATACTTTCCACTTAATCCAAGCTTTGTTTTATTCTTAAATATGTATCAATGCAGGGGTAAACCATACTGGAAATTTTGACTTGGAATCCCGTTTAGAGGGAACGTGTTTACGTATAAGATCAAATATATTTTCATAGAAAACGTTAACACTTTCTTCGGCAGTTTTATTTTGAAATAGTTCACACCAATTAATTTCTAATATATCGTTATTGATTTGTTTATAATTAGCATTCTTGTAACAATATCGTAAACGTGGATTCGTTGGCATGGGTTTGAATAATTTATTATCAATTGGTATTAAGAGGTAATAAGGAGGATGATGTACGTCAGGTGGGACTAGAGTGATAGGCGCAGAAAAGGTTTTACTGTTGTGTACGTTAGTTAAGCATAAATCGAGTAACCTATTCATATTATTTTAAAGATATTCACTTGTATACAGTCCATGACGGACATGAAATTTACTAAGTGAGAATATGGTGGCGTAATATTGCTTAGACCTAGAAGTTTTGCTTGAGTTCCATCTACATACCAGTCAAGACAAGGCAAATTGAAATCGCCAATTAAATAATAGTTATCATATCCATTTAACTGTATAATCTCTTGTAGTTTATTAAAATAAGTAAAATATATATCAGAATCTAGACCGGGTGGTATGTAATTCGCGCTTAATAAATAATGAGACTTACCGATGCGAAATTCTAATAGAATATGATCTATGATGGGTGGGATATTGAGGGGGGCAGCGGGAAGTGCGGGCACGCAGCGCACTGCACACAGCGAGCGCAGCACAGCCACCAACACACCGCCACCATCGTGACGCTTTGTTACAGTGCGATCTCGGTCGCAACGGAACACGTTGTAGCGAGAATCCACAAATTCATTGTTTACAATGCAATCATGTAACCAAGTCTCGGTTAATATTATAACATCATAATTATGCGATAATATATTCATATAAATAGTATTTAATTTAGTTCTCAAACCGCGGCAATTTTGATAGTAGACTGATAATACATTGTTATTTATGTTATTGAATTTTGTATCGAAAAATATATGGTATTGCATACAAATCGTTAGAGCCACAGTGAGTACAGAGTAGGATATTCAGTATAAATGCACACGTTGAATTGTATGAACATGGAATTTGTTTATTAATTAAATTAAATATCGGTAACAAAAACAGATAAAAAACAATTATGCGTACCTGAATAGATATTAATATTATGCCGTGAGTATTATGATTGGAAATAATAACAGAAATTAGAATTTTGGAAGAGTAATTAAGCAGATCAGATATATAACAATTTAACCAAAGTGTATGTCTTTCATATAATACTAATAAGATATTAATTAAATTTAAAAGAGTGCACTTTAAGTCTGAGACACGAAGGTACAAAAAAATTACACCACATGTATCTAGTCTATTGTAATAACAATATTTACTTATAAAAGTGTGATTACTTATAATAATATAATATGTGGAACGTTGACTTAACCATTTGAGAATATATATTTTCTTGTGACACATAATATAATGATGAAATTTGGTTAGGTTTACATATGTAGGTGTAAATAATTTAGTTTTAAACCGGTTTATGAAGTTGCAATGCTGCCTGTTATCATCCGGGTGTTGTTCATTTGATTCGTGCGATGTCCTGGAGGGATCTGATTGCGATAGCGGGTGAAGTATCCGTCTTGCGAGCCAGAACAGTGCCATGTTTAACCCATACATATTTATATTCGTTTTTCTTAGCAGCCTCCCGGCACTCACGAAACAACAATTTGTTATTCAACGTTAAATGCTCGTTAACGTAAATGGTGGCAGGCTGGCCAGGTACGGACAATGATGTTGAATTTAACCCTTTTGTAGCACGGCAGGCGGCGATCACATTGTCGCGCAGTGTCCTGTTTGAACTTTACTATAACATTCTTCGGACGTCGATCATTTTTGTCAGCATGAGGTACACGATGAACGGCTATTATGTCGGATGATTGTAGAGGATGCTTAATAGCATCGCCCAAACACTCCATTATGCTGATTAGATTCTCACCTCGCCTGTCCGGGATATTAGCTATTTCGACATTGCACTGTCTTGCTTGCTGTTCCATGGTATGTATTTTGTTCTCAAGTAGTTGTATTTGAGTTTTAAAGCCATTATATTGTGATATATTCTGTTCTACAGTTTTCAATCGACTGTCAAATAAGTCCTGTCGTTCATTCGAGAAGCTAAGTGATTTCTATTTCGCACAGTCAGGTGTTAACTTCGTGTAATGATTTATTAAGGTTGATAGTATCCATGTTAAGTTTCAACACATTATCATTAAGTTCTGATAACGCCGAGGTAATCTTTGATAGCTCGCCCTTTAGGGCTGTATTTACCGCGGTGGTATGCTATTTGCGATGCAATCGCTAATGGTTTATTCCATATTTGCATTTGATTATCAAATTTTCTTCAAATTTAATCATATTTGTATCAGTTTTATCGTTTTCCATTTGTTTACGTTTACGGGTAGTTATAAAACTTTCGCCACTAATCTTCTTTACCGATGCAGGAATATCACCGTCCAATGAAAACACATTCGGTGGTGTGCGTTGTAAAGACATCGTAGTGTGCAGGTATATCTGTAGTTACACAGGTGTGAGAGAGTTAAAAAATATAGCGCTGTCCTTACGCCTACCGGTGAGGAAGTGAGGTCCCCGCACTGCTACAGTCCGACGATGCTATGTGAGAACGAGACGGCAATTGCTGATTTATTTATTTTTCACTCAATCCACTAGAATGAACTACAATCTTAGTACAGTAATCACGACACTAATAAATATCGCACTATGATCGATTTTTGTGTACATACAATTAGATAATTAAGGAAGTTGTTAATACAGGGTACCACTCTCAACGCTTGTTGCGAACGGAATGGAAATCTGAAAACAAAACTTAAAATTTTCTTTTCAGGATCAATTATGTCTTCGTTTGCCTTCTTTTTTGCTGGGCATATTGCAGCTTGATCTGCATGTGTTGTAACTTCTACTTGGCTTGCTTGTTTTATTATCAGTGTCTTCAATACTCATATTCAAATGCTCTCCTATGTTTCTTTTGAGTTTTTTGGGAAGGTTTACTATTATAACTCTTCTTTGAACATACTCTTTTGTTAGTTCAATTCCTAATTCACGTAAATACTTTCGGCTCTTCTGTAGTACCACTTTATTTGCCCTCAATATTACCATGGCATTAATTCCAGCAATTTCCAGAAGACGAAAGAAGAGTGGCAATGGCCAGCTGTTATTCTTTCTTGACGTTGAATACATCTTCACTTTTTACCGACTTCATCGACACCACCTTTCGCTTTATTGTAAAAAGTTATGATGCTTGGCTTGCGATTTTAATGATTCACTCTCTTCATCTTATCGATGCATTTGCATTATTGTTTTTACGAGTATTTAAAAAAAAAACACTATTACAATCATAATTCAATGATATTTGTTGATATTAAAAAAATTATACCTCGGGTTGAGCTCTTTGCAACTTTACTTTAAAAATATGTTACAATATTTCATATTTTCTTAAGTTATATTAGTAGACCTATCTATCTATATACTTTACCTTTTCGACGACAGGCGCGTGGCGTGTATTCAACGCCTGCGCTACGAAGCAAACAAATGCGATCTGTTTGTTTCGAAGGGCGCAGGAAAGGGTGGTAAACTGTTTATTTCGAGGCTAGTGAAACAATGACAGGCTACTAGGGATGGGAAATGCATCCGACGAGAAAAAACAATATTATGAACGAAAATGTATTGAGCTTCGACACCGTGCGACCGCTTGAAGGTAAAAGGGGTAGGGTTGCTAACTCTTAGGGGAAAAACTTATGTATGCTTATCGACATAAGGACTCTTCCCGAGGCTGAAACATACCGATGCTTGGGTATGTCACAAAATATAGCAAAAATATGGCAAGATCGGATGATCCATTCCACAGACTTCATTTCGTGTGATAAAGGGCTTACCCCTCTGTCCTAAGCCAACGAGCAATAGCAAAAACTGCCAGACCGAGAGACCGAATGGAAGGAGAAGGAACTCAACGGGAGATTCTACAAGAGCCTTTCGTAGACACAGTTGCCTCCCTTCACTACGCTTGATTGACCTCTTCAAGAAAACCAAGGGTTTTGTCCATGCAATACAACATCAAATTATTAAGACCAACTACTATAGATGATACATCCTAAGGGATGGCACCGTCGACATCTTGTCGCCATCCCGGTGAATCACTTAGGCATATTATCTCCGGTTGTCCAGCGCTTTCTAACTCTGTATACTTGCACAGACACAACCTATTATCCGAAATCCTATACTGAAAACTGACTTATTATAAGTACTTGCCGGAAGTCGTGCTCAAAATTACCACGCCAGGCTCAACTGAGACCGGTTCATCATCAACAGGGCTATTCTTGCGAATAAGCCTGATATTGTGCTGATGAAACGGGCACAATTAAGGATATTTTTGGTCGAAATTACCATTCAAAGTTTCGATTTCCTTCGCTTGATAGTTTTTTTTAAATCGAAGTAACAACAAGGAGCACATAGCCCACCACATGATTTTAATTTCACGCTGTGTTCTAGTTATAACTTCTATCCTCTAGGATAAATAAGAATCAAAATGTAGATGTGTTGCCACCTTTCAGGACTAATATGGATTACCTCGTTGCTTGTAAAGAGACTATTGAATTAAAAGTAAATTTTGTTATGAAAAAGCGATCACTAATTCACCAACCATTCTGCTAGTTTTTGACCGTAGTGAAACCACAATACACAGTTAGTTAAGTTAATACTGCAATTAATTTTAATAATTCATAGTAGAATTTGAAAATTTTATAACGTATTTTATTTTAAATAACTTTTCTGTTAGTTTCTTTTTATAATTCAAATGTTGTTTCTTTTGTTTTAACTACACAGTAAACAAAATAAATTGAGGAATATTGGATATGCCAAGGACATGTTTTTCCTCCACAAGCTCAAGTAATCAATAAATTCCTTTCCGCCGCCGGCATTGCCAATTGAAGTTCTTTTTATTACACGCTACGTCTCGCTGCCCTATCTCGCGAATAATACCCTAAGTATAGCTGCTTCAACTGCATTTAAATCTGTATCCATTTGATAATATAAAAATTTAAGACCACGAGAATGTAGGAGTAGTTAGTAGTGTTAAAGTCAAGACATGACGGCTAGCATTACCATTTCAATTTCGATATGAGTATTACATATTAGGTATATAATTTAATATCTTTTGTGGTAATTATGTTATTCATAAAATAAAGAGTGACAAACGAGCACACTACCCGCTTGATGGGAAGTGATGCTGTGGCTCATACTTACCTACATCGAACGTTAGTCTAAGTGAGATGAGAATGGTTTTTCAGCATCTTAAAAATTGCTAGCTGTAGTAGCTCAGGGGCTTAGCACTCGCTGTAAATTTCACAGTACACGGGCAACCCGGTTTCAATCCCCGCTGGCACCAATGAAATTGTCAATTGCGATTTTAAGTGCAGATTTACCACGTGCTCGTCGGTAAAGAAAAACATCGTGAGGAAACCTGCATTAATAAGAAAAAAAATGTGTCTGTGAAATAAAAAATTATTTGAAGTCATGTGAAGTCCGCCAACACGCATTGATACTTTATTGCCCTAAACCCTCTCATAAGTGAGAAGAGGCCTGTGCCCAGCAGCGAGACGTATATAAGTTGTAACTTTACTTTACTTTACTTTAAAAATAGCTAAGCTTCGAGTGAAGAAGGTATTACAACAGAGCTCCTCCGAGTTGAGTATCGGTATTTAAAGTACTTTATAAGCTATTTAATTCCTCCTTGCATGGTAAAGTCAGCGTAACTTCTAGTTTAGGTGTGGAGCAAATTTGAGATGTCCTTGTTCTTAATAAACATGATAATACACTATGGAAATCTTTTACTCCGTATCTTTCCTTGGATTTAAAACTGTAATGAATGATAATATCAATCTTTCAAACGTCCACTACTGAACATAATTCGCCGCCATGGATTAATTCATAGGGGTTATATTGAAGCAACAGTAGCTGCGACAGTAGATTGTAATGGTTAAGGCTGCATAACTTCAAACTTGAAAAGTCAGAGTGGTGGAAGGAAAGTAGTTTATAATCCGCCTTTCGACTACTATCCTGAACCAATCCTAACACAATCATGTTAAGCTTACTTGGAGTAGTTAACGGGAGTTTTATTAATGTTAATAGCGTTATTAGTGTTCTTATTTTCTTTAAAAAAATACAATGGGCAGATAGATACAGTGAACAAAAAAAAATCGGTCTCATCGTATGTCAGACTGATAATTAAATGTAGCCGTTTTGTTAACGAACTAGGCTGTTAATTAATGGACGGATTAAACAATCGGCTGCCGATGTATAACTCACGACGCTTTTAACTGCTCAATTATACGTATTTAAAGAAGATCCATAAAAGAGTTTCAACTAACAGACATTTTTATGTTTATTAATAGAGACTGGACTTAAAATTTTCCATGGCAAAAAAGACAAGACCTGCAATAAAAGTGTTACAGTCATAAAAGTATTTATACGTCACAAACACCGAGAAATCAGGTTTTGTAATTTCCACAAACCAAGGATTAAAAATCATCACATTTTAAATTAACAGCGTTCTCATCGTGGCGTGGACGAATTATTATATCGAATACAAAAATATCGACGTTTGCAATATTGCTGTAAGTAAACATAATTTGAATAAAGAATTAAAGTAGATGAATATATACAAAAATTGCTATAATTACACATATTCTGTATAGGGTACAGCAGCAGTTGACTTTTGATAGGCTATAATGGATGCATCATTGAAATCTTTTTGGTTGTAGTAATTAGAATAAAACTCATAATATAAAAACGTTACGTAAGTTGTTTATAGCTACCAGTTATAAAGAATTTTTATACATGTCAAAATGTTGTCAAAATGTTAGAAATCAATAAAGACTATTTCTTTCTCGATTACAGTGCCTTTGATCTTAACAGGTTTTAACTAATTTCAAAAATGTTGACTATTTCTATTAACTTTACCTTCCCCGTCTGTAAACCATCTATTGAATTGGCCTCGTTTATTGTTACAGATGTTTTTACTATAATACACCTCACACCTTCCAAGCTACTTCTGATATTGACATATGAGGAGTAATGGTTTTACCGTAATTTATCAGAAGGCACGTGATGTATATTACTGTTACAGGGAAAGCGGTGACGTTGTGTCGTTATACACATGCCATAAGACATGTGCCAATCGTTCATTTCTGGTGACCCGATCGTTAAAGTATTGATTCGTCATAGGAACCGCGTCATTAGGATCAATCATTGAAATTGATCATTTCTGGTTTCAGTACACTGAGGTTTGTGACGCCATTATATTAGCTAAATTATGTCTCTGAGACATGCCCGTTTCTGTAGGTCGTCGGTCAAATAACAGGTCATAGGTTATATAGTTTCTGTCAGTCGTTTGGTCCGTATAGTTAAAAACATATTATTGCAATTACCGATACTTTTACGCGACCCAGATCAAACGCCTAGGTGCCTTGTGACATCACGTGGCGACACAACGTACACGTAAAGGGCAAGGGTAACCGAGGAGGGATGATGCGGTGCGACACCGGACCGGCAGCGCATTATTTGTTTGCCCAAACGTTGTATTCTGAGGATTGTCAACAGTGTCTCGGAGACAGAGCGCAGAACCTAGAACGACACGAGTTAGCCATCAGAGCCGGTGCCCGCAATCTCTGTTCAGACGGTGGTTGACTCATCTGTACACTAAAAACTTTTATATGTGAACATCTTTACGAAAGTAACGTCAGAAATTAATAAGCCTCCCCAATAACCGATGAAACTATACGAGCCAAAAGGCTAACAGCACTAATATCACAAAACTAGCAACAATATCTCAGCGATGCGACATCGTACTCAGAATACAGTTTTCTGTATTCTGAGTGCCTAGTGCGAGTTCCATAACATTACTCGAATGACTTCACCATCGCGTTAACCGAGTTAACGTCATAGGTATCGAAGACAAGCAAGTGTGAGTTAGAATCGAAGCTAACCCTTCGATTCGCCTTTTCTCACGGTGAATTACGTTCGTTCATTCTCTTATGTTAGTTAGTAGTGCGTTCGCGTCGGGAGATAAACTAACCAAATTGAGAATGACATTTTTATTTAGTGGTCTTAATATTAGCATATTCTATCAAAATTGTGGTAATTATAGTGATCTTTATTACGTATTTGTTTATGTTTCGTAATTTGATCACCGTGTTGACAGTTTGTGTTAGTATTACGAGATTGTGAATTAGCTATTGAATTGTTAATTATTGAAAGTATTAAATTGAAAGGAAAACAACATGAAGATGTTTTCGTCCTAGTATGATTTTGTGGTGACATTTATGGAACAGTAAATGTAATTTAAGTTACTAAATGTTAAGTGAACTAATGATGCTTATGTTTTGTTAATAGGTTTCATGGACTAGAATTTAATGGATTTTCGGCATGGAGGCCTCAGCAAAGCAACGTCTAATGCAAGGGATAGGATTTCCTGTATGAAAAATTGGGAGAAATTGACTTATAATTGAATAGTGATAGTTGACCTTAGATTTATCAATCGCTATTTACACAAAAATTTGAATAGTTTCTTTAAAAAGGCGATATCTATCCGTAAATTGTCTGTCATCGAGGTTACACCTCTGAAAATGAACGAGCTCGAAAATGCAACGAACTCAAATATGCACGAACTTCAACACTGGCGTTAAATAACATTCATCTATTATTATTAGTTACTAGCTATTACCTGCGGCTTCGCCCGCATGGTCACTGGGAAATGAACTATCCATTGCTTTTTGAAATGAAAGAAAACTGAGTTTTATAGATTTGTCAGAGATGCAGCCATTAAAAGGAAACTGACCAAATTGATTCGTCAGCCTATTTAAATGTTTTCAAACGCAGCGTATAGGAAAACATGAAAATAGCCTGTTTATTCCAAATGGAAATGGGATATTTTTTTAATTAAAGGAAACTGAGCATAGTTATCCGTCAGGGATGCAGACTTTTGAAAAGAAACTGAGCTAAATTGATTCGTCAGAGATGCAGTTTTCTGAATTGAAAGGAAACTGAGTCAAATAAAAGATCCGTCAGAGATGCAGCCTTTTGAGTTGAAAGGAAACTGAGCTTAATAGGTCCGTAAGAGGTGCAGCATTTGGAATTCAAAAGAAACTGAGCTAAATAGGAAATTTTGAATTGAAAGGGAAGATCTGTGGAATTCTGATTAATTGATTGTGGGAATTTTGGAAAAAAACTAACTGAACACTATTTTAAGACGCTACTGTACACAATGTTATATGTTTTTCCATTCGGGAAAGAATGTGGAGATTCTGGGCATTTGACACACGCGAACATGCTACATACAGCTGACCATGAGAGAAGCACGGTTTTTCTAAGTTGACCCCGCTACCTGTAACGTTTGCCTTGCGCTTTATTAATTGTCATTGCAAAACTGAGCTTAATAGGAACTGCAACCTTTGAATTGAAAAGGAAGATCTGTGGGAATTATAGGGATCCGTGGTATAATAACATTTTCACCTTTTCCTACGCCTGTCAAAATTGTAGCACCGATTATGTTCCGTCCAAGATGTGTCACACGCAGCCTTGTCCCGTTACATAACCGAGGAGTATCTAAATTTCGCATCAGCATGACTGGAATGCCTATATTTAATTGAAGCTTATGTGAGGGCACACCTGACAACTCTAGAGAATTTAGAAACTCTACGGGTTATGAAGTGCTCTGTTCTGTGTCCATAACTGTGTCTCCTGACAAATGCTCTGTTATTTCTCCTGCTACTTCGCTTAATATATCTGAATTTATTTTGTTAACGCTCTCATTTTTTGGTGCAAGAATCGCCCTTTCACATAACCATTTATCTTCATGCATGTTGTTCGTTAAATCTGAATAAACGCTCGCAATTAATTCGGAATGACTCTGTACTAAATTACAAAAATCTCTCGTCAATTTATCGCAGCCCTCAGCATCCGTTTCAAACCGCCCATCGCAAATTTTTAATAGTGTGTCAGCATAGTTTCCAGCATTGATATCATTATACAAATGCACTCTCATATTCGGAGTTAAACTGAATTTTGTCACCTTGTTCCATAAAATAGACGACTTAAGGCATGCTTTAATTTCATCTGCAGGTGTGCCCTTTTGAATGACAGGTAAAGTTTGGCGAAATTCACCAGCCAGTAAAACCACCATTCCTCCCATTACATCGGTATTGCTGCGCAAATCCTGGAGCGTTCGATTTAGTGCTTCTACAGCTTTTTTATGCGACATTGTACTTTCGTCCCACACTAAAAGTTTGCATTGTCGTAGCATTATACCTCGTGCACTATTTTTGCTAAAGTTGCAGATCGGCGATTCTTCCTGGGCTAGATTTAGAGGGAGTTTTAAAACAAAATGTGCAGTGCGGCCCCCGCTTAGCAGCGTGGCGGCTATACCGGAGGAAGCTACAGCCACTGCAATGTTTTTATCTTTCCTACTTGCGCTAATAATAAATTTAACAAAAATGTCTTCCCAGTTCCTCCAGGGGCATCTAAAAAGAAAAGTGCACCATTTCCAGATTCAATTTGTCCTAATACTTTGTCAAAAACTCGTTTTTGTTCGGGAAGCAAGCGGGGTACAAATTCGGCTACTTGCTGCAGCAAAGCTAGTATATCGTAGTTTGTTTCACGTATAACTTAGTTCATTTTCGGTTGTTCGTTGAGGGCTTATCATTCCAAAGTCGCTTAATTTTTTGCCTACCATTGCCATTACTTTATCTTCAATTTTTCCAAGTGCTTCATTATAAATTTGTTCATTGTATGTCATGTTCGCGTGTGTCTGCTGTAACCTTCCCAAAATATCTTCCGCCATGTACTCTTTATATTTGTCCTACAATTTATGTGCATTATATAGCCCGCAAGATGATATGAGCATATTGCATAAAGATCCCTAATTTTGGCTGGTGACTGGCACTGCACAGCTTCCTCCATGGTTTCATCCCAGTGATTATCGTTTTCTAAAAGATGCAGAGCTTCACATGCTTCTCTATAAGTTGCGCATTCCTGACCGTTGACAGTTTTAAGTTCTTTATATCCTGTAGGACCCCGAACATGGTGCAGCAGCAATCGTAAACAGAAACATTCAAAATTAGTTACATGGACGGTATACACACGACCTAGGGCATCTGATGACTTTACACTGGGCCAATTTGCAACAGGCGCGCCTTGAATATGGCGTTTCCACTCCTTCCTAGATGTGTTCCAAGTATAATAGAGGGGTACTTCAGAATATAACAACGTTTTTGCAAAGGGGTCGGTTTGACAAAGTTGAAAGAAGGCTGTTAGTGTAGTTTTTGGTGGTGACGCAATTCTTTCTTAGAAATTTCTTTCGGTGAAATATACACGCTCTCCATTTTCTAAGTGCACAGCAAGGTGAGTAACTGTTGGGTGCCTTTCGTGTAAAGGGAAGCCAAGGAGACGCCACACTGCCTCGTTACTGCTGACATAATGCCCTGCTTGAAAGATCTGTACTTCATTAACGGGATTTGCCTCACCTTCACTTCTGAGATTAAATATTGCTTGGTCGCTTCCTTTATTTATGTACTTACAGATATACTTGATTGCGCGGACAGAGCTACATGCTTCTAAATTAATGTGGGCATTAAACATTTTATATAGAATGGGCGAATACGGGACAATCCAGCTGTTATCTAAGGTTTCAAACGCTCCAGAGCGAGATTTGATTGTAACTTTCCTGCCACCATCTTTGGGAGCTCTGCGTCTGTATAAAGGGTAGCCGTTGTCTTTGTGCACTGTTTCTTTTAATAGCTGTTTAGGGAATTTCTTTGTACCTTCTTTTATACATGGCGATATTGAATTTCGTGCTCCACATGGACCGTGAATCTATTTCATACGATGGTATCATACAATTCCTTATCTTGCTCAGGATCCGGAATCTCGGCGCTTATTATGTCGTCTATTTGGCTGGGCCGCAACTTCTCTTTAAGCCATATTAGAATGTGGGCATGCGGTAATCCTCTTTTTTGCCATTCAATTGAATACATGAAGCACTGCACCTCTCCGAAAATTTTCCCTTTGTTAATTACATACATTAATTTTTGTACTTTTAATCTAAATACTCTAGCAACTAAATCGTGTCAGTCTTTTTGGCCCCGCATTAACTCCTCGGTTATTTCTTTCCATGTGGGATTGCAAGTAAAAGTAACAAAAAGATCAGGTCTTACGTAAGTTCGTACATAGGCGAATGCGTCTTGTGTGTACTCATGTAGGTAGCGGGGACTGTTAACGAATGATGAGGGCAGAATTACCATTTTACCTAAATCTCTGTATCGTGTATCGGGTTTACATTGGCGTCGCTAGAAACTGCATCTTGTAAATGTATATAATTCTCAACGCGCAGCTTTTTTTGATTTAAAGATATATAACGGAGACGTTCACTTTCTACCTTCACATACATGTCTACCAAAAATTGATGAAATAATTGTCTACACCGGGCTAAGAGGTTAAAATCATTTTTTCGCAACATCATATGATACGCATAAAAATCCATACATGATACTTTTTTGTTCGGAGTAGGCTCCTTTGTGACCGGGTTAATGAGTGGAATTTGAAAATGATAACCCTCTTGTCCTTTGTAATAAATCAATGGGTATTGTAGAGCGTCATAAAACTTGTGTGTCCGATACACACAAGTTTTATGACGCTACCCGTTGCAACGTATCATCACGTGCTCGCAAGACAATGTCTCGTGAAGAAAATTGATCACCACTAATTACGGCTGCTATTTCGTTTATCAAAGGTGCATTGTAGCGCCTTTCATGCTCTCCTTGAGGGGTCCGATCTGTGTGAATGACGACTTTATAATCCTCTTCAGGTAGGTTTTCTACAGCAGTTTTAAATGTTTTGACTAAAATGTTACGTTCATGCAAGAATCTTTGAATTTTGAACTTTGTGTCTCTCTCAACTCCCTGGATAAATTGGCAGCGACGGTCTGCCTCAATTTCTTCGTCACCCATAAAATATACTTGTAAAAATTTATGCTGTTCGTTTTCAGCTGGAAAAAGTGAACCTATTCTATGATAAATTTGCCCTTGCACCGTAAATGTAGGCGAAAATCCCGGCATTATTATTTCCCGGTCAACTCCGAAGGACGTCATTTGAAAGCATGAGTTATACTTCCAGATTCTGTTTAAAAAGCGCCGTGACTCATTAGCATCATATGAAAAGAGAGTTTTCAAAGGTTCTTCTGGTTCCCCAAGTAATGGAAGAGACACTTTGCCATTGGAACAGCACATGCCTGCGGTCTCATCTTTCCATTTTAAAGCGCTGCAAAATCGACACGCCTTGTCCATCAGTCCGATAACAACTAACCTGTGATTTTTATAATCAATCAACGGATCATAATTGAATGCTGCGTCATTAAAAACCGACCAATTGTTTCTTTGAAAATTTTGTCGACGTTCAGCAAAAATTTTGAAAGTTCAGAAAAAGTTTGAAAATTTTGTCGTGCAAATGCACAGCTCCAAGCTGTGCATTTGCATCTTTTCGCGCCTGTGTCTGTTCTGGTGTTTTAGATGCCCTTATAGTAGATTGACGTTCAGCTTGCCCAATGAGTCTGTGTTGAGTTTCATCAGGTGTTTCCGCGGCTCTTATGGCGGCCTGACGTTCCGCTTGTTCGAATAGCCTTTGCTGACTTTGAGCAGGTGTTTCAGTAGCTCTTAAAGTAGATTGACGCTCTGCCTGTTCAAGACGCCTTTGCTGACTTTGATCAGGTGTTTCAGTAGCTCTTAAAGTAGCTTGACGCTCTGCCTGTTCAAGACGCCTTTGCTGACTTTGAGCAGGTGTTTCAGTAGCTCTTAAAGTAGCTTGACGCTCTGCCTGTTCAAGACGCCTTCGCTGACTTTGAGAAGGTGTTTCAGAAGCTCTTAAAGCAGCCTGACGCTCTGTCTGTTCAAGACGCCTTTGCTGACGTTGAGAAGGTGTCTCAGATGCTCTAAAAGCAGCCTGACGCTCTGCTTGTCCTTGCCTTCTCAGTTCAGCATCTTCTAAAGATTCTAGCGATCGAGCTAATCTTTTCGCTTGTCTTTGAGAAGATACTCTTGAAAGGCTGGACTTACGTTTGCGAGGCATTATGAAGTAAGAAAAAACCTATTTATAAAAAAAACGTTAAAATACCTAAAAGGAATTAAATTTCCTTTTAAATATTTTTTTTAAAAGCAAATCCAAAATATCTAAAAGGAATTAATAAATAATTCCTTTTAAATATTTTTTAAAATCAAAACAACAAAACCAATTCAAGACACAACACGAATCCGAAAACTATAGCCAAAAAAATCGAATCAACTGAAACCAAATCACAAAACAAATCGCAGAAAACCGAAATCTCAGGAGTAGTCAATATAAATATAACCAACGAAAAAAGAAGTAAGTGTATAGGTACCGTATACACTATCTATACTATTAATATTCCTTTGAAATATTGTTAAACAACCTAAAACAACGAAAACCAATTCACGATTCTAAATAAACAAAATCCAAAATCAAAGCCAGAGCCTAAATATGTATACAGGAATACCAACCAAATCAACAAAACCGATCCAAGAAAATACATAAATCCGAAAACGAAAGCCAATATAAATCCATTCAACCTTAACCAAATCACAAAGCAAATAACAAACAACCGAAATCGAAAGCAGATAGTCGAATAAGCTACGAAATAGAAACAATTTAAGCGTATAGGTACCGTATGCACTATAAGTTGACGCGCGGCTCAACGGCGGGAGTTCAGTACATGTCAGGAAACATTTCGTTACCGCCTTTTAAAAACCTAGTAACGACATCTAGCGGAATCAATTTAAACTATGTATACGTTAGTTAATAAGAACTCTCAAAAAATATTTTTCTTATAATATTACTAAGGCTTATTAATAAGGCTTACTAAGAACTGTTTCTACCATTGTTAACTAATAGTTAAGGATGAAAGCGTGACAGGTGGTGATAGTATTTCTGATCCATACTTATAATCACGCCTGTAACCCTTGCGGAGTAGGCAGAGCATCAACGGATTACTTAATATCGTCTGCGAGGTTATCGCCTATTCTGTGAATTACGATGCACCAAAACGTTTGAAGAAAATCAGCTGGTGAATTTTATATTTTTTATCGCTCTCTTCCCGGTCCTGCGTGGAAAAATACAGATCCATACATTTTTTATCTTAACCCAGATGTTACTGTAACTATTTTTTGTTTTCGATCTTGGTGATATTCGGATATGATAGTTAAAATGACTCATAATAACCAGGAAAAATAGTAAAAAAAATTACATGTTTTCAGAAAAGCCGGAAAAGGGTGGGCTTTTAAAAGTCCCGTCGTAATATGGGGATTGTTTACATGTATGTGGCGGTCTAATAATAAAACAAACTGTTAATATATTAGTTTTTTATTATTACGGTAAATTTTAACTATACAAAAGAAAATAGACATAGGTATAGCAAGTTATGTGATATGATGTCTCACAATAAAACAACAGCACTTCACTAAGTATATCACACTAAAAGTCAGTAAAGTTCACTAACTTTACTGAGTTTTAGTGTGATATTCAAGGAAACAGTTCTTAGGATGTAAATGAATCTTACACTTTTGGCAAATAAAAAAACTTTTAACTTTGCAAACTTTGCATCTTAGTTGGGGAGCGCTGTACTGGACCAAATGATCAACCCCATCATATCGAGATGATTCAAGATGAGATCTACCTGTGGGACATGGTCCTCTCTTATCGCTTTTTTTGTAGCTTTCAAGCAAACCTTTCGCCAGTAGTCTACGAAAAGTGAGATTATCATGTTCTCCACCGTCTCGCTTGTAAAGTTGCCATGCATTATGCACAGCCATATCTAAGGTGTGACAAAACAGTGAAAAATACCATTTCTTGCCACGAATAGAAGTCCGATACAACCCTATGTTTTGATCGGATCTATCGACCCCTCCCATATTTTCATTGTATTTTCTTATAACCGACGGTTGGTCAATATGTACAAATCTTTTTAGTTCTTGCGAAAATCTCTTGACTTTTTGCAGGGGCTCCACAGTTTCAGTATTCGAGGCAACAGTAACGACACTATTGTCATTCCACTTGCAAACCAAAATATTGGTAGGCAAACTGGATTTGAATACAAATGAACCTCTATCAGTATTTTTGAAATCTTTGTTAGACTCGAGAGGACACTTGGACGTTCTGTTTTCACGAATAGTTCCAGTGGCTCTCAGACCTCTATTATTAAGTTCATGCAGTAGAGAATAGAGGAAAATAATTGTCGAAGAATAAATGAAATGGTAATGTTGGATCACGACCTTGTAGAACATCAGCAAACTCAAAATCACACTCCCACCTAGACCAAACTGTTTGTAACCTTCTGCAATGGTTGAAGATTTTCCTAGTAAGGATCAAACCAAATCACGTAGCCTAATCTTGTAGCACCAACCCACAGTTTATACCCCCCAACGAATTGGTTTGCCACGTATAAACTGTTTGCAACTGTGACGTCCATAGTATGGAACCATAGCCTCATCTATGCTGTAGTTCTCTTCTAGCGGAGCCATTTCAGTAAAGATTTTATTTAACTCGTCAAACAGAGGTCTCAACTTAGGGAATTTGTCAGGAGAATTACCAAGAACTGTATTATCACAGCAGTGGAGATTTGACATAATAAAAGTAAAACGATCTCTTGACATAGCGTTGTGCACAATCCTAAATTCGGCATCTGTCGATGTCTCCCAATACATAAACCTACGGGGTACTACTACATACCCGCTGTACATAAGGATGCCCAAGAAACACTTCATTTCAGAAACAGTTACTTTGCTCACTTTATTCCTCTGTCCTGCATACAAATTGGTATATCGCACTAGTAATTCAATAACATTGTTGTTGAACAAGCAGTCGAAATAATATAAGGGTGATTGTAAGTTTTTTGGACCTTGTTCGTCATTCCATTGATTGAAATGGTTTGGAATATGACGATTCTTCCATCTATAGGTTTGGTTTCGGGGAACTGTAGACTGCACAAATGTAGAATTAGTTGACACATCTGAAGTACAAGAAGGTACGGCGTCACTATCTTCTAAAGTCAAATCCATCGTGCGTCTTCTTTTTGACAAACTTGACAAAGGTACATCATCTTCTTCGTCGGAACTCATATGAAAAGTGACCTCGGCTGGAGCTCGTAGTTGAGAGCCTATAAAAAACAGATATAAATATTGCAACCATATAAATAAAACAAGATAGAATCATTGATACGTAGTTATATCAACCCGAAAACAAATATTTTACCTGGTAGATTTTGCAATGCAACAAATTCTTCATCTCCAGAATCCTCATCTGTGACGTCGGCATTAGCGTTCTCAGGTGGAAAAATTGTAATTTCAGTTGGCAACAAATCATCATCCTCATCGCTCTAATTCATCAACTATATCGTTGAGATTGAGTGCTCTCAAAGGTCGCGTGCTAAAAAGAAAACAATAATATTATAGACCCCCATATTGCGACGGGACTTTTAAAAGGCCATCAATTTGAAACGTGAAAAAGGAATGAGTTTTTGTTGCACCAAAACAAATATATAACCTGATATTGTAGATAATATATCTAAAATTAAATATCAAAATGTATTAGCAACAACATCCAGATATATAAATGATAAAAGCTTACCTTTGTCCAGACATCATGACACTAATACTCCTAAGTCTTCAATGACACAAAAACTTTAAATAAACAAGTGTCTAGTTGTATACAACACCGCATGAAATCATACACGGATAGGTACTAAGTAACCTGACAGTGCAAATATCTTAGAGAATTCATTTTAACAACTCGAAACTTGGGGGTTTTATTTAATAATTTTTTCGGGTCTCTTAAAAGCCCCGTCGCAGTATCTGGGTTAATTTTGGTAAAAAGACATAATAATCCAGATATTCTGACCTTCTGTGTTCGTCCATCTTACCGTCGTCCGTCTTGTAGAATCACGGTGGCGCCACTTAGCTGAATTTAATTTTGCAACATATTCGATTTTCCCACGGGAATGATATGTTTTTCCGCTGAAAAAAGTAGCCTATGTCACTCTACAGCCACCGAACTATCTCCATACAAATGATCATGCCATGCCGACGCTCTGTTGCGACGTGAAAGAAGGACAAACAAACAAACAAACACACTTTCGCATTTATAATATTAGTATGGATTAATGCCTTAGCGACTGCAAACATCCTCCAAACGAAAAAAAAACGTCCTGTCCTAATTATATATCGTTTAGACAAAACAAAATAAAATTTAACTCTTCAACAATAATCCTCACACTACTTTCTCACTGTAAAAATCTATGTGAGAACTTCTTCGATCGCGAAGGCGTGAAGTTTACATAATTTGATTCTCGAACGATCAAAATTGCCGCTCGCACTCGCAAAATACTTTGAACAACCAATCACGAGCGTTAACGTTCTCACTGTCGAATGCGAGTCAATTTTCGATGGTCGATATTGACGACTTAGTAAACTCGCACTCATGAGTTGTTTTTCCGATTATTGTCACTAGATGGCGCTATTTTTATTCCATACAAATCGTAGTTAACTTTAACGCTATCAAACGCGTAAAGCGAACTCGCACTAAGCACGCTGAGACGTCGTAGTAAGCGGCGTTGCTATGTGATTAGCGTGGCCGTGTGGCATATATATATATATATATATATGCCACACGTATATAATTGAATTAAATTGAATGTAGTTAAATATATATATATATTTATATATATATATATATATATATATATATATATATATATATATATATATATATATATATATTTAACTACATTCAATTTAATCAATTATATAATTAATTATTTATCTCTTCACAACTTACTGGCTGGTTAACAATAACGACGTACATAGTAAGGACCTAGCGTTGTGAGAGACTGGTGCCTATTTTAGGTTTTATATTAAAAACCTGAGTTACAGGTCACCAGGCCCCCTTGCGTATAGGTTACATATAATACAAAGAATAATACAGAGAGGAAACATATCATAAATAGAGTTATAGAAAGTTACATTACAAGGCGATTTGCAGAATCCATTCAATGGATATGACCGGGTATAAATGAGTATGTGAAAGCGTGTATGTGTATTTGCGTGTTTGCGTGTACGCGTGTGCGTTATTCTTCTCTCTCTCTCTCTCTCTCTGTGTAAAAATTCTTAACCCATCTTAACCTCTTCTTGTAACCCAACACTAATACTTTTAATCTCTTAAAAGTATTAGTGTTGGGTTACAAGAAGATTCTCAGTTTCTTGGTATGAATTTTGTCAATGTTATTTTGCAAATAGATTCATTTTTGGATTATATATCTAAAATTTTATTTAGTTTGTTATAAAGTAAGGGTCCCAAGAAGCAGAAAAACTTATATGAAAGAGCTGAGTTGAAAGTTTGGGTTTTGCATATTATATCTTTGCGGCGCTTATACTTAAGAAGTTCTGGGTTATAATGTAGATGGGAGTGTTGTTTAAGCACCATATGCTGGATGAAAGTTTGTCTAACCGTTCGTACATCCCATTTTTATACAGCTCGTCTGTAGGAACACGGAAAGGGTGACCAGCACCTGCTTTGAGAACTGCACGTTTTGTTCTCTATACTTCGATGAGGTATGTTTTGGCACCTCCTCCCCATGATGATGTACAATATTTAATAAGAGATAGACATAAAGCGAAGTAAACTAATATTATAACACAGCGCTCTGCTATATGTTTTAAGTTTCTGAATATATATATGAGCTTTCGCAGTCGGAATACTAAAACCTACACGTGGGGTTCAAATGTTAAGGTTTGATCAATCAAAATGCCAAGATATTTGATTTTATTGGTTCTTTCAGTTAAGGGACAGTGGCATCCGGAAAGTCTAAGATCACAGGTGTGGGATGTGATTTTCAAAGATAGTGGTGGAAGGCGGTTAGCTCTATGACCAAATGCATTGTACTTTATTTTATTAACATTCAGTGTTAAGACATTGTAGCTAAGCCATTTACAGACCTTATTAAATCCCACCTGAGCGTTCTTAAAAACGTTATCCCAGGATTCACCGACAAAGATAAGGGCAGTATCATGAGCATAGCTGACTATTTTTCCTTTAGAGAGTTGAAGCTGGCATAGCAAGAAGAGTGTCGGACCGAGAATGCCGCCTTGAGGCACACCGAATTTGACGGATAACTCTTCACTTAATGTATATTGACCTAAATGAACCCGCTGCCTTCTATCGGTTAAATAATTACACCGCTTTTCTATTTTATTTTATTCTAAAAAAAAAACATTGAAAAAAAATTGCTTTAGACAGTGATTTTCCGGACCGACAAGACTTAAGGATCTTCAAGAAAAGAGTCTACTCTTTTTCAAAAGGCTGGCAATGCATCTGCAATTCACCTGGTGTTGCAGTTGTTCGTGGGCGGTGGTAGGCATTAACCATCAGGTTAGCCGCATGCTCGTTTGCCCCCTCTTAAGGATTTTTATTTGCATTGAGATGGTTCTTTAATTATTTTTTTAGCTAGTCTGCGTTATATTGCGCGGTTTCAAAACCGTTAATATTAAAAAGGGAAACTACCGTTCAATTGCCTAAAACGTTAAGTCAAATAGCAATTAAAGTCAAAATCTAGAAGCTAATAGGTATAGAAAATTTTTGCAAATAATTCGAAACAGACCAACTATTGAAGTACATGCATTTCCGTATGATATCTAGGTGTAATCGTGTGGATGCTGTGACCCATGAACACCCACATTTATTGTAAATAATAATCATATATTATAATTCTTAAGGTTTAAAATATGATACATCGTAACAAGTAAAAAGGGCCGGTTCTTGTCACTAACCTCCATTCTAAATTCACGTGACGATATGGGATGGTGGATATTCTTACACCTCCAATACATGGTCAAAAATAAACATATCAGTATAAAATATGTTAAGAGTCCAAATGTATATGAAATTAATACCTAGACCACATAATGACCTTAGACCAATCAGCATTTTACCTACACTTTCCAAGATATTGGAGAGGGTAGTATGTTCACAGTTAAGGAGATATCTAGAAGATAATCATATTTTACCAGAAACAAAATCGGGGTTTCGTCGAGGGTATGGTACGGAAGCAGCTCTGCTGCACGTTACGGATGATATAACTACAGCTTCTGATAAAGGTATGGGTAGTATACTGGTGCTATTGGATTTTACTAGAGCGTTCGACTGCATATACCATGATATATTTCTGTCAAAATAGTCATACTATGGAGTATCGGAAGCAACATGTAAATGGTTTTATTCATTCTTATCAAATAGATGTCAATATGTTGAAATTAACACTGACCAAGGGGAAGTAATGCAATCAAGTATAAGAAGAACGTCCAGATGCACTCCGCAAGGATCAATCTTAAGCCCTATTATATTTATAATGTTTACAGCGGATTTTAGCAAAGTCTTAAAACATAGCAAAATACATCTGTATGCCGACGATACTCAAATTTATCATTCTTTCAAGCCAGAACACACGGAAAATGCAGTCATGCAGTTAAATGAAGATTTGTCGGCAATCTTCCAATAGGCAAAAAAAATGGTCTAATACGTAATCCTTTAAAATCAAAATTTATCGTGCTAGGAAGTAAAACACAACGGTAAAAAAATATTAAGTAAGAAACCGGAAATACTCATCAAAAATAAAAAGGAACTCAGAGTCGATTATACTAATAACCTTTATCTTACCCTCGATAGCCAAATACGCTTTAATGAGCATGTAAATATTAAAATAAGTAATGCTTTTTATCGTTTAAATGTATTATATAGCATAAGAAAATACTTAACAGTAACGATCAGTAAGACCTTAGTTGAGTCGCTAGTGTTATCACATTTTAATTATTGCGATACCGTCTATGGCCCACGACTGTATGAAAAAACAAAAAAGGCAATTCAACGCGTGCAAAACGCATGTACTCGTTTTTGCTTTAACGTCCAAAGAGAGCTCATATTACTCCATATATTAATGAAAACAATATTTTAAAAATGGACGTATGTAGGAAACTCCACTTGGTTTGCTTAGTTCAAAAAATTATTGGTAACAAAAGTCCACTGTATTTATACAATAAATTAGATTGTAGTAAGAATACCTATGAAGCAAATACACGTAAAAGAGCCTCAAACATGCTGAATATTCCATGCCATAAGACAATAAACTTCAAAGGATGTTTTAAATATTCGGCCGCAAAAATATGGAATGATTTGCCTCCTACCCTTAAAAGAAAATTTTAATGTTACATTTGAAACATTTTTAAAAAAGGTTAAAATGCAGTTATTTCATAAACAGAAGTCTTTTTAGGCCGAATGGCTGTATTTAGCTGTATGGCCGAATGCTGTTTATTGTGTAATAAAGTCTACTATACTTACTAAGTGTAGCAGTTAATTTGTTAATTGTGAATGTTCATTTTTTTTATGAAATTTTTAAGTCTAATTATTTTTTGTGTATGCTTACTTTGTTTTAATTTGTAAACTTATTATTGTGTGGCAATAAATATTTATTATTACTATTTATTATTAATGTAATTTAACAAAAACTATTACAATCTAGGTTCGTTGCAAACTTTTTTAAATTTATCGGAACTTTTTTAGATAAGTCCTTAGAGTACGTTTCAATTTTGATTACATCTTTAAATATTATCGTATGTTAGTTTATTACCAACAATTATTCATAATAACTTACTATGTAAACTCAAGAAAATTTATTTAAAATGCCAAATAAAAATCTGATATATACTTATGCCATTTTTTTAAACAAAAAATTTAAAAAATACAATTATGATATATAAACGTGGTTTGGAGATGAGAATAAAAACATGAATTTAAACAACGAGATATTCAATATAGTTTTTATTTAATGATTTCTTATATTTACGCGAACACTACACATTGAATAAAACTAATTTTACGGATTTTATCGCGTTTAATCAACTTATTTTTATTGATTCCCGACGTTTCGGGTGCTTTACAGCACCCATGGTCACGGAAGACTGAGATGATTGACGTCCCGATACCAGAGTTAATCCGGAGTACCTTCAGATTTTTAATTATTAATTTTGGTCCGATCTACGCAGAATGAACTAACTGTATCTTGAAGTGGTATGCTTGGGTTTAGTTTTAATTTTATTAATTACAGGATTCCAAGGAGGTGGTAGTACTCAGCCTCCCTCTCTATTGAAATTAGGATGTTTTTTTAATTTCAACAGCCTCACGTATCATCCTTGGCAGGAATCGATGTTCTTTCGCGAGAATTTGTGGTTTATCAAATCTAATGTAATGGCGGGGGCCGTCTAGGATATGATCACAAACTGCAGACTTCCCGGAACGTTGGTGCTTCACGTCAGCTATGTGTTCTTTTACGCGGGTTTTAATAGATCGTTTTGTTTGCCCTATATATGAGAGACCACATTCACAATCAAGCTAGTACACTCATGCATCTTGTAGAGGAATATTGCACTTGACGGATGGTAAGAACTGACTAATCTTCTTCGGCGGCTTGAAGAATGTTCTAATAGAAGCTCGCTTCAAGATGTAGCCAATATTGTCTGTGGCACCTCTGACATATGGTAGTACAGCAGGCACACGCTCGACTGTGGCCGGCTTCACTCGGTCACTGTGACGTAGGCGCGGGCCCCGAAGCTTGTTGTCGTGCAGAACCTGCTTGACGTGCTGAAGCTCGGCAGCCAGGTGTTTGCTGTCACAGATACCTCGTGCTCTCCTCTGTAACAAAGATTTGCCCACGGTAGCTAACTGTGAAGGATGATGGTGGGATTCACCATTTAAATATCGGTTTGTATGGGTCTTTTTTTTATACACAGTGTGACCTATGGTGTTGTTAGGATTTCGAATGACCGAAACGTCGGGAATTAATAAAAATAAGTTGATTAAACGCGATATAATCCGTAAAATAAGTTTTATTCAATGTGTAGTGTTCGCGTAAATATAAGAAATCATTATGTAAACCAGTACGGACTGGAAATAGCAAATAAAATACGCCGCCTAGAAGATCTCAAGACCAAGCGCGCAAGATACGTAACATCATTAAATTTCTCGAAGAGATGCAGAGAACATAATCCCATTCCTACGTGTGTCAAGATATCTACTAAAAAAGACATTCTAGGAAGCGATAAGATCTTAAATCAGTCAAGCAAAAAGTTGTTAATAACGGTGATTCAGCAAAAACGTACCGATCATAAACAAAACCAAAGACAAATCGTCCAGTGATCTAAAGACAGTTTTATCGACATTTGATTATAAGAATTGCATGGAAACTTTAGATAAACGGGAGACAACTAAATACAATTAATGCAAAAATAAACATATAGATAAATACCAAAAACTAGCAACTAAATCAAATTTCCTACACCAAGGTCAACGTAAGAACGGAACACAACCATTGACAACAGACGCGAGTAATAAACAAAGCGCGGTCTATAACCTGTCAAAACAATCTCTGGACGACGCGACAATAAAAGTTTTGGCCAAAGGTATGAATTTCGCAATAACACCGCGAAAAATCCCGTATGAAAACATTATCTGTAGTGTTGAGGACTGTCTGTATAAAAATAATATTGGTAAGGAAGATTTAGAGGCTATACGTCAAGACATTTCGTCTTTGTTACGTCGAAGCTCAGTGCCGAAATTAAATCTTCCAAAAAATTAATTTAATGCATTGAAAAACTTACGCAACAGACCAGATCTAACGATTCTCCGCGCAAATAAAGGTAATGCTACGGTTATAATGGATACGTTGGATTACAATTTTAAAATACAACAATTTTTATCGGATGAAAGTACGTACGTAAAGGTCAAAACAGACCCTATAACTAATACGCTTAAAATAACTAGCGATCTAATTAAGAAATACTCCGAGAAATTGAATCTAGACGTTAATTCGATAATACCTGCGTATGCCAAACCACCGAAGTTGTATGGGTTAACAAAAATACACAAACCGAACGCTCCATTACGTCCAATAGTGAGTCAGATCGATTCGCCTACTTACAGATTGGCTCAATACTTAGCAAAAATACTATCACCACTCAGAGGACACACAAGAGCACACACTAAGGATTCATACCATTTTGTTAGTGAGATAAAAGACCTATGTCTTACTGACTATGAAACTATGGTCAGTTTTGATGTTCAGTATCTATTTACATGCCTACCTGTTGAAAACTGCATCTCAATTGTAACTAGGAAACTAGAGGAAAACAACATGCCAGCAGAATATGCAGTATTACTTAGACATTTCCTTACATCTGGCTATCTATTGTGGAAGGAAGAGTTTTACAAGTAAGTAGATGGTGTTGCATTGGGCTCACCGGTATCTCCCATTGTCGCCGATATTTTCATGGAGGACTTTGAGGAGAAAGCCCTGCTTACTGAAACAGTAACTCCAAGGTTATATAAGCGGTATGTAGACGATACTTTCACAATTTTACTATCAGACAAAGTAACTGCATTTATAGAACATCTTAATTTCATAAACTCTAAAATTCAATTTACTATGGAGTTAGAGGCAAATAATTCTTTAGCTTTCCTAGATGTGTTAGTTATTCGAAATCGGTTGGTTAGCTACCGTGGGCAAATCTTTGTTACAGAAAGCACGAGGGATCTGTGACAGCAAACACCTGGCCGCCGAGCTTCAGCACGTCAAGCAGGTTCTGCACGACAACGAGCTTCAGGTCCCGAGCCTACGTCGCAGTGACCGAGTGAAGCCGGCCACAGTCGAGCGTGTGCCTGCTGTACTACCATATGTCAGAGGTGCCACAGACAAGATTGGCTACATCTTGAAGCGAGCTTCTATTAGAACATTCTTCAAGCCGCCGAAGAAGAAGAAGTCAGTTCTTACCATCCGTCAAGTGCAATATTCCTCTACAAGATGCATGAGTGTACTAGCTTGATTGTGAATGTGGTCTCTCATTAATAGGGCAAACAAAACAATCTATTAAAACCCGCGTAAAAGAACACATAGCTGACGTGAAGCACCAACGTTCCGGGAAGTCTGCAGTTTGTGATCATATCCTAGACGGCCCCCGCCATTACATTAGATTTGATAAACCACGAATTCTCGCGAAAGAACATCGATTCCTGCCAAGGATGAGGATGAATAAAAAATTTGTCCATATAAAAGTAGCATCAAATAATAGAATTAAATCTTTAAAAACAACAAACCCTACGTAAGAAATAACACCGGCCATAGTCTTAAATAAAACGATACAGTAAATATTTAAAAGAAACAAAATAGTTAATTACTACGAATTAAATTGACGTAATCACTCATCTATTACTATAATAATAATTTGTGTGATTTACATATTGTCTGACGTCCGAAGAGAGGGGGAGGACACGGTAATCCTCGAATCCGACTACTTGTTCTATCAACGGGGGGGGCGATCTGTCCCAAGGAGCTGTGGGATTTATCGTCCACAAGTCTCTCGTTAACAACGTTGTAAAGATTGGGAGTGCGTTGACGAGGGTAGCATACCTTATACTCAGAATCACCAAACGATATTCCCTGAAGATCATACAGGTTTACGCACCAACCTCGGCACATCCCAATCGGGAGGTGGTGGAAATGTATGAGGATATCTCTAGAGCCATGTTATCCTCCCAAACCCACTATACGGTGTTAATGGAAGACTTCAAAGTAAAACTAGGCACAAGAGAGAACGGTGAGTTGAAAGTAGGAAAATTCAGGATAGGGCAATGGAACCCAAGAGGCGAGCAACTGGGCGAGTTTATGGAGAAAGAGAGACTCTTTATGATGAACTCTTTATTCAACAACTGGGCGAGCCTTGACGGTTCGACAAAATATGAGATTGACTTCATTACGATGACCAGACGACAACTATTCAGTGATGTCTCATGTGAAAACTGGCAGCGATCACCGAGTGGTGAGAGATACACTGAACCTAAACGTTAAGTTGGAGAGGTGTCGTCTAATGAAGTCAACGCTCCGTCCTCCTCGTGCTCTAATCCAAAGCCCCGGAAACTTTCAGCTAAAGTTGAAAAATCGTTTTCAGTGCCTAGAAGACTGCAATGAAGTAGATGATGTGAATGACAAGCTTGTGGAAACTGTACATGCGGTTGGAGCTAAGTACTACAAGACTAGTCACAGAAGAACACAAAAACTCTCCGATCACACTCTTAATCTCATGGCTGTTAGACGAGAAATGAAGCTGCAGTCTTCACCAAATTTTACAGCATACAGGCAACTGAATAGACAGATCTCCAAGTGCATTCGGCGGGACTTAGGCAACGTTACTACATCTCGTATTAAAGAAGCGATCGAGCGGAACCAGGTCTTCAAAGTCTTTGCCAGAAATCTCTCTGCCCGAAGGAGCCAACTGTCGAAGCTGAAGACCGAATGTCGCAGAGATTGAGAGGTTCTATGGGCAGTTGTACACATTCTTGTTGGAGCTACACGAAAGTGTGAGTAACTATCCAAGAGCAAGTCTTATCCGACACTATTCCGATGATGTCCCGGACGTCAGTACGAGCGAGATTAGAATGGCTCTCTAGCACCTTAAAAACGGCAAGACCCCGGGCGAGGAAAGAATTGCAGCGGAGCTTCTGAAAGCGGGTGGAAAACCGGTACTTGAAGTCCTTCAGACGATCTTTAATTACGTTCTCCATGGTGGGACTACTCCGGAAGCGTGGAGGAGAAGTGGTCTTGTTCTTCAAGAAAGGCGACAATGCTCTCTTGAAGAATTACAGACCAATTTCCCTTCTGAGCCGCGTCTACGTACTGTTTTCGAGAGACATTACGAATCGTCTCGCACGCAGACTCCACGACTTCCAACCTCCAAAACAAGCCGGTTTCCTAAAGGCTTTAGCACCACAGACCACATACATACCGTTCGATAAATTGTACAGAAAACTGAAAAGTACAATCGACCACTTTGTCTTGCGTATGTGGACTATGAGAAAGCCTTTGATTCCGTTGAAATAAGGGCGGTGCTACAGACACTTCAGCGGTGCCAAGTTGACTGTCAGTATATCGAAGTATTGAAGTGTTTGTACAGTAGGGCTACGATGGCTATCAGAGTACGAAACCTATCCAACTGCAGAGAGGTGTAAGACAGGGTGACGTAATATCCCCGAAACTCTACACCGCTGCATTGGAAGACGTTTTCAAGCTACTGGACTGGAAAGGATACGGTATTAACGTCAATGGCGAGTACATTACTCAGCTTCGATTTGCCGACGATATAGTCCTTATGGTAGAATCGCTGGACGACCTAAGCAATATGTTCAGTGACCTCAATAGTATCTCCTAGCAGATAGGTCTTAAAATGAACATGGACAAAACAAAAGTCATGTGTAACCTCCATGTCACACCTATACCGGTAGTTGTTGGGAGCACTAAGCTCGAAGTTGTTGACGATTATGTTTACCTGGGACAAATAGTCTCACTAGATAAGTCCAACTTCGACCGAGAGGTCAGCCGACGGATTCAACTCGGCTGAGCAGCGTTCAGGAGATTACGACACATCATCTCGTCAGGCATACCTCAAAACAAGATTGTTCAACCAGTGCGGGTTGCCAGTGATGTCCTATGGATCTGAGACGTGGTCCTTCACCGCTGGCCGTATGAGGAAGCTCAAGGTCGTTCAGCGGGCTATGTAAAGGGCTATGCTTGGGGTTTCTCTGCGTGATAGACTTAAAAACGAGGATATCCGCAGTGGAACCAGAGTAACCGACATACACCAACGGATTAGTAAGTTGAAGTAGCAATGGGCCAGCCATATAGCTCAAAGAACCCACAACCGATGGGGAAGAAAGGTTCGGGAGTCCCCCCCCCCCACTCGATGGAGTGATGACCTGGTAAGACATGCAGGAAGTCAATGGATGCAGGTGGCTCGAGACCGTGCTTTGTTCCTTGGTGGGGGCCTATGTTCAGCAGTGGACTTGTGAAGGGCTGTAATGATGATGATGATGAATAATAATTACGCTTTTAATAATTAAGTAAGTTAAGTTTACATAGTAAGTTATTATGAATAATTGTTGGCAATAAACTAACATACGATAATATTTAAAGACATAATCAAAATTATTAAAACCACATTTATATTTTCAATTCCAAACATTGAAACCATTCTCCTGAAAAATAGCGAAAACGTAATTAAGTAATTGCTCTGTTGGATGAGCGAAATATTATTATGAACTTGTCATATGTAACAAGATAATCCATTGCAGTTTTTTGACACAAAGACATAATTGTCAAATACGTTATTGTGGCACCAATTAAGTCATTAAGTCATTGTTCTGTTGGATGAGCGATGCATAGTTGGGTAGTTTTTATAGTTGGATGAGTAGATCGTTCGGTGGCGTAGTTACAAAGATTAAGCGTTTGCCTGCGGCAATGTGAGCCCCAGTTTTTTTATAGAATAAGGGTGACAATTGAGCACACCAATCACCTATAGACATCTACATCTATCCTCGGTTATGTATCAAAATGCAGATGCGTTGTAACCCAAGAGGACTAAGATGAAATACCTTATTTACAGTAAGAAGTGTCTGTGTACATCTATACGGTACAATTGACGTTGCTGCCTTCTTAAAGAAGTCTTACTTAAACTCGATGGTTATACAGACATCTTTTGGAAGCAATAAGTTTTTTCTGGCAACTACGATAGCCGCTTCCTACCATAACAACAGAACGAAATGGGGTGATGGATTCTTTTGCGCCGCTACCACGAAACCACCACCACACGACCATTACCATCTATAATATGGCCTACATATAGCTTTTTTATAAAACTGAAGTGACTAACTATCTTACAGTCTATCTGGTGGTAAGTGGCTACTGTAATAGATCACTGCAATAAACGTTAAACAAAAAAGGCTGCAGATGCGTTGACACCCTTGAGGATCAAGATGGAATGCCGCACAGCCTGTAATTATACTGACTATCTATACTCTTCAGAACGGACTCTGAACTGATGCACATATTGCTGCTTGGCGGTAGAAAAAGTTAAGATGGTGGTACAAACCCAGATGGACTCATTGGCAGAAAATGATTCCTACCATCTAGACTAAATTGTTTCAAGTTTGGGTGTTTTCTATACACTCTTTATGTAACAGCTATATGAGTATCTTTATCCATAGTCAAATCCGTTTTATATGATGTTTCCATTGCCTTAAGGTTGGAAGATTAAATAGCAAAATTCCTAATTTCTTCTGTATAAATATGAGTAATAAAATAACATTGAACATACATAATAATGACCGGAAACGAACAATTGTTTTTATATAAAAATGATAGTAGACTGTATGTGTCTATCGGTGTCGAACACAAAACATGTGACGTATCGGTTGGGATCAAAATTATATTTTTGAAAGTATAATTAATGTTCTCATCCCTATTCTTCTTCTACAGATGGAGGCTTTAATAATTAATTGTTCAAAGTAACTTAACTGTAAGTGTCCTACGATTAAAATTATATAAAGTTAAAGTACTACTTGGGTGAATGCTTAATACTCGTAAAAATTATGCATCTTTAAAATTAATGGGAACTAGTTCAGACTGGTCTTTTTATAATTTTATAGCTGTATTAAAAGCAATATTTAATTATAAGCTTTACTGATGTACTAAACTCATTATATTATGTGGGAGGACATAATTGACACTAATGAGCGGGGCTAGACCCACAAAGACTAAGACAGTTTTTTTTGCACATAATATTTTAAAGTATTTCAAATAAAATAAGGTCAGATGAAGTAGCTATCGAGAAGGAAAGAATAGAGGTATTCTTTCCTCCTCGATGGCTGGGCTTAGCGCCTGCCACAAACCACTTGATAGTATCTCCACAGCTGGGATAGGGCAAGTACTCGAGGCTATTGCATGCCTAGTAAGTTGTATGTTTGTTTTAGATTTATCATGATCCTTTGAACTTTTTAGGGCTGAATTCTCTACCAAATAAAGTAAGATATCCTGAAGAGCTTTCTCTATAATCCTTGTTTAAGTCTGATAGAAATAATGCTCTTTTTGTAGGGTCTTATAGGCTGCTAGATCTTATCTGCCTCAAATTGTTAAAGCCACATATCAGTCTAATACAGCCATTTAAGACCTAAATAATATGTTTAAATTTGAAATTATTGGGCTTATTTTTCACATTACTTTCTATCTTTGGTTTTGCACTTTTGAAAGTAACAAAAAATTTAATGGTTTACATTTAGAAAATTACAAAGCCAATTATAATTTTTAATAAAACTATTTTATAGTATTTTATCTATGCGTTTAGGGATTGCTGTAAATCTGCAATACTATAATCTTTTCAACGTAATTTTTCCAATATGATTCCTTGAAAAAAATTTTGGGGTTAAAGTGCTGTGTTAAACAGTATCTTTAACTTCTTCATCACTCGAGCAAATAATTTGTCATCCTTTTGTCCTGAAAGTATGTGAGACCTTTATCAGTCAGTTATGAGTAAGAGGAGTTGTAAAATAGCCTCATGGTACCCCCCAGTGTCGACGAGAGTAGGGTAACCTTGTATGCAATTTTGATAGTAAAATAGTATGAACATTTGTCTGTATCAAATAAAATTCATAAGAAGTAGCAGTCAAAAAAACCGCAGGCTCGTTTGCCCCCTCTCCTATAAAAAAAAAAAATGTCTTACCAGGTCGTCACTCCATCTAGTGGAGGGACGCCCTACACTTCACCTGCTGCTACGAGGCTGCCACTCGAGAACCTTTCTTCCCCATTGGTTGTCGGTTCTTCGAGCTATATGGCCGGCCCATTGCCACTTTAGCTTACTAATCCGTTGGGTTATGTAGGTTACTCTGGCTCTACTGAGGATATCCTCGTTTTTAAATCTATCACGCAGAGAAACCCCGAGCATAGCTCTCTATAGCATTGAGATTCCTCATACGGCAAGTAGTCAAGGACCACATCTCAGATCCACAGATCATCACTTGCAACACGCACTGGTTGTACAATCTTGCTTTGAGGTTTTGAGGCATGCCTGACGAGAAAATGTGCCGTAATCTCCCGAACGCTGTTCAGCCGAATTGAATCCGTCTATTTTTTTTATATGATAGGGTGACAAGCGAGTACACAGTCCACTTGATGGTAAGTGGTCGCTGTGACCCATAGACATCTACATATATTCTCAATAAAGAATCAAAATGCAGATGCGTTGTCACTCGTGAGGAATAAAATGGAATGCCTCTTTTCGAGTAAAAAGGGTCTCCGGTTCTCTATACTCACCATACGAAACACAGCAGTGTTAAGCTGCTATTTTACGCTGGTATTATGTGAGAGCGTGCTACTTCCCCGGTCGAGCCGACCCATTCGTGCTACAACTTTACCACTAATATAGTAGTTGCAGCATTGCTCTACCACGTATAAAAACGTATAAAACCTCTAGGTCGAAATTGGACCTAGTCAGACTATTTGTCCAAGGTAAACATACTCGTCAACAACTTCGAGCTTAGTGCTCCCGAAAAATACCTGCATAGGTGTGACGTGGACGTTACACATTATTTTTGTTTTGTCCATGTTCATCTTAAGACCTATCCGTTGGGATACACTATTGAGGTCATCGGGCATAGTGTTTAGGTCCTCCAGCTGTACTTGCAATTGACGTTAATACCATATCCTTTCCAGTCCAGTAGCTTGAAAACGTCTTCTAATGCAGCGATGAAGAGTTTTGGGTATATACCCAAAACTCTTATGTCTTACCAGGTAGTCACTCCATCTAGTGGAGGGACGCCCTACACTTCCAGAACCCTATCTTACAACTCGCTGCAGTTAGATAAGCTTCGTACTCTGGTTATGTACTCGGTTAGTCATCGTAGCCCTACTGTACAAACACTTCAGCACTTTGATATACCGATAGTCAACTTGGCACCGCTGAAGGGACTGTAGCACCGACCAAATTTCAACAGAATCAAAGGCTTTCTCATAATCCACATACGCAAGAGAAAGTGGCAGATTGTACTCTTCGGTCTTGTGTACAATTTGCCAAAGGGTATGTATGTGGTATGGTGCTAAAGCCTTTTCGGAAACCAAGTGGTTTGAGAGGCTGGAAGTTGTTGAGTCTGCGTGCGAGACAATTCGTAATGAGTCTCGAAAACAGCACTTACTAGACCTTACTTTTTCCTTATTCATTTTTCTTCATGTCAAAACCACCAAAGCATTCATTTATTAACCATTCTGTATTAAAGGGTTCATTTTTACTGTTCTAAGCGAACTAAGCAATATAGCATGTTCAAGGTAACGACTAGATCGATTTCGACATTTCCGAGAAATCGGTGAACATAAAAACTACACTAGTTGCGTATAGAACCTCCTCCTTGTTTGAACTCTTTTAAAAGGCATGATTAAAAGTCAAAATATGTCACTTCGAGTCGAGAGCAGCGAGTGATTTTTATAATAATAATAATAATATCATTTATTCGCTAAACATGGTACATTAAGGATGACTAGTAGTTTAATGCTCCAGTCGAGTGTAATTTTGTAGGAATGGTAAATAAATTGTTTGGATTTTGTTGTTAAACGTATGCTGCAATCATTTGGCCGCTACTACTACTAATACAGTCCATCACAAGTCCACTGCTGAACATAGGCCTCTCCTACAGATTGCCACGAAGCACGGTCCTGAGCCACCTGCACATCCATTGAGTGCCTGCGTGTTACATCACGTCGTCACTCTATCGCCCAACACTACCTTTGCCAGTACGAAACTGCTACTCGAAAAACTTTTTTTCCCATCGGTTGTCGATTCTTCGAGCTATATGGCCGGTCCATTGCCACTTTAGGTAACTGATCCGCTGGGCCACGTCAATTAATTTTTTTCTTCTGCGGATGTCCTCGTTACGAAATTAATTCTGTAGAGAAATTCGGAGCATAACCCTTTCAATCGCAAAATGAGTGACTTTGAGCTTCCTCAAACTGCCAGCAGTGGAGGACCACGTTTCAGTTCCGTAAGTAAGTAAGTACCACGCATTTTGAATTTAAAAAATAAAAAGGACAGAATGTTTGAGATTTTTTTAATTAATTTTTCTTCACTATTTGCCTATATTAATTATTCTAAACCTTCTCTACAAATTTGGCCGGTTATTGCAAAATAACCCTGTATATATCTCATCATGCGTATATTATTTCTGCTACGTTCGTTGTTATTTTAGTAAACTGTAAAATAACAACGAAAGTTTGTTAAGACAGCCTACTACTGAGTAGTTAAGTTAGTTTGTAAGTTAGTTTAATGTAGTATTCCGGTGTTACATTAGTTAAGTTAACTTGTAAGTTAGAAAGTAAAAGGAATATAGGAAAAAATCATCGTCTCCTTCCACTTCAACCCTCCCTAAGCTGCCGCAAACGTAAGCCGCTATTACGTCCCTTCGTAATATTAGTAAATATTAATATTATGTCCTTTGGACTGTATGCCTGAGTTCTCTTTTGAATGAGGTTATAAACTGCATAAATTTACGCATTAGCACTAAAAGGTTTGCTTCGTCTTTTGTAATGCGTACAACAAAGGATAGGAATAATTTGCCGGCGTCTGTTTTTACGTCCGAATACGATCTGGGCGTTTTCTAGGTAAGAGTGAATAGGCTTTTGTTACGCTAAGACAGTGCGATTTACCATCTAGGGCTTCAACACCAATTACCAACAGGTGAGATTGTGGTCAAGCACTGGCTTATAATAAGACTCAAGATAAGCCTAGTAATTTATACACCATGTAAAAAACCTGTCTGATCCAAAAGTATACCTATTACAATATTTATTATACGAGTATATACCATAAGCAATGCATGTAATAAATAAGTATACAGAATTTGTTATAGGGTAATACAGAATTTACGGGTTGACAGGAGACGACTAAAGGCATAAGTCCGCCCCTTTGTATAATTATGCTATAGGGAAATGAAATATATATGTTTATACGTGTGTGTATATATTTAATTACAAACACAAAGATGTCACTATTGCAAACAAGCTTGCACAGTTTGTGATATTTATTACACTAGAAACGGAAGGTGGTTATTATAATTTCTAAAAGGGGTAATCTTATTTATGTTTCTTAAATTTTACACGTGTAGCTTTTCAAGACGAATTTTAAATTAAATTTTTTATTGATATATTTTTTTATCTGCATAAGTCAATACAATTTATTGTCATGATTTGGTTTATTTTTTACTTTAATTTGTTTTAAAAATTAATTAAAAAATAAAAAAAAAAAAAATTGTGCTTATTACCTAGTCCTAAAATAAACTTTACCTTTCCTTTAATAAGTGAAACAGTTTTAGTCATCGCTGTACTACTCTTCATCTATTATGAAGAGAAGTGAAGTCAGAATTATTTTAATTTGTTAATGATATTAGGCACACCAGGCAGCTGCTATGCTATGTTATTTCTTATCCACTTTCTGGTATATTGACAAAAATGTTAGAATTAACAACTTACGAAGAAAATTAAATAATAGAAAATGACGACGAAGAAAATTTACTGAGCAGTTTGACCTATTTAGTAACCTTGTTAGGGCCAAAGCAAAACTTTAACGCCTGTATTGTTAATTTGATACTATTAAACGCTACCAAGGAAGTTCTATCTCTGAAAACAAGAATATTATTTAGTAGAAACTACTGTGTACAATATATGAAGATACGTTTCTGAATTATCAAATTTGTCATTATTTGACACCGAATAGTGGGAGGAATAAGCTTATTGATAACATTGATCTAAAATAAAAAAAAAACTATACAATGAACGACCATTGCCTGATTTTCATCGGTGAAGAGGACTTTCGACGAACTACAGACTACTTTGATCTAACAATTACCATACGGGAAACGCTTTTAAAAATACAACACACAAATGTGGTAATATGCACACCTACATTTTAACTCAACGATTATTCCGCGATATTTAACAGAAGAATAGAAACATTTAACAGCCTGATGTATCGAAATATAAATACTCATAATTACGCGTATTTGTTTGATTCTAACTTTTATCTGTCATACTATTATAAAATGTTTTGGAAGAAAAGTGGACGTGTCAATAATCACGGAATGGCCAATATATTCGTTAATCTAAGTATAATAATAAATGAATTTGTGGATTTATTGAAATTTGAAGATAATATAAACCACTTTCTTGACACGAAACAGGAGTGTGAGTCATCCCCTCTTTCACTCTCGAGCACTAAAGATTCTGAAAATGAACTGCTTTTTCTCTAATAAATATATTAAAATTTTCCATCAAAATATTGCCGGCCCAATAAAAAAAATCTGACGCACTTACTATATGCTTAGATGAACTATGTGAAAAAAAGATATATGTAGATGTTCTGTGCATCACGGATCATTTTATTAGGGTGGGGTATCAGAATCAATTGTTTTACCGAATTATTGTCTGGCTACTTATTACTTTAGAAAGATGCAAAAAAGGGGAGGAGCATGCATTCTTGTGAGAAAAGGTCTTCAATGGAAGGAACTACCTAAAATATCGAGTTTATCATCTCCAGGCATATATCAATGTTGTGCTATTGAGCTTACCGATTATAAGATATTTGTTGTCTGTGTCTGTAGAGTACCAAATGTGAACAATCTTGCCTACTGCCTGGATAAACTTGAAACTCTTTTGCAAGAAATATCGCGTTCACGATATAAGAACAATGTTGTTGGTGGTAATTTTAATATAGATGTCCTTAAACAAAATAGTCTCACAAGTGCATTTGAATGTTTGTTAATAAGATGTAACTTGAAACTGCCATTGTAAAAACCGACTCGCATGGCCAGCTTAACATGTTTAGACAATTTTGCGCATAATTATAATTAATAATTTAAGGCTGTCTTTGAATTTGCGTTGTCCGATCATACAGCACAGCTGCTTCACTGTCCAGTGCACGCAACATATGCTATAAACTATAGGTATGCGGTTAGAAGGGATTATAATATGTAAAATATAACGAAATTTAAAAATTACATAAAAAGTCTTTCTTTTTCGGAGATATATGAAACAGATGATCTAAGCGCAGCAATAATAATAAATTTATCGATACATTCAGACTTATTTATTATTTGTGTTTTCCAATTAAATTGATTAAAATAGATATAATTAAAAAAAGAAAGTGGATGTCTAAACGAATTAAATTATGTAGTCGAAAGAAAAGAAAACTTTTGTGGCAGTTAAGATTAAATCCTAATAGGAAGAACAAAACTCGATTTTCAAACTATCCACAGTTACATAAAAAAATTATTCACTTGACACAAAAAGCACAAAACTACCACATAATAAAATCATCTAAAAATAAATTTAAAACAACTTGGCAAAGTATTAATCGAGCAAAATACAACTTGCCTACACATAGTATTAATAAAATTAAGGTAAATAATAAAACTCTATCAAATCCTCAGTGTATCGCCGAGGCATTTAATAACTATTTTATCGATAAAATTCAGGCAAACCTAGATGTCACCAGCAAACCAAAATCTTTTAAAATAAACACTAACAGTAAATCTACGTTCATGCCGCCTAGTGTTCCATTATATATTCACAAAATAATAATGTCGATAAATAATACAAATAGCGTGGGATACGATGGTATTGCTACAAAAATATTAAAACACATATCAATGGAAATATGCGGACATCTTAGTCATCTAATTAACCTAAGTATTAGCGCAGGTATCTACCCAGATGCCTTAAAAACATCAATTATAAAGCCACTGTTTAAGAAAGAAAATAGAGAACTAATGGAATATTATCGGCCCATCTCTTTTATCCCCGTAATTTCAAAAATATTTGAGAAATATATATAGATAAAAAATGTTATTAACAATGTCGATAAACGTAAACATGTCTGTGGCATATTTTGCGATATGACCAAGGCATTTGATTACGTACATTATCCTACTCTTTTAAGAAAACTTGAAGCCTATGGTATTAACGGCAATACATACATACTAGAAGTAGCTGTATTTGTTAAGTTGCACCCAAATCGTTTTAAACGCCTTAGGCCTCTGCCTCAAATCTTGCGGGCAGCGGGGCGGCGGCGGCGGCGACGCGGGAGCGGGGCGGGCAACGCAGACCCGTTCTCGAAACCAACGGGCAGATCGCGCGATACTATAGCGGCGTAGTGATTTGTTCATGGTTGTGTTGTCGAGATATTTGTTTTTATTCGCGAACGAAATGTCTGAACAACGGCGACAACATCTTTTTGATTCAAATTTATTCCTAACGCTCGATTTATTGTGGGCAAAAGAAGAAGTGAATCCCTACTATAGGGCAAGGAAAAGAAAAGGCGAGTTTTATCGAAATTATGAAGAACAGAGACAATATCCCGACAAATTCTACGACTACACCAGAATGAGTGTAGAAAATTTTGACTATATTCTTGAAGCTATCAAGGGCGATTTAGAGTCTGGAATTAATCCAAAACGATATAGAGGTATATCTCCAGCAGAAAAATTATACTTGACGCTCGGGTAAGTAAAACAACGAAATTGTAATTTGCAATTGTATTTATTGATAGAGTCAAAAAAAAATGTGTTGCATTAATTTAGTAAATAATTTGACAGCAGATACAATCATTTTATTGAAATACCCACTACACACTAATCAGTCCTAATCATTTATTTATGACGAAAACATTTTTTAATATAAAATAGGTACGTTTCGTATGAAATAAGTAACATAACAGTTTGTTTTTGAAACGCATTCAAAGATTTATAATTATAATCTTATAACTAAAATCGCAGTTACAGTCATTTATCTCTAAAATCACAGTTTTCATTTGTATGATGATTAGTTATTTCTACAATCACAGTGTCGTTATTATTTGACAGTATTTTTTATTACAAGGTTGATATACCTAGTGTTGAGTATTATACCCATACATATATGATTCATTAGAAGGGTACATGCATTCATTTACACTTAACTCGTCTAGAAGAGCTTGATTAATTTTTTGTCTCACTCTAAACTTTTGTACTGGCGTGAATTTTTCCATTTGTGGAAGCAAACTCATAAAAAAGTAGTAGTCGTCTAACTTATTCTCATGTCTAGAAGTCTCGTTTCTACTTTGATTTGATAAATCATTTTCCAGCAGTCTTATCCTTTTCCTTTCCAATTCTTAAAATTCAGTTCTTATGTCATTCGTTGTTTTCTTTTTTCTTGACCGTTGTGAAGTAGAAGCTTCTCTTGAAGGTGTAGAAGCTTCTTGAGATGATGTAGAAGATTCTTGTGAAGGTATAGAAGCCCCTTGTGAGGATATAGAAGCTTGTTGTGGATAAATAGAAGCTTCTTTATCACGACCGGTTGTATTTTCTTGAGAATTTTCTTCAGAGATGTCTTCTATCTCAATAGAATCATTACTTATCTGATTACTTACTTCAGTGCTGCTTAAATTACCCTCAGTAACATTTGGTAGAATTTCATCTCGCAAAAAACTCAATTGAGAAAAGTATTGCCAATTCGAGGGTTGATTAACATATCCGGCATCTCCTGATCGAGGAGCAGGAATTTTCTTTAATTCCTTTCTATAGTGATCTTTTATATTTTTCCATTTCTTCTTTAACCCTTAAAGACTACAATGAATTTGTATACTGCTAAGACTACAATGGGTGTAAACACCCGGATTTATTTATTAGAAAAAATTATATGAATGAATAAATATATTATTGTTTTTTTAATATTCTTAAATTATGGATAATGTTCTTGATTTATTCATTCATAGGTTTATTTTTAAATAACAACAATTGTTCAAAAAAATCTTCCCAAAACATAGTGTAATTTGGGTTTGAAAATAATTGAAAAAAAGAAAACTAGTACGAGTTTTTTAATCAGTTTTTATATTTTAATTATCATAAATAAGCCTTGAATTTGGTATATTATTTATCCTAGTATATAAAATAAAACATATGAAATTTTCAAATCAAAATGATAACTAGATAATTTTTGTTTTAAATGCTTGTAACACAAAATAAATATAATGTAACCTTCTTTTTACTAATTATAAACAAAAATAATGAAACTAACAATTACTTTAAATTGCTATTCTTTGGTTAACAAAATATTACTACTACAGTTAACGCACACCAAACTACGGTGTAGTTTTTATAAATAAATACTGAACAATTAGAGCATTTAGCTGTGAACTTTTTATCTCCTTTCGGTTTACAACCTGCATCTGCCTTGTTTAGCTTTCGTGGCCTCTCTTGTGAACCTTCTTCATTATCAATTCAGAATCTCTCAAGGACTCTGTATTATCAACTCTTCGAACTGGTACCCGACAGAGTACCTTGATTATCAGAGTGTAGCTTTCGGTGTCACTGATTACGCTCGATTTTGTCTCTAATCTTGTGCCGTAAGTTTGGAATTTTGAGTCTGTCTTTTATGTATGGTAACATTAGATCCAGTGACAACTTGTATAGGAATCTGGCTCGAGATTCCTGGCTTTGCCATTCCTATTGTTGTTATTGAGAATCGTGTGAGAATTTATTCCTGCTACATCCAACATGTTGTAAAAAATAGCCAACGGCCATCTTTTGTTCGTCTCGAACAACTGTAGCTATGACACATCTGATCAACAGCATCCACTCCTGCTTTAGTAGAATTATAGTATTCATAACCCTGGCTTCCCGCTTGTTTCTGATATTGTGATTCATGGTGCATATTCGACAAAAGTATCACAATCTTATTTTTTGGACAATACGTGAGAGCCAAGTTTATCATGTGTATTATAGAAACACTGAACTTCCTATGGACGATTCTTCGTTACGATGGTGTCTTGCGGTATCTCTACTTTGTTCTTGCATGGTACCAACCGTTGTTAGTTTGTATTTATTTTGCATATTATTTGCCATAGGTACAGATGTGAACCAGTTGTCACAGGTAATGTTTATATTTGTACCATGAACAGATTTAGTCAAATTTTCAACATAATACTCTGCAAGAGGTTTGCTTCCATTTGGCGTCCCTTTTCCTAGATAGGGCATTCCAGATATCACGTACCGATCATAAGAATCACACATGAGGACCAGTTTCAAACCATACTTATCTGGTTTGCTAGGAATATAGATTCTAAATTTGCATCGTCCTCTGAAACCCACAAGTTGTTCATCAATAGTACAATTTACGGATGGACGATACAGATCAGCGCAATTTTTCATAAACAGTTCCCAAATATCACGGATATAAAAATCATCTGTACTTTTCTGATGTCCCTGGTCATACGGTCATCAAACCGTAAACAATTGGTTAGAAATTTGTAACGCTCTTTTGACATGATGGCTGAGTAATTTCACTGCCAGAGATGCCCCACAAAAATTAGTTGATACTCTGTTATCTTTCTTTACTGCAGTCAGATACAAAGGCCAAAAAGGCTTTCAGCTCTGAGATGTCAACATCTTTTGTATATGAAGTTTGGGCCATAATTTGCTTTTGTTTAGCGATTTCTGGTTAGAATGAACAAGAATAGTATCAATAATTTTTTATTGAAATACAATTCAAACGCATCCAGTTCTGTAGTCACTTTGGCAACACCCACAGGACCTGGTAAATATGGGACTATATTGCTACCAGGAGTTCGATGAGGAGGCGGTGGCTTAGCTCCATTTGTAGGTAGGTATCCTCGCTTTTCCTTGCCCTTCAAAACTTTTTTGGTAACAACATAGCCCACATGGCAAAAATGTGTATTACCTAATTTTACTTGTCTTCCATCCAGTGGAGAAGGAGACTCATCAACTTCCATCTCCAACTGAGCTTGATATATTAGAAGTAGTGTCATCGTGACACTTTGTGCATCTTCATGAATATCCATTTCACAGAGTCCTCCTCTTCTGCCGACTCTTCATCCGATGCCAGCAGTGCATCTTCTATTTCTTGTTCCCCAGTTGCTGCATAATCTGAGATAAAAATATCATAATATACATCTAAATACAACAACACATCAAATAAAAATAATAAATACACACATAATAATACACACGAATATCATATTCTATACACTAGTACACACGTACTAAAAATAAAACAAAAAGTTAATTACCTAAGTTGTAACCCACTATGACTACTATGGGTGAAAAACACCGGTCACTAGTGTATTCGGACCGCTCGCGCACAACCACCTCCCCGCGTCCTCGAGGGCTACTGTCGATATACGAGAATACACGAAATCTCAAGGCGCTGCGTTAAAACTGAAAAAAGATACAGGTACAAAATTAAGTCACTCGGGTGTAAAAACACCGTAGTAGCCTTTAAGGGTTAAATCGGTCAATGAAACAAAAGAATGAACAGACTGTATATTACATAGATAACTTTAACATACCTATGCTTAAATTTTCAGGTTTTTGGCGAGTGGGCAGCCTTTCAAAAGACTGTCGTTGTCATTCAGAATGGGAAAACAACGGTGACCAACATAGTTTATAGCACGTGTAGAGCTATATGGAAAAACTTAGTAGATTTACATATGCCAAAAGAAGAATTATTGAAAAGAATATCGGAAAAATACTATGAAAAATGGCAATTTCCTAATTGCATCGGAGCTATAGATGGCAAACATTGTCGAATAAAAAATCCTAACTTTGCTGGATCATCGCATTATAATTATAAACATTACTTTTCGATGCACTTGCAAGCCGTCGCAGATGCTGACAAAAGATTCATTTGTATAGAAGTTGGAGGAAGAGGAAAACAAAGCGATGCAGGGACATTCCATTACTCTAATTTGAACCATTTACTTCAAAGTAATAACTTCAATATACCCCGTCCACAATATCTACCCGGATCAGATATTATTCTACCAATGGTTTTTATTGGAGATGAAGGATATCCACTCAAAACCTATTTGATGCGACCTTATCCTCAAAGCGTACTTAATGCACAAAATGAGTTATTTAATCAGCGATTATCGCGGGCTCGGAAGACTATTGAGTGTGCTTTCGGAATTTTAAGATCCAAGTGGCATATTTTCAGATCACCCATAGAGACAAACAAATGTCACGCAAGATTACTCATTAAAACTTGTTGTTTGTTGCATAACATTATCCGAGATAAGGACGGTGATAATGATATTGCCTATAATAATGTCAATATGAATCAAGAAATAATACAAATAAGATCACAAACAAACGTCCGAACGTCTTATCAAGCACAATATATACGTGAAAAATTCAAAGAATATTTTGTAGATAATCGCATTAATTACTAGTAATTTTGTTGACATAATAAATCATTTTCATATTTACCTTCAATATTCAGTTCGTTTTTAATTTCTTCCCATAACTGGTTAATTACTCTTCTATTTTTATGGTTCACATTTTTGCAGTTCCATATCGGTGTTCTCTCAAAAATTGCTGAAATAATTTGCTCTTGCACGTCCGCGGACATTTCGACACGTCACAAAAATAAATTCCACAACACCGCAATGCAGACGCGCGGGCGGTCACCGCTTGACTGGAGTGCACCGCTCGTTGCCCGCCCCCGCGCCGCTGCCGCGCCGCTGCCGCGCCGCTGCCGCGCCGCTTCCGCGCCGCTGTTTTCGAGGGTCGGTCCATTTAATTTTACGCATAAGATCCTGCCGCTCCCGCGACGCCGCCGCCGCCGCCCCGCTGCCCGCAAGATTCAAGGCAGAGGCCTTACCGATGTAGTTTCACGTAATAGACGCGACAATACTCTATTGTATCATCAATCCGCTAAGACAGCACTAATGCGCAAAAGTATCTACTGCATGGCTCCGGTCATATATCATAAAATACCTAAAAGTTGGAAAGAATTGCCGCTATCGATATTTAAAAAAAGGCTATTTAAAATATGGCTGAACTCACTACCCAAATTACCATTTACTGTACACATATTTGCAATTAATCATTATATATATATATGAAGTAAGATAGGTAAACGAAGTGTAGAGCGACCCCCCACTAAGTGGAGTGACGACCTTTTAAGGCATGCAGGAAGTCGATGTACGCAGGGGGCTCAGGACCGTGTTTTGTAGCATTTCTTGAGGAAGAATTGTATTCAACAAAAATTTATGAGAGGTGATATCATGATGATGGTGATAGTTTGATAGGGTAACCGAACAAACTTAAATTTATTTGGACCAATCACCTTTGAAATGTTTTATAGCAAATTGGTGAGGTTTATTTAAACTTTCGCTTCGTCTTGGTGAAGAATAAGGTGTAGGTACGTCAGTTGTCTGTAGAGAGGTCTAAGATGGTATAAGGCGTTGCACATCACATACTTTTCGCACCACGATGTGAATCGTCCACGACATTTTTTATGCGGCGGTGATTCAGACTATGGATGGACCAAGTACTTCTAGTCATAAGTATACACTGCAGGGTTTTGCTACTCTTATTATTTAATTAAAATTTAAAACGTTTTTATTAGTGACAAAATAATAAATAAAAAAGTTTAAAACATTTATTAACCAAGAAACCTGTTTAAAATGTGGCGTGAAAAATGGCGTAAGGTAATGACTTTACCGCGCTTATGAATAAGATAAACGAATTGATGCACTTAATTGTAATGAATGTAAAAATAATTTCGGAGCATTTATATAAGCCGTCAGGTGATTTATATCATAAATAATTATTTAGGTAAAAAGTATATTTGTTAAACTCTTATATGGTACATATATTGTGAGATTATATTATAAGAAAACAGCGTTTTGGATTAATTAAAAATATTTTTGATATTCGTCCTAACACATAAACAGCCCATTGTGGAACAAGTTTTGCCACTTAAGGGAAAATTTATCTTTTTTTATTATTATTATTATTTATATATTAGTTCTTGCCTCCACGACTCTGATATTTCAGCCAAGCATAAATCCGATCTCAGCGCTGAGGTTTTACATCGGTTGAGAAAATTGAGTGCTTTACGTGAGCGTAAACGCTTTAAGCCGACTTTAAAAACGAGAAGCGTCTCAATTCAATTGTACAGGGCTATAGGGGTTGAAGTTTTCAATGTAACTATTGCGGCATTCTACTTGTTACTTGGAGCTTGTGATATTATTTGTTCTATTTAAAAGGGTCAAATATTTAACGTTTTATAAAAAGTAAAAGGTGACTTCAAGTGAAAGTACTAAAAAGAATAATATACCGAATTTAATGAAAGCGGGTAGCGTGACCTTATCCAGTCGACGGTAAAGCCCAACCTTTCTCGCTTTGCGTTCGAGGTGCGCAATAATATCCATATAACAGTTTCTGACGTCGGGGTTTTAATTATTCTGTACACTATGTCTTAGCACCGAATACAAAGCAGTTATGTGGGGATTATTTTATTCCTTTTAGTTATTTGAAATTGGATTTCAATTTTTAATAAAAGTTTTATTATTTTTTGACATAATGGTAAAACCGGTGAAAAACATTTCTCACTATTTCACTTATTTTTAAAATTTTAGGTTTTGTAACATTAATATGTTTTAGTTACTATAAAATGCTTTAAATGCCAACATGTGGTGTCATATTACTGTAATATTACTAACCACTTTATTGACCTTGTCTGAGTGGCTGACCAGGATTAGCCCGTTCGCAGAAACGACTGTAGGAATAATTTCGGTCAGCAGACAACCCCACGACAGTCACTTCTTGAGCCAGGTCAAGATATTTTGTGCACTTATCTGTTTCGTCTTACATCAGGTTCTCGTCACACGGAATGGTGATTTCGACCAAAAATATCATTGACGGTACTCATTCAACACAATATTAGCAAGAATAATTCCACAAGGCCGTATTTCAGAGCGAGCTCCTGGTGTAGAATCTTGGCTACTTGGTTGTGTCTATGCAAATACTCAGAGTTATAAAGCGCCGAACAACGGGAGATGACATGCCTAAGTGACTCACTGGGAAGCCTTTTTATTCCATCAACACAGGAATAACTACTCCGCCCTCTACCAGAAGCCATAAGATATTCTTAACGTTTATTCCATATTGATTATTATATTCCATTTCCTTTGTTAATTCACTCTAAACGAAAAGGTGCGGTGAATTTCCTTTCGTCTGTGCGTAATGACGTGCTCAGATTTAATTGCGTTCACAGACGTGTACATGATATTTTATCTATATCTATATACTATCATCATCATTTCATCATTACAGCGCTTCACAAGCCCACTGCTGCACAAAAGCTTCCGCAAGGAATGCCACAAAGCACGGTCCCGAGCCACCTACATCCATTGCCTTCCTGCATGTCTTACCAGGTCGTCAATCCATATAGTGGGTAGTGCAGTTTATTTACACCTAGGTTTCACTTTGGTGAAGAGTACGATGTAGTAGTGTAAGATGTTGTAAATAAGTTATCTACGGCGAGTACCTGTAGTAGAGAAGGAAGCTCGCAACTAGACTCAGTTACTAGCAATCAAGTATGTACTTCTTGTTATATCCCTATACACAGCAAGATTTTGCAAATGATTATGTTAAATGATGAAGTGCAATAAGCATTGAAATATTGTCAGCTGCAAGTACATTTGCAAATCTAAAAGCTGCCGTCAAATATAGTTATATTAAAATAAAAATAAGTGTTTTTTGCTTTTAAAATTGAAACAGCCACAAGAGAAAACTAAATCTTTTTTATTAATTAACATTATGTAGTTTATTTATCTTTTTCTTGTATAATATACATAAAATCAATAAAAAAAATCTGAAACATGTAACTACGACTAGGTTTCGTACTCAGCAAAATTATAATGTTGGCCGTTACCGTAAAAGCTTATTAAAGTTCAATGCTAAACATAGGCGTCCCCCTAGATTGCCTCATAGGGGGGATATATGCCATAGCTGCTACGCTTGAAAAACGGGTTGCCAACCGGAGTTTTTTAATTTCAGTAATTATTAGAAAGACGCTGCTACCCATCTCCGGATTTGTTTTCCTCTGTCGCCTCATACAACACCCACGGGATGATATGGAGTAGTGTATATTCTTACACAATATAAGTTTATTTTTAGTTACAGTTGAAACTCAATGACTAATAATGACTTCATTGCATGACTTTATGCCTCCCTCTCCATTACATCATCAGACCACAAGACGCTCGACAGGTCTCGACCCCTTTATTGTCTACATACCATGCATTCGAACCAATCGGTTTGCTTCGTCGTTCATAATGTGTTCATCAAAAGAGAGGAACAATCTGCCAGCATCTGTTTTTCCATCCGATGATAATGCAGGTGTCTTCAAAACAAGAGTGAATGGGTTTTTGTAAGTTAGTGGTAGGAATTCCACGAAGATGTACATTCATAAAGCCCAGAAATTAAAGTCGTTGCAAAGTATTCGTAAAATTTACTTTACTTAAAAGATATACTAACTATAACAAAATTTTAATAATAATATTAATTATTATATTAAAATTTGTAAAATAGACTGGATTTTAAATAATTTTTAGTGTATATAGAAGTATCATAATTCATTTCTGGCTGTATATAGGAAAATTTAAGGTCGCATAGCGAACTATAAAAAGTATGCTTAGAGTTTCTATTAGGAAACTCTTCTTCATGAGAAATGATTTACTATAAATGTCACTCTTGGCAGATGGATTGGCAATCGTAATAACAGATATCTTGACTAGAGGAACTTCCACTTCCGCCCTTGAACACCTGCAACCAACTTCAAATAAAAAAAGGCTAATGATGCGTTGACACACATGAAAACTATTTTGAAATGGCACACAATTTATAATCATACTGGCCTCTGGTTTAGTTCAATTGCTGCAGTTCTGCTTGGCGGTACTTACTAAAATAAATTCCCAGGCAGGAAAGGAGGTCTAATATACGGCAAGGGCAATCTACTACATGAAAAAATAAATATTCATAAAATCAATTCAGTTCATAATCCTGTAAAATTAAAGCCATTATTTGTCAAAACTTCCATTCCTTCTGTCACATTTCATCGTCATTACAACCTTTTACGTGTTTATTACTGAACATAGGCCTCTCAAAGAATACTACAAAACATGTTCCTGAGCCATCTGCATCCATCGACTTCCAGCATTTCTAACAAGGTTGTCACTCTACCTAGTGTAGGACCACCCTACACTTTGCTTACTGGTACAAGGCCCGCCGTGCGGCCACTCGAGAATCTTACTTTTCCATCGGTTGCCGGTTCGAACTACATGGCCAGCCTTACTGATCTGTTTGGCTATATATATGGCATACTTTTTATACTTCGCTATGCGACCTTAAATTTTCCCATATAGAGAAGTGAATTATGATACTTCTATATACACTAAAAATTATGTAAAATTTAGTCTATTTTACAAATTTTAATATAATAATTGATATTATTATTACAATTTTGTTATAGTTAGTATATCTTTAAAGTAAAGTAAATTTTACGAATACTTTGCAACTACTTTAATTTCTGAGCTTTATGAATGTACATCTTCGTGGAATTCCTACCACTAACTTACAAAAACCCATTCACTCTTGTTTTGAAGACACCTACATTATTATCGGATGGAAAAACAGATGCTTGCAGATTGTTCCTCTCCTTTGATGTACACATTATGAACGAGGATGCAAACCGATTGGTCGAATGCATGGTATGTCGACAACAAAGGGTTCGAGACCTGCCGAGCGCCTTGTGGTCTGATGATTTAATGGAGAAGGAGGCATTAAGTCGTGCAATGAAGTCATTATTAGTCATTGAGTTTCAAATGTAACTAAAAATAAACTTATATTGTGTAAGAATATACACTACTCCATATCATCCCGTGGGTGTTGTATGAGGCGACAGAGGGAAACAAATCAGGAGATGGGTAGCAGCGTCTTTCTAATAACGACTGAAATTAAAAAACTCCGGTTGGCAACCCGTTTTTCAAGCGTAGCAGCTATGGCATATATCCCCTCTATGAGGCAATCTAAGGGGACGCCTATGTTTAGCAGTGAACTTTAATCAGCTTTTATGGTAACGGTCATCATTATAATTTTGCTGAGTACGAAACCTAGTCGTAGTTACATGTTTCAGAATTTTTTTTATTGATTTTATGTATGTTATACTAGAAAAATATATATAAACTATATAATGTTAATACATAAAAAAGGTTAAGTTTTCTCTTGTTGCTGTTTCAAATTTAAAAGCATAAAACACTTATTTTTATTTTAATAGAACTATATTTGGCGGCAGCTTTTAGATTCGCAAATGTACTTGCAGCTGACAATACTTCAATAATTATTGCACTTCATCATTTACCATAATCATTTGCAAAATCATGCTGTGTATAGGGATATAACAAGAAGTACATACTCGATTGCTAGTAACTGAGTCTAGTTGCGAGCTACCTTCTCTACTACAGGTACTCGCCGTAGATAACTTATTTACACCATCCTACACTACTACATCGTACTCTTCACCAAAGTGAAACCTAGGCGTAAATAAACTGCACTAATTAGATACAAAAATAAGAGGAAATTTGTCAAAACCTTTAAGTTTACTCTATCACATTGTCCACGCCTTAACATAGATCTCCCACAAGGAATGTCACCGAATACTCTCTTATGCCACTTTCATCCATCGACTTCCTGAATGCCTTAACACGTCATCACATCCATCTAGTGACATCCTCTTTGATTTTTCTAGATAAATAGCCGGCTTATTATTAATTTAGTTTACTAATCTGTAAAGCTCTATCGTAAACATTTTACTGTGGATATCTTCCTTATAAATTCTATTACTCAGAAAAACTGCAAAGTTAGCTTACTTATTCGCGTAGTAATATAAATAGTTCTCAAATTATTACACTTATTACCACAGACATTATCTTTGATATAGCATTAAGCTGCTATTTTACACTGGTGTTCTGTAAGAGCGTGGTCCTTGCTGCAGCCTGACTCTACCACGTAACTAAATTAAATTTTTACCACGCTTTTATATGACGCCAGAATAAATTGAACTTGAACTCGATTTCTGAAGCTAAATTTACTACTGAAATTAATTAAGTGGCTCCAGTGTTGTGTTGAACAATTTAATTTTCTCGTTCGTGTTGTGAATATTGTATAGCCATTCTTACTTTAGAGCTCACTTTAGTGTATATTTTTTGCTCCCGATGCAAACAAAAGGGTTATTAAAACGGTTGAAGAAGGGTTGTTGTTGTTGTTGTTGTTTTAAACCATTCAACACTCCCTATTAGATTGATCGTTTACAATAATTTTTTTTATTTATTTGAAGGTTGGTTTGTTCTAACTGCTGTGGTGCCGAAATCCTATATTATTTTTGATATATAAAATGATATTTAAAATTATTTTTGATATTGTATTGTTATAAATGAGCATATGATTTGTAAAATACGACAAATTGACGATAGAACTGGAAATTCCCACTCGTTGTAACAGTATAAAGTACGACGCAGGCAGATAGCTTAGCTCAGTCATTATATGAGTCTTAGTCGGTGTCGTGATTCCTGATCCTGATGTTGGTTTGCATTGTTTATCTATTTTAGTTATCTTGTATTTATTTCTAACTGCTTTCTGTGTTCTAGGAGTTTTTATGACGTAAGGTCATTACTGAGAAATATTCAACTAAATAATTATGAGAGTAATTCCTAACAGTATGATTATTGCCATTTTTAATGAAAAATCGATGTATTGGTTTTTTACACCAACATCAAATGTACAATTACGCCGTCAAAAGTTGCTAGGCTTCGTCGTGGATGTCCTAAATGCCCGCATATTTCGTAGGCGGTTTGCGTTAAAATATACTCTTAAAACAATTTAAATAAATGAACACTTTTTAGTAACGAATTCATGGAACGCATTAGCAGTAAATACACCAAAATGAATTAAGTATGCAAACCAACAGCAACACCGCCCATCACAATGCAACATAGGACAACCCCGCTGCAACATCACCTTGTACTAAAGAATTACCAGGACGTAAATAATAACTACAACGATTAAAACTCGTGGATTGACCAATTGACCAATGCTTGTTGCCTGCACAGTACTTTATACTACTTGAACAAGTGGGGAAGTTTTAACGCTTATTTGTTTTCTACCTCACTAGTAACATTTGTTATAAAGTCGCTTTTTGATGTAACCTACTTCACAAATCGTAATGGAATACCGATTTTCGGAATTATTCTGTCGTAAACGTAATGCAACATGCAACTAACTGTCATAACAATCATCATCATCCTCATCATCGCTGCAGCCCTTCAGAAGTCCACCGCTGAACATAGACCTCCCCCAAGGAATGCCACAAAGCACGTTCCTGAGCCACCTGCATCCATCGACTTCCTGCATCTCTTACCAGGTCGTCACTCCATATAGTCGGGGGCCGCCCTACACATCGTCTATTGTGTCGTAACAATATAGTAAAGAAATTTCAGAATATTTATACTATATGTATACTATACGTTATGACGTTACATAAACACTAGCATTCTAATGGAAGTCCAGAAGAACTCCAGGGAGAATTAGCCTTCTACGGCACCCTCAGGAAGTTCACTCATTCCAAGGCGGGACAATCATGGTGTGGGCAGGAATACTTCGTGGCGAACGAACCCAGCTCGTTTGGATCCAAGGCAGCATGACTGCAGAAAAATACCACGAGGAGGTAGTAGAGCCTGTTATTGTCCCCATAGAATCCAAATGGGCCAGGAATATCTACTCATGTACGATAATGCTCCTTCCCATACGGCGCGGCTGTTGTTGGCTGCTCTCCGAGTTTAGGATTGGCCTGCGCAGTCGCCCGACTTAAATCCTATCGATAATGCCTGGGACATGTAACAACAAAAGACTTTGAGAGATTTCCCGCCAATTTTGATGATGCGACGGAACAACACTGTATGAACACTTGCAAAGAACATGGGCACCTCATACATTGACATGGACAATTTAAAGTATTTTAAGAACGTAAAAAAATAACAAACAAAGCTTTTTAAGTATGAACAATCGATGTCGATGTATAAATAATGTAAGAGGTGGCAACACTGATTATTAATAATTATATTTTATAAGATTTTTTGAATTTTAATTAAAATTAATAATTTTATAAGTTTTTTATTATTTATTAAAGACCTTAAAATAACCTATCATTCTTCCATTTACTATATCAGAAAATTCTTCATAGATTTTTAGATATTTGATGAAATATAAAATATTCATCAAACATCAACAGAATCTAGGCTGTTGATGTTTGTATATATACTAAACGATGCCTTAATAAATGTATTTCGACTTCACAGCCTACCGTTGAAGTTCATAACTTTATTAGTAATATCTCCACAGTTAATATAACACACATTTTTCACTTTATTTCGGAACTAATTTACAATTATTATCGTAATATACCAGTGGCTAAAAGAATTACCAGAAGTGCGAGAATGCAGCTTACTAAAGAATAATTGTCATGGACTTCTCAATTTTTTTTTCAGTAATAGTGAAAAGAGTGGGCATACATTATTTACATTCGCGTGTTCCTATTTTAATTTTAATAATACAATAAATAAATCCATTACGTCTCAACTAAACATCTTTAAAATTTTAGATTACTCAATTAATACTCATTTATCTCGACTTCGTAATAAATGTGATTAAAAAGAGGTTTTTGAGTCGTAAGTAATCGATGGTGACTTAAAAATGCACAAAGTATCTTATTTTATGACGACATCCTCACTCCTCGTAATGTCGAAACACTTGAAGGCCTTCGTCGGAAGCATCATTCAGCAAATGCAAGCAAATGCAACCTTTAGAAATTTCTGAAAAAGACACTTTAGAAGCAATAATGTTATTTTTGAATGGCTCTGCTTCTGACATTGACGAAATTACGCCTCAACATCTTAAAGATTTTGTAAGTGCGTCTGCCAATGACGCCAGCAGAGTACCTCTTAATGACATTACAAAATTATGTAATTCTATGCTTTCTGATAACGTTAATTATTACTTATATGAGGCAAGAAGTCAAAACTAGAGAGGTAAAAAAGAGAGGTTTTAATACGTGGTAGAGCCATGCTGCAGCTATATTAGTAGTATAGTTGTAGCACGAATGGGTCGGCTCGACCGGGGAAGGACCACGCTCTCACAGAATACCAGCGTAAAATAGCAGCTTAACGCTGCTGTGTTTCGTATGGTGAGTGTAGAGAACCGGAGACCCTTTTTACTGGAAAAGAGGCATTCCATCTGAGTCCTCACGGGTGATAACGCATCTGCATTTTGATTCTTTATTGAGGATAGATGTAGATGTCTATGGGTCACAGCAACCACTTACCATCAGGTGGACTGTGTGCTCGTTTGTCACCCTATCCTATAAAAAAAAAAAAAGGTAAAACGAGTAAGAGCCGTGGCCGGAACTAAGTGGCGCAAATATGAATCTCTAAGAGATGATCATATATTTGTGCCACTTGCTGTAGAGACTATCAGTCCGTGGAGTCCACGAGCGATGAAGTTCCTGAAGGAATTGTATCCGCGACTAGTCATCACTGCTAATGATAAGAAGGCTGGCTCTTTTCTCTCTCAAAGGCTAAGCAAAGCCATTCAGCGAGAGAACGTAGCCAGTGTTCTTGGCACGATATCACGGGGAGTGGGACTGTGTGAGTTTTTAGTTTTAATAATTTTACTATGGTTTTTTTTAAATATTGTATATATTTAAGTGTTATAAAAATAAATGCTGTAATAGTAATTAAATCAATTGCAAGTAATTTAAATCAAATAATTTACTCGACCGTTTGTTTTTTGGTATAGTATGTAACGCGATATCTTCGTCAATTGTGAACCTTATTTAATAATTATTTTTTTATTAAAAATGTTATACTTCTGGGCCGGTTTCATGTAATTTTTGGGTAAATATTCTACCCTTTGGGGTACCCTTAGATGTATAGTGAATTTTAATATTATATTTTGTGGCGAAGCAGGGGATAAAGTTTTTTATGTAACTATTTAGACAACATTAAAATTGTGATATTACTTGGTCCACTCAAAAGGACAATAAAATTACTTTTAATAAAAAGTAAAAAACCGACATGAAAGGATAAAGAAAAATACGGTTGAACCTGCAGGCCATCCCTGGAACGCCACCAAGTTCGTTCAAATCAGTTGAGCCGTTCAAAAGTTATGAGAGGCTTACATACACACATGTGTACACACACACACACGCACGTACGCACGCAAGCACGCACGCACGCACGAACATACGCATGGGCGCACGCGCGCACGCACGCATGAACGCACGTATACAAACGCGCACACACACGCGCACACACGCACACACACACACATACACACGCATGCACAAACGCGCGCACGCACACACACGCACACACACACCCACAGCGTGCACACGCACGCACGTACAAACACACACACGCACGCGCGCACACACACACACACATATGCGCACACACACACTCACGCCGCGCGCACGCATTAAGTTAACAACAACGATTTTACTAAAAAAAAAATTATTTATACTAGCTTACAACTTATGATTACTTCCAAAACAATATCAAGCCAACAATTCTAGTATTTTTTCATATAAAACTAGTCTAGTATTTATATGAAAATAATATCTTACTAAGCGATACTTGCGGTGACGCATGGCCTACTTATAGGAGTTCCCCAAGAGAAAAATTATCCGAAGGAGATGAAGTTGACCTCGGAGAATTTTGCCTCTGATGTAAACTATTAAATTTCCATTTAAATTCAATAACAATTATAATTAACAGTACCACAACATAACGACTTAAAGTCCATATACTTATTTTACTAGTCACTAAAGTTTCTACCACAATTTCACTATTTCTAGCATTATTCATAATTTCTTTAACGTCACTGAAGTCCACGTTTGTTAAGTCCAACTTATTTTCTTCTTTCGCCATGTCGTACTGCACCTCCGGAATCTTCACAAGATGCCCTGATACGGAAGAAGGGGGCTAAGTGCATTTTACCGATTTTGAGCTTTCAACATCACTAAACTAAGCAAAAACTACTCTATCGGCCAATATTGGAATTATATTTTTACGTTTGATAGTTCCAGAGATAGATTAAGCATTATAACGGTTAATCATCGCTACGCTACAAGACAGTTAAGTGATTTTAACGATTTATTTTCTAAGTTGAAGTATAATATTTGATTTTGTAAAACTAAGAAAAAATTCCGTCAAACACATTTACTAAGCTAAGAGGTAGTCAAGCGTAGGTAATTGCTTTATTCCTTAGCAGCAGTTTTGCTAGGCTATACCTTAATAATATGCTAAAAAGCAGTAAACATTAGAAGTAGAAACTAAAACACGGCTAAAAACACTTAACTGTTTTCAAGCGTAGAATTATAAAAATATATTAATATCACATACTTCCCAAAAATATTTAAAAAGCGGCACACTGAACGTTTAAGAGTAAAAAGCGTTTAAGAGTAAGTTTAGCAATCGATGTATGCATGAAGAGTTCGATCTGCAAGTACGATCAGAGCTCTTGTCAGAGTGCGTCAGAGGTATATTCCTTGGTTTGGAATTTGATTTTGAAAACTATTTTACAGTCCAAAAAAATGTCTTTTCAAATTAAAAGGAACTTAAAACTCAATTTTTCTCCAACGTTTCGCCGCTTGCAGATCAAATCTAAATTGCGAGGAAGAAATTTAATAGAATTTAAAGTAAATAAAATAGTTATACTTATTTTTACAATGACGTTTTCCACTCATTTTAAACTTAAGTTCATATTTTTCTAAACTAGCACCTCCATTGAGATTGCCAGATTAGTACTTGACCCCAATAAATATTAAAAAAAATTGCTACTTTTATATCTTAAAACACTGATTTAGTAAGTACTTAAAAAGTTATATTCATTAATGGCATATTTTATTCACTACATCACTAATATCTAAAAAATGATCTTTATATTCATAACAAAATAATATTAATATACGCTGCGGCCAAGGAGTTTTCAATTCAATTTTGAGGTAGGCATGCGCTGCTGCTACTGTTGTTCAGGCGCCATAATTAACTTTGTAATTTACTTTAATGCCAAGAAAAAAGGTCTTACTTGTGCATAAGTGGGGATGACCTGTTATACACCAATTTCATAAACTAATATTTTTTCTAATTTGATATTAAATACTTTCCAAAAGTGAGGTAGCTGATCTCTCCTTCCTTACATTACTTGAGTATTTATATATTTTTGAAGTGAAACTTATTTAGTATCGTTGTGGTTTGAAACGCAATGAAACGAAAAAACGACACTGAAAAGAGACAAACATACATCTACATGATTTAGCCTGCGAAAGAATGAGATAGAATCTATACTAATATTATAAAGCGGATGAGGTTTTTTGTTTGTTTAAATACGCTAATCTCTGGAACTATCAGTCCGATTTGATAAATTATTTTTGTATATGATAGCCAGATTCATGAGAAATAGTATAAGCTATCCAGCATTAGGCTACACATCTCAGCTAGCCTTAAATATTGTATTTTGTTAAACAAGTTAGAAGAAAAAGCGCTCAATAAATGCATTATCCGCGTGCGCTGGCGTAATGTTTTGTGATACGTAAATACAATGTTCAACCAACAAAAATATAGACCTTTCCCCCATCTTAAAAATGTCCGCGATACCATAAGCCTATTTCATGAACATAAGCCACAATAAAGGTATTTTGTGACAAAAAAATATTGAAAATAAAAAGTGATTTTTGGGCGTTATTATTAGGCATGAAATATTAATCCTTACGAATGAAAGTTACTTCATCATCAATACAATTTCATGAAGATAACTTTTGCTCTTTATTACATGTTATTTGGACGCATAGTTTAAGAGATAATGAAAAATTACAATAATTCGAGCAAATTACAAACATTAGGCTCTGTGCGTGAAGGACGCCTAGCCACCCGATGAGAATCTAAATATAAGCGGGGTGTAATATCGCGTGGCGCAGATGGCGGGTGAAACCGCGGGGCATAGCTAGTACAGTAGAAAGTGTTTCTTATCTCGGGCTCCTCTGTGTGCGGTGCTTTAAAGATGGTTAGTATAATTTTTAACTGTAAATATAAAAAAAGAATTAAAAAAATTACAAACTTATCAAATAAATAAAATTAATTATATTCAATGAAATTATCATATCCAAACCATTCCTATCAATCCACGATTTTGTATCTTACCGATTTATGGACCAGCCTGAGAGTCAATCAATTTTTGTTCGATAAACTTTACCTGTAGAATGAAATAGACGTGGCTCTTACAAAGCAATTTTAGTCGGAAAAAAATATTCTTTTGATTTAAATAATGCACTAAAATTTAGGCTATACTGTCTAAAAATAATAATTGTAACATTTATTTGCTATTAAATTAAACTTTTATCGTATATTTTATGACGCACTTGTGGTTAAAATTATCAAATGAAATAAATAATTTTCTGAGAAAAATTTTTGTTTTATATTTCATTTCATTTGAAGATTTCACTTCTATCGCGTGTGAACTGCTCACCTGCTTTTTTATTTTACACATTGAATAATGCCTTGCTAACAAAGGTAAGAAGTTAGTGAGCATGGCCATAAAAGAGGCAGCAGAAGAACATAAATCATTTAAACATAATCAGTGGGCACATTGATCACGACTGGCTCCTCGTTTTTTAATAATTGATTCACTTTTGTTTTGACCATACTCTATGGATCTCTTAAGTGATTCTGAATCAATTTACAAAATCTTGTCGACTCCTAAACTTGCGTGAGATATTCAAACTTGATAATTCGCAACACTAAAATGAAGATACATGATGAATTGACGTAACTGAAAACAAATAAAATTCTTTGAATGTTTTTTGTTTTGAATTTATTTTTTATTTTATTTATTTAAAAAGTTAAATGTAACATCTTAAGGTAAAGGGTACATAGGGCGGACTTAATGCTATATGGCATTCTCTGCCAGTCAACCCTGCGTGTCAAAGATAATTGTAGGCAGGTGCCAAACATAATACATAAATAAAGTGTACATATATTAAAATGTAATATACACATAGTAAATACATACACATCATATATTTACATACAATAATACATACATACATATATTTAATGCGTATACATGCTTATAAACTACGTAAATAAATATCCGTATTAATATATAAATAAATAAATATTAACTTACGTAAACCGAAAATAAACCTTATGGAATTATTAAGAAGGCGCTCCAACTTGTTTAGAAGATTTTGTGACAGATCTGGGTAGCATACATCTGCATAATGATGATAGGTAGAATGAGGAATGAACAAGCGTAATCTTGGTTTTGAAAGGTAGGAATTTTTTAAGACGAAGGGAATGCAAGGTGGCAACAACTTTACGACTTACTTCAGAGATCTGCAATTTCCAGGTAATAGTTTTGTCCATGTACAAGCCAAGATTTTTTATGGAATCACAATATGGAATCAAAATTCCATCATAAATTACAGGAGAGAGATTTCCATAATCAATCTTAGCCAATAATTGCGAACTTCCGAAGATTATGACTTTGCATTTGGCTGGATTAACTGAAACGCCATATTTACACGACCATTCTTTTATGGCTTCCAGGTTATTATTTAGTTTATGTATTACAAAGTTAAGATTATTTAAGCCCAACTACACATAGAGCTGAAGATCATCCGCATACAGATGGTACGAACAATCTAAAACTGAGGAGATAGAGTTTATAAATATGGAGAACATAATAGGAGAAAGTTTTCCGCCTTGCGGCACACCAGATTCAATTTCAGCTCATGCAGAAAAACGCTGACCTGAGCGAACCGATTGCTTGCGGCCGCGAATATAAGAAAAGAATCACTTCAAGTCTGGGGATGAAAATTTAAGGTGTTTGAAGATAGATAGTAGGATACCATGATCTACTGTGTTGAAAGCGTTTGAAAATTCAATAAGCGCTGCCACTGTTAATTTCTGCTCATCCAAGCCTTTTCTTATATCGTTTGTGACTTTGGTAAGCGAAGTGGTAGTGCTGTGGACATAGCGAAAACCCAGATTGAAATTTATTCAGCAGGTTATGTTTTGCAGTGAACATAGATATTTGCTTAAAAACACAGGCTCCCAGAACTTTAGAGAGGTATGGAAGAATTGAAATAGGACGAAAATGGTTAGGGAGAACAGGATTAGGTATTTTAGGAAGGGGTCGCACGCCTTTTGAAAAGGTGTATATGTGTGTTATAGCTGGAAGTAGGCACTCAAGTATCGTAGATATCATTTGCTTACTAATTTCATCATATCCCAAAGCCTTGGATTTAATGGCTAACAGAGCTTTTTTTATTTCATCCTTAGTAACAGGGGAGAAACAAAAGTCAGGGATCCAGAGAGGCTGCACTGATTCTATAGAAGCAATAGTTTGAGAACGGAGTTGAGGGTCCAATGAAGCAATAGAAACAAAGTGACAATTAATGTCATCCAAATTGAGAGAGGAGACATATTCCGGGGAATTTGATTTATTAATTCCGAGAGATCCAAGGAATTTCCACACATCAGTGGACGAAGAATTAGTTATTTTGTAATGAATGTAGCGGCGTTTAGCATTTAGTACCACCTGATTGTATCTGTTTCTTAGCAATTTAAAGTTAGACCAATTTTGTTCAGAGCGATCCTTTTTAAACTTCTGAAAAGCCAATCTCGTCGCGCTATTGCCACCTGTACCCCTTTAGTCATTCAGGGAGCAGGAGGATGCTTAACTTTTACATAATGAACAGGAGCATGAATATTATACAGATTCAGGATGGTATTATTAAGAAAGGATATTTTATCATCGATGTTAGAAGCTGCCACCAAAGGGCCAAAATCAATTGCAGATGCGTCTCTCCTGAGACTCTCAATATTTATTCTAGAAAAATTGCGTAAATGCAGAAAAATAGCCTTCTGTTTTGGAGGTTTATATGAAAAGTAAATCAAGTCGTGTTGTGAGAAACAAGGAGCAGAGAGCTGTCCAAACTGAATCACACGATCAGAAAAAGAAGTAATGATGAGATCAATCAACGAATCATCAGTGTCAGTATTTCTATGAGTTGCCGCCAGTGGGAGAATGCAGAGTTCAACTGATTCAATGATTGCTCGAAGTTTTAGGGAGCGAGAAGTATTTTTTAACAGATCAGTATTGAAATCACCCATTATCATGCAGTGTATGTACTCAGATCCAATGGTATCAAAAGCCATCTCAAGTGAGGTAAAATAATCCACATAAGGAGGACAATACACAACACCTAAAATTGCCCTAGCACCTTGGGCATTAATATGACAAACGTTAAAAGATTTATTATGAGGCAGAAAAATATTATTTAACTGATCGCGTAAGGGAAGTAAATTATCTGTTAGATCATTACCAGAGGCGTATGAGGAGTCAGAACTGTCAATGGAATAAAAAGATTCACCATCTGACATTTTAAACTTCTAATAAATATATTTAAATATAATATGTATATTAGATAAATATATAAATAATAAAATAACAAATATAATAAGAGATAAATCAAAGTATATAAGTATAAAATATCCACTACACTATTTGTATAAACTAGTAAATCATCTACTCTACTATCACTGCACTATCCCATCAGTTGACTGATAAAGATAACAATCATTGTTTTTAAAATATACCTTAAAATTAATAAAACATTAAAATACATTCTTATAAAAGTAGATACCAAAAACAGAATATAACAAAACATCAACATTCAACAAATAAGTCCACAAAAGTCAAAATTATAATTTGTTTGTGTCTGTGTAACCAAATCCAAATACAGTAAAAATTGTAAATTTAATCATGGTATGGAATAAAATCTGTTTGCCAGCAGTATTTATAAATATTGAATCACACCAGGCTGTAAGGTCTAAGACCTTTGCTTGCCTTACTTGGCGAATCGTAACAACAATAATAGTCTTTACAAAGTTTGTTTGTATTTTTCTACCTACTATAGTAGTAACAATATTATATTACTATTATAGTTACGTTATTATGCAAAGTAGATAATAAATAATATTAAATCCTTAGTAGTTAAATCAATTAAACAAAGAAGATAAATATAATGTAATGATAAAGTTAACACTACAATATGAACAAAAGGAATAATAAAAGCTTGAATGACACCAAGTAAATTAAGACTGAATAAAGTAAACTTAATTATTTTAATGAACCGTCACAACGTTTAATGAACCGTTTAACGTTTTTGGTCACAACACGACGTACCCTTTTATCTTCTTTGCTTGGACCCAATGGTGCCCCTTGATGGCGCGAGACCACTCCTTGTTGGCGACTACATTTAGATGTACTTTCTTGTAATCCACCAGATAGATTACCTGTGCTATCTTCGTTTTTGGGATGTGATGTATTAGAAAGAGGAGAACACCCTGGCGAGTATTTGGCGGCAAGATTATTGAAGTCTTCCTCTGAAGTTACTTTTGCACGACTACTATAATGCAATTTAATGTATGCTGTGCAATCAAGCATCCACACATTCCTCATGCCAAAGTGCTTCCTGGCCTGCTTCTGAATATTTTGGCGTATCTTTGTGAGTGCTCAAATAATGTGAAAGACGTACCTTTTAACTTGGCTTATGACTTCCAAACTACTGATTTTGTGTGGTGATCATGGAACTGGACGAGGACTGCTCTAACTTGATCTTTACCTTGCGATCCCAATCTGTGACACCGTTTGATCGAGGAGCTGCTCGCATTAGAAAGGCCCATTTTGCTAAGTATTAAGCTTAGAACCTTATCAATTAAGCTTACTTCAGAGTCCTCTGGGATGCCATTGAGCAGCAAAACATTTTGCAGTTGTCGTATGTCAAGTCCATCAATTGTGTTTATACAACTTCTAACTTGCAGTTGCAATAGACTAAACATTTGTGTGACCGAATCCTTGAATACATAAAATTCCTGACTTAGCTGCACTAACGTTGGATTGGATGGGACCAGTGTAGCCTTCAGACGATCTTCAAATTCTGCCGTCTTTTGCATCCAGCCGACTTCCAGTTATTTCTGTATTTTGTCTACATTGTTGATGATTGCTATGTTGTAATCGTAATGTAATAGTGCTTAATGGTGGTAAATACAAGTGTTGCTGATGTATGATGCAGTGAGTTATTAAAAGCTTGTTTACATAGATAAATTATTATTTGAACACATAAAAACCTCTTTTCTCAAAGTATTTATCGTAGAATTTACCCTTACAATTGTAGAAATTAATATAATTTAAAATTATAAATAGGAGCACTTAAAATAGCTGTTGACTTTCGACACCTACCCGCAAAAAAAAACTTATAATATTATCTGTAACCGATGTATATGATTGAAGTGAATTGATCGCTATAGATAAAAACTGCGTGCGACCGATGAACATGATCTAGAATAACTTCAAATCTGAAGAAGACAACAATTAATTTATTAATTACTCCTTGCCGCCCACTGCACCACTTCCAGAATATGTCATGCCGATAAAGATTTTAACTCCGGTGATTTTTGGAAAGGTAAAAATTATGTGCCACCAGTAAACATGCCGCTGAATAGCTCCACAATCGAAGAAGTCTACAATCTGTACGTAAAAGTCTGTAAAATTAGTTACTCTTTGCCGTCTACAGTACGTCTTCTAGTATCAGTAGAAGAGCGTCATTATTAAGAATAAAACGGTGAAGATTTTGACTCTGACGATTCTATAAAAGATAAGGACTACGTGCCGTCAGTGGAGATGCCGCAAAACAGTTCTGATTCCGAAGAAGATGACAATCATTCGTTATCATAAATTATAATCAATAAATAAAACAGATTCATCAGATCAGATTTGGCAGAAGATGAAGAATTATTATTGAAAAAAGTTTGGTAGACCAGAAAATCACATTTAAAAAAAAACAGAGTCTTTAAGAATAAAAATCGTTGTCTTGTTTTTCCTAATAACTGTTAGTGCTAAGCATAAATAAAGTTTTGATATTCTTTAAACTAAAGCACATTTTTATTTTACACTTAGCAACTTTTCAAACTTACATAATAATAATGTACCTATGCTCATGCTAACCAAAAGAGCGGTTCCGTCAGATTGATGTACATTTAAATAACTTTTAGTTTAGTTGCACTTGTATATAATTTAATTATTTGCTGATAAACTGTACTATAAGGCGGTCAAATCACTAAACAGCAATAAAGCGTAGTCTAAGAGTATAACTTAAATAATGCGTCAGAAATCAAAAAAAAAGTTAAAGTAGGTTAGCCGCATTTTTGCGTATGATTATTGTCAGTGCGATAATAAAAGCAGTTAGGGTATACTTAACTGCCTTTTACATTGTGATACATATTCAAATATAATATTTCAATACTTACGTTAACTACGATTTTAGAGATTTTACAGAAGAGGATGTCAATAATTTCAGCCAAAAATATTTATTAAAGATTCGTAATTTTTTTATATGCATTCCAATAGTTGAAACTTTTTTCTCAGTGATATCTATCAAGAAAACCAACAAGTGTGTACAAGGAAAAATCCTTGAACCCAGATAGAATGTTTTGAAATACAGAAACGTAGTAAACTACGTTTCTATGTTTTAAACCATTCACTAATAGGTAGGGATATTTAGGAATTATAGTATAGGTGTTGGTCAATTTTTTATAGGGATGGGAATAATCTTGTAATATTTATACATTTATTTTTCTATTAATGGTATTTCCAAAATAAAAACTAGTTTATCTTTATCTATATGACATTTTAGGATAATTTAGTAAATTAAATTAAAGTAACAGTCTATATACGTCCCCTGCTGATTTTAGTGCAAGGAAAATTCCGCCGCGCTTACCAATGCGTATTGGCAGTGTTCACATGAAATATTTTTTTGATTGCTTAGACATGCCGGTTTCCTCAGGACGATCTTGTCACTATCGATCACGTGGTAAGTCAGCAATAAAAATGCAATTGACTGCGGTCGAATCCAGATTGCTCGCATACTGCGAAACTTATTGCAAGCGCTTAGCCCCTGAACTACCACGGTTAAAGATAAATTAGACTAATTATCGAGTACGATGTTGTAAAGAACATTATTAGAATGAAACTAGTGGAAGTAGGGACTGGAGACATTTGCTCAGTAGGGGTCCATGTTATGTCACAAATATGCAGGTTGCAAATTTTGAAAGATAATACACATAGGTAGTATTTTTCATGTAATATTTATGGATGTCAAACGACTCTATAATAATACAGGAGAAAATACTAATTTAGTTTATATTTTATTATATTTGTATTATATTTGTATAGTTATCTCAAAAATGTTTACATTATTTAGCTAAATATCAACCTTTTTTTGTGTATTTGTTTTCATATATCATTTTTATTTTATTTTTTACTCTAAATTGCTACAGAGCCTACGTCATATTATGTAGAGAATGCCTCATGGCATTAAGTCCACTCTTTGTATTCTTTTGTTATAAGGAATGCAATAAATGATTAATAAATAAAAATAGATTTCTTTCACCGTCTAATGTGCGACAAATTGACATATAAAATTGCGATCCAAAATATCATTTGTGCCGGAAAAATTGAACAAGGGTTGCACGCGTACTTAAAACTTTTGTGTGGAACTTAAAACGAGCACTACCCTTTGATCCACCGCGATTTTAATGCCCGAAAGTTTAGACTATTTTTTAAATTTTTATAAACCCTGCAATAACATATCCTTGCACTCAAAAAGGAAGCGATATAATGAGCAGCTTTAACGTTGCTGAATCTCATCACTATGTGATACATTTTCGTTCTTCCTCCCTTACTAAAAGAGCATTAGATTTTTGTGTAATAAGAGGGCACCATCATATTGGATTCATTACGATAGAACTTTTTTATATTTAGTTAGCAGTTGACTCTACTATTATTATGTAATTATTTATCAATTACGTTCTCTATGATTCAGAACGTCATTAAAGATGTTAGTTATATGCTGGAGTTGAGATTTACAGAAGCCAATATTAATTTTGTTATACTAAAAAAGTTAATATTAAAGTGATTTTCTAAACACAGGGTTACTTCTATATTAGTATTTTCTCCTGTATTATTATAGAGTCGTTTGACATCCATAAATATTACATGAAAAATACTACCTATGTGTATTATCTTTCAAAATTTGCAACCTGCATATTTGTGACATAGCATGGACCCCTACTGAGCAAATGTCTCCAGTCCCTACTTCCACTAGTTTCATTCTAATAATGTTCTTTACAACATCGTACTCGATAATTAGTCTAATTTATCTTTAACCGTGGTAGTTCAGGGGCTAAGCGCTTGCTATAAGTTTCCCAGTATGCGAGCAATCTGGATTCGACCGCAGTCAATTGCATTTTTATTGCTGACTTACCACGTGATCGATAGTGACAAGATCATCCTGAGGAAACCGGCATGTCTAAGAAATCAAAAAAAATATTTCATGTGAACACTGCCAACACGCATTGGTAAGCGCGGCGGAATTTTCCTTGCACTAAAATTAGCAGGGGACGTATATAGACTGTTACTTTAATTTAATTTACTACATTTACGAACAAGCATAGCATAGCTGTAAGGTTTCAGTAGCTTCATAAGATCAAGGTCTTTTTTCACATTCAAGTAACGGGACCACGCAAGTTGCTCAGTTGCTTCTTTGTGACATTCGTTATTCAGTTATCTGCTAACATAGCTCTTTCGAACATTTTGGCCTATATACATTTGGTCTTGTGGACTTATCATATCATAACAATCACTATACTCGTAATTCAGCTCTGAGTGAGTAGGAACAACATGTGCTACAAAATTCATAAATTTTATTAAATAGCTTAAAAATCATTTGAAATAAATAACTTTTAAAACCAGTTAAAATAAATAAATATAAAAAAAATCCGCAGTCGTTCCCATATCGAACAAATACCATCATAGTGTTTTATAAACCTTTAAGTCAAGGAATGGAACGTTAAATGTGAAAATATTTTGCTACCTTATTAATATATAAGAAGACCCACAGAATGATTTTTGTTTTGTCTTTTCCTGTTATCACGTAATTTCTTGTTTATTTGTAAATTGCTTGCTTGCGGATAATGCGCCTTTGAGCGTATCCCCAAATTACTATTTGTGTATCCCGCAAATTGTTCGTTTTCAAATCTCGATACAGTGTTTTTGTTCCCGCGTCTCTAAATCTGCACATTGATCTTTCAGCATTTGTTCCTATCTCATCACAATGGCGATATGTGTACTACAACTAATACACAACAGTTAAAAAATTGCCTTTGTTTACGACAATACATGGATACTATGATATTCAGTTATTTCACATCTACTTAGAGGATATTTATAATAACGCTTTTATAGTAATAGTGAACAATAGTATGACGCCTCTGTGGCGCTGTGGCTTAGCATTTTGTTGCGGTACTGAGGGACGCGGGTATGGCGTACAATAAATGTCCCAGGTCTGGATGGTCGACATTGTGCAATTTATGTGTGTATACTCTATAGAATAGGAGAAAATTCAAGTGTGGCGGTAACATTTAAAAAAATAAGCATAGTAGTTTTACGAGCTTGGGGTTCGAGAGAATTAAAAACTGCCGAGTGAATTACCAAAATTGACACTTTAATTACAAAACACTAATTACAACTTAAAACCACACTAATAACAAAACAAAATTGTACTACTGATCACTTTAGTTCGCAATTGTATCGCTTCGAAGTATTCGCTTGTATGCCAATTCAATACTGACCCGGTCGCGGTCTATACCGATCTTATATAGATAGTTATATAAGATGATTGCCTCAGATAGTTTCCAGAACCTTCTACTGTAGGAACTTCTAGAACGTTCGAGTACATATCGGTCCCGATTGACTAGGTGTCGATAGTTCTAGAAAGTACTTCCATAGAAATTTCTAGAATGTTCTTGACTCTCCTAGTTCTGCTACTCGATACTAGAGGGCGCTAGTAGTAACTAGTGTCGCCATGTACCATGTTTTAATTGTGGCGCGCAACAATAGCAATTAAATAACATAGACTTTTAGATTGTAAATTTATAAACTATTACTGTTATTAATCACTAAATACATTAAATAAATCTTTGATCATCATTGGATGATTAGATGTTTATTTACTGTTAAATAAAAACTACTATATAGCTTTTTGGTCATCCGTAAAGGTAAAATTGTTCACGAGTGATGGTAAGTGGTCATCTTCGTTGTCCTCCTCGTGGTAAAATTGTCAGAAATGTGCATGTGAGCATGAGTCCGCGTGATAAAATTGCTGAAATTTTTTGTAGACTTTTAAAAAAATGAGTTTCTATATTCAACTGTATATTTTAGAATATATGTATGCATGTAAGAAGATTTTATTGTTAATTATAAACCGCTTCTAATGATATTTTAGTTTTTATTAAATTTTTATACAGAGATGGTCCCATAAATAATTGCAGAAATAATGCTCTCTGTAAGGAAAACCCAAAGAGGATGAAAATTTTTATATATTTCGACGACATTTTACTTGTTACCTTGATCTGATGGTATTCCTAAGTTAAGTCACATACACTCAAAAGGGTCAAAAATTAAACTTTTAATAATAAGTAAAAGCCGAATTCAAAAAACTACAAGTGGTAAAATTAAAAAATTTTGTACAACCGACTTCAATATAAATAAAAAGGGAACATCATCAATGTAGTCGAAATCAATTAAATAGGCATTATTAAGGATGACTCAAAAACTACTGTTCAGATTTTGATCAAGTTTATATGGGACCACATGAGTAGCACCAACTTTCAAATAAAAAAGAATCATCAAAATCGGTTCACCTAGAAATAAGGTGTGAGGTAACACACATTAAAAAAATACAGTCGAATTGAGAACCTCCTCCTTTTTTTGAAGTAGGTTGAAAAATATTAATATTTATACATATAATTTAAATGAAACATTCCAAAATTGGGCTTTTATTCTTCTCTACACTATAATATCTTAGCACCAACTTCAGAATGTGAAATTATTTTATTCTTTTTTGATGTTTGACTTTTACTTTCCATTATTAGGTTTATTAAAATAGCAGACTGTGGGCGAAATACACACGCAAAGGCCTTTAGTATACTTTATATCAATTATAACAATATCTTTAGGGTGCTGTTGGGGCTGCCTCGGTCTTATGTGCATCATAGATGTTTGCTGTAGAGCGCACACATGATTTTTCGCCATCAAACGCTAAAAGGTGGTCCCTATTGAGCAAAGTTCTAGGCCATACTGCATTGTTGTTAGTATATGTTGACTTTTCCAAAAATTTTGGACAGGTTCACTATTGCGACGTGGTCTTGAGCTGTCCTCTTGGCTATCTTCTAAGTTAAGCATGTCTTCCCTACTAGTATAATGTTTGCACTTGGTTGTTGGTTCTCTTCCGATTACACGACGCACACTAAAGCAACCATGAGCCTAAAACACCCGCACAAGCTGAATTATCAGTTTCTCGTGTCACTTGTTTATCCAGTATAACAAGTCCAAATAAAACACCGTCGACAATGCACTACCACAGACCTTTTCCGTAGTGAAGCAAATAATGTGCATGTGAAAAATTCGGTTCGTGATAAAACTTTAAAATTGTAAACATTTAAAATTGTGTTGAATGTTTATATAAGTCTATTAGTAACGACTACAACTTTGTCTTTATTACGATGACACATCGTTATTATTTGTAATTAAAAATTACTAATTCTCAATCGTTATTTATATACTAATAAACGCGTCTGTATAGTGATCGTGCAACTTCTGAACGACTTGACCGGTTGTGGTTATATAACTCATTGTATTTTTTTCTCGAAACGATGGTCCAAAGCTATGCTAGTATGAGATTTTTTATTAAGATTTTTGGCTTGGATGCTTGTCCTTTAAGCCATGTCTTCATTTATCTCAGCATCAAGTGATAATGATCCTTTATAGTACACTGCTTCACAATATGTTGATGCGTCATATTGTGTAGTTTTTGGGGGATTTTGACGGCAACTTGAGCCAGCAAACAGTTGGCGATAGTATCTCAAGGCGCCGAAGCAGACAGACACCTTATCTTGACATACACATCACCATCGGAGCACTTGTTTCTCCGTTTCCACTAATAGTTCACATGCGCTGATATTTAATACACAAAATCGCAACACTTTTTTATATCAAAATCAACTTCAAACCATTATATAAACAATAATACTGGAGCAGAAATCTGCCGCCGGTCAAGTTCCCGCCAAAACTCTCCTAGTATGAGATAGGTTGCGCTGTAGTCAAGATAATAACTATTTCTGTGTTTATAGGCCAAAATTATTTTTATACACAGTAATATATTATAATGTTTATTTTATGCCAAAAAAGTGACATACAAAATCACGTCGTGGCTGAGGCCATTATTAGGTATTTTATTAATTTATATTTACATTGTGAAAAATCCGCCTTAAAGTTTGGTTTGGGTCTACCCCCCTGTCTATCGCAAGGGGTAGAACAATGCAATGTAAAAACAACCGAAAACACAGCTTAATCGAATTAACATAATTAATAAATAGCCTGTGCAAAGGTCTGTGCTATTACCGTAGCGGCGTAAGGGTGGATTTTGTGACGGGAAACTATGTGTTATGCCATAAAAATCATACGGGTTCGATAGATGGCAGTGTAAATACTTCGTATACAGCAGAAGCAAGGTTGACGTAGACGCAGGTTGGTACCACCCTTTTACCTATTATAACACCAAGCAGCACAACATTTAATACTTGTATTGCGATTTGAAGCGTGACAGAACCACAGAACTATAAAAATTATACATTGTAAGCGTTGACCTACTACCAAAAGGTCAATGATTGTAAGGAATTTTATTTAAGTCCTCAGGGGGGCTTTATTTAAAGTTTCTTATGGTTTATTATGTACTGAAACTTCTCTAAAAAATACTTATTAACTTGTAATTTAGAAATATAATTTCTGCAATTTGCCTTTAGTAAATTTTACGTGGTTCTATGGTAAAATAGTTTTTATTGTATTCGAAGAGAAAAGTTGAGTACTTTTACATGTTGTACATAAAATTTATAACAGTACCGTGTAGCACGTAAGTTTTAATTTTGTGTTGGATGAATTCGTAAAACGACTTTCATATCTTATCAACTTTTCGTCCTTAATGTATCTACGGCGTCTTGTGTTCTTTTTTCAAAATGGATATAATAGAAAGTAATGGTATAATAAAATTATTGATGATAAATCTCTTTACAAAACAAAGATCAGGAAAGTTCTTTTTTTCTAAAGTACTTTTTTAATTCGTTAAGCTTTGCCGCCTTTTTTTCAAAAGTAAAGTTTTTATTTTACTGTTTGATACAAATCCATTATGCAATGGTGACACACGACAAACATGAGCTGTTGCTTTACAGTTTCCTGGGTGGCGGCCACATGCTCGTGTGCTGCACTTGGTAAGTCGACAACGAAAGGATTTACACTAGCTGAGCGTCTGGTTGTGCAATGATGGAAGGGATAGGGAGGAATTAACTTATGCAATTTCTGCGCACACTTTTCGAAATGCCTCATGTGGAAAACATAAAGACTAGCTACTTTTCGCCTGTTTTCAAGACTGGTAAGATTAGTTTTAACCAGGTTCAGGTCACAGATAAGCCTCTTATCTTGCCTTTCCATTGAGTCCAAAGTTGCTAGGTGGCATTTTGCAGCACAAGCCTATTTATCGCAGCAATACTCCACGCACGACTGGACTTGCGCTTTGTAAATTTAATGTGTTAATATATAAAAGCCCCAAAGAAGACAATTTCCTTTTGTGTGGAGAATAGACCTACCATAAATTTTAGGGAAACTTAATGAAATGCATGTCGATTTATTTCTTATAATCTATAGATTACAAAATTAATATTAGTTAAACCGCATCTAAAGGGAATACTGAGATTTTTAAAATTAAAATAAGAATATCATAATAACCTAAAAACGAACTACGATTTTCTAGTAGTTTTCACCGATATTATGAGTTAGAATAGTGTATGTAGAATAGAATATTAATAATTAATAGTATGAAACAAAATGTTACCTACATTCAACATTTATAGGTACTTTAAGATTGATGGAAAATCCTTTTAATAGTTCCTGCAAAACATAGTGCACAGACAAACAAACGTGGTGTAGAGACTATTTTTTACACTTATTGATTGATTAGTGAATACACTTCTTAAACACCATTACAGTAATTAAATAAATATGATCAAAGCCAAGATGCATAGCGGATAATATGTCTATTGATAATATTACCTCTACATGCAATACAGGCTGTCCCAGAACTCAACGTCAAGCCGAAACGGGGTGACAGGATTGATTGTAACCATCATGAGAAAAATCAGAAAAAAAATCTATCCCATGCAGTTTGGAAATTATTGGCATTTAAGAAAAACCTAGAAATTTGGTCAAACTGTAACCATTTTTCGGTTACTGTGGTTAAATTTTATTATTTTTGTTCATTTAAACTTTGAAACCGTAAACCTAAATAACATTTCTAGAACCACAGTCAAAAATAATGACACAACTGCTCCAAGTTTTCTAGAATTAAGACTATTTGTTAAACTATGAATTTAAAATTTTCAAAAATCGTCGACTTTGAATAGCCCTCCTTTAAAAAAATGTACTAAAGTGCCTTGGCAAGTGCCATCAAAAGTTTGCGCATTTAATCAGAATTGTAAAATGGTACAATACTTGTTAGTTTCATATTTAAAAAAAAACTAGTAAAAAAATAAAAACTTCGAGTAACCCGATTTTTGCTAACCCATTTTACTCAGTTCAAATGTTTTTTATTCGCACAAGCTCTTGGTGGGTTCTTAATTTTACGGCAAAATTATGAGAGAGATGGATAGTGGACTTTCAAAGTCGACAATTTGTGAAAATTTTAAATTCATAGTTTAACAAATAGTCTTAATGTTAAAATTCCAAAGTTTAAATGAACAAAAATAATAAAAATTAACCACAATAGCCGAAAAATGGTTACAGTTTGACTAAATTTCTAGGTTTTTCTTAAATGCCCATAATTTCCAAACTGCATGGGATAGATTTTTTTTCTGATTTTTCTCATGATGGTTACAATCAATCCTGTCACCCCGTTTCGGCTTGACGTTGAGTTCTGGGACACCCTATATAGTAAGAAATATGTTTTAACCTTTTAGGTCCCGCCTCGCTAAAAAAAAAGACGCTATGTACCGGGGCCACTTGAAATAATCACGGCGCGTAGCACTTGAGTCAACCTTTTTTTTTGTCACCTTTGTTTGTTTACGTTAAAGAAGTTTGAGTTACAGTTCTTGAAAGCCGATAAGATTGTAAATGAATAGAAACAATAACAATGACATTGAGATGTTTATTTAGTTTTGTATAGCTCTTTGTTTCTAAGGGACCATGAAAAAGTGTATTTACTGCCAATAGATTTGTTTTGTTGAATGAAAAAAATTAAGTTTTTATTTTATTTTTATATTCTCATCATCTATATAACATGCTCTTCCTAAAATGAACCGAAATTATGCATGTAATTATTATAATAATTCTACTTTTTCACTCATAAAATTTGTAAAGTTCAACCATAAACAGTTTAGACGCGCGTTTTTACCTCATTTTCAAAAATTTTTTGTAAAAATATTATAGCGTCTTCCTTAATTTTTTTTATACAATCATATAGATATAACATTTAGAAATAATATTTTTTCTTTATAAATATACATACATGCAATAAACTATATATAAAAAAGCTAAATATTTCAGAAGGTAGATCTTATTTTAAATCTTGACCGTTATAAATTGTTCGCGTAGAGGTGTTTTGTTTTTCCTTTTTTATCAATTGAACACAAAAATTTACTGTTGTTGTAACTTAAATCATTCAATAACATTATCTAGTAAAGACTGTTAACATTTCTTACCAGTTTTTGAGAGAAAATCCAACAAAAATCACAAACACAAAAAGAAAACAATTACGCAACTAACATCATCAACTACCCGACAGTGACTGTCTATTATTTTTTAATTTGTCTATGTAGCCGAGTGAGTATAAAACTGGTTATACTCTTTAGTTCGTTCAAAATCGAATGAAATAGTTTTTAATTGAAAATATACTGTATTTTTATATTAATTAAAACGAAAATAGCAGCACGTAAAGTGGACATGAATTCATGTCCGCGGTACTCAACGGTCACGTAAATCTGGACATGAATTCATGTCCACGGTACTTTAGGGGACGGTACTTTACTTTTAAACTGGTTGTATAAAGATAAAAACACAAAGTAAAATGCCACTGCATTTACGATTGTAATAATTTCCAAAGTAGTCTATTGTCTTCAATATCCATATACTTTTTTGTCTCTGCCTACGAGCAGCTCTGCAAGGTTTTAGCCTACAAGACATACACATTTATTCTAAGCGATCCACCTGAAAAAAGGTAATGAATATTGTAAAGAGTGTCTACACTAAATAATTATTCTTATCAATATATTATTTTTTCTATATTTATTGCAATCTAAATAGCGTGTGGGGTCTATTTTTATATTTGAATTGATTTACATTTCAAACACTATAAAGCCAAAAAAAACACGTTCACATATTTTATCGTTAGGAATCAGAAGGACATTTTCAATAATAAAAGATATGAGACAAGACTAATACTATATAATAAGACTATACTTTGTAGCATCCAGGCTAATCAACGCTAAACGATAATAAATAATGTTACCCTGCTGCTACCATAACGCAGAAGGTGAAGGTCTGAAGAAAACATTTATTTACAAATTATCCCCGGCTACTGAGATACTGCGGGCTGCATATCGATGCGAGATAATTTGACGTTCTAATATAGAAACAAGAAGCAGCCGCAAATATCATTAGCGCCGCATCGTAACGCCGGCTATCTTCATGCATCCGTCGACCATTTTCGAGCCGTTTCTTCAACGCCGCAGCTTCGCTTCTTCTTGCTGTTCCAGAGATGTGTCCCACGCCGCCGCCGCTCGCCGATTACGCGCACGCGTTTTTTTTTTTGCGCCCAATGCAAAGGCACCCTCCGGAAGCGGGGGAGGGAGGTGGTGAATGCTCTAGCATACCACGCAGCCGGCTGCGTGGTTATGTGAGACTCACTGCGACTAACTAACCTAAGTGCTACCTACTAAACACCACCTTGAGGAACGGCACAGCCATAGTGGCCTTTCCGCCGAAGATTTGATGCGACCCCGTTAAGGGAAAGGGGCGCAGGCGGCGATAAGCCGCTGAGAGTTGCGCCCAATTAGGGCATACTATACATTGGAAGAAGGCTCGGCCCGAGCCACCAAGAGGCAGTTCAGGTCGGCCGAAAGCTGGTTTGGGGGGTCGAGAGAGTTTCTCGGTCTGCGGGTCGATAGCGGAGGAAGTGGGGCTGCATAGGAAGCTGCCTCACGAATAAGGTGATTAGAGTGAGATTCTGAGGCTTTGAAGAAGTTTTCAGAGAGTGTTTTTAGGAACTGTTGTATTGTGGGGAGCTCTAAGTCTCGGTGGAGGTCGGCGTTATGGACGTACCAGGGTGCGTTCGTAGCCCGACGACAGAAATAGTTTTGGACAACTTGGAGTTTGTATAGGGTTTTAGGTTTTGCGTGAGCAAAAATTGGGGCTGCGTATGTCATTACTGGTCGTATACAGACCTCATAAAGGGTTCGCTTATTGCGGAGGTACATTTTACTGTGTCGGCCCAACATACTGTTGAGCCTACCCAGATAAAATCGCGCGTTTCGAGTTACTCTCTTGACATGGGGCTCGAAAGTGAGCCTCGTGTCACCTAAGTATTTGGCGGACGTATGCCAGGACAGGGGTCCCTAACATACGGCTTGACGGAATAGTGGTGGAGCGGCGTCGTTTATGTTCGAAGTGAACGGCGGAGTTCTTCTCCGGGTTCACATCGATACGCCATTTTTGGAACCAAGCTCCTAAGTCATTAACTGACTTTGAATCTTGTTCCGTATAAAATTAGTGACGTGCCTTTGCAGTAGAGGCAGTGTCGTCTGCAAAGAGGAGAGGTGAACACCATTCGACGGTATGGGAATGTCGTTGGTGTACAGGATATATAGAAGAGGGGCAAGTACCGAGCCCTGGGGACACCAGTTTGATTGGACGCGAAGAGCGTGCCTTCGTGTTTGTAACGAAAGGTGGTCTTTCAAGTAGGAGGCCACGAGACGAACAAGACGATCAGGGAGACCTATTTTGTATAGTTTGTAGATAAGGCCTACGTGCCGGAGACTCTATCAAACGCTTTCGCTATGTCGAAGAAGACCGCGATGGTCTTATGACGGCGAGGATAAAAACCGCTGAGTATATATTCCACAATACGGTGAACTTGTTGGGGACAAGAGTGTTTCGCTCGGAAACCAAATTGGTGAGGGATGACAAGAGGGTCACCGTCTGTGGGAAACACATGGCGCCTCATGCGAGTGAGGATGACTCGTTCGAATAGTTTGCTCATGGTCTTGAGGAGGCTGATGGGACGATAACTGGTGGGGAGGTTGTGAGGCTTTCCTGGCTTGGGGATACCAATGACAGTTGCCTCTTTCCACGTGGTGGGAAAGTAACTAAGGTTGAAGCAGGCGTTGAAGACAATAGATAAAAGGGTTAACACCTGCTCAGGAAAATGTTTAAGGGCTTGGTTGGAGATGCCATCTGCGCCCGGAGCCTTTTTAGACTTCATTCCTTTGATGAAGGATGAGATCTTATCATTGGACACAGTGATAGGGTCAGAGGCTGGGGGGGTTGAGTTCCGGCGGCGGACCTCATCCTCCACTATCTGGACGTGGGAGAGGTCTGTGGGTTGAGAGCTGGGAGAGCATTGAGCAGCGATGCTGTCTGCGAAGCACTCAGCTTTTTCCTCGTCCTCGAAGGCACTAGTACCTGAGGGTGAGGGAGACTTCTTTTGCTATTGCAAAGTCTAATACGTCAGGAGCGTGGTCGATGTTGTCGGGATAGTGAGTGACACCGAGGGGACTGATAACACTATAAGTAGTAGTAAGACAAGTCCAATCAGTATGTTTGGAGTTAAAATCTCCAAACATAATAACTGAATTGCCTAACGCAAGGATGGCCTCAAAATCATTTTTTGAGGGGAAGAGTTCCACTAGGGATATAGCAGGAGACTATGACGATGGACGGATGTCCAGTCAAGGCCAGCCTGCATACCGTGGCTTCCATATTGCTAAGCGGCGGAGTGGGGATGTGAGAGCAGTGTAGTATCTTCTTGTAGTAAATGGCAGTACCGCCGCCTTTGCGGTCAGGTCTGTCATTACGAAGAAGAGAATACTTTTTGATGGAGAAGCCTTTGAGGTTCTGGGGTCTGAGGTGGGTCTCCTGGAGGAGGAGGAGGTCGGCTTCGCGATCTCGAAGGAAGAGCTTAAGCTCGGGGAGGTTATTTCGCAAACCGCGAGTATTGAAAGAGATAAGCGATAATCCCTTAGACTTAATACGTCCGTGGGACTTTGGGAGGGTAGAGTGCTCTGTCATTTTTAAGTTAAGTTAAATTAATTTAACTTAACTTACAATGAGCACAAGAGGTTGTGGTGCTCCGCTAGAGCGAGGAGACGGTCCTGAGGGGATCTAGCAGCGCGCAGTTTGCGCGCTAGTATGGCGCTCTCGCCAATGTCGACGCTCTGAATAGCGGCATAAACCGTATTCAGGTCATCAACCATTGAGGGTTGCGCCTGTTGAGGAGCGGAGGAAGTCCGCGGGGGGTCGGCCTTTTTGGGGCCCCAGGGGAGGATTGGTGGCTGCGTGGGCCGAGAGAAGCCCGGAGGGGGCCGGATGGGGCCCATAAGGGGCCTAGGTGGACCCTGAGGGGGCATTCTTGTTGGGAGCGCCGGGAATGATTTTTCATTAACCTGCGGCGGAGCTGGTTTATTGAGACGGGGACGAGGAGCGCGAGGGCATCTCCTGTAATTGGCCGGGTGACCATGTTGCTCGCACATGACGCAAGCAGGGGGGGATTCGGCGTCAGTGGGCCGAGGGCACTCTTTCGAGTGGTGTGGATCTAGGCACTTAACGCACCTGGGGGGGGGGGCTGAGCAGTTGGCCGCCACGTGCCCATAGAGTTGGCAGCGGTGGCACTGCGCCGGGAAACCGCGCCTATGTGGGGGCTCGACCTTCACTCGCGACAGGCCGCACACTGTGCGTACCTGCCGGAAGATGTCTTTGGCCTCCGGCACGTTTGTAAATACTATAGAATGACTAGAGCAAGCGGGAACCTCTTGCCCTTGCTGCTGTGCATCTTGTGCACAGCCTCAACAGGGAATCCCTGGGACTTAAGGTCCTCAAGGATGTCCTCGTTGGAGATTTCGAACGGGACGCCGCGGATAACGGCCTTGACTTTACGCTCTTCGGGGAGAGCGAACGTGTGGTAGGACACACGCTCGGTTGTGAAAAGCCTTGTGAGGCGACGAAAGTCATCTATTGATGACGGGATGATTTTAATGGCTTCACTGTAGTTTGTGGCCTGATCATAATTGATCTTCGTGTCGTAACAGATCTTCGACAGTCGGGTATGTTGTGCCTTGTCTCTAAGGAAGACAGGGGGCGGGACCTGTTTTTTGGCGAGGGTCGGGGCGCAGCGAGCTGGAGGGCGCGGGGAGGTTGAGTGGCAGTAAGGGTACTGCAGCAGCTGTGGGAGCTGCGGGGGCGAGTGCATCGGCGGGGGCTGCGGGGGTGGCGACAGGGGCTGCCGTCAGTCATTGTTCCATCGGAGTCCGTGGAACTACTGCTGGATGTATATCCGGTATGGGTGGCGGACCTCTTCCGGGAGGACGCGGAGAATTCAGAGCACGAGCACTCCATTGAGTTGGCGTCGTGGGACGCGGGTAAGTCGGTCTGCGGGGCAGCCGTGGGGACGACGGGGGCCGGGGGGTACATGCCTGAGGGGCAAGGGACGCGAGGATTGCGACGAGTGCCGTCTCATCCAGTTGGTTCAGGGCAGCGATGATTGACCTAATAAGGTCTGGTGTGGACAAGTTGGGGGGGGGGGGGCAACGTTCTATTCGAAACAGTAAGGGATGGGGATCCCTGTTCTCAAAAGAACAGTGGCTTGTTCTGAAAAGAACAAGTGACGTGACTTTCCAGAAACAGTAAACACAGTAAATAACAGAACAATAACAGAAAAAATAACAAAACAATAACAGTAACAATAAGCGGTCAATCGTATCACAAGACCCTTGAAGAATATCCTGGAATCACAAGAATAACTTCAATGAAATTAACACCGAAGCACGACGTTGAGCATTTCATCGAAACCAACGGACCACCACTTCATTGCCGTGCACGTCCAATCGCACCACACCGATACGAGCAAGTTTGAAAGGAATTCGAAAACATGATCGAGCAAGAAATATGCCGTCCAAGCAAAAGCCCTTGGTCATCACCACTTCACGTTGTACCGAAGAAGAATGGAGAATTACGAGTTTGTGGAGATTACAGAAGACTGAATTCTATTACCACTCCTGACCGCTACCCAATACCGCGAGTAAAGGATTTCACTCATCAACTGTCAGACAAGACTATATTCTCCACCATCAATCTCGACCGAGCTTACCAACAAATAAAAGTACGCGATGAAGACATAGAGAAGACAGCAATAATTACTCCAATGGGATTATTCGAATTTCCAAGAATGACTCTAGGACTGAAGAACGCTGGTCAAACCTTTCAAAGATTCATACAAGAAGTACTTCATGGGCTGGATTTTGTTTCGCATTCATTGATGATCTCCTTGTTGCAAGCCCTGATAAAGAAACGCACGAAACCCATCTACGCACCGTGCTACAGCGATTAGAAGACAATGGAATCAAAATCAACCCTTCGAAATGCATATTTGGACAACAAGAAGTTAAATTTCTTGGTTTCACCGTCAGCAAGGAAGGAATCAAACCGCCTACTGAAAAAGTCAGAGCAATCATCGATTATGCGAAACCTAAAACAATCGAAGAACTAAGGTGTTTTCTTGGGATGATTAATTTTTAAAGAGAACACCTTCCTAAAGCTGCTGAAATCCAAGCACCACTTCACGCTTACCTTCACAACACGAAGAAAAAAGATAAAACGTCAATCGGATGGAACGATGAAGCCACGAAGGCATTTGAAGCTTGTAAAGTTGCGATCCAAAATGCAGCTTTGCTCGCTCACCCATCACACGAAGCAACCCTTACTATCTTCAGCGACGCGTCCGATCTCTCAGCAGTAGCTGTACTCCAACAATACATCAATGGGAAATGGCAACCACTTGGCTATTTTTCGAAGAAGTTCTCCGATACTCAACGTACATTCGACCGAGAGTTACTCGCTATCTACATGGCTATCAAGCACTTCAAAAAAACGTTCGAGGATCGAAACCTTTTTGATCGTTTTTACCGACCACAAGCCATTAACATATGCACTTCAGAAGAAACCATCATCATCGGAAACACAACGACGAGCAAGACAACTCATTTTCATAAGCGAATTCACGACCGACATACGTCACATCAGTGGGAAGGACAAGATAGTCGCCGACGCACTCAGTCTCATACCAATCGACAGTGTAACGTGCCCTACATCAATCGACTATCACAAGATCGCCGAAGCACAAGACAGAGATAGCGACAACATCAAACATCTATCGAAGCAAAGTAACTTGACCATCAAGCAAGTTACAATGCCAATGACGCATCTACCTATCTACTGCGAAGCCTCAACGTCAACCATGCGGCCGTACCTACCAGAAGAATGTCGTCGTGAAGTCTTCAATGCTGGACCTGGATGACTGATGTCACAACATCAGTCGTCCAGGTGTTAGAGCAACCAGAAAACTCATCACTGGAAAATTCTTTTGGCCTTCAATACAAGTGGATGTTGGTAACTGGGCGAAGCAATGCATTCAATGTCAAAAATGCAAAGTACAAAGGCATACATCAAGCAGCCTAGATTCATTTCCACCTACGGAGAGATTCGAACACCTGCACGTTGACATCGTTGGACCATTACCTACTTCACCGCAAGGACATCGTTACCTCGTAACAATGATCGACAGAACAACAAGATGGCCAGAAGCAATACCTACTGATGATACATCAGCTGAATCCGTCGCGAAGATAATTTATGAAAATTGGATTACTCGTTTCGGATCACCTAAAACCATCACAACGGATCAAGGAAGAAACTTCGAAAGCAACCTATTACTCAAACTTCTTCAAACTATGGGAATACAGAAGACACGCACAACGGCATACAATCCTCAATCAAACGGAATAGTCTAACGATGGCATCGTACATTGAAGACCGCACTCAAAACTCGTTTATCTCAACATACAAAGTGAATTGATGAGCTACCTACAGTGCTACTTGGACCACGAACAACACCGCGTGCAGACACTAGTCTTAGCGCCGCTCAGCTAACCTATGGCTGCAGCATAAGACTACCGTGTGACTTCTTCACTTCAATATCGTCAAATAATCAAGAAATGAATTACGATTTTGTAACTCAACTTCGAGAATCAATCAACAAAGTCTTATCGTTGAAACGCACATCTTCACACGGAAATAATAAATCAGTATTCATTCATCAAGATTTGAAAACATGCAAGCAAGTTTTTGTAAGAAACGACGCAGTGAAGAAACAATTTCAACCTACCTACGATGGACCGTATAAAGTATTAGGGCGAAATAGCAAGACTTTTAAATTACAAATACCCGGAATGTAATCTACAATTATATCGATAGACCGACTAAAGCCTGCCTATATTATTATCGAGGATACTTCAGAGGATTCACCATCATCATCATCATCATTATCATCATCATCTCAACAACCAGAGCGGAAGCTTGAAAACACATAACCTACATCAACCCAGATGAAACCTATTTTAAAAATTACGAGCCATGGGCGAGTCGTCAAGCCTCCGGTACGCTTTCGCTAGGGGGAGAGTGATGTAGCAGCCAGGATAATCAACGCTAAACGATAATAAATAATGTGACTAATGTGCTACCATAACGCAGAAGGTGAAGGTCTGAAGAAAACATTTATTTACAAATTACCCCCGGCTACTGAGATACTGCGGGCTGCATATCGATGCGAGATAATTTGACGTTCTAATATTATAGAAACAAGAAGCAGCCGCAAATATCTTTAGCGCCGCATCGTCTTCACACGCCGGCTATCTTCATGCATCCGTCGACCATTTTCGAGCCGTTTCTTAAACGCCGCAGCTTCGCTTCTTTTTGCTGTTCCGGAAATGTGTCCCACGCCGCCGCCGCTCGCCGATTACGCGCGCGCGTCGGTCTGCATCACTTTTATAGCCCCGTCCAGCAACGCAGCTACGAGAAGCTATCTACGAGTCTTACGCCGGCAAATGGAGCGCGACATATAATAGTTGTACATAATATTTTATTAATTAATCTTCATTGGTCAAAATGTATAAATTCTAATTGCCTAAGTAAATAAAAGATATTACTATTGGTAAACTAAGGATGTAGCCGGGCATATAAATATAGGCAGGTTTATCTAAATAAAGACCTTCATTCGCCTGCACATAGTAAGACATATCAAGAAAAATAGTTTCATTCCTCCGCTCCTAGACCACTCGGAGTCAATTTCAATAAACTATATTTGTCAGTTGTTTTTATTTCTAAGTGTCCAATAACATTTGTTATGTTATTATTTTTTATTTATTTTTTATTTAAATAATGTGTATTTATTCAAACAAAATAATTTCCAAGCATCTTCATCATCAGAAAAACATTCTACGCATATTTAAATTTGAGAAACCAAAAAAAAAATTAAGGAAATGTTGTGTTTATGCAATTATAAAAAAATAGCCTTTGTTGTTTAAACCTTTCAAAACATGCTTAGTTATTGCCCTTTCTTTTGAGGTATTATTTATGCAGATGTCTCATCAACTCTTGGAATTAGGGTGTACAAAGCAAATTGCGGACGAATATTTTTATTTTTATAAAATATTTATTTTGAGTTGAGTCTAGCCCTAGCTGTGTGCTTCTTCACTGTTCTCCGACTACTTGTGTGATCAATCAACTATGGCTGCTTTTACTAATGAAGAATATGCTGATATTGTCTTCATGTATGGCCGAGCTGACGGATTACCGCATTATCAATTAGGATCTTTGGCACGACAGATGTACCAAGAGCGATATCCAAATTGAAGATTACCAACTGTCAGAGTATTTTAGAGCACCTTTCGTCGGCTTACTGAAGTTGGAAACCATCACGCGAAACCTGGAGTTAATCCGGGAAGACATGGCCCAAATGCCGAGGAAAACATTATTGCAGCTTTTGATGCAGATCCTATTACGAGCGTCAGAACAGTAGCCCAAAACCTCAACATTTCCGTATGGAAGGTGTGGAATACGTTGCACCAATAAAACATGTATCCTTTTCGCGAAACGGGTGTTCAAGGTTTGGAAAATGAAGATCCCTCACAAAGGATTCAGTTCTGTCGCTTTTGCTTAGGAGTGACATTGAAGATGAATGGTTTTTATAATCCATCTTGTGGAACGATGAGTCAAAGTTTTCGAAAAAATGAATTACCAACTTTCATAACCTCCATTGATGGGGTGGCAAGGACAGCAATCCACACTGGAAGAAGCAAATGTCGTTTCAAAGGAAATTTTCAGTAACGTGTGGGCAGGAGTAATCGGCTGAATATTGATTAGTCCCCACTTCCTACCAGATAATTTAAATGGAGACAATTACCTAGAATTACTCATAAACGATCTCCCAGAGCTTCTGAATGAGGCCGAAGGACCAATAATCTTTCAGCAAGATGGTTGTCCAGTGCATTGGACTTGAGAACATTTATATAATTGTTTCCCAGAGAACTGGATCGGCAGAGACGGGCCAATCCCTTGGCCACCTTGATCGCCTGATTTAACTCTTGTGGATGTTTTCGTTTGGGGACGGACCAAGGAGCTCGTCTACAGGCATGTGGAAATATCAACCAGAAAGCAGTTAATAGGAAGAATCCATACGGCTTTTCAAGTTATGAAGCAGAAGATGAAAATGAAAATTATGACCACAGAAATGATTAGACGAGCCCGCGCCTGTGTCAGAAATTGCGGTCAACATTTTGAACACGAAAATTAAATTGTTTTAACAAATAATGTTGTTTTATTGGTCTGTTAAAAATTAAAAATATTCTACCACAATTAGCTTTGTACACCCTAATTCCAAGAGTTAATGAGACATCTGCGTACATAATACCTCAAAGGAAGGGCAATAACTAAGCATGTTTTTAAAAATAGATAATGTGGAATATTAATATTTGGCTAAGCTGCATGATATTATCCATATTATGTTAAACACATGTGCATCGATGAGACGATATTTATTTTACTGTCTTGTAAACAGATAAGTATATACTTTTTACCTATTAACTAATTTTGATACCAAAAATTAGTCTTCTGTAGTTCGCGAACGATGAACGAATAGGAAACGCATCTTAGCACTGTACTAGAAGAGACGTTTCCGAACGCTGATTGTTAATCGGTCTAACATCTCTTTTCGTACACCCACACTCGCAATACGCCAGACCGCACGTGCGAGCGAGAGTGTACGAGAGCAAGCTGTATCGGTTTTATTTTTCGTCTTCGCACGTTTGATCATGTATCCTCATTTCGTAAAGACACATTAGGATACTTAACACAGTTTTTTCTATTTTATTCGATAACCACTATCCAAATTATCTGAAACATAAGTTTCAGTTTCTGCGGGACACTCATGACAGACAGCTTCGTTCATCGGAGACTCTTGCTCTCTTTATACCCCTTCACCGTTCGAGTTTCATAAAAAAAAAGTAAAGTTACAGCCTATATACGTCCCACTGCTGGGCACAAGCCTCCTCTCATTCCTGAGAGGGTTTTAGGGCAAGGAAATGTCCGCCGCGCTGCCCCAACAAGTGTGTTGGGAATCACATGCTCGAAAATATTTTTTTTTGATTTCTCAGACATGCAGGTTTCCTCACGATGTTTTCCTTCACCGAGCACGTGGTAAATCAGCACTTAAAATTGCAATTAACAATTTCATTGGTGCCGGCGGGGATCGAACCCGGGTTGCTCGCGTACTGTGTAACTTACAGCGAGCGCTAACCATCTGAGCTACCACGGCTTTTCGAGTTTCATATCTTCATCGTTTGCTGTCCAAGCTGCGCGCCTATGGAATGACCTGCCTGAAAAATTAAGACAACCTACCTGCAAACAAACATTTAAGAAAAACATTCGAGATCATTTTCTAAAATTGCTTTACAACTGCTAATGTTTTCGTCATCATTAGTATATTACGTATCTTTATGTATTGTATTATATTATATTTTCTTACAATATATGTACATATAAATTTATATACTTGTGTATATTGATATATGTATATATTATTGTATGTATGTATGTGTGTATATGTATGTATATATGTATATGTATGTATAATATGTATATGTATGTGTGTATGTATATTTATTTGTAACCGGCTTCGTAGTTATATCACTGCCTTAAGGTTCACTGGCAGAGAATGCTTTTAGCATTAAGTCCGCCTTTTGTTCCTTTACTTTATGTGTAAGGTTCAATAAAGTTTAAATAAATAAATAAATAAACGAGAGAGTCGGTGAGTTGAGTATGTCATCGGACAAGAACTGACAAATGCCTATAGTGGTACTAGAATGAAATAAAACTAGTGGTTATAGGAAGGTTAGGTTTATAAATGCAATAACGTCTAATTTAGCTTATCATCGGAAAAGATGCTAGATGCGCTGTATTCGCAAATTATGGTACTTATTATACTTAATAAATAGACTGAACAATATAATAATTAATACTAATAATAATTAATACTTAACAGACATTTGCTAGACTTCGTTTCGGCACTTGCGATCGCGTAATAATGTAATAAATTGAAGTTATGTTATAACAATATTTAGGAATATTTAGGAGTACTTTATGTGATTTTTATTATTGTTTTAATATTGATTGCATCCTTGGATGCTTTTTATTTTCACATGTTATGGATATGGGATTTTATTTCACTAACGTTAATTATTTCTTCAATACTAATTTGCTTTGGACTTTTATTTTGACCAAGAAATTATCAAGTGTGTGTGTGTATGAGTGATAATACATTTTACTCGAGTCCGCTTATACTCGAGTTACTGAGTCGACTCGGCGCATCCTGTAGATTCGGAGAGCGCTAGATGGATCTCAGTTCACGAATTCACTTGTAGTATAAGGCGCCGCAGGTTACGTCACTGGTTACATCCAAATTCAATCTTGCATCTTGCATGTTGTGAACAAATATGAACTTAGTTTGATTTATAATATCGTGATTGTGCTATCATTTTTGTTTATTTTTTGTTACTTCGTATAAGTAGTGCATAACATAAAAGGTGATTTAAATATACTTGTTTGTTTAAAGTATGAGTGATAACAATGAAATAACAAAACAAAAATCGTCAGTGTGGCATTATTTTGAAAAAAAATTCGTGATGGAAGCGATTTTTAAGATATTTAAAAAGCAGTTAATAGATTTTGAAATACTACAGACGTTAAAAAAAGACATGGAAATACTACAAATAAATAAATAATAAATTTTTGTATTTTATTTCATATTGCAACATATTACCTATTGAAAATGTATATAAGGTAATCGCTTTTTGCAACTCGAGTGATAAATTTCAATCGATGCAGGGACTAAAAATAGTTAATTCGAATAACTCAAAAACTAGAGTACAACTAGAGTGACATGATAAATTAAACCGAGTGACTCAAGTCACAAAATTCTACTCGTGTCGCATATTTATTTTACGGTCCATCCAGTGTCTGTCTACAATTTAGTGCTGAACTCGACGAATTTATTGATATGTTATGCAATATCAATAAACTGATTATGTATAATTTGTGATAGTTAAATTATTAATAACATTAATAGCTACGTCATAGAGTTAGAGTGATATTATATTATGAAGATTGTCTACACGCAAACCAAAAATATATAACTACCTATTAAGTTTAGTAATAATAATTGTGTTCGATGGAGAACAAATATAAAAATAATTTGTAACAAACTGACACAGCTACAGCTCGTTCCGTCAACTAGAGTACAATTCGAGTTACGTGAATTTCAACTCAAGTTAACTCGAGTCGAGTTTCTTCAGAGTTGGCACATCTCTACTACAATTATTTTTTTTAATATTACATTATCAGAACCAATGACCTCAACACAAATATCAAAACAACTGCATTTTTCAGATTTTTTGATTCCGTTTAGATTTTCATAAAATCCTTATGCTATTTACAATAATAAATTGATATCTTTTTTTTTTTGGTATATTACTATTGAGGGTCGTTAAAATTTCTAGTGCGCCCAAAAACGATTGTCTGCTTTGAATTGAAATAATCTTCGTACAAAATATGATATAATTCATTCACAAGCAGATTTATAACCTTTTCCGTAGTTGTGAATTTACAATTTCTGTTTGTTGCGCCAGTACCGATTATCATTTACAACAACATAAACAAGCAAAGTTAGCCCCAAGAAATATAAAAGCAGTAACATTAAAGCACTTCTATTATAAATATACTAGGTAACGTAATACGTGGTGTAGTGCATGTATTCCCAAAACCAAATCTTTGGTAGAATATATTAAGTCTCACGTAATATAATACGTTCTTTGGAATTTAGCTTGGCAAACTAGAACAGTCTTAGGTGAGACTTAATTTAGGTAGAAATAAGACTTCAGTAAGTGAAATATAAATTTTGTAGAGTTATAATTTTCTTCAAATTAATTTCAATAATAATTTCTTATAGAATAGAACATAATTATTTTTTATTCAAAATTGGTTACTAGATAATACTTATAGAAAGTCATTTTTATTTACCATTGGTTCGGAAAATACCTCTGTCCTGGGAAGAACCAACAAGAAACCCAGGGGGATTTTTTTTAAACATATTTTACTTAACAGTAATTTTGTTTGTACAATTTTAATTAATTTTCATAGAACCAGCATGGTGGCGATCACCTTAATCCCAGGGGTTATTTTCATTCATATATTCTTTTATATTATAATAACCCTTTTTGTACAGTTTTTCTTAAAAAAAATTAACTTGTTTATTTACAAACTTTGAAGATGTTCTAGGTTTTTATTGTAAAAACATATACATTGCCCCATAAGTGAATAACTGATTCTGTGGAGTCTAGTAACTGGCATTACAAGCTCATATTTGTTCCTAGTGTTTAAAGTATAAACATCCTTATTCTTATTAAACCTATGTATGTTTTTATGTACATATATTACATTTTCATAAATATATTGCGATGCCAAAGTTAATATTGAATAAAACTATTTTTACGGATTTTATCGCGTTTAATTTTACTTATTTTGATTCCCGACGTTTCGGGTGCTTTACAGCACCCATGTTCACGGGGGGCACTGAGGTGTTTGACGTCCTAATGTCATAGTTAGCCCGGCTACCTTCAGTTTTTTTGAATATTAATTTTTGGTCCGATCTACGCAGAATGAGCTTACAGTATCTTGAAGTCTTGCAGTGGTATGCTTGGGTTTGGATTTAATTTTGTTAATTATAGGATCCCAAGCAGATGGCAGCACCCATCCATCTTCTCTATTGAAATTAGGATGTTTTTTAATTTCAATAGCCTCGCATATCATCCTTGGTAGGAATCGGTGTTCTTTTGCGAGGATTTGTGGTCTATCAAATCTAATGTAATGGCGGGGGCCGTCTAGGATATGATCACAAACTGCAGACTCTGGTTTGTCCCCTCAGCTGAGAGGACAAACCAGAGCACACACGAAGGATTCGTACCATTTTGTTAGTGAGATAAAAGACCTACATCTCGCTGACAATGAAACTATGGTCAGTTTTGATGTTCAGTCACTATTTACATGCTTACGCATTGAAGACTGCATCTCAATTGTAACCAGGAAGCTAGAAGAATACAACATGCCTACAGAATATGCATTACTGTTAAAACAATGCCTTACATCTGGCTATCTATTGTGGAAGGAGGTTCTACAAGCAAGTAGATGGCGTAGCAATGGGTTCACCCGTATCTCCCATAGTCGCCGACATATTCATGGAGGATTTTGAGGAGAAAGCCCTTCTTACTGCTCCTGTATATCCAAGATTCTACAAGCGGTACGTAGACGACACTTTCACAATTTTACCATCTGACAAAGTAACTGCATTTTTAAACCACCTTAACTCCATAAATTCTAAAATACAATTCACAATGGAGTTAGAGGCAAACAATTCTTTAGCTTTCCTGGATGTTTTAGTCATCCGAAATCCTTATAACACTATTGGTCACACTGTGTATAGGAAAAAGACCCATACCAACCGATATATAAATGGTGAATCGCACCATCATCTATCACAGTTAGCTACCGTGGGAAAATCTTTGTTTCAGAGAGCACGAGGGATCTGTGACAGAAAACATCTTGCCGCCGAGCTTCAGCACGTCGAGCAAGTATTGCAAGACAGCAAGCTTCGGGTCCCGCGCCTACGTCACAGTGACCGAGTGAAGCCGGCCACAGTCGAGCGTGTGCCTGCTGTACTACCCTATGTCAGAGGAGTCACAGACAAGGTTGGCTACATTTTGAAGCGAGCTTCTATTAAATCATACTTCAAGCCGCCGAAGATTAGTCAATTTTACCATCCGTCAAGTGTAATATCCTCTACAAGATGCAGGAGTACAAGCTTGATTGTGAATGTGGTCTCTCTTACATAGGACAAACAAAAAGATCCATTAAAACCCGCGTGAAAGAACATATAGCTGATGTGAAAAATCGACGCTCCGGGAAGTCTGCAGTCTGTGATCATGTTCAAGATCGTCCCCGCCATTACATCAGATTTGATAGACCACAAATCCTCGCAAAAGAACACCGATTCCTACCAAGGATGATATGCGAGGCTATTGAAATTAAAAAACATCCTAATTTCAATAGAGAAGATGGATGGGTGCTGCCATCTGCTTGGGATCCTATAATTAACAAAATTAAATCCAAACCCAAGCATACCACTGCAAGACTTCAAGATACTGTAAGCTCATTCTGCGTAGATCGGACCAAAAATTAATATTCAAAAAACTGAAGGTAGCCGGGCTAACTATGACATTAGGACGTCAAACACCTCAGTGCCCCCCGTGAACATGGGTGCTGTAAAGCACCCGAAACGTCGGGAATCAAAATAAGTAAAATTAAACGCGATAAAAAATCCGTAAAAATAGTTTTATTCAATGTGTAGTGTTCGCGTAAATATAAGAAACCATTATCCAAAGTTAATATGTTTAATTCTTAACAATTTAAGTTTTAAATTGCCCGTACGCCTCTCTTTTGCAAAACAAATATGGCTTCAATATGAGTCGCATTACCCCATAGCAAATTTCCATAAGACATTACGCTATGAAAGTAATTACTAAAATAAACTAGTGTAGATGTCTCAACATCTGTGAGACTTCTAATCTTTCTTACAGCATATGCTGCCGAACTAAGTCTGCTTGCTAATTGAGATATATGGAGGCCCCATTGAAGTTTCGCGTCAAAAACAGTGGTGTCCACAAGACTCAACTCCTCCTCATTTAAGAGCTTATTGTTATTCTAATGTTTTATATTAGGAATTGTAAATTTAATACATTTTGTCTTATTGCCGTTTAAGAGGAAATTATTGGCTTTAAACTAATGTACTAATTTCGATAGAGCATTATTTATACCATCATAATTAATTGACTGCCGTTTGAGATTGAAAATTAAAGAGGTATCATCAACAAATAATACTATATCGTGATTGTCTCCTATAGTATAAGGTAATTCATTAATATAGATTAAGAACGGGATTGGGCCAAGAATCGAGCCCTGAGGAACGCCCATTAATACTACCGATCCGGAGGAACCTTTACCATTGATCACGTTTTTTTGAGTTCTGTTATTTAAATGTGAAGTAATTAGTCTAAGCGCCAGATTTTTACACCGTAATGTTGTAATTTCCTGATTAATGTCTCATGATGCTCACAATCGAAAGCCTTGGAAAGATCACAAAAAATACCTAATGCATTTTGTGAAATCTCCCAGGCATTAAAATATATTTCATAAGCTCAACAACGGCGTTAGACGTTGAGCGACCCATTGTAAAACCAAATTGGTTTTTATGAAGTAATTTCTTTCTTCTTCTTATTCGTGTGCTTCATTGCTGAAGGTCGTGCTTGTCCTGAAATGCTTTCACCGATGTGTCGACTAGCTTCCTCCATACCACTCTGTCCTCGGCTTGTCTCAGGGCAGTCGGAATATTAAGTCCCGTTATATTTTGAATCTGGTCGTACCAGCGGGTAGGTAATCGCCCACGTGATCTTTTTCCTTCGATCTTCCCTACTACAACTAACTTATCCAGATTGTCTGGTTGTCTCCGGGCAATATGACCAAAATAACTTAGGACTCGTTGGTAGCATATAGTGGATAGTCTGGTAGTAATCTTTAGTTGGTCGAGAATAGACTTGTTGGTTCTTTTTGCTGTCCACGGTATACGCAACATTCTTCTATAACACCACATTTCGAAAGTATCGATCTTCTTTCGGTCAGCTGCTCGGATTGACCATGATTCGGCACCGTACAGAAATATTGAGAATACCAAAGCTCGCACGAGTCTGTTCTTGGTGGTATTCGACACTTTCCTGTTTTGCCAGATTCTGGTTAACTTACTCATAGCTGCTTTGGCCATCTGCATACGTCTCCGAATTTCTTTGTCACAGCCTCCCTGATTGCTTATAAGTGCGTCTGCGAGTTCTCCGGTTCGTGCAAAAGTTCCAGCTCGATCTACTACCATGACTTTAGTCTTCTTCCTATTAATGGAAAGACCTACCATCTCACTTGCGCGCTCGACTCTTCTAAGCAGTTCAGCCATTTCTTGTTCTGAGGAAGCCAATAGCGTAGTGTCATCGGCGTATCGGAGGTTACTGATTTTGTTGCCTCCAACGGAAATGCCTCCATCCCACTCTTCTAGCGCTGTCCTCATGATATACTCGCTGTAGATGTTAAAAAGAAGAGGGGATATGATGCATCCCTGTCGTACTCCTTTTTGTGGTTTGAAAGGAGCTGATAACACGTCATTCACTCTTACCATTGACTTCCCATTCTCATATAGGGTTGCGATCAGTGCTATTAAATGGCAAGGAACACCCATTTCTATGAGGATTTTCCATAGACAATCCCACCTTACACAGTCAATTATTTCAAAGTAATTTCTTTAAGCTATTAAAAAAAAATACAATTGATCCAAAATTATTTTTTCAAAAATTTTACTGGGGGTAACTTTAAACCTATTTCTGTACTACTAGTACAAAAATAGGTCTAAAATTAACGGGGTCTAATGTACTACCAGATTTAAATAAAGGTATTACTTTATATTTCTAATACCTTTAAACGATATTATATTATATATATATTCGTCACCATCTACAAGGTTATAATAGCTCAATTGGGAAATCGGGCGATTCCGAAATCAGAAGACCCAGCTTCGAGTCCAGATGTCTCCAGTCCGATTATTTTTACCCTTTTTTTCAAGTTCCTTTTTTGTGAGAAATACTATTATTAATAGCCCTTTATCAACACATCTAATTCGTATCTAAGTATATTTTAAAAAAAATCCAGGTGCTTTCATTAAATCAGGAAACACACCAGAATCGATACAAGTATTAAAAGTAATAGCAAGATGAGATGCAATTAAATCTAGTACGCACGCAATAACTGTAATGGAACTCCTACACAAATCTGCGGTTTTCTTTACATCAATGTTTTTGAAGTATTTTACAATATCTTGCGGTAACATTTTTTCAAATCTAAATTATTTTAAACAGGTATTAACATTTTGTTTGAGTAATGACTCGGCGACAGTTGGAGAAGTATTTAATGACTCTGTTGTCATGATAGAAATATGAGTGAAATATTTCTCAAACACCGCTGCGACTTCTTGATTTGATTTAGTCAATTCATTGTTAATTGATAGTTTTAAGTTACGAGATTTGTCTTTACTGGTTTCGCTGTTAATTATACTTCACGTCATTTTTTTTAGGTGTCATAATTTTGTTGCTAATATGTAACGATTTGACTGCGGAGCAAATACTTTTAAACATTTTTGAATAATTTTTGACATATTCTCTAAAAGCATAGGAAAGATTATATAATCTTTCATGGTAAAGTTCATATAACCTTCGTCTGCTTTTATGAATTCCTACTGTCTCCCGCTCATTAAGTGCCTTGCGACTGTTTTTGGAGATTGTTTTAGAAGTAAATGTTTTATTAAATTCAAGCAATGAAGGGTAAATAATACTCCATATAAATAGTCTGCATTGTTCTTATAAGAAAGCGATGAAAGGTTTTTTACCATATTACTTCTAAATCTCTCCAGGCGTGCATTAATAGGAACAAACACAAATTTCTCAATTACCTGTTTTTTGTGCATATAATGTAATAAACCCAGTTGTTTACAGTGATCTGAACTAAGTTTTTGAATTATTGATTTGTCAGTTAGTTAGCCAACTACGTCCCAATAACAAACGTCGCGCTCACTCTCCGTAGGCCGCGAAACGTACCCATAGAACCACTACGCTCGCTCGATCCCATCGACGTCGCAGGCACTTCAAACAATGACACAACACCCATACCTAATGCAACAAGCACCATTAGGATAACGGATGAGGCGCGTCGCAACGGTAGGCAGGCAGGACGCGATCCAGAACACACCGCGTACAAAATTGCCACTGTCAAGGATTGGCCGGTTCCAAAAGACAAGACGCAGGTTAGAGCATTTTTGGGTTTGTGCTTCTATTATCGGCGATTTGTGAAGAACTTTGCAGAACATTTCTGCTGGAATGAAAGTTGCGATATCGCATTCCAGGAGCTCAAGGACCGTCTGTGCAAAACACCTATTTTGGGGTACCCTGATGCGTGAAAAGAATTTATAGTTGACACAGACGCAAGTGATATAGGACTTCGCGGTGTGTTATCTCAACGGAATGGTGATCAAGAGGTTGTAATAACGTACTTCAGCAAGTCGTTGTCAAGGCCGGAAAGGAACTATTGTGTCACAAGACGGGAATTGCTTGCTATGGTTAAGTCATTTCAGCATTTTAGCAAATATGCTGCACTGAAATGGCAATTGGAGTTCAAAAATCCAGAAGGACAAGTTACGAGATGGATTGAACTACTGCAGGAATACGACTTTGTAATCGAATATTGCAGAGGGAAATCTCATGTCAAAGCAGATGCATTGTCAAGAAGACCTTGTCCTGAAGATTGCAAGCATTGTACTAGGCAAGAGTGTAAGGATGTGGTATCTGTGACGATGCTCAGGACATACCAGCTCAGCAATGAGTGGAAGGACAGCGAGGACATGCACAGCAGAAAGATTCGGACAACAAGCCGATTCTGGAATGGATGAAGGCCAGTGCTCCTAAGCACAAGTGTCGACGTAAATTCAAGACGTCGCTCGTCTCAGTGATGAGTTCGACCACGAAAACCTATTGGGCCCAATGGGACAGCTTGCTGATTCAGGATGGAGTCCTGCGCCGTAAATGGGAAAATGGTCGGGGAGACAGTTGTCATAAGTTTTTGAAGGTTGTCCTAAAGCTAAAGGACCGGATGTTCTACAACTGTACCATAATGGTTGTTCAGGAGGCCATCTGGGAGTTAAACGAACTCAACTGAAGATCCGAGAACGGTTTTACTGGGTCCACTGTCGTGACGATGTCAAGGACTGGTGTCGCAAATGTACAAGTTGTGCGGCTGTAAAGGAACCTTAGACTCGTATTAGAGGTGCATTGAAATTGTACAATGTTGCTGCACCATGGGAGAGGATAGCCCTTGACGTTTCAGGGCCGTTTCCGGAAAGGGAAAGTGAATGGTAGAACGATTTAATCAGACATTGGAGAGGTACCTAGCAAAAGTTGTGGAAAATCGGCAACGATACTGGGACAAGCACGTTTTTGTTGTCATATCGAAGCGCTGTTCACGAAAGTACATCAGTGACACCAGCTTTTGCAAACTTTGGAAGTGAATTACAGCTGCCTGCAGACCTGATCACCGGAATACCACCTGATGCCCCACGCACCGATTATTCAAATGACTTACGGAACAAAATGAATGAGATTTATGAGCACGTCCGACAACCGGGCCAGCAAATGTCTGAAAAGATAAAAACCCGGCATGACCGCAAAATGAACAACAAAGGGTTCGACGAAGGTTCACAAGTGTGGCACAATCCAGTTCGCAGCAAAGGAAATCTCCTAAGCTTCAAGCTAAATGAGACGGACCGTATCAGATTGTGACAAGGATCAATGACGTAACTTACCGGCTATAAAAAGGTGCAAGAGGTACTCTTAAGATCGTCCATGTGGATCGACGGGCGCGTTATTATGGGCAAGATAATGCTCGGGACGAGCACGTCTTAGGAGGGAACTGTGTTGTGAGCCACTATTAATGTCTGGTACATGGCAATACTAGTTACCACTATTCATTGATGCTGCAATCTGTAAAGCTCGGTTTATGCCCGAGCAACATGGCCGCATTCTGTTATAACTACAAAACAATACCTTGCGTTATATGGACTACATTAAACATTTTGATGTGTCAGAACATTTTTAAGATTATGATAGGATGCTTGGTCAAAAAAATGTTGAGTAAATCATATTTAGATTTTATAGAAGATAATAGAAGTTCTTTTTCATCAACGTTCCCTCTTCTTTTATTTAACTGTATGGACTAGTATCAATTAATCAGCCATTTTTCTACGGTGTCCCAATCGATCAAGTAGACCAAAAATATTAAAATTCTACTGCAAGATCTTGCCTTGGGGGCTTATGCGGCTTATAGCTGCATACTATTTATACATTTATAGCATACCACAAGATGAGTATAAGTATGCATCAATATGTAGCATGCCACAATGTCGCTTTTTTCAAAGTTTTTATTTTGGCATAAACTGGAACTGAAAATTATTCGAAAAATGTACAGAAAAGACCTTTTAAATAAAGAAAATCCCAACAGCAGTTATTATAACCAGATTTTATCAAGCTCAGCTTTATAAGAAAATATAAAATATTCCATATCAACCGTAAAGTGAGCGTGCGTTACGACAAGCACCGAGTCAACGTAACACTCTTTGAAATTACACATTACCCTTGGGCAAAGGGTTTAAAAGTAAGCGGCGAGCGTACTAAATATTGTGTGTTATCATAAAAAAAAAAACACATATTTAATCCCCTTGCTAGTTTATACTAGTTAGGATGAGCCAGAATACACCTACCTAAAAAGAACATTACTTATGCTCATCTCACACATAATCAATCCTAGGATTAATTTATGTAAAAAGATATTAACTATGATATCCTCACAGATGCGCGCGCGCGCGCGCGTGTGTGTGTGTCTGTATATATGTGTGTGTGTGTGTTAAACAAAATTTTAAAAATATGTGCAACGTGTAAGCACCTATTTACAGTTCTGTGGTGAAATAATGTCGAATCAAAAAAAAACATTTTGAATCAAAAAATTAAGACATAGAATGAGTGAAAACCTTATTGTTATAGAATAAGGTCGACAAACAAGGGAGTGGCCAAAGATGTGTTTGGTCAGGCGTTATCATGACGAACGACCACACCTTTTCTCAAGTTAACGTTATTATAAAGATAAAGACGCGACGTTGTCAAACCTATTCATTTTAAAAAAGCGCGGGAATCCGCGCGACTTACGAGATGAGTGGGGCCTGGGATCCAATTGATCTACTAGATAGCTTGGACGGACGGGGAATTGCTCGCACCGCACGCGCTGCAGAAGCGAACTGGCAACGTTGTAAAATGAATGAACATATTTTGATAATATCAACCGCTTGCGAGTTGCGATTTGCGACGTATTAATAATTAAACCTAGATAAATATCATATTACTTAAATTTATTTATTTTTTAAGTTATTCGAATTACACTTGAATACAAATATTGGAAATGGGTCGTAAAAAATTAATAAATCTTATAGATATTTTAATCTTGATGAAAATAATAAGACTTCAAAATGTTTAGTTGCTGGACGCGAAAAAGTTTTGAAGGTAAGTTAAGCAGAAGTCGTAGATAACGTGTAGAAGAATGTGCCTTTTCCAGTCAGTTTTTATTAAGAAAAATATTGTTGGTATTTATATATGTACAGGGTCTCCTAGAAAACAGGACACCAACCTACTTTAAAGGTTTGTGGCGGGTGGAAGGAAAAGGGGAGATCTCCCGCCGGGCAAGGTGTTCTGCCCGGGGAGCGGCCAACGCTCCGAGTGGTAGTTCGGAGCTATTCTATATATACTGTTTTTAATTCGGAACTTTGATAGCGCGATTTAGGCTTCGATGTATTTCGCTTGTGGCGCGACGACAGCGCCGCCACATCACCCCCCTGCTCAGACCGGAGGTCAATAGTGCAAGTCCGATTGCCGGTGTGTCCTTAATGCCGGTGGGGAATGCATGCTGTGTGCGTAAGGGCAAGTGACGCCGGTGCGAACGATATGCCGGTGTATAATGCATGCCATACTACGCACTGGCAAGTGATGCCGGTGAGAACGATGTGCCGGAGCAAGTGCCAGAAGTCTGCCTTATAAATCTGCGGTGAGTCGAGATGAAGACAAGTTGGACTGGCTTGCAGGAGCTGAAGACTGCAGAAGACGATTCTTGGGAGTGAATGGTAGGGGTTCTTGAGGATAATGACGAAGGCTTGAAGTTGTAGTTTTCGAAGGTTGTTGGTTGCGTGTTCATATCACGTCGGGGTCACCACTGTAGCGGGTGGAAGGAAAAGGGGAGATCTCCCGCCGGGCAAGGTGTTCTGCCCGGGGAGCGGCCAACGCTCCGAGTGGTAGTTCGGAGCTATTCTATATATACTGTTTTTAATTCGGAACTTTGATAGCGCGATTTAGGCTTCGATGTATTTCGCTTGTGGCGCGACGACAGCGCCGCCACATCACCCTGCTCAGACCGGAGGTCGATGGTACAAATCCGATTGCCGGTGTGTCCTTAATGCCGGTGGGGAATGCATGCTGTGTGCGTAAGGGCAAGTGACGCCGGTGCGAACGATATGCCGGTGTATAATGCATGCCATACTACTGCGCACTGGCAAGTGATGCCGGTGAACGATGTGCCGGAGCAAGTGCCAGAAGTCTGCCTTATAAATCTGCGGTGAGTCGAGATGAAGACAAGTTGGACTGGCTTGCAGGAGCTGAAGACTGCAGAAGACGATTCTTGGGAGTGAATGGTAGGGGTTCTTGAGGATAATGACGAAGGCTTGAAGTTGTAGTTTTTCGAAGGTTGTTGGTTGCGTGTTCATATCACGTCGGGGTCACCACTGTAGCGGGTGGAAGGAAAAGGGGAGATCTCCCGCCGGGCAAGGTGTTCTGCCCGGGGAGCGGCCAACGCTCCGAGTGGTAGTTCGGAGCTATTCTATATATACTGTTTTTAATTCGGAACTTTGATAGCGCGATTTAGGCTTCGATGTATTTCGCTTGTGGCGCGACGACAGCGCCGCCACAGGTTATTTGTACTTTCAATATGAACAACTTTTTCTAAGAAACCTATACGTCTCCAAGCAAAATAAAAATCACCTGTTCCATTTTATTTTTACCGTTGATGGAAACAGCTGGTTTTTTTTTTACTCGGAGATAGTAGGTTCCTTAGTAAAATTTGTTCATTGTGATGAGTATAATCAATTCTTAATGCAAATCAAGTTTAAGTAATGTGAAATAAGTCTGTCTTGTCTATTTACTTTGTTTGAATTCCAGGTTGATCTGCCACATAGATCATCTACATATCAATACAGAGATATTGAACCTCTACCTAACTTATCTACTTATACTACATCAATCAGTGGTATTGAAGTGACACCAAGAAAGAGTATAAAGTTAAAAAAATCTAATTTAAAGAGAAGAATAATAGACAAAGAAAAGAGTTAAAAAATGGACATGCTCAAAAGAAAGTATATGATAGATCTAAAATAATTCAACATATATATTATATTATTTCTTTCAGTGAGCTCGTGTGGTACCAAAATATCGAGCTTTTTTGTTTAGCCAGACTTTTACAAATGGATCAAAACTGATTGGTCAGTCCTCAATTCCTCGGCTATGTCGTAACTACTAATATGCCGATCTTGCTCCACTTTTTCAAAAATGGCATCGACTTTATCGTTTTCCCGAGAAATATTGGCACGGCCGGTGTATACAGCATCACCAGTGCAGTCATTAGCATATCAATGAATGTTACCGGTTTGCAACATATCATTGATATGCAGAAGAAACAGCGTTGGTGATATTACGCAGCCTTGTGGAACACCAGCGATAATAGGCTTGTAATCGAAGCATGTACCGTCTACTACGACCTTGATGCTCCGATCAGCCAGAAAACTGGTGATCCAATTGCACAATTTCTCGGGAAGCCCATAGGATGGAAGCTTCGAGAGAAGCGCTTTGTGCCAAACCCGATTGAAGGCCTTCGCTATGTCCAAACTAAGGGCCAATGCCTTCCCCTTGGACACGATCGCCTTCGCCCATCTATGTGCTAGATAAACAAGAAGATCCCCAGCTGAGCGACCCCGACGGAAACCGTACTGGTGGTCACTAATCAGCTGGTGCTGCTCAAGATAACGCATGAGCTGGCAGTTAATAATGGACTCCATTATTTTCAAGAGCAAGGAGGTGATGGCGATAGGCCTGTAGTTTGACGGATCAGAGCAGTTACCTTTTTAGGGGTCGGGTGCACGAAAGCTGTCTTCCATGAATTCGGGACAACGCCTAGGGAGTACGAGTACCGAAAAAGACGCGTAAGGACCGGTGCCAACGCTGGAGCGCACGTCCTCAGCATAAATGGCAGGATTACGTCAGGCCCACTCGACTTGTGGATATCCGGGGAGAGGGATGCATTGTGTACTGAGCACTGTGTGAATTGCAAATCAGGCAAAGAGCACTCACACTGCGGTATGGTCGGCGGTGTGTTCCCCTCGTCATCGAGAGTCGAGTTGGACGCAAAACGGGAGCCTAAAAGGTCGGCTTTGTCTTTAGCGGCGTGGGCTAGTGAATCGTCCTCACTGTGCAGAGATAGTAGTAATAGCTTACAGAAATTCCCTTGAACAGCCTTAGCGAGAGAACAGAATACACGGGTTCCCGAAGGAAGGCGAACTAATTTCTCGCCAATTCTGCCAATATGCTCGCTCATACTATGCCTTGGCAATAACTCTTTTGAATGACCTGGAGGCGAAGTTATACTTCTTTTTAAGCATGCTGGTGTTTACATCCCGAGCCGCCAAAGCCTCAGCCCAGGCCTGATAACACTCCTGCTTACTGCGTAATGCAGTCTTACAGAAGCGACCACACAAAGTCTGAGATCTGCCTCCGATGAGTACCACAGATGATGGAATAAATAATTCCATTCCCTGTTGCACCACATCAGTGACAGAGTCAGCAACAGTGCTGGGATTATCCGGCAAAAAGCAAACCATGGGTAGGATGCAAAGAAAGACCGCATTCCGTCTCAATCCGCCGATCTGTAATACCAAACACGACGGCAGCCAGCAGAACGCAACTGCGAGGGTAGCGTGAGTGGCTCCACACTCCGGATCAGACAATGGTCCGAAGAGCCCAGAGGGGCATTAACGGTAACCTGATATCCGTCCGGATGAGGTCAGCAGAAGGTCCAACAGGGAAGGTGTATGATGTGTCAGACCATATGCCAAGGCAAAGTCATAAACAGATCTCCCCACATGATCGGTTAAACGTGAACCGAGCCATTCGGCGTTGTGGGCGTTAAAATCGCCAAGTATCACGATCTCTACGGATGGGATCTGTTGTAGCAAGAAATCTGTAGACATTTGGACGTGGTCGATGAATCGGTCTGTGTCGGCATTACCGCTATGGGACCTATACAGTAACCCGTAGACGCGGAGATTATCGTTGCTGTCTACGCGCAGCCAAAGGATGGTCCGTACCTTCAAGACTGCCGTGACTCTCTGACGTATACGCAAAATCCAGCCCGAGGCACAAATTTTGCCCCCCCAAGTATACGCGAGGCAGCCTGAGCACTCGCTTTCAGGAAGAAGGGGGTAGCTTGACCGTGGATGCTCAGTAAGGGATTCTCCATTACCAGGCTTGCTTGTACCCTCCTGGGGTCGCCTTTTTATTTTGAATTCCGCTACCATGTTATGGGGGGAGGGGGTTGGGCCTCCGGCCACCTGCACTAACCAAGCGAAACACAGAAGAACAAAGTCTAAACAAAAATAACTCAAAGTGAGTGGAAAAATAAAACCTTTAAAACACATAATATGAATAATGAATGACGTATTTATTTTAAAACGCCTTGAATAACGAATGATGAATTTATCGGATACGGACTAACTTCAATAAAACTTTATTAATCCTCTATCCTGACGAAAATAATGCAATCGAATTTTCAAACAAAGGTTTTTTATGTGTGTTCAGGTACTTTGGACAAAATGATAGGATTTTATATATAGCCTCTAGAGAAAGGCCACTACAAATATTTTATAGCTTAAAATGAAAACGTGATTTTCACAATTCAATTTGAATAGCTTTTACTAAATCCATTCACAGTGCAATAGTTATGTTAGTGCAATGGATATTACATTTCATCCTGTTGGCGCGGAAAAAAGTAAGTAATATGGAAATTTCCAAAAATTATGTTAACCGTCTCATATATTATGATAGATACAACCTGGGTTAGAAGTTAAATATTTTAAGGTTGAAAATGTATAATACATATAACTTTTGAATATTGAGGTCACAAATAAACTGAATACTGCGGCAACAGAAAATGAAAGTTTTTTTTTTTATATTTACGTTGGCCGATTTTAGAAACAATAAGATCGACTTATCTTTTACGGATACTGTTATCTCTTCAAGGTGCGGACGTGACCCGACTTATGTAAAGCCACAAAGCAGTTGTTGAATTTGTGTATTTTTTTAAAAATTGGAATAAATGTACAGCAATACATTATTAGGAAATAAACAACAACATAATGTAACACAATGTAGTTCCACAAAGGATCGTATTAGGCCCCTTATTATTCTTATTGTACATTAATGACTAACCAGATTCAATAAATTGTCAAAGTGTTCTATTCGCAGACGACATATCTATAATAGTGCCATATAAGGATCAAGTAACATCTCACGAAATAAAAATAAGTAAAGAGGTACAATCGGTATTAAGATGGCTAAAAGCAAATAAATTAAATATAAATCTGTCAAAAACAAAATTCATAAAATTTGGTACGAATAAAAGTAAATGCCCTCATTTACTAAGTAAATGACATTAACATAAAAATAGAAAATGACAGTATAGAAGAAGCTGACAGCATAAAATTCTTGGGTATAACTTTGGATAGATTTTGTAATTGGAAACAACATGATGCTTGTCTCAAACAAAGCAGATTTGCCTATGCCCTTAGAAAGCTTCGGACCGTATCAGATAAAAGACTGCAGGTATTGCATATAAAGCCTATGTAGAATCAATCCTTAGATATGGGTTAATAATATGGGGAAATTCGACTGATGTTGGTCAAGCATTTATTGCACAAAAGAAATGTTTAAGAGCTATTTGTGGAGCAAGTCCACTTGACTCCTGTAAACCTCTATTTAAAAAACTTAATTAACTGACATTGACCTGCATGTATGTTCTTGACGTATCAGTCTTTGTAAGGAAGTATAACGATTTTTTTTAAATTTAAAGGGGATCATGTTACTAAATACAGACTAAGAGATTCTACTAAAATAATGATTCCATCTTGTAGAACAGCTTTAAATAAACGGAATTTATATCATATGTGCATATCAGTTTTTAATAAAATGCCTAAGAGTCTACGGGAACTTCCATTTCAATATTTTAAAATTAAGAAAATGGCTAGTGGATAAGTGTTTTTAAACGATACAAGAGTTCATGCAACATAAAACTAATGTATATGATAATTTGTAAAATTAAATATAATGTAATATAATAATAATAATAATAAATATGCTAAATAATACTATAACTTGATATTTTTGTAAGTAATATAATAGTATTTTAATTATTTTATATAATTATAAATATTTGCATGCCTATTAAAGGCAGAATATAGCTTGAACTATGCACCACTCTTAAATCTGGTATCACCTGTATTCTGTGCAAATAAATGTTTCTTTCTTTCTTTCTAGTAAAGTGATCGAATTAATTGTTTTACTTTAAAATGCTTTGCACTATGTAGGAAAATTCTACAAACTAATGTACTATATTTTTTAATGCCTACTGTTGCTGAGGACTAAGATGGAATGCCTTGTTTCCATTAAAAAGGGCCTCCGGTTCTCTACACTCGGTCGCCATACAAAACACAGAAGCATAAAGGTGACATTTTAAGCTGGTATTCTGTTAGAGCGTGGTCCTTCCCCTTTCAAGTCGACCAATTCGTGCTACAACTATAATATAGTTGCAGCATGGCTCTACCTAATAAAACATGTAAAACATATTTAAAAAATATTAATTTATAAAAAATAATATTTCCTTCAATTTATTAACGAGAAAACTAATGATAATAAAATATATATTTAGAATTTAAAAAAAATGTTATTAATATTAATTTACTCATTTTTATTAAAGGTAACACAATTTCAAATTTATTAGTAATGTCAGTAAAATAAATTTGTAATATGAAATATATAAATGTCAAAAATTGATACTAGTTAATAGAAACAATAGTAATAATTAATATAGTTTATATTAATAAACAGGAACATCTAAACCTAATAAGCACTTAACACAAAAACGACATTAGTGTTCCATATCAAAACATCTTTTTTAATTCAGGTATTCGCCAGTTGTGTAGTAAGAATTATTCCAAAGCATTTGGCGATATATTTAAGATACGAAGGGGAATAATTTATCTCTCCCTGCTTCGCTGTAGATAAGTCGTATGGAACATAGTATTATTTATGTAATACAAGCTTTTGCTTGTATTACATAAATAATACTATGTTCTATATGTGTAATTTCTTTAAATTGACTTCAAATTATATTTTATAAATCTTAAGTTTTCTGAAAGAAACATAGTATGAAGTATAATGAAGTTTAGCATTTTAAGGACCTTGAGCTAGATTGTATTCCCCTGTCTTTATTAAGCGATTTAGACATGTTATCTTTTGTCTACTTAAGCTTATAGTATTTACATTTCATGATTGGTATATTTTCTGATGTTTAGAAAAAAGTTAAAATTTTTTCTAAACATTTTAGACTTAAAAACTTATTGAACACATAAAAAAATCACTATTTCTCATCAGGATTTATTGTTCGGTTTCAATACTTTCATGTTTCTCAAAATTATTTGGATCACTTTAATAATCAATATTGACGTAACATAGGATTAGCATGGTAAAACCAGCAGCATAGTTTTAAACATTAATTCTGGATTTGGACAGATTGAGTTAAATTTCTAACAGATATGATGCGACAGATACGTACTGATCAAAGCTTGGCTTTTGAAAATGTTTACCATTTATTATTATTATCAAAATAGTATTTTTGGGCATTTAATTTCATGTTCTCCTCTGTGGTAACCCCGGTGACTAGTAGTTTTTATAATGATTTATTATATTTACGCGAACACTACATATTGAAATAAAACTAGTTTTACGGATTTTATCGCGTATATTAACTTATTTTATATTCCCGACGTTTCGAGTACTTTACAACACCCATGGTCACGGGGGGGGGCTGAGGTATTTGACGTCCCAATGTCATAGTTAACCACGGTTACCTTCATATTAAAAATTATTAATTTTTGGTCCGATCTACGCAGTATGAACTTACATTATCTTGAAGTCTTGCAGTTGTATGCTTGGGTTGGGATTTAATTTTATTAATTATAGGATCCCAAGCAGATGGTAGCACCCAGCCATCTTCTCTATTGAAATTAGGATGTTTTTTGATTTCAATAGCCTCGCCAATCATCCTTGGAAGGAATCGATGTTCTTTAGCGAGGATTTATGGTCTATCAAATCTAATGTAGTGACGGGGGCGATCCTGTACATGTTCACAGACTGCAGACTTCCCGGAGCGTCGATTTTTCACATCAGCTATGTGTTCTTTAATGCGGGTTTTTATTGATCTTTTAGTTTGTCCTATATAAGAGAGACCACATTCACAATCAAGCTTGCATCTTGCAGAGGAAAATTACACTTGACTAATGGTAAAAACTGACTAATCTTCTTCGGCGGCTTGAAATATGTATTAATAGAAGCACGCTTCGGGATGTAGCCAATCTTGTCAGTGACACCTCTGACATATGGCAGTACAGGCACTCGTTCGACTGTAGCCGGCTTCACTCGTTCACTGTGACGTAGGCGCGAGACCCGAAGCTTATTGTCGTGCAAAACTTGCTTGACGTGTTGGAGCTCGACGGCCAGGTGTTTACTGTCACAGATCCCTCGTGCTCCCTGAAACAAAGATTTACCCACGGTAGCTAACTGTGAAGGATGGTGGTGAGAGTCACCGTTTCAATATCTATCTGTATGGGTCTTTTTTCTATACACAGTGTGGCTCAAGGTGTTATCAGGATTCCGAATTACTAACACATCTAGAAAAGCTTACTTCGTAAAATCGTACTTTCATGATGTACAGTTTTCACACTTGCGGTTCTTTTCTCTGCATAAAAATCTGAAATCTCATTTAAAGTCAATGTTTATATAAAAAAAATTTAGATTATTAAATTAAGTTTTCTTGGATATATAAATGTCTTAAGAAAATATTGACATACTCTTTGGAATTCATGTGTTGTTAAAATATCCCTATACCGTATTTATGTGTTTATATTTGCCATTGTTGCCACGCTAAGCAGGCGGATTTGCGGGTTATCTCGTTTATTCACCCTAAAACAGCTACCCTAAGGCCGGATAATAATTAAGTGTTAATAATCAGTAAAAACACCCATGACAATCATAACGCATCTGCATCTGCATCGGTTGGGCATACTCAGAATGAGGCTGTCAATATCCTGTTGTGGAATAATGTCCCAGATCGTAATGAGATGCATGAAAATTTGTTCTTCTGTAACCATATTTTCAGAGAAAACCCTCAGAGCTCTTCTTTGGAGCATACCCCAAGGATGTTCATGGGGATTTAAATCTGGGGATTGCACTGACCATTCTAGGGCTGTAACATCATGTTTGTGCCACCAGGCTGTTACCACCCTGACCGTATGTGGGCGGGCATTTTCGTACTATATATTTATACTATATAGGCTTTTTATTACTTATTTGTGTTCGATGTGGCAAGACGCTGCTGGCTAGTTCTAGTACCTTATTACAGTATGTTTCAGCCGTCGAGTGCCCTGAATCCAAACGAGGTCCGTTCTTCCACCAAAACGAATTCCTGTCCACACTATAATTGTACCACCTTGGTATGGACGAACTTCTTGAGGATGTTGAAGCCAGCTTGCATGACCAGGAACTCTCCAAATACGTACTCTCTTTGAATCAGGATGAAAACCACATCGGTATTTATCGGTAAAAAGCACCAACGACCATTGATGAGGTTCCCAGTTCACATGTTCTCCAGCCCATTGCAGTCTTCGTCCAAGATTTCCTCCTCTTAGACCTGGAACCCGAAGTGGTATGAATGATGAAAGTTGGCTTTGTGCAGTCTCCTCCTCACAGTTTGATCAATCACAAGCACCTTGTGTTCAGATTGTAGCCTTTGCACCAATTGCATCGACCTAACATTTGGTTGCCTACTTGTAGCAATTTGCAAAAAACGGTCTTGTCTGGGTGTAGTAATGCGGTTTGGTCCTGGATGTCTCTCCGCCACCTTCCCCGTCGCACGATAGAATGACCACAAGGAATCGATCGGAAATAAATGACGAACAATTTGATATTAAAACATTTTAAAGTGGCCAGTACTTTTTTAGTTGGTCAATGTTTTTAAAAATATCCTTATACCGTGTTAATGTACGTATATACCCATTATATTATGATGCAATCTAAGGAGAGGCCTATGTTCAATAGTGGACTTTTATAGGCGATATTGAATGAATCAAGGAGTATGTCCAAGAAATCCCCAAAGTGAACACAACTTTTTAACAAATTAATCTTCATCATGAGCTTAGACTTTTATAGAGCCGATTTGCCATAATTCTCACGCTTGACAAGCGTATTGTAGACAGACGTATTACCAGACGTCTCCCACCATTGATGCGGCTGACTATCGTAGGTCTTTTTATATGACACCCACGGTACGTAATGATGTGAAGGATTAAAGAGTATACTTCTATCGACACCCACGCATATAATAATATTATATTATATGTCAAAGTTTTAATACTACACTTTCATATTATTATAAACCACTAAAACCGAAGCTAATGTCTCCTAGGTTTGACTTAAACATAAAGTTATAAAAGTCACCATAAAGTTTACATTAATGTTGTTTCCATGTACATTACGAAAATGGTTTTAATGTCAGCCATTGTTTAAAAGTAATAATTACATCCAAAACAAGTTTTCACTAATGCTTTATTGATAACATCAAATAGGTTCCAGAATCGCCTGAACGATTAAATATAAGTTAGTTTAGTTAGACTTATATTTATTTCAACTGTCTTATTTGTTGCCAGCCCAGGTAATTATATTATATCAAATTATAAGCAATGTGGAGCGTATTCCATTGTTTTTATGTAGAGAAAATCATATCTAATATAAATTAGAGTGAAACTTAATTAAAGGACATGGCCGTAAAGTATATAAGCAATAGATACCGAGTACTGTGACACACAAGTTGCCTATAAAGCGTGGTGATAGTGATAAATTAGCCCTACTAAGGTTGATGTCCATAGTTTACAGACTACTGTTAATTATGGACTGATGAAGAAGAAGAACAAGCGGAACCATTACCTCTTATACCATCACCTCTATTAATTTAGCGCCAATATGAGGATATTGACTAGGGCTTGTATTTTGCATTTCATTATCATCATTACAGCCCTTCAAAACACCAATGCTGAACATAGGCCTCCCCCAAGGAATGCCACAAAGCACGGTCCCGAGGCACCTGCATCCATTGAGTTCCTGCATGTCTTACCTGGTCGGCACTCCATATAATGGGGCGACGCCCCACACTTCGCCTGCCGGTACGAGGCTGCCACTCGAGAACCTTTCTTCCCCATCGGTGGGTGGTTCTTCGAGATATATGGCTGGCCTATTGCCACCTTAGCTTACTAATTCGTTGGATTATGTCGGTTAATCTAGTTCTACGTGTCGTAATCTCCTGAACGCTGTCCAGCCGAGTTGAATCCGTCGATTGACATCTCAGTCAAAGTTGGATTTACCTAGTCGAATTATTTGTCCCAGGTAAACATACTCGTCGACAACTTATCCTAAAAAAAAACTTCTAGTTTAGCGCTCCCAACAACTACTGGCACAGGTGTGACATGGATGTTACACATGACTTTTGTTTTGTCCATGTTGATCTTAAGACCTATCCGTTGGGCGACACTATTGAGCTCATTGAGCATAGTGCTAAGGTTCTCCAACGATTCTGCCATAACTTGATTCTGCAATAAAGTCTGACTATATCGTCGGCAAATCGAAGCTGAGTAATGTACTCGCCATTGACGTTAACACGTTCACTGTGGCACTGATTTATCAATACTTTCCATTACTGCGCTTCGGGGCGTTTTGAACCTAGTCCTAAACCAGACATTGTGGCGGCACAGGGCTTCTTAATCTCTGCCGCCCTTATGAGACTAAAATCTTTTTTTTGACGTGAAGTCAAATAAAAACATGGATTTTTGTTATTATCATTATTAACAATGAGTTGATACATCTAAATGTGCCGCCGCCTTTGGTTGGGTTAATTATTTTAGAATCTGTAGGTAAAATAAAATGTGGGATCTTATACGCCCCGTATCGCAATGAATAAGGGCAGTTTTTCATATAGTTTAGTGATGAGAAATAAAAATATCGGTAAACTTTTTTCTAATTGTATTTATTTTAAAAAGAAGATAAGTAGTACCCGCTTTTCAAGTGAGACTTTGGATTATAAGAAAAAAAAAGGTATGTATGTTTAAAAATATCTTAATGTTTAGACTTAAGTCCTTAATAACAGAGAAGTTATGACTTGCATAGTTCCTGCTAGTAAAGTTTATTTTGTCAAACATATGGGTGTTTTTCATTAAAACAGGTCAAACAATAATATTTTTTGCACCGAGTGCATTCTGTGGGAATTTTCTTCACTTTTTTGTCAGCCTGACGACTTAGCAAGAAGGTACGGAGTTTTAATATAACACCCGACACATCTCTTCTTTGAACCCTTTTCAAGATGATGTGTTTTGTTTGTTGTGGGTTCTGAAAAGATAAAATGAATATGTTGTGTTTGTGTGTGTATTTTTCAAGCGTATATGTTGAAAAGTTCTTTGTGCTCAACCTACTACTAGGAGATAAAAGCGTGTTTATATTGTAACTTTTGTAAGTAATAGCTGGTGCTGGAGCAGAAGAATAAATTGTAAAAATACGGTTCAGCGACGATATAAATTACCCGCCTCAGTGAAGTCATACAGAACCCACACTTACCACTCGTATTTTCTTCATCACTGTCTAACTTTTCACGGGAACATTTCGACATGTCGTCGCGTGCGCAGTCTCGAATGCATTGCACAACACTGGCTGCGTGAAGCTAGCGCAGGGTGCGGTACGAGATATGCGGGGATACGAGGTGTTTCCAACCTTGTTCCACACTGTATTTAAAATTTTATTCATCAGTGCGGCACAAGGTTTAAAAATCCCGGTATTCAAGTAAATATACCACAGAACTCGGAATCAATAGCACATCTCAGATATATATTTATCTCTTTCCTACACTGATCAAAGTAGAAGTTACGCCTTACGTACGATAGAGAAGTTTATGTTTTACGTTGCCGCACCACAGGCGAGACATGTACTGATAGAGCCGGATAGAGCCTACTGTACAAACACTTCAGCGTTTTGATATACCGACATATTGACGTCCGGAATATCATCGGAATAGTGTCGCAAAAGACTTGCTCTTGGATCGTTACTTACACTTGCGTGTGGCTCCAACGATGTCGTGTACAGCTGCCCATAGAACTTCTCAATCTCACTCAAAATTTTGGGAAACGCCACTAACTGGGATAAAGTATTTAAATGTCAAAAAATGTGTATACGTGCTATGTGTGGTTTAGAAAGAACTGATAGCTGTAAAGATTATTTCATGAAATTAAAATTACTTACCGTACCATTACTATACATATTTGAAATGGCTTTATTTATCAGACAATATCCATCACTATTTAAACTAGAGATTTTGAGATTTTGCAATAGAAGCTGATTATATAATAACCTTGGTAGAAAATTTAAAACTACCTTGTATGGGAAAAGCGTGTTTGCTATGGCTCCAAAGATATACAATAAGATTACGAATAACATCAAAGAATGTACGATATACAGATATTCAAAGATAAATTGTTCCACTTTCTAATTGAACATTCATTTTATTCGTTTGATGAATGTTTTGTCGAGTGTCAGAGTTAATAAAAATCTAACGAATACTACATAATTTTATCAAAATTAAGGTTATATATAATTGAAAAATATTTTTATAAATTATAGAAATATAAAATATATATATAAAAAATATGAAATATATATCACAATGTGATTATTAGTTGAATTGAATTTATAGAATGTTCAATAATTTATCTAATATTGTATACCTAATTTAAATATGTAACTTAATATAATCTAATAATGTAACATAATAATGAAATCTAATCATGTAATTTAGTAATAATATTTAATAATTTAATTTAATATTTATAATTGCTACGCCCAAACCGGGTTCAAATGCGGACTATTTTTTAAAACATCACATCTATTGTTACCATTAGATTGCAATAAAGATTATGATTATGATTAAAATCTCAGGTGTCCGGGAAAATATTCTGCCACATTTGGTCTTCAGCTTTGCCAGTTGGCTCTTTATGGCAGACAGATCTCTGGTAAAGACTTTGGAGCCCTGGTTTCACTCAATCGCTTCTTAAATACGAGCTGTATTGAAGTTGCGTAAAACCCACCACATGCATTTAGAGATCTGTTTGATCAGTTGCCTGTATGCTGTCAAATCTACTGAAGACTGCAGCTTCATCTTCCGTCTAACATCCATGAGATTAAGAGTGTAATCGGAGAATTTATGTGTATTTCTGCGACGGGTCTTGCAGAACTTAGCTCCGACCACATGATAGATAGTTTACACAAGCTTGTAATACATATCGTCCACATCATTGCAGTTTTCTTGGCAATGAAAACGATTTAGTAACTCGAGGTGAACATTTTCAGGGCTTTGGAATAGAACACGAGGGGCACGGAGCGTTGACTTCATTAGACGTGACCTCTACAACATAATGTTTAGGTTTAGTGTGCCTCTCACCATTCGGTAATAGCTGTCAGTTTTCACCCTTGCGATCATTGAGACATCACTGAAGAGTTGCCATCTGTTCGTCATAATAAAGTCAATCTCATTTTTTGTCGAACCATCGGGACTCGACCAGGTCCACTTTCTGTTGGGCTGCTTTTGGAAGAAAGATTTCATCATAGAGAGTCCCTCTTTCTCCATAAAGTCGGCCAAATGCATGCCCTTTGGTGTCCGTTGCCCTATCCCGAATTTCCTTACTTTCAGCTCACCGTTCTCTCTTATGCCTAGTTTTGCGTTGAAGTCTCCCATTAACACCGTATAGTGGGTTTTGGAGGAATGTATGGCTCTTGAGATACTATCCTCATACATTTTTTTCACCTCCTCATCGGGATGCGCCGAGGTTGGTGCGTATACCTGTACGATCTTCAGCGAATATCTTTTGGTGATTCTGAGTATAAGGCACGCAACCCTCGTCGATACACTCCCAATCTTTACAACGTTGTTAACGAGCGACTTGTGGACGATAAATCCGACACCTCCTTGGGACAAATGGTCGCCCTCCGGGTGATAGAACAAGTTGCCGGATTCGAGGATTACTGTGTCCTCCCGCTCTCTTCGGACTTCAGATAATCTTATAATATCCCAGCGCAACTTGTCTATCTCTTCTTCCAGCTCCAGCATCTTGTCGTCAGTTCATAGAGTGCGTGCGTTATATGATGCCAGGTCGAGTCATCTAAGATGGCAACCGAACCTCCAACGGAGATTCTTAACAACGCCTGGCTCGCCGTTACCATGGTCGCCACTGTAGCCAGGAATAGCGGGGCCGCCCGATACTGGAGGCCATCCTTTTGTTATTCTCGTCATGGGGGTATATTGCCATAGTTACCACGCTTGGCGAGCGGGTTGGCAACCTCAGTTTTTTTATTGATTTTGCTGTTATCAGAAAGATGCTGCTGCCCATCTTCTGCATCAGTTTTCCTCTGTTGCCTCTTACAACACCCGCGTGAAGATATGGGGTAGTGGGTAATCTTACCCGCCGCTACACGGGCATGGTATTTTACGTTTACATGTAAAAAAATCACGCATTAATGAATTTTTACGTGATAGAGCCATGCTGCAGCTATATTAATAGTATAGTTGTAGAACGAATGGGTCAGCTCGACGGGGAAGGACCACGCTCTCACAGAATACCAGCGTAAAATAGCAGCTTAATGCTGCTGTGTTTTGTATGGTGAGTGTAGAGAACCGGAGACCCTTTTTACTGGAAAAGAGGCATTCTATCTTAGTCCTCACGGCTGACAACGCATCTGCATTTAAATTCGCAAACGAAGATAGATGTAGATGTCTATGAGCCACAGCAACCACTTACCATCAGGTGGACTGTGTGCTCGTTTGTCACCCTTATTCTATATAAAAAAAAAAAAAAGCGTTTAAAGCTGATTCAAGCACTCTTCATCTCTTCTGAGCGTGACACTAGGTCAGCGATTTCAATTAGCATTACTGTGTTGAGCTGGAATTATTTTAATAACATTTTACTAGCAGCAGGATTTACTTAGAAATTATTATGGATATCAAATGAAAATATGTTGATAACAAGATGAACGCTTCGTTCGCTTAAAAGAATAGGAACAAAATGACGTCCGCGTTCAATTCTTCGAGGAGATGGTGTACTTCTGCCCGGCTAAACGGTAAGACTAAGCAGGGTCGTGTCTTAATTAATATCGACCAACACACTGAGCAAATTCTAGCGGTAAAAATGGCGGAAAACAAGATGGCTGCTGTACCAATTTTAAAGACTTGTAACTCGGCAAGGGTTAGGGATAGTTTGGTGGGTTCGAAAAAATGTTGTAAGGACCAACTAGGGTCAACTACTGACGATAAAAAATTCAAGATGGCAGATCTAAGATGGCGATCGAAAACCAACAATGACGCATTAAATTAAATGAACGGACTTAGAACCATGTCCTTCGACAACTAAAAACTCAAAAATAACTTAATATTAAAAACCCATTTTTAAAAACAAGCTTTTATTTAAATGTTCTAAAAAGAGGAAAATAAACTTTAAATTAAATAAAACCCATCAATTTATTAAATTACACAATTTATATGTCATAAAATTTGGTCGCGTGATTTACCTGCGTACATAAACAAGAATAAAATAATATGTAACTTGATATTGACATAAGTAGGTAATTCTAAAAAAATTGTTTTTTTATAAAATATGTCAATTTTTAGTCTTGCTGCAGGTATATTAATAGTATAGTTGGAGCACGAGTGGGTCGGCTTGACCGGCGAAGGACCACGCTATCACAGAATACCAGCATAAAATAGCAGCTTAACGCTGCTGTGTTTTGTATGTTGAGTGTAAAGAACCGGAGACCCCTTTTACTGGAAACGAGGCATTCCATCTTAGTCCTCACGGGTGACAACGCATCTGCATTTGGATTCATAGTCGAGGATAGATGTAGATGACTATGGAGCACAGCAACCACTTACCATCAGATTGATGTGTGCTCGTTTTTTATCCTTACCCTATAAAAAAAATCTCGCGACAAGCTTTTATATCATATAAATTGTGTAATATAATAAATTGATGGGCTTAATTTATTTTAAAGTTTGTTTTATTCTTTTTAGAGCATTTAAATAATAGCTTGTTTTTAAAAATGTTTTTTACTATTTATTTATTTTTGACTGGTTGTTTTGTATAACCAATACATATATTGCTGAGTATTTTTTAATACTGAATCAGTTTTAAATTATGTGTATGTCGGCGCCTGCGCCTGTTGCACATGTGACGGCGCCTCTGTGGCTAGCCAGAATTCTTGTAAACAACACGTGCACCGCGCTCCTACGCGTTGCACCTGCAGTAGCGCCCGTGTAGCTACTGTAGCTACCAGTAGCTACTGGTTTTGCTTGTATAAAACGGACGAAGCGACCGCCGTTAAAGGAGTCTTGACTCTTGCGTGGCAGGGTGCTCTTGTCGTATTCCGCTACTAGCTTATCCATGACACATTGGATAAATAATTCGTGCAAACGAATTAATTAATTATACTCAACTTTAAAATTTTTGGTTAAGTAGTTCTTATCAATGTTATCTGTGTATTTCATAATTGTATAAAGTGAAATATTTTAAATTAATTTTATTTAAAATAAAGGTCTCGTTGGCTTTCTAGCTGGTTCTTCCCAGGACAGGGGTTTTATTCGAACCAGTGTTAGTGGTACTATATTGGATAAAATGATTATATTGTATTCTAAAGCCTTTTCCTTGAGACTCTGTACATTTTTAATAGAATCACGCGTTACTTTGCGGAAATCCATTATATTAAAGCTGGAAAAGTTTACTTTGCTAATATCCGCTTAATAAAATAAAATTATGTGTCTTGCCTAGTTTGAATTAAAAACTAAGTCTTCAAACCACTGAAGCAGTCGTGGATACGTCGAAAAAATGAATGAAGGAAGAGTGGCAAAACAAATCTATGCTGCAGAAGTGGTTGGCAGAGTCGCCAAATGATGTCCTGGATAGACGTTTATAGACCAAATTGCCGATATATTGAATATAAGTCAAGTTAACCGACGTGCGTGTGTACTTAGATATATGTATGTGAAAAAAGCGATAGAGGTATTAGTATTGATTTGGTTGAAACCAATCTTGTCAGCCTCGAGCACAGGCGCAGATTACCCAGTATCTCGGTATTCTATAAGATGCATTTCGGTGAGTATGTGCAGGAATTACACGCTTTAATTCCTCCCTCTCCTTTCCATCATCGGACGACCAGGCGGTCGACGGGTCTTCACCCCTTTGTTGTCGATATTCCACGAATTAGAACCAAACGGTTTGCTTCGACTTTTGTAATGCGTACAGCAAAGGAGTGGAATATTTTGCCGGCGTCTATCTTTCCGTCTGAATACAATCTGGCCGTCTTCAAGGCAAGAGTTAATAGGATTTTGTTACGCTAAGACAGTGAGATTTACCATCTAGCGCTGCGTCATCACTTACCACCAGGTGAGATTTTGGTCAAGCACTGGCTTATAATAAGTAAAAAAAGGTTTCAGGATCGTACCAAATAGAAGTCTGCAGTCTCTGCCTACTTCTCTGAGTAACAGTCGTGAGAGTTTATGTTTATGTTTTTATGTGTCGTCAGGGTTATAATTTAAAATTAAAAATTTTGTACAACCGACTTTAATATAAATTATTAAGAATAACTCAAAAACTATTGCTTAGACCTTGATCAAATTTGTATGAAACCACATGAGAAGCACCAGCTTTCAAATAAAAAATCAATCATCAAAATCAGTTTAAGCAGAAAAAAGTTATGAGGTAACACAGATTAAAAAAACATACAATCAAATTGAGTACCTCCTCCTTTTTGAAGTCCGTAGAAAATAAGAAAGAAGATCGCCGTCATCATCATAACCGCCTATTTCCATAATTTAGAAGCTTATTCATTGATGACAAATACTATAGGTACTTAAGAACTGTGCACTTTAAAATTCAAAGTAGTTTGGCCGGAACTTTAGTAATTTTAACCTTATGGCGGTTTACGCAATTGTTTCTGTTTTATATTACCCTGAAAGTGAGTTCGTTTTGACTTTAAATTAAACCATTATTAATGCAAAGAGCCTAGAATTTTATTTATTATTCGTTCAGTTTCCCCAAGAGCCGAGTTAACTTAGTACAGAAAATTGTCTGTGAACATAACATTATATACTAAATTAAAATAACAATTTTTAAACTGTAGTACTAGCACATGTGATAATTATTCGCCATGTACGCAAGCACAAATAATAAAAATTTTAAGTGCAGATCACTACGTGTTTAGCAATGAAGAATAATATTGAGAGAAAAATGGATGTCTAAGAGATTGAAAATTATACGTCAAGAGCATTTGAAGTCTGGCAACAGACAATGGGGCAGCGTACTTTTCCCTAGTTCAAAACCCCTAGAGATGATAGGAAGCCTTACTTAATATTTTCCTTTTTTTAAACACGTCAGATTTTCGAGGAAAAGCAATTCACAAACAACACAGCAACGAAACTGTTATTTATGTTTATTGTCACTTGCTTCGTGATGTTAACGCTCCTTTTCTGCATAGGTGGTGGGTCTCCTTATCTGCCTGGTAGTCTGTTTGGGTAGACACCACCCACCCTATCCATTTCTGTCGTCAAATAGTATAATGCTTGAGCTGCTGTGTTCCGGTCTGAAGAGTATAGAGAGCCACTAAAATTACAGGCTGTGAAGATTTCCGTCTTAGTCCTTAAAAGTTATAACACATTTAAAGCCTTCTTTGTTTGAAGTTGGTGGTGTTCATTGGCTGTAGTAGCCATTTATCATCAAGTTCGTTTATCACTTCAGTTTTAATATAAAATAAAATGTAAAGTTTCATCACTATTGGTTACGAGATCTATTGTACTTGCTTCATTTTTTACTAGTAATACGACTCGTCTCGCTATTGTTTCATATGTACAAATATTTAATGTATAAACTGTATATAGACAAATTAAATATGGAGTTCATGAAAAGAAATTTAAGCAATATGTCTTTGATGTGTCCGTTATTAGAAATGAAATGATATTAACACATTCATCGTCCGATTTTCAGACGCAACAGTAAGACAATAGCAATGAACTTAATGTAGTACACGGGACAGCGAATGGGTTAATACCCGATATATTAAAACATAAAAAATTAGAATTTAATATGATTCCGAGTTCATGAACTTTGCTTTACGCAAAAAGGTTATACCCGACTCAGTTTCGTAGCATTTGGCAATTTGGCCACAAATTCCCACTTAGCGTTATCGGATTCCCAAGTTCCGAACGTCAAAATAAACAGTAAAATAACAGCCTATGAGAATTTACGTCCCACGGCATGGTTTTGTAATATATGGTTTTTAAAACAGAACAGTTTTAAACATGCACAACTATAACACTGTAACTTTCAAAATATATAAGTTTAATTCTTCACTTTTATAAAAAAATACTAAAAAAAACGTAAGTACTTCAACTTAGATTTTCACGTATTAATATAATGATTTTATTTTGTTAGTATAAATTGGATTTCTAACCTTTATAAGAAGTATCGAACGTTATAAAGTACCTTAAATTTATTCAAAACTTTATACGAACACAGTCGGATATTAGTAGAAATTAAGTGCACTTCGGCACTCAGCCAGATTGGAATCATTTGCAGAAACTTTCTCTTACTATTGTAAGCTTTAAAGATTGCTATATTTAGCCCTCTACTCGGTATTATAGTCTTGGCAAATGGCAAAAAGTTTATTTTTGAATGTATTAATCTTATTATTACCAATTATAATAAAAATTGTGAAGGCGGTCTTGTCAAGAGTCTACTCCTTGCTTAAAGCAATACACTTGACACTTAACACTCCTGTGAAACAGATGTTCATGGGCGGCAGCTGCCACTTGCCACTTTCGTACTTGCCACTACCCTAAATGGTTTAGATTAACAATTGGACCCGGTAGGTGGCACTCATGTCGAGATCCAGAAATCACCCGTACGAAGCCGACGGATCGATAGTATTTTATAAATTATTTCAGTAGTGGGATAGTAATTAATTTTTTTGTATTTTATAGATTTCGTAAGAGGTGGTTTTGGGATGTAAATGACCCAAACACGACGAGGGAGCGGATCCATTTGTGTGAAACATCTGAATATGCAAAAACTAATGCACCAGCCAAAGCGTGGCGATTGCAGCTGATTCCCAAAAAGGAAAGACAATTGAGAGTAAAAAGGGTATCACCAGCGATTTTTTTAAAATAAATATGAGACAAAAACGAGTCCGACCTAACCCGTCCTTGCCTCCGCAAGGCGTGTGCCACAGGCGCCTTACCATATAAAATAAACAGCTCCACTTCAGTTTAGCGGCTTTATAAGTAAGATATGCCATTCAAGTTTTGAAATGCAGTATACTGTTTCTAATGCAGTCTGACAGCTTGACGCATACGCAATCTATCGGCCACAGCATCCACTTAACATCAGGTAGACTGTGTGCTCGTTTGTGTTCGCGTGTGTGGCGTTCCTTGTGGTGAGGCCTATGCTCAGCAGGAGGACTTGTAGTGGGCTATAATGATGATGATTATTATTATTATTGAAAGAGTCTTAGCGCGTCGCTCGGTGTTAATCCTTCAACTGAAAGGGTCCAATCAGATAGGGATTAGTCCTTCATGGACGTTCTACCCCGAAACTTAATTAGACGAATAAGATTACGGGTCCTCTTGGAGCGGCCCCGGTCTAGACGTCTCGATGTATTTTGTAGACTGTAGGTTTTATAGGTGGTGGGAGATACTTTAGGAAATGAAACAGCAATTTATCTTCGAAATTTCCCCATAAGAGTGCAATGATGACTTTCACTAATTTCCTATCACTTCCTTATGCGTTCTTTCTTGCTTTAAATATAAACTGGTAGCTGGTCCCGAACAGTCCCGAACGAATTGCCTATTTATCAGTTTACTAACCTACTAGCGAGCTATACTCGAAAGAGAACCGCGCACCGCGCGCAGTTTTGCAATATCTTAACACCGATTTTCACCATTGAACTGTTATATTTTTCCCCATATCTTTATTCATACAAAACATATGGTTATACAATTTATACATAAGAATCATACAAAAAGTCTCAATATTATGACATATATTACATCATTATCACATAAAACTTATTAAGTTATTCAACAAAATATGCCTATTTTACAACACATTGTCAAAGTTAGTAATCTTAAATATCTAACAAACAAGGTTAAAACAACAATATTTATTAATAAACATGAATAACTTAACTAATACAATAGTTTAATTCACAATTTTATAGTATTTTCACTATTTAAACGACTTTAATTTTCTTATATAAATCTATCACTATTTCACTATATTTAGCACAAATGTAAATACCTTTAACACAGAACTACTCTTAATAACAAAATACTTTAACATGCACAATATTTCTTAAACATTTATTACTTATTTCTACACACATTACACATTTATTACTTAGTTCTCACTCATGCATAGAAAACATATTGACAAACGTATCGGAGGATTACATATTTACAGTCAATGTTGATCATAATGGTCTATCAGATGGCCATGCTGGTATCATAGTGCACTTCTTAGTGGAATCGGCAAAGATAGAGAATTGAATGTTTAACTAAAAAGAGACGAGTTAATAATAAAAATACTGACATTTTTTTAGAAATGAAATTATAATAGTAAATTGGTTTAACTTATATATCAACAGTTTTTTGGCTAAATTTATAAGTATTTTCAAAAACTGTTTTCGTAAAAAATATATACAAATATATAGGAAAGTTATACAAAAAGCAAAACCACTTGCTGTTCAGTCTGATATAAGTCAGTGTGCTATTCTAGTAAGGGAATATGGAAAACAGTAAACAAATATAAAAATAAAAAATCTTCTGAAAGACATGAAACAATGACCATAAATCTTGACGGAAAAACTATCAACAATGCAACAGAAACTGCCGAAATATTTTCAAAAAAATTTGATAATGGCAAAAATTACAACGACAGCAATATTAACAGTGCAATGGCAATGCTCACCCAAAATACCAAAAAGGTTAAGGAGACTTTGGTTCTACGCCCAACAAATTCACAGGAAATTGTGACTGTAATAAAACGCATGGAAAGTAAAAAATCTAGTTGTTATGACGATATTCCAATAAAAATACTAAAGGATAATATTGATTTTTAAGTGCACCTTTGACATTTTTCTATAATAAATGCATAAGCCAAGGAATATTTCCTGACGAGTTTAAGATATCAAAAATAGTACCTTTATATAAAAAGAACACAAAAATAGACCCGAAAAATTATAGATCTATTGCCATGCTACCAGCATTATCGAAGATTATGGAAAAGTTGATAAAAGTACGCTTAATGACGCACTCAAATCTTAATAAGGTTTTGAATGAAAGACAGTTTGGCTACCAAAAGAGTATAGGAAACCTTGACGCAGTTGATACTATAGTGAATGATATATTAACAGAATTAAATAAAAAAGTTAAAGTTGCAGGCCTATTCTTCGACTTAAGCTCTGCTTTTGATACCGTAGATCACAGCATATTAATAAAATAACTAGAATACTATGGAAGTAGGGATCTACCACTAAAACTTATTAAATCTTATTTAAGTAATAGGAGACAATTTGTAGAAATTGTAGACACAAACGCAGTAGGAGTGCAAAGCAAACATAGATCTGTAGTTACCACAGTTACAAGAGGTGTACCTCAAGGCTTTGTGCTGGAACCGATATTCTTCATAATCTTTTTGAACGATTTAATAGATTACATCTGCAATCTCATTCCTGAGATTCAAGTCATTATTTTTGCAGATGATACGAGCGCAGTACTATCATCAAAAACTGCGGAAGAATAATTAAAGGACAAGATTATTGTAGCTATGACAACATTCGGAAAATGGTTCAAAGCAAATAGCTTATTTCAAAATACAACTAAAACTTACATCGTCATGTTCAAAGCCACCGCTAGAAATAATGACATAACAGCAGTGTATGTAAATGGGGAAATAATAAAAACTGTAAGTTCTGTGAAGTTTTGGGGAATTCATCTGGACGATTTCCTAAATTGGAAAGTTGAGCTGGCAGACATAGCAGACGCAATAAGTTCAGGTAGCTATGCCTTACGCACCTTGCGAGAAGAATTAACTGTTAATCAACTTTTAAACGTGTACTATGCGCTTGTTGAATCCAAGCTAAGATATAGCATAAAATTCTGCGGCAATAGCTATAAATATAATATGAAAAAAGCATTCACTGCCCAGAAAAGAGCTATAAGAGCAATGGTATGCATTCCGCCGTGGGAATCATGTAGAGAGAGAATATTTCATAAAGCTAAATGTTCTTACAGCACCCAGCCTATATATTTTGATACTTCTGACCGACGCTTTTAAAAACAGACATTTTTATGAAAGTGATGAAGAAATAAAAGAGAGAGAAAGCACCAAAAGGATGGACTTGACTTTGCCTATTATGCCTAAACTGGAGATTGTAAAACACTGTCCTCGTTATCATGCAGTTTTACTTTTTAACAAGATGCCTAAAAAATTAAAAGAAATAAAAAAATTAAGTGTTTTTAAAACAGAGTTGAAGGCACTACCTATAGAGAAATGTATTTATAATATTGATGAATTTTAACTGTAGAGTAGTCAGAATATTTATTTAAATAATAAGAAATTTAATAGTTAATTTTTTTTTATTTTTTTTTGGAAGTTTATTATATTTTTTAATTATGGAGTAGGTAGATATTAATTTTTTTATTGGTTTTTCTTTATTATATAATGTAAATAATATATTATTGAACATTTTTCATGAATATTAATCGTTAAGAATGTAGAATAGTTATATAGAAAAGAAAGGTCCAATGACATTTATTAGTTAATTTATTTAATTTTTTTTGTTTGATTATCTAATTTATTTATTTTGTTTAACTAAGTTAAGTCTTAGCAATATAATATGGACATTGCTGTAATATTCGTACACAATTTATTGTTAATGAATTAAGAGATTGATTGATTGATTACTGAAATTTTCATAAATTAATAAAATCTATTTTCTGTATTTATTTTACATAGTTTTGCGCTCGGTTCACAGCTCACACAACATGAACAACCAATATCTACACGAACTTAATCACATCTGTTATCACAAGAACAAAAATATTATCAAGTGCCAAAATATATTTCCATCTAAAATAAGTATTTAATTTAATATAATACTTTTATTCGTAATGCACAGCTGATTACTATGTAATACATGACTCTAAATTGGTCTAGAAACAAACTTTCATGAAATTAACGATCGACCGGGGAATCGAACCCCGAACTTTTGTTCGACACTTCCTTATGTGATGAAGTGCCTTGAACAATTTAATAGTTATGTTTTCTGAACATAATATTATTTATTTTTCGAAAGGAATGAAATAATAAACTGTTTTTTAAGCGCGTCGCCAACAATTATCATGATGATAGCTTACATAAAATATTTCATCAATTTTAGATTAATCTCTTACACATTAACATTATTTTAGTTTATATAATATAAAGAAAACTGTCTAAATCTCTATCTCTACGGATAGACGCAATATGTTTTCATTTGTTTAATCAGCTGATTAATTGTAATGAAATCAGATCAACCACTTTGCATTCAAATTTATTGACTGTTAACCGCAAACCGAAATGGTTTGGGGTTGAGGTTTAGCAGACAATTTAACCGCATCAAGGCAAACACGGCTGTCATTTGTCAGTATTTATAGAGATAATAGATAGTTTTCTTTGTAATTAATGCTAGGAATTATATTTACAAATTATATTTAATAATTCTATTCAAAACAAAACTAAGTATTATTTTCAGAGTTTGTAAAATATATCCCCACATATTTTTAGGCAATATCTACATCAGACGGAATCGTAAGCAGAAAAAGAATTCTGTCAACAAGTAAACATGCACATAAATAAAATATAATAATAACACCAGTTTAAGTTAATAACAGAATATTTAACGCTCGAGTTCGCATTAATTTGGTTAATCTAATTTAGTTAGCTCTTACATAAAGTTGCTTAATTGTTAGGGCTTTGTTCAACTACAGTAGTAAGACATTGTAGGGGAGGAGACGCCTTTCTTCTCTCTAATTATGTATTCCCCCTCCATTGAATTACGATGACAAAATCCTTTTATTTACAGACCCTCTCACTAGTTTCATATCGAGCATTGACAATACTTCATCAGCATCATCATCATTACAGCCTTTCACAAGTCCACTGCTGAACATAGGAACATACCGTGCTTTGTGGCATTCCTTGGGGGAGGCCCAAGGAATGCCACAAAGCACGGTCCTGAGTCACCTGCATCCATCGACTTCCTGCATGTCTTATCAGGTCACTCCATCTAGTGGGGGGTTGCCCTACACTTCGCCTACCGACACGAGGCTGCCACTCGAGAAACTTTGTTCCCTATAGGTTGTAGGTTCTTCGAGCTATATGGCCGGCTCATTGCCACTTAAGTTTCACGTCCACTGCATTGCAATATTCTAGGCACTGAAAACGATTTTGTAACTCGAGCTGAAATTTTTCGGAACTTTGGATTAGAGCATGAGGGTGACGGAACGTTTACTTCATTAAACGTGACCTCCCCAACTTAACGTTTAGGTTCAGTGTGCCTCTTACCATTCGGTGATCACTGCCAGTTTTCACCCTCATGATCACTGAGATATCAATGAACAGTTGTCATCTGGTCCTCATAATGAAGTCAATCTCATCTTTTGTCGAACCGTCGGGGCTCGACCAGGTCCACTTTCTGTGGGGCCACTTCTGGAAGAAAGAGTTCATCATAAAGAGTCCCTCTTTCTCCATGAAGTTGGCCAGCTGCTGGACCCTTGAGTTTCGTTGCCCTATTCCAAATTTTCCTGCCTTCAGCTCACCATTCTCTCTTGTGCCTAGTTTTGCGTTAAAGTCTCCTATTAACGCCGTATAGTGGGTTTTGGATGAATGATGGCTCTAGAGATATCCTCATACATTTCCGCCACCTCCTCATCGGGATGTGCTGAGGTTGGTGCGTAAACCTGTATGACATTCAGCGAATACCGTTTGGTGATTCTGAGTACAGCAACCCTCGTCGATACACTCCGAATCTTTACAACGTTGTTAACGAGAGACTTGTGGACAATAAATCCGACACCTCCTTGAGACAGATGGTCGCCCGCACGGTGATAGAACAAGTTTTCGGATTCAAGGATTACTGTGTCCTCACCTCTCTTCAGACTTCGGATAATCCTATAATAGCGCAACTTGTCTATCTCTTCTTCCAGCTCCAAGATCTTCTCTTCAGTACTCAGCATGCGATGATTTCAAATATTTGTTCGCGTAAAGCTAGTGAGATTCGAGAAGAGACGTGTTATTCTTGCTGTGTCTTTAATTATACTCTCCCCTATTCTACACTTAATACTTATATATATTGTCGGGGGGTGGGTGGGGTAAAATATTACGTCTAAAATATTATTTATAATACATTATAATCTTTGTTTCTTCCATTTCCAGATATTTTTATTAATTCTCTTTTTTAATAATTTCATATATTTACTTTATTCTCCGTTAACCATTATTTATTTTTCATTTTAGCCCATAGCAAAAAATATTATTAATAATAATATTCATTAAATAATATCCCCTTTTTTTCACATACACGGCTCGCGTACATACATGATTAAGAAAATGGCAATTTTTTTTAATTTAGTCCTTTACAAAATACTCATTACACTCAATAAAAATAGTTACGTACTCGTAACTTTGTCATAAACATTATACACGTTTTATAAGAATATATTCTTTACATATATATTTTGTTAAGAATTGAGGCTCACAATTTAATCATACACAGCACATGAGAAAGTAATTTTAATTTTAACATTAATAAATTACCAAGTTTTTCATAAATAAACTATTTACATGTCTTAAATTTCTAACAAAAAATTCCAAAATATTATAAATTATATATTTTGGAATTTTTCTGTTTCATCATTTTTATTTTTCTATTTAGCTGAGTTCATTTAATTAAACCGAAAATTTTATTATTTCATTTCATATTAAGATAAACAGAACAATGAAGTCTATGTTTGTAAAGCAAGGTAATCATTTTCATTATCATAACAACAGACAGTTCAAAATACAAGTTGCAATCCTAGCCGCTTAAGCGATTTGTGACACTTTTTTTTTAAATTCCAAAGTACGTTTATGGGAACGTTTGCGATTACATCGTATGATCATACCTAATGTCCATACAATTTACAAAATGTTCTATTATGAATACACTGAAACTGTATCTGAAAATTATAGCATTAAACACTTTTTGATTTACGTAGTTAAGATCGTTACATTCCATTGTTATAATACTTTTACAAACATTATCAAGTATTTATTATATATATGTTATTTATCATTAATAGTAGCAAACGCATTATTACCTTTTTTTAAGATTTCATGTCTTATTAAGGAATATGTTTATCTTATTTGAAACATAAAGAACAATGCCAGATCGTGCTCTACCTTGTACAAAAAAGGTAAATGGACTTTTTTGTAATAAATCATTATTTTGTACAACTTGCGGTAAAATATTAATTAAAAAAAGGAATTCAACCATTAATATTTAATAATTGCCAGTTTTTATAATAACATCTGCGTTTCTTTATACGAAGTAAATACGCATGCTTATAATACCTATACAGTACTTATTTAATTTAAAATATATAAGTCTTTGTTTTGACAAATATATTATTTACCGATGTAAAATTATCATAAATTGAATTAAATAATTACTGAATTACAATAATTGATTTTCGTGTATTTTGTGTAATGATACACACACACACATCATTGCGTTAAATATCGTTAGTACGCATGTCAAATCAAAAATTTATTTTCACTCGTTGACTGATTTGAGCTTGTTGCCGCGGCCACACACATCGCGCTAGCGCGAATATTCGCGTTATCACAATGTATGTGGCCGGTCCTTCGTGAATACTTCGTCACTTCGTGCGAAGTTTCAAACACATCACTTAATCGGCGCATCGATAAATTCTCGCAATTCAAAGGGTTTTATCGCGACGGACTTCGCGTGTGCGGCCAAAATTCAGTCTGCTGGTCCCTTGCAGCTCATCTTGAGATGCAGTAATTTTCATATTTGCGTCGACGAGATGCGACATATTGGAGAAATGTTATGTCCTCATTGCCATCACAATATAAACTCTTTTTCCAACATGAATATTGTTATGTTACACATAATATTTACTTTATATTATAAGTCATGTATACATTATATTGTTTATTTACTAAATTACTTTCTTAGAAGCCAAACTAATGTTATGTTATAGGATACTATTTACTTAATGTTATAAGACCTGTATACTTTATATTGTTTATTTACTTAAAAGATAAATTACTTTCTTAGAAGCCAAACTAATGTTATGTCATAGGATACTATTTGCTTTATGACACAAGACCGGTATACTTTATAAATCATATTGTGTACTTCCTTAGAAGTCACACTAATTCGATTATACTATTATATGCTAATATTTATAGTTTACCATAAGTTAACCATAACACCAAGAACAATGTTGTTCCCTTATGTTTACCCCCATCTCCTAGCTTCCTACACTATTTAAACGAAATCTTTCGATCCTTCAACATAATTCTATTCCCAAGTTCCCTGTAACAACTACCATATTTTAAGTTAGTTTAAAAGTATTAAATAAATTTACTTTTAAAGAGTTTTTGTCTCTGCCACATAACAAATTTGGCGCAGTTGGTAGGATCTTGCGTGATTCATTCGCTTAAATCACGTGAAGACGAAGTAAAAACGTACCAAATTCGACGGGACAGCATCGCTCAACAAGAAGACAACGTACGGTAGCTGAAGGCTTTTGAAAAACTTCGCCGAACCATGCAGCTCCATATTTTATTGTTACTGTGGTAAGTGGCTAAACTTGTTTGTTCGAATTACTATTTTTCCATTTTACCAAAATATTTTCCTACGTACCACCTCATTCACATTCATTTTTTTTAAATATAAGTAATCGTACTATTCTATTATTTACTGCTATATTATACTATTCTATTATATCAATTATTCATTGCCTGTGTAAAACAATCTCAAAATAACCCTAAAATGGCCTTAGGCATCACCACGTTAGTTAAATTAATTCCCTCTTTCGACACAGATAATAACGACCAAGTTTACAGATTCGTTAGGTCATGCAATTCAGCTTTCGACTTAAGGTCAGCAGACCAGAAGTCAGTACTTTTAGTATACGCGTTAAACAATATCACTAGATCGGGTGCGGCAGACGTTCACAGTAAAGAACATGCCTCATGGACCGGTTTAAGAACATTCCTTATTGAAAAATTCTCTAACGTTAAAACCATAGCACACCTTAACCTTGAACTGCAATCCATGTTCCAAAAACCTACAGAAACGTTAACCAAATATTTTCGCAGAGTCGACCTTTGTCGCTCTAAAATAATTGAAAAGTTAAACGCTGAAATATGCAATAAGACGTTATTAGGCCGCTTAGCGACAACGGAGGAAACGGCTCTTAACGTTTTTATTAATGGAATTAGCTCCGACATCGAAACAATGTTAAGAGAACAACAGAATTTCCTAGTCTTTGCGAAGCAGGCCGATTCGCACTTCAAGAAGATAAAATTCGTGCAATGAAAAAAGCTAGGCAATCATTATTTAAACTGAACACAACGCGTCCACCAACTTTTACAAAACCACCATACCATAACCATAATTATAATAATAATAATAATACAAATAAGCCATGAGTCGAACTCATCTACCGTTTACACACACCATGTACAATAACGCAAACATACAACAACAAATTACGAAACTATGTAGCTGTTGTAAAAATATTGGGCATAATATTACAGAATGCCGTAAAAGAGCTTACAATAACAATTTAATAAATAATCAAGCCCAACGCGCACTTCCTGCGCCTCCTATCCCAGTTAACCATTTAAATTACCAATCGACCAACGAGACGAGCAACTCGTCGGAAATCGCTTCAGTATCCTGGTCACCGATCCCGACTCAGGATATGGAGAAACTACAAATATAAATTCTAGCAAATCGAATCCTATTTCTCGAAGGCGTCTTCAACCGCCAAACCATCGAGATCACACTACGCAAACAAACAATGTACCTTCCAAATCACCGCTTAAGTGTCAGACACAATTGAAAAATGTGTCTACACAAACTAGCGACTTAGTTACTACACATCACTCAGTACTCACAAATTCTAGTTTTCAAACGGAAACCTACGAACAGGGTAACCAGCCCCACAGCCTTGGTTTTCCTTGGTGCTGTAAAGCACCCGAAACGTCGGGAATTAAAAAGTAAAATTAAACGCGATATAATCCGTAAAAATTAGTTTCATTTAATGTGTAGTCTGCGCGTAAATATAAGAAAACATTTCTTATATATCGTTTCCATGTTGCCTTCCTTAACATTAAAGCAGACGGTATACTAGGTAACGATTTTATGATGAAGAACAATTGCAACATTTACATTCAATCCAAAACTATGAGAATACGTGAAAGATCCTACAAATTACATTATTTGAACGAAAATCTTCAAAATATTATCGACTCTAATAACCAATTCCTTTCTAGCCGCTCTGAAAGTGTAATTATGTGTAGAACAAGCAATATAAATTCCGGGACAGCAATAGTCGAAAAACAAATAATAGATAACGGTATTGTTATTCCCAATGCATTAGTAGAAGTCAAAAACAACTCATTTAATATCACTTGTGTAAATACAAACAAATCCAACAAAGTAATTAGCATTCCAAACATCGAATTTCTCCCTCACCAACCAAATCAATACACAAACAACATTCATAACCACTTAATCAACAATCTTAATCACACATCCGACCCCGATAGACAAAACCAAGTACTCACCCTTATTAGACGCGAACATTTGAACAAAGAAGAGTCGCACTCATTAGATAAAATTGTTTCCAAATATCCCGACATATTTTTCATCGAAGGCGACTCACTTACATTTAGCAATCATACAAAACATCAAACACCTACCACTACTGACATTCCAATTCACACAAAAACCTATCGCTTTCCTCAAGTACACGAACAAGAAGTAAAATCACAAGTCCAAAAAATGATAGACCAAGACATTATCAGACATAGCTCATCTCCTTGGAGTAGCCACATCTGGGTTGTTTCTAAAAAACTAGATGCATCTGGAAAACAGAAATGGCGATTAGTTATTGATTATCGCAAGTTAAATGAAGTCACAGTAGGAGACAGTTATCCTCTTCCCAACATCAGAGACATTCTAGACAAATAAGGTCATTCTCAATATTTTACCACATTGGATCTCGCCTCAGGTTTTCATCAGTTAGAAGTAGATCAAAAAGGTATTCCTAAAACAGCTTTTAGCACTCCATACGGTCATTACGAATATAAAAGAAAGCGACGTTTCAGCGTGTAATGGACTCCGTTTTGTGTGGCTCACAAGGTGAAAGATGTTTCGTTTACCTCGACGACATAATAGTATTTACTTTTAGCCTTCAAGAACATGAACAAAAACTTGAAGAAGTTTTCTCTAGATTTAAATCCAACCAGACAAATGTGAATTTCTTAGACGCGAAGTTGCTTATCTTGGCCATATCATTTCCAACGAAGGCGTTAAACTGAACCCCGATAAAATACGGGCAGTTCAAGAATTTCCTATTCCTAAATCGTGTAAAGATATAAAAGCTTTTCTAGGTCTTACAGGACACTACCGTCTGTGTATTCCTAAATTCAGTAAACTCACTAAACCTTTAACTAGCCTTCTTAAAAAGGACACTGCTTTCATATGGGGCGAAACCCAACAACAATCCTTCAATGAATGTAAACATCTTCTTACTAACCCTCCAAACTTACAACAACCTAACTTCACAAAGGAATTCATACTAACCACAGACGCTACGATAAACACCTTAGGTGCTGTGCTATCGCAAGGCGAAATAGGCAAGGACTTGCCTATAGGATATGCATCTCGAACACTCAATAAAGCTGAAGCCAACTATTCCACTATCGAAAGAGAGTTATTAGCTATCGTTTGGGCCGTCAAACATTTTAGACCCTATTTGTTTGGTAGAAAATTTTAAATTGTAACTGACCACAAACCGCTTACATGGCTTTTCTCGATAAAAGACCCTGGTAGTCGGTTAGTTCGTTGCCGACTTAAAGTCGAAGAGTACGAATACGAAATAGTATATAAGGCAGGTAAAAACAATACTAATGCAGACGCTCTCTCACGCCCACCAATTCTCCACACGAATATATATAATCCAACAAATAGCGACAAAAACACACATCTTGACTCAAACACTTCAGAAGACTATTTACAACTAAACTTTCAACACTACTTAGAAATCGACTCTCACACATTTAATATTCCATATCTCCACATTTCATTAGACTGCCTCTTAAACGAACGACACAAAACATTCTTATCCCAATCTCTTGTCTTTCTGATAAAAATACCCTTTTCAACCATGCAATTTCCACTTGCTCTCAAGTGGACTAATATTTAAGTAAACCAAAAACACTTTACGAAACCAATTTATTAGATTCGGATAAGAAACAAAATATTATATTTGGCTGCTCGAGACCCACTCACTTCGATCCTTAGGATTCTGAAAGCTATTTTAAAATATTACTCTCTTGCCTACACAACCATAAATTAAAATCACTTTGCATTCCAAATCTAAAAAACGACCCCACTTGTAAACTTAAAGGAAACGAACAGTTATACATCACATCTTATTTAGCCGACATTTACGAATGCAAAATCACCATATTTGAAAATAAAGTTAAAAATCCAGCTCCAGAAGAGATAGCATCAATCCTGAAAACCTTCAATGATAATCCCCTATCAGGACATCGTGGCACTATCGAAACAACACACAAAATACAATTTGAATATTTCTGGAAAGAAATGACAGAAACTATTAAAAATTATATAGATAATTGCCAAATATGTCAACGAAACAAAATTCAACGTAAAACATATAAAGCTCCCATGGTTATTACTTCTTTTTCTATTGAACCTTTTGAACGCGTAACTATTGACTTAGCTACTTATTCAGACATAAGTAATGACTTTAATAAATATATACTCACATTACAAGATGACTTAACTCGTTTTGTTCAAGCATACCCCATTCAAGCTACACTAGCCAAATCTCTTTTAATTTTCTGTCAACATTACGATGTACCTAAACGTTTCCATTCCGATCAAGGTACAGAATTTCTAAATGGCGTGATCAAACAATAATTGATGAAATTACTAGGATCCAACCACACAGTTAGCACCGCATATCATTCTTAAACTAACAGTTCATTAGAATGATTCCACGCAACATTACGCGATTACATCCGAATGTACCACATACGTAATCAATCTAATTGGGATCAAATTGTGCCATTTGCCGTTATGTGCCATAACATTTCAATTAATCAGTCCACAAAATTTACACCTCATGAATTACTCTTTGGTTACAAACCGCGTTCTTTATATTCTTTAAAAGCAAACGACGACTACACAACTCATGATTACCTACGAGATTTAAACAAAAGAAGCAAGGTATCACGGGACATAGCCCGCCAAAATGTAGAGTCAATGAAAGAAAAGGCAAAAGAGCGATACGACAGCAATATTAAAATTATAGCCAAATTTAACGTAGGAGATGAAGTTATGCTTAAAGTTCCTAATTCAAACAACTTAAATAGCCTATGCGAAGGGCCTCATGTTATTGATAGAATAAATTTTAATGAAAATTATACTATACAAAATCTGGAAATAACCAAATAGTGCATGTGAATCGCTTAAGACCATTGCATGACTTCATTCAATTATCATAACATTTTATTCTAAGACTAGATCGTAATTATTTATAAATATTAAACTTTAAATCTATTTCAGGGTGGCTCGAATAATGGTATACCCTAATAAAGCCCTTAGTTTAATTGAAAATCTTTTATATCTTATAAAAAAGTCATACATTAATTTTACTATTTGTTTTTTTTTATCATTCAGTTTATCTATATTTATTTTATAAACTAACTAGGTTTATTTTAATTTTCAGGTACTCCACAACTTTTGTTGATGGGGATACCCACAAAAATCCTATTCCTTCTAATTCTTAAGTCTATTTCGCAAACAATGGTGAAATATTAATATCTGAAAATTTCTGGAAATTTATCGTAAATAATAATCTTGAACCTTTATTCCTAGCTCGCAACTCTATCAAACGACTTATAAATAACTATCAATCTTTCATTACCACACATTCAAATTTACCTAACGTTATAACTACTACTTCGTTTATAAAAATAAACATAGACTGAATAGATTCTGGACTCGACGAACTTAATTCTTACACTGACAACAAGCGATCCAAACGCGAAATACTAGACGGCTTAGGTTCAATTTTGAAATGGCTCATTGGTGTTCCAGACGCAAAAGATGCCAAACATTAAAACGAATGTATTGAACAGTTAGAGAAACAGCAAATATCTACTAATGATATCTTAAAACAACAATTACAAATTATTTCTTCAACGATCATGAATTTTAATGAAAGATTACATAAAATCTCTTATGATGAATACGTTATTAATGAAGATATTAGAAAAATAAATTCGTACTTTACCTCAACAAACAAACTTATATTTAATTTAACTATCCTTGAAGAAATATCCACCGTTTCAATTCAAATTCTACAAGTTATAGTTTCTTTGAAACGAGATATCGATGATGTCATTACAAGCATACTTTTCATTAAATCAAATGTAATTCACCCTTCTATAATATCCACTATGCGCCTATACAAAGAATTACTGTCTTCTAATTCCGCTAGGCTCTATAAAAACCTAGTTGCCCCAACAGCATTACCTAATTTACACAAAATACTTGAATCTGCCTCTATTACTTCCTATATTTATATGAATAAAATTATATATATCTTAGAATTCCCTTCAGTAAAAAACGTAAAATTTACATTATACCATTTATATTCTATCCCTATTCTACATCCTGACTCTTCCTTATATTCTACTATCCTTCCCGAACAAACATATCTTGCCATGAGTACCACTAGACAGCAATACGTCATCATGAGCTCATTGGACAAATGCAAAGACTTTGCAACGGAATCCAAAGTCTGCAAGGATTTTCTCATCTACAACATCAACACAAGACCCATACGCGAAGTTGTCATCTTAAAAACGACGAGTCAACAAGTTCCTGAACTTTGTGATGTAACTACGTTTTCTGCACACATCAACACTTTCCAAGCTCTTAGAAACAACAACTGGATCTACATGCTCCAACGCAAGACTCCGTATGCTTTAGAATGCGAAAGCAAAACGACTCACGGCGAAATCTATGGAGCAGGTATCATCACTCTAGAACAAGGATGTAAAATGTACATCGCGTTTGTTACACTCCTAGCTGAGGACACAAAATCGATCAACATCAGCCATCCTTTTATCTATGTGGATATTGAACACATTTGCGTCCTAGATGAAATTAAACTGCTACAACCAGAACTTGCACCAATCCAGCTCAACAACATTCAACTCGACTCTCTTAACTCAGTTAGAGAACAAATAAAAACTCACACAAAAATGCTTGAAGATAATAAACCTACATTCTTAGAACAACATGTAACAAAATTTTCCATATTAAGTACGATTACTGGCATCATTATGCTAATATATTTTTGTTATAAATGTTATAAACGCTTGTCATGGAATAACATACCTGCAAATCCACATGGTAACTGTATACAAATTTTTAATAATTGCTTTGACCGTTCTCGTCGCCGACAACACGTCGAGATTCCCATATCATCACTAAACACCACTGCTACAACATCATGTATATCAGAAGACGAAAATGAAGCTGCTGACTATACTCAAAAATCGAGTAAAACCGCTCAATCTTTGTTTTAAGGGGGGAGGTGTTATGTCATAGATAATATTTACTTTATATTATAAGTCCTGTATACTTTATTTTGTTTATTTACTAAATTACTTTCTTAGAAGTCAAACTAATGTTATGTCATAGGATACTATTTACTTTATGTTATAATACCTGTATACTTTATATTGTTTATTTACTTAAAAGCTAAATTACTTTCTTAGAAGCCAAACTAATGTTATGTCATAGGATACTATTTGCTTTATGTTTTAAGACCTGTATACTTTATAAATCATATTGTTTACTTCTAAGGAAGCCACACTAATTCGATTGTAATATTATATGCAATTGTTTATACTTTACCATAAGTTAACCATAACACCAAGAACAATGTTGTTCCCTTTTGTTTACCCCCACCTCCTAGCTTCCTACACTATTTAAACCAGATCTTTCGATTCCTCAACATAATTCCATTCCCAAGTTCTCCGTATCAACTACTATATTTGAAGTTAGTTTAAAAGTATTAAATAAATTTATTTTTAATGAGTTTTTGTCTCTGCCACATAACAAGATCTTAACTACAGGTATGTTTAGTTTAATAGCTATTTATATAATTGATTTAGTTGAGTACTGTCGCTGTCGTAATTGATGTATATTTATAAACTGTAAATATTGACACCTCATTCAGTAACACATCATAATATTTGTTTTGAAATAATTGACTATAAAACATATAACAAATTTACTTGACTTAGACTTAGTTTTTATGAAATATGTTCTAATGTCTGTTTATAGTTTTTAGCTTCAACCCGAAGCTCTTATCTTTGAAGAGTGCTCATTGCTTCTTAGCAAACATGGTAGAAATTGAAATATAATGCTGAAGAATAATTTGGCCACATTCGTTTGCCTAGTATATGAACGGTCTGTCTTGGTAGCTAGACAACGTATAAGGTATCACACAGTTGAAGATAATGATCATAAGACAATGATTTGTAGTCTCTTATATTATATTTTGATTTCGGGCCGTGCTTTGATGCTATGCTTTTGCCAAAATATTGATAATGACGGACAATGTCTAACAAGATTGTGATATTGTTTCACCCGCTAATCCGCCTGCCAATCGTGGCAACTATGGTAAATATGCTCCTAATGAGGCAACCTATGTAAAAGGCCTATGTTAACCAGTAGACTTTGATAGGCCGTAATGATGATGATGACATGTATAAAATGAACATGGGCAAACCTTTGGACATGAAACAGTCATTTCTAGGTCATAAAAATATTTGCTTCGAGCGGGAATCTTCAAAATTCAATCAAAAGTTAGCCACTATTTAACATTATTCGTTTTTAATTTTTTTTAAGATATTAACATTTTCAATTAATAAATGAAAAAGAGCATTATATATAAATTCTCTTTTGATTGTCAAAAGGTATATTTCTTGCAGGAGTTATCAAGGTATTGTCCCACACAGAATTCAAATGGGCCAGGAATTTCTACTCATGCACGTTAATGCTCCTTCCCATACGGCGCGGCTGGTGTCGGCTGCTCTCCAAGACCACGATATTCAAATTTTGTATTGGCCTGCATAGTTGCCCGACTTAAATCGTACAACGAAAAACTTTGTGAGATTTCCCGCCAAATTTTGCGAAGGAACAACAACTTTACGAACAATTGCAAAGAACATGGGACCTCATACCGCAGCAAGACATTGACAATTTAATTTTAAGTATTATAGTAATGTAAGACGATTATTAGTAATTAGATTTTATAAGATTTTTTCAATTTTAATTAAAATTAATAGTTTTACAAGAAATTAAGTTTTTTATCGTAATAATTTTCTACGGCACTTAAAAAATTTTTTTAAATTAAAAACAAATGAATAGAAATGTTTTTTTTTTTTATTTTTTATTAAAGACTTTAAAATAACCTATCATTCTTCCATTTATAATATCAGAAAATTCTTCATAGATTTTTAGATATTTGATGAAATATAAAATATCCCTAGATTCTGTTGATGTGTTTATATAGAGAGGCCTATGTTCAATAGTTTGGCCAAGACCATTGCAAATACTTTTTTTGGGTTCGAAATAAATCTGCTTTAGCTCAGATATAAGTATTCCAGCTCTCCCACTTCTTGAATGTGTCGTACAGCAACAGTTTTTTTTTGCTAAGTGCGGCGAAATGCTTAGAATCGCTTCCTATTGTGTTTCTGTTTGGGGTTGTTCATTTCTAGTTCGTTTTCATGTCACAGTGAAGGGATATTAATAAAGAGGGGACTTATAATAAAAAAACCCTTTTACAATTCAAACTATTTTAAATCTAAATGACCTGAACTTCCGTCTAGTACTCCTTTCATACATTTGAATAATTCATTGCATTGTTGTGAATTTACACTACATCATCAATAATATGTAAAGAGTCAACAAAAATCATCATTCGCCTGTCAAAACTCACCTGAATAAAATATTACATGTTATTCTTTACATTAAATCACGAAAATACAGTCAGTTTATATACACTACAGCTTTTCACAAGTCTACTGCTGAAGATATGCCTTCCCCAAAGAATGCCACAAAGCAAAATCTTATTACGCGCAAGTCATTTATAGTTAACTTAACATATCGTGCGCTGCATTATTTTATCTGTTTTTTTTCCATATAATATGATGAATTGTGCGTGACCAAATACAATATGAAATAACAAATCAAATGCGAATTTAATTGCTGATTAACACCGTGTTTAGCGCTGAAAGAATACATCATTATGAAATCTCCATGCCTGAAAAAAAATTATGTTTTGAAGACATGGTGTGAATACCGCTAATACGCTATGATTCAATGCGGCGGATTATTCTTTATACTAATACCTTTTCAATTAACAATATCCTAAAAAGTGTTTAACTTTTATCTCAGCGAAAATTTTGGGTAATACGCTGGGTACTGCATGCAACATTTAATAAATATACATATATAAAAAAATAAGAAATCGTTAAGACTTTTTTGGTTGATTTTTTTTATTTCTTTTTATTTTACAACAACAAATATACATATTATACACAGTTCATAAGTACAGTGCAACATAAACCTATGTAAGATTTTTCTGCACACTGCAGTTCGCCGTCTTTCGAGCATAAACATTTTAATATTATTTAGAGTAAGAAGGTAGTTCGCTCGCTTCTATATCAATAACATGAGGATGAGTTGTCGTGAAGGTTTGGTTAGAATAGTATACAGAGTGTTCGTAGGAAATATTATATTATATTTTTGAAATATAAATATGGTAATTATATTACTAATAGTATATATATTAGTTTTTAGTTATATTATGTTAGGTGATTCAATAGTAGTATGTTTTAATTTGTGTTTAATATTTAGGATTGATATCTTCATTTAAGGTTTTAGGTAGTTTATTTTTAATATAGGCATAATAACCTTATTTTGTTGATCTCCATCCATATTTTGTGTTTTAGCTATAATTAATTTAGGGTTATATATACTTCTAAGCTTGTGTTTATACGTAGGTAGGCACTTGAAATTTTGTATTAATGAACTGTTCAACAAGTAAAGTAAGTTTTAGTTTTTCTTTTCGATAGGCAGAATACCACAGAATTTGAATAATTTGTTGTAGTTATCCTTATATTGTTGTTTGATTTTAGGGCGGACAAATGTTTTGATGATTCTAAGCTGTAATTCATGGATGCTATAAATATGCGATTTACAGGTTCTACTATAGCTACTTCATCCGTATTGTATTATCGATTCGGCCAGATCCTTGTATAGGGTAATAGTATAGGATGGGGAACTTTATATTTAACAATAGAAAATTTGGCAAGTATGGCCCTGAACTTATAACATACTTTATTAATATGGTGTGTACATTTAAATCGACTGTCTATTAAGAGTCCAAGGTAAGGTTGTTGTTCTACTAAATCAATAGGACTACAATTACCAGATTTGGTTAGGCATGTTGTTATGAAGACATTGGTGGCTGTAGGCAACGGTTAGTTTACGGTTAGTTTTAAAGGAACGGATACTCTATTTTGACTGGACGAAATGTACATCAATTTTGTTTTGGTGGCGTTCAGAATTAGCCCTGCATCGTGAGATCATTTCATACGGTTGGTAAAATCCTCTTGCGATTTCTGTAATGCCATATATGTCGTTTTCCGCCGCTACTAAGCAGGTATCGTCTGCAAACTGATATATCTTGCAGTTATTAATGAAATTGGCAAAATTATTAACATAGGTCAAGTAATGCAAAGGCCCAAGCACAGAGCCCTGTGCGGTACCGTGGGTGACGGTTTGCTTAATACTTGTAGCATATCCTACATTAACTCTATATGCTCTCTCTTTAACATAATTTTTGCACCAATTCAGAAGGAGTCTTCGCAGTCCACGTTCATCAAATCTTCAAACAGTAAATTATGTCTCAGGGTGTCGAACGCTTTACTATAGTCAATAAAAATAACTAGAACATGTTTTTTGTAATCAAGATAATAGTTTACGTCGTCAGAAAGAAGATAAAAGTTAAGTGGTACTTTTATGCTATAAACATACTGAATTTTATTTAAAATTGAGTGTTGACTATAAAAATTATTTACTTGTTTACTTTTATATTTTTCAATTATTTTATCTAGTGTAGGCAGTATTGTTATTGGACGATAGTTGTCGTAGTCCGTTTTTCTACCTTTTTTATGTTCGGATCTTACAATTCCGGTTTTTAATTCTGTAGGGTGCTTACCTTTTTCAATACACGCATTTATTAGGTTGGCTATGGTTACCGATATTTTGTCCGTAATTGATTTTAAGTCCATTGCTCGTATTTTGTCTATACCTGTTGCTTTGATCGTGTGAATGTTTTTTATTATTTTAGCTACTGAGCTTGGAGTAGCTTTTTGATATCGGAATGTTACGTTTACAGATTATCGGTACAAGTTAATTGACAAAAGGAGCGGATTTCAGGAAGGTACAATGCTTGAAACACTCTTCTGAAAGGCCCCAGCGAAATTTTTAGCGATATCAAGTGGTTTTACTATTTGATTTTCAAATTAATTTATAAATTATAATAAATTATATTATATTATCGATGGAAGGACTTGTCCATCCCGTGATCTTATTCAGAATTTGCCAAAGTCTCATCTGGTTATATCCTTTTTACTTACCAATTTTTTGTTTTTTGTATCAGTTTGTTAGTTGAATTTCGTATTTTATTATATGTTTGTTTATTATTCATATCGTCAGTATTTTTTAACCACAAAGAAAACCAACAGCTACACCATTTATTGATGGAATGTGTTCGATTTGAGTCTGCTAGAAGTAATTTAATAAGGGTCTTGAATTTGAACAGAACTGACGTAGGTACATATCATAATATTTTATCCCAACTAAATGGCGACGATGCGAAAATTCAGTTCAAATCCATGGCCCACGTTTTATGTATAATAATTAACGTTATATGAGTTCGTGACGTATGTTAAGGTATGATGGGACTGACATACGCTAAGCGATAAATGTCCCTTAAATGATTGTAGAATACAAAAAAAAACAATAGTCCCTATTCTCACATGCGTTTTTGTTCCTTTTATTAACCCATTTATTTTCTGTCCTCGTTAATGTTCTATTTTTTATGTTGAATTGTTGTTAGGGCTTCATTGTAGCATCTATTAAAGTTATCTTTTATAAATTTTTATTTTTCATTGAGGCAACTAATACCTTTGATTGAGTCCCAATCTATTTTATTTAATAAGGCAGAAACTTTTTTCTGGTCAATATATGTTTAAAATTTAGGAGCCACTTTTAGACAGTGCTGAGATCCAACACAAGCGAATGTTATCGCACAGTGGTCTGCCAGTATGGTTCGAAGTGTCGCAGTGTATACGTCTTGTGAGTGGGACTGTGCTATTATATGGTCAATACAGGATTTACTAATCATGATATTTCTTAATTCAATTCTAGTATATTCCGAGATCCCTCTCACAAGTCCGTAAGTCGAGAACATTGTTGTGTATTTATGTTTTATAGGAGTGTATTAATAATTAGTTTATTAATTTTGTCGCATGATTGCTGCAATTCTTGCATAAATAGGTGTTTGCTTAAGTTAAGCGGGTGGTAAATAGCGAGTAGATTGCAAGTGTAATTAGTGGATGTGATTATTTTTGTTAGTATTCCCTCAAAATACCACGTTTTTGTTATCGTAGTCGACACATTATGTTTTTATATATGTAAATAATAACTCCGCCTCCTTTTCTGTCTTTCGTTATGTTTACATGCATTTTGTAGTTTTCTAGTTGGAAAAGATCGATTAAATGTTCTGAGATGTTTACTTCTGACAGAATAACTAAATCAATACTAGTAGGACTAGTGACTTTAAAGTGTTCTAAACTAGATTTTTTTTTAAATTAGTGACCTTTTGTTAAAATGAATAAACGTTAGATTATTTTAATAGGGACTTTTGTGAATAAAGTCAGTTAGGTTAGTACAGTTTTTTAATTCAGTTACCTTATCAGGGAAATCCATTTTAATTATTGTAAATATTTACGAACGTATGTAAGCTTACAAAAAATTAAGAAAAAAGAGATGATGCATTGACACATAAATATAGAATTGATACTATTAGTGAATTACCTAATTAGGCTCTAAGTAATCTGGCGATATCTTCTTCGCGACGGATGATACCTAGTTTATACCATACGTTCTTGTAGGTAGGTTTTAGCGTTTTTTTTCGCATCCTATAGTAATTTTCTGTTATAATAAGTAAAGCTTCACGTATGTAAATAATCTGCTTCCCTGTCGCCTCCGTCAGATTATCCACGAGATCTTTGAATTTTTCGCTGCAGTAATCCATGTTGCTGATGCTGTTTCATTTTTAAATGTAATTTCAATATTTCCTGGCCTTTCTTTTTTCCCTGGTACACGTTTTGAAGATTCAATATCATCAAGATAGACTGATAATTTATCTGCAATTTTTTTTGAAAATGTCGCTAAATATTTCTGTGTTATTATTAGGGATATTTCATATTTCAATTTGTTTGTTTAGCTGTGATTTTTCAATATCCTTTATGCGTTGCTCTGATGCACCAACGCGTGTTTCTATATAATTATTTTTGTTAGCGATTTCTATATTTTTCTTCTGTAATTCTTTCATCGCTAATTTTAAGGCATCATAGACACAGTCATTTCGTTTATTTTGTCGCTTTGATGTTGTAGAGATTAAATTATGTCACACAGTTCTCTTTCAAGAGATTTTTACATCTCTTTTGATATAACTTTCAATAACCGCTTGATATCAATTTGTACGTTTTTGTAATATTTTTCTGTGTCTTAAGCATTATCTTCCTCATCCTTTTCTTCTCCATCACCGAGAACGTAGATAGAGCTACGTCTCGGGGAATGTTCAAGATAATCTTGGCATGTCCATCCTAGATTCTCAGCGGCTTTTAGTGCATTCCTCTGCTTGTTAGTAAGACCAGAGCAGTTTCCATTTAAATGCATTATTTTCTCGCACTGATTACATTCTAATCCAGGATTATATTTAGTTATATTTTTTCCACATTTATCACATTTTGTTATGTTGACGGTAGATTAATACAAAGCTTATGGAACTAACTTAACGTGATTTTCGGTCAAACGAACGACGGTGAATTAAATAATAAAAACGAAAGAATAAAAGTCGACTTCAAAAACAAGGAGTGGGTTGGTTCGACTGTGTTTATGTGACTATGTTTATGTCCGTTAGGAGATATCTTAGTCAATTGTGTGCCGATTTTGATGATTGCTTTTTTATTAAATAGGTTACACTTCCTACGTAGGTCACAATTAAATATATGTAATTTAAAGAAAATTATCCACCACTAAGGGTGCCAAAATAGGGGATGCAATATTTAATGGAACTAATGTAGTTAGACAATAATGAGATTTTGATATTCCATAGTCCACTCAAAAGGTTAAAAAATAAAATTTTAACAAAATGTTACACCAGACATCAGAGAACTAAAAAGAAAATAATTTCACATTATGAAGTTGGGTCTTTAATTCTTCTTTTGTAACATGTCTTAGCAGTTCTCTTCAGCACTTCAGGATGTGAACAAGGAAGGAAACACGATTCTAAATATCCATCGACCTCCTGCACGTCTGACCAGGTCGCCACTCCATCTAGTAGGGTGGCGCCCTACAGTTCTCTTCCCGAGACGAATCTCCTACTCCAGCTAACCTCCATTCCATTGGGTGTCAATTCTACGAGCTATATAGCTTGCCCATTGCCTTTTAAGCTTAGTGATCCAGTGGGCTGTGTCGGTTACTTAATTGTTGTGATGGTGATTGGTTTGCAAGATGTAGTTATTTTTTTTTAATAAAAAGTAAACGAAAATGTTACGAAACAGGCCACAGCATCCACTTACCATCAGGTGGGCTATGTGCTCGGTTGTCTTCTTTACTCTACAAAAAAAAAACCCTTTTGTTAATTTCAATAACATGCGAAGAAGTAAAATAAAAAAATTGTATAATTAACGTAAGAAAAAGTTAAACCAAAAATATGAAAACATTATTTAAAATAGGTCTTGGTCAGCCGTTTAAAATTCTTGTCCAATTCCTAGGCCGCACACATCGTGATTGAATTCTGGCGATAAAACTTCTCCTTCGACCTATCACAACCCTTTTGAATTGAGTGCTATTTATTACATGATTTCCAAAAATAATACTATGAATGTCTGTTTCCTAATTCTTATAATGATAATTTTGAATTAAGCTAATATTATAATCAATACTTTAATTATATAAATAAAATTAAAGGGTCTCTCTGTAATATTAAAATGCCTTTTTAATTAACAGACAGAGGAGCAATGCTAGGAGTGATCTATGCTATATTTTATCAGAAAAACTTGCAGTATTTTTTGTGAAATGAAAAAATTTATAAAATAAATATTATACCATTTATTATATCAAATTTTTCATCAAACCATTGATGATTATTTAAAAAAAAACTTAAATTGAAGCCACTTTAATAGATCCCATCCAGGCGAAGCGGGTCGATAGACGTACATATTATAAACTTCTTATTTGAAACGTGCTGTAAAACATTATGAAGATGTTATTTTCGGTATTTTATTTTTATTTAAGTTATTTATATGACTTATCCGTGGTATATTAAAACTGAAAGGAGCACAAACGTTCTGGGCCCGCTGGATTAAACGTATGTTTCTGGACCGTGGTAGCTCAGATGGTTAGCGCTCGCTGCAAATTTCACAGTACACGAGCAAACCGGGTTCAATCCCCGCCTGTACCAATGAAATTGTTAATTGCAATTTTAAGTGCTGATTTACACCAATGAAATTGTTAATTGCAATTTTAAGTGCTGGCGTCCCGCAAGGCGGTATACTTTCTCCATTAATTTTCTCAGTTTTTATAAACTTGATCACATCTATTCTTAACTGTTCGTACCATCTGTATGCTGACGACCTCCAAATTTACTTGCACTCATCTATTGAAGAGCTCCATGACGCAATTAGAATGTTAAATCTGAACTTTGAAGCTGTAAAAGATTGGTCTAGGCGTTTTGGTATATCAGTTAATCCAACGAAGCGTCAAGCTATAATCGTAGATAGCTTGAGAATGTTGTCCAAAAATGATGTGGCAAGCCTATCTTCTGTCTATTACAGTGATATACTGATACAGTTATCTTCCTCTGTAAAAAATCTTGGCTTGTGTATGGATCACACAATGAACTGGTGTACGCATGTTAATGAAATTAGCCGCAAAGTCTTTGCCACCTCACGATCCCCCTATCATCTGAAGAACTTTCTTCCAACCAAGACTAAGCTAACACGCGCGCAAACACGCCCATTATTGATTATGCAGATGTGTGCTACGCAGATTTGAACCAAAATCTTCTTAACAAGCTAGAGCGTCTTCTCAATAACTGTATTAGATATATATTTGGTCTCCGAAAAAATGATCACATCTCTCATTATCGTGAACGCCTGAAATGGCTTACTATCCGACAAAGACGAAACTCTAGAATTCTGCTTGTTCTTTTATCAATTTTGAATAATCCAACTTCTCCAACATATCTCAAGGACAAGTTCCAATATCTCTTTTCAACTCATTATAAGGTTCTTCGCTCCTCATCTAATCATAAGATCTGTATTTCATCTCATTTCACGGGATACGCCAACAATTCCTTTACTATTCATGCAACACTACTCTGGAACTTCTTGCCCGAAAACATAAGAAGAGCGCCAAGTAAGGACTGTTTTAAAAAGTTGGTACATGATTTTTTTTTTGAAACGAAGCTATGGTTGATATTAAGAATGATGATGATATATTTAGATGTTTTATTATTTGCAATTTGATATATATATGATACATATTTTGTTCATATATTTACATATACTATATATAAAGTTTTTGTATATTATATGTATATCTTAGTATGTATGTATATATATATATATATATATATATACACATACATACATTTTTGTGGCAGGTGCAAATACATAGATATATATATATATATATTTGCACCTGCCACAAAATCTCATCACTCCACGGGTTGACTGGCAGAGAATGCCGTTAGGCATTAAGTCCGCCCTTTGATACCCTTGTTATTAAGGTGTCAACAAACAAGATTTAATAAATTTATTAATAAATTTACTACGTGCTCGGCGGTGAAGAAAAACATCGTGAGGAAACCTGCAGGTCTGAGAAATAAGGAAAAAAATATTTCGAAGAGATGTGAAGTTCGCTAAACGCATTGGGGTAGCGCGGCGGACACTTCCTTGCCCTAAAACCCTCTCAGAAATGAGGGGAGGCCTGTGCCCACCAGTGGGACGTATATAGGCTGTAACTTTAACTTTACTTTTCTGGACAATAAACATGGACCATATACCGTGTCACAGTAGTTCAATTTCGATAGCATTAGGCTCTTGATCAATGATTTTCTCATTTCGACACTAAGGAATTTCCTGATTCATGATTTGTGCAATAATTTCGTAGTATGATATGAAATAAAATATATTTTAGTATTAACTGAATCATTTAGGAGTAGTTATGGAATTTATTTAATTACATATACGTCAGGTGGTGATTGGTGGCATGTTTTATCGCATGACGCGGTCGCTTGCTACTTAAGTAGGGAGTGGTTGCGTCGGCGAGTCTTATAAATAGCAGCTGTTTTTGGCTCGCCGCTCACTTAGCGGTCAGCCACCGTAGAGTCTACTACACCTGAAGATGCCTCGTGTAGAGGCGAAACACGTGTCGTATTTTCATCGGTGGTGTGTCTTTCCTAGTGTAGTGGTGGTGGGAGTAGTGGTGCTGGGATTAGTGGTGACGGGGATAGTGCACGCAATCGAGGGAGGGCGGAAGGTGCTCTTCAAACTAGGTAAGACACATCATTTTATTTCATTAAGCGGATATTGGCAAAGTAAATATTTACAACTTTATATAATTAATGCGCAATATTGCCTAAACGAGAATAGCCTATGCTGAAAAGGAGTATTTAGTTTAGCCGGCTAATCTTAAATTTATTATTTACACCAACAGTAGGCGTTAAGTACACATTATATATATATATATATATATATATATATATATATATATATATATATACATATATATATATATATATATAATAAAAATTTATAAAAATATGATACTACAACGGCTAAATAGGCTACTGAAATTTTAATCCCACTAACCATAAAGTAACAAGGCGATCCAAGGTAACGGGAATTGTTTTGAAATCATCAATTGCAATGAATACATTAAAGTAAAAAAATATCAATATTATAATAAAATATGGACCACTAAGGTAGAACTTATACTACGGACATGAAAATCTCTAGAATCATTTTGTAGAAAGCAGCTATAAAATTATAATGGATCATGAATTAATCCATTACAAAATATCGTATTTTTGCTTAATATAGAAATAGGAATAGGAGCTTGCTGTTAATTTTTAATATTCCTTGATCAGAATTGGTATAAAACAACTGCAGAAGATATTGTTTTGTTAGCATTTCGAGTTAACGAATATTCTAGCTCTATAATACATTATTATTATCTTTGTTGGTGGTAGGACTCTTTTTATTAAAGAGTCAATTCGAGTGTACAAATTACTGTTAACACCTTTTTCTGAGGACACTATGTGAAAGCTAAGGGCAGTTATACATGGTAGAGCTACGCTGCACTTATTGTGGTTGTAGCACGAGTGAGTCGGCTCGACCGAGGAAGGACCACGCTCTTACAGAAAAATCGGAATAGTTGCTTAATGCTGCTGTGTTTCGTATGGTGAGTGTAGAGAACCGGTGACTCTTATTACTGGAAATGAGGCATTTCATCATAGTCCTCAAGGGTGACAACGCATCTGCATTTCTATTTTTAATTAAAAATAGATGTAGATGTTTATGAGTTACAGCATCCATTTACCATCAGGTGGACTGTGAGCTCGTTTGTCACCAATGTAAAAAAAAAATCACTATGTTTGGAGATTGCTGCCCTCGGGTTTTCTCTTGGGTGGACGTTCCCAGTAGAATACATATCAATCTGTAATCAAAAGTGGCGCTATAGAACAAAAATCAATCTGCTAATTTAAGTGACAATATCTCGGTCATAGATCAAAAGCCCACAACTGATAAGGAAGAAACTTTCTCGTGTGGCAGCTTCGAAACCTCGTAGCACGACAGAAGGATAACCTTTCCGTCGTTGTAGTTAAAACTTGAAGAGCCAAATAGTGAAACTAAAGGAGATTTTATTTGTGTAGGATTTTAGCAAATAGAAGTTCTGTAACTAGTTTTTTTTTTGTACATTGAATACCAAGGATCTCGTGATAAGTGTATACCACACAGTGGCCCTTGGAAACATTTTTACAGATTCAATCGCGTTTAAATTTTTTTTTTTAAATTTTTTAATTCCCGACATTTCGGGCATTTTACAGCACCCATGATCACAGGGTAGTCTCAATCAAAATTCATATTCTTTGTTACTCCTGAAGACTGAGATTGATTGCTATGTTACCAGTACAAAAAGTCTCCGGTTCTTAACACTAAAAGAAAATTAAAGCAAAGCAACAGCATTTAATCGTAGCTCTGCTGGGCACAGGCCTCCTATATTTAAGAGGGCTAAAATTATGGCTATCCTCTGCTCCCTGGCAGACGAGTAGGTGAGATGTTCTCGGAATATTCACATTTAGACTTGCAAGTATACTCACGATATTTTCGTTTACCGCCGAGAAGGTAATTAATTAGCACTTATTATTGCAAACAATTTTATCTTTGCCGGCGACTCTTTGAACATACATAGAAGCATTGTGCAGCTATTTAACGCTTACTTAAAGCAGGTATTCCGTGAGAGTAGGTAGGGCTATGGTTCTTCCCTATTCAAGTCAATCAATTCCTACTGCAGCCATAATACAGTTTTTCTTCATTGACACTAACATACGATGTATAATACAGTTTGTATATAAAAAAAATTATATACAAACTGTACTTTGAATAACGAGTATTAAAAGTTTCTTGAACACACAAATGTTTCCACTGTAGTTTGCGTTAAAATATCTAAGCCGTAATTCCGCCATAATAATAAAACAAATATAGGGGCGGAAAATTTAAGTTCCGCCCCTATATATGTTTTATTATTGAATTCTTAAGCGATTTTTTATCTAACATTGTCGCTGTAGCTTTCTAGTACAACCAGCCCCGTTAACTTTCGCTAATCGCAGTAATTACGATGCGAACCGGTGATGGAAATTTCAACTCTTCTGTTGGCTTCATCCCAGCGTAGGTCCTATTAATTTAACTGTGAGGTTCATACAGGTAGGAGTTTAATTTAAAATTAAGTAAAAGCTTTTATTAAATCTTTACTTTTATTCTCAACAATAAAAATCACGTTGTTATATAAAAATTGTTTGTTCTTAAATTGATTAGCCATTATCATTCTTCAAGTGAATTATTTTATTTTATATGCGAGGGTATATAAAGTAAAATTATTCACTTTCAATACATAATTTATAGTATGTGGCAGCCTTTGACAAAATGTTTCTCAATTCATCAAATTTCTGAACTTGTGGTTCGTTAGTGTAAGCGCTTTCACATTGCAAGCTGCAATTTAAAGTTTTTCATTTTAAAATACGAAATAGTACGGTTTTACTATTTACTGTATCATTTATAAAATTTTATAAAATTTTATAAAATTTTATAAAATTATATAATTCACGCGCAATATTAAGAATAATGAATTTAAATAAAACCAGTTTTTACGTATTTTATAGCGTTTATTAATTTATTTTATATTTCCGATCCCAAGCAGATGGTAGCACCCAGCCATCTTCTCTATTGAAATTAGGATGTTTTTCGATTTCAATAGCCTCGCGAATCATCCTTGGTGTTCTTTATCGAGGATTTGTGGTCTATCAAATCTGATGTAGTGACGGGTGCGATCCTGTACGTGTTCACAGACTGCAGACTTCCCGGAGCGTCAATTCTTCACATCAGCTACGTGTTCTTTAACGCTGGTTTTTATTAATCTTTTAGTTTGTCCTATGAAAGAGAGACCACATTCACAATCAAGCTTGTACACTGCTACATCTTGCAGAGGGATATTACACTTGACTGATGATGAAAACTGACTAATCTTCTACGGCGGCTTGAACCATGTTTTAATAGAAGCACGCTTGAAGATGTAGCCAATCTTTTCAGTGACACCTCTGACATATGGCAGTACAGCAGGTTCACTCGACTGTGTTTTAAATTATGTACGAGCAGCTATGCAGGTCTAGAGATACCAGTATCACTGCGACCTAAAAGATCTATTGTGATCGCTGCCATGTCTACAGTTCACTGCTAAGCCCTACGTCCTCAATGAATAGAAGGAGTTGCTTAGCTGTGAGTAATTTCACTTCTTCTGGGCGAAGTACATAGTTTCCCAGATAAGTGCTGCGTTTGCGCATTAAGGGTCCGCAATTTTTCAGGATGTGTAAAGGCGTTTCCTCCTCTAGGGAGCAAAACCGGCACATCCTTGAGTTGCTTAGTTCCAGGATGGACATGTGCTTTTTAAGACAACAGTGTCCAGTCAGGGCTCTTACCAGAATGCGCAATTTATTTTTACCTAATCCCAGGGCTTCGGAAGTGAGTTTACGATCGAAACCCCGGATTAAGGTTTCAGAATGTTTTAAGCCTGATGTATCAGACCAGATCATAAGTGATTTATTGTGGTAAAGAGTTTCCAGGGTCAATCGGGCGCGGCTTTTTCGATTCCACACAATAGCTCAAGTCCAAATTGTGTACTGTTTGAGCCCTCCCGTGCGAGCTTGTCGGCAGTTTCATTGCCTACAATACCCGCATGACCCGGAACCCATCTAAAAATCTACCTTGTTATTACCTCCCAAGGCGTTTAGGCGGTTCACACAGTCTCCAACTAGCACGAGTTCACCAAGTTTCATCTCAGCGCTAGCAGTGCTGCTTGACTATCAGAGTTAATATAGATCATATGGTTAACGTAGTGTTTTTGCAGATTGATTTCCGATGCAGGTGAAAATTTCTGCTTGGAAGATAGAGGTGAATCTACCTAAATTCATACTAAGTTTGAACTTGGGTCTCTCCCCATAAATTCCAAAGCCTACTTTGAGGCATATCTTTGACCCATCGGTATACCATATAAGGCTACCGTCCTCAAAGATGACCTGTCCATTCAGCCAGTCTTCTCTGTAGGGTAGTTCCAGTGTATACTTTTTGTTAAAAGTATATAGTGGACGCATGATATCTGAGATCATGCATAAGACCGGTGTTTCCTTGTTTGAGTCGAGCATGGATCTCAATCTATAGGAAAGCAAGCTCAATCCGCCTTGAGCGTTAATCCTATACAAGCTAGCCTTCGCCTCCTTGTCTAAGTAAAGATCAAGGGGCGTTAGGCCTAGAATTGCATTAAGAGCCGCTCCAGGCGATGATCGCATCGCTCCAGTTGCCATTAAGCAGGCAGTCCTTTGTAGACTATTTAGTCTGTCCGCAGTCGTCTTTTGGTTGGCCTTATTTCACCAGACAGTGGAGGCGTAGGTAAGAGTCGGCCTCACTATATTGCTGTATAGCCATAGGATCATACTGGGAGGCAAGCCCCAGTTGTTCCCGACCATGCGACTGCACGTACCTAAAGCAATCTTTGCCTTATGACATACATTGCTAAGGTGCGAGTTCCACGTTAGTTTATGGTCAATTGTTTCGCCCAAGTACTTAACTTCTGTGGAGAATGGTACTTCTTTACACTTAAGTTTTGGTGCGACTAAATTGTCCAACCGTCTCTTTTTGGTAAAGGATATTATAACAGTTTTATCAGCATTAATCGATAAACTGTTAGGCCTGCACCAGTTGTTTATGGTGTTTAGGGCTCTTTGTATGATTGATGATAAAGGACTTTGGCAAAACCGCCTCACAATGATCACAAGGTTATCAGCAAAACCCAGTGTGTCAATGCGAGGGTCTGCCATCTTGTACAATAATTGGTCAACCGCAAGAGTCCAAAGGAGGGGTGACAAAACACCAGCTTGTGGACAGCCTCTTGTAGTTGCAATCTCAATCGATGCTTGAAATAGCTCTATTTTTGCCTTTCTGTTTGAGAGCATCGACTTCACCCACCTGATGGATGTGGGGTCAACATTTTTAGATGTCAGGCCACCAACCAGCAGTGATGTAGGGCTACTGTCAAAGGCGCCCTCAATGTCTATAAAGGTACAAATAGCTATTTCTTTATCCTCCAGAGCTTTTTCGACCCTGTCAATAACACTGATCAGGGCTGTTTCCGTAGATTTGCCTCTGCGGTAAGCATGCTTGTTGTAGTGTATAGGTCTTGTAGCTAGTGGATAGACTGTGGCCGGTTTCACTCGTTCACTGTGATGTAGGCGCGGGACCCTAAGTTTGTTGTCGTGCAAAACTTGCTTGACATGTTGGAGTTCGGCGATCAAGTGTTTACTATCACAGATTCCTCTTACTCTCTGAAACAAAGATTTACCCACGGTAGGTAACTGTGAAGAATGGTGGTGAGAATTACTGTTTCCACCGTTTCACCACTTTTAAGTCACATTTTTCAATGTACGAAACCAGTGTGTTTTAAAATAGGGTAAAACTGAGCCGTGCGATTCCACTTTGGCATTAGTCTCGATTCTCGACGCAAAGCTTCAATGGAGTCCGTATAATATACATTAGCTAGCGAACGTTCCACGTTCCATATAATCCTATTGGGTACAGATTAAATAAAACATTTTTACTCAGCTACATTGCTCCCTTCCGATAACCGTTATCGCCCCGGGAGTGACGTTAGAGACGACAATGAGAAACGAAAATAACTATGAGTACCATCGTTCTAGTAACAATTAGAAAATAAACTGCAGTTGCCAACCTACATGTTAGCGTGGAAAATTGGCAATTATCGTTCAAATATCTAATTTTTCTACGAGATTTTAAAGCGTCCGTTAGCTTGCAATAACTGAAGTTATGTAAAGCATTAAAAATACTGTATCGGTTTTATTCCTAATAAACCGTGTTGTTTTTTTTAAATACATCATAATAAATTCTTTTTTTGTAAGATAATGATAGATAGCTTTTTGAAATAAGGGTAAGCCGTGTGGTAGCGGCATAATGAAATTATCTCATCCTAAAGCCTAAAAGTTTTTAAAGATTGTGATAGATTGCGGTATGACCGTCTCGTATTAAATGTAAAAATATCCGCTACACCCTATCATCCCGTGGGTGTCGTAAGAGACAACAGAGGGAAACTAAAACAAAAGATGAGCAGCAGCAACTTTCTGATAATAACTCAAAATATTAAAAAAACTGCGGTTGCCAACCCGCCTGTCAAGCGTGGCAACTATGGAAAAATATGAGGCAATCTATGGAAGTGTTCAGTAGTAAACTTTTACAGGCTGTTATGGATGGATTTTTTATAGAATATAATATCTCCAGACCGGCGACAGGAAGCAACGTCAAAAGTACGGGATCAACCCGCATGCGAAGCGTGGCTATTAAGGTAAAAGCTCTCTAGAGAGGTGTCAAACAATGTAGTGTCGAAAGCTGACGAATAACGAGAACAAGAAAAAAAAGGAGCTTACTTACTACTATAACTTTTTGGTTTTAGTTTTTGCTAATGAAAAGTAACTTATAATAACTTCCGACGGACATTAGTAAAAGATACGCCGGAAATATTCATTTTTTATAATACGGTAGAAAATTTGGGTTAGTTGCACATTGCTGTATTAATTACGTAAACGTATACTGATTCAAATAAATCTGACGGTCGTTTTAAAGTAGTGAACATGAAATGGGTGGGATCATTACTTATGTCGGTATCCAATATTCAAATTGTCATTTTCTTGGATCGTTAAAATACATTAATCTAATGATTTCTTATATTTACGCGAACACTACACATTGAATAAAACTATTTTTTTACGGATTATATCCCGTTTAATTAACTTTTTTATTAATTCCCGACGTTTCGGGTGCTTTACAGCACCCATGGTCACGTGGGACTGAGGTGATTGACGTCCCGATGTCAGAGTTAATCCGGAGTGCCTTCAGCTTTTTAATTATTAATTTTGGTCCGATCTACGCAGAATAAAAAAGTTAATTAAACGCGATATAATCCGTAAAAAAATTATTCAATACATTAATCCAATCACAAATAAGCAGTAATTATAAAAATAAGTGGATTCATAATAAAATAATTTTTAATTTATAAGATTTTGTAATCTGTGTGACTATGGATGTTTGTTTTAACATTCCTAATCTATTATTTTTTTTATTTTTTTTAAGTTAATTTGTAACCGTAATTGGTTTTAATGAGGACTAAAGTACCTGTGAGACGTTTTTTTAGTTCTGATAAAAAAAATACTTTAAAATAATATAATAATTGGCAATGTAACCCAATTCATTTATAACAATGAGTGGTTGTCCAGTGATTATAATTAGATCATAATTCAATAATTTTTTAAGTTTGTACACTAAACAAGCTATATTTCACTTCAGCTCTCAGTATATGTATTTTATGTATTATCTATACTATCAACTGCACAATAATATAAAAAACACAGAAATCTAATATGCACGGCTGTTCCTCAGGACCTCCTCAGGAGAGGACAAATCCTCCCCCTATTCCTATTCAAGAAAAGCGCGTGTTTAGGTGAGGTGAAAAAGTGCGCTTTTCTCCACGGTCTCCATCTCCATTTGCGAACGGACCCTCCCCGAAACCGTTAAGTGTAGGCCATTACGCTAGCAAAAACGAGTACTCGTAAGCACCAGCCTTTTTGACTCAACGGACAGATGTGGTCAATCGCTCCGACGCCGAGTAAGAGAGTTACGGAGGATCGCCATACCACGCCGACTCTATACCTCAGGCAGGTCATGTGCGTTACTCTTAGTTCACCATGGGTATTTGTATATGCTATTTTTCTCGCTCTTTGTAAACCTTACTTGAAAGTGTTTGCAATAAGAGATTAAAAAAAAATTTTATTAGAGAACTCGAGACGGGAAAGTCGATTTAACCCGGCAGAACTCGCGCCCTTAAATGTTACGCAAGCACTTGCGTATACAGCATTTTGGTCACGCTAAACAAGAAGTCTTTTAAATACCTAAACCATAGCGTGTGGATTATTTTTGTTATGAATATAATAATACTCATTAGATTTTATGAATTAAATATTTATTTAAAGATTTTAACCTAAAATTTCTTAAAACAAAACATAATATCTTAATCCTCATCACCTAGACTTACATAATATATCACATAAAATGTTTGCATGTTCTGAACATACATTTTATTACAGTAAACATAAGCCTTTTTCGTCACATTACAATTTCCGTGATAAATAATTTGACTATTGATACCTGCTATATTCAAAATGGAAAAAAAATCTCAGTGGCCAACTACAGGCAACTCGAGCTACAGAATATTCTTCTTTCAATCTACCGACAACATCTTTGGTTTTATTGTAAAATGTAATTATTTCAGGTTTTGCGTCATCTCCAGTTTCAGGATCAATTTGGTCGTCACTAAGAAGAGTACTAATCATAAGAAATTTTTTATTGATCTTTTTGTTTAGTAACTAATCATAAAAAAATTTGCGTGCAATATGGAAATCCTACCCCTTTCTGCTACTCATAACTTTCCTAACAGTACTCCTTCCCTTCTTGACTTAATAATGGTGTCATCGTCAAATCTAGTTTTCAAGCACGGACAGTGTCCTGCTAATGCATTCTCTTATCACGATTTAATTTTCCTTTCGTAAAAACTACGCCCTCCTGAAATCAAACCTAAATTAGTTCTGCGACGTAATTTTGGAGGAATGGATATTGAAGATGCTCATAGTATTGACTGGTCAGTGATTGAGAGAGCACTCAGCTTTATGACGTTCACCCACCAATGCATTATGTGAGACTCAAAGACTTACCTACTCCATGGATCTCTGATGATCTGGAAAGGCTAATTTTGAATAAGAATGCGGCATTGTCAAAGCTTAAGAGGAATAAAACAGAGGAAAACCTAAGGAAATACGCCAAAATCAGGAATCGCTGCAACACATTATGTAGAGATGCACAATGATGCCATATTCATACATCAGTCGAGAACGGTGACTTATCTAGGGTGTGGAAGTTTCTTTAAACAGTTGGAGTTGATAGAACATCCCTTAATGCTTCACCTCCTAGTGTTGATCTTGAACTATTAAATCAACATCTTTCTAATCCTTCTAGCTCTTTTGATAGTGAACATAAACTGCAAACACTTCGTTCTTTTTCTGTAACTCCGACTCCTAATTATCCTTCGTTCATTTTTAGTCAGTTTACTGTATGTGATGTTAAGAAGATTATATTATCCATCTCCTCAAATGCTGTCGGTAGCGACAATTTTAGCCGTAATATGATTGTTTCCCTCCTTGATGTTATCAGTCACATTATCACTTATGTACTTAATGCATGTGTCTCTTCCTCTAAATTCCCTCAAGCCTGGAAGAGTGCTCATGTTAAACCTCTTCCAAAGAGATCTAATCCCGTCAAACTCTCTGATTTCCGTCCCATCTCGATCTTACCTTTCCTTTCTAAAGTCCTTGAAAAACTTATTTGCCAACAGCTCACCCTTTTCCTTAATAAGCACTATTTATTGAATTCTTTACAATCCGGTTTCCGTCCTGGTCATAGTATGGCTACTGCCTTAATCAAAGTTACTGATGACATACGGTAGGGTATGGATAATAAAAAACTCACAGTCATGATCTTGCTTGATTTTAGTAATGCGTTCAATACTGTTGACTTCGATATACTGTTTAATCTGTTGTGTTCCCTTAACATATCCCCATCAGTAATTACCTGGTTTCAAAGTTATCTCTGTGGCCGTCGACAGTGTTTTCGTGTCGATAAAACTCACTCATCTTGGTGTGATATTACTGCAGGCGTGCCGCGGGGCATTATGTTGTCACCTTAACTCTTTTTCATTTTCATTATTGCAATCACTTATAAAATATTTCTTTCTACCACATGTATGCGGATGATGTCCAGATTTACACCCAGTCAACTCTTGAGAATTTTCCGAATGCAATCGCTACATTGAATAACGGTCTAAATATTATTCATGATTCCAATCATACATCATATGGCCTTAATTTCAATCCTAAAAAGTCACAGCCTATCATTATTGGTAGCCAGAGCTTTATCTCAAGAATTGACTGGTTCTCCGCACCACCTATCCGTATTCGATGGAGTTGTAATCCCTTACTTTGTCAATGTAAAAAATCTTAGTATTTATGTGGATACGCCAACTGAATGAGGTAAGTAAGAAAACCTTGGTCACTGCGTCGCCTTCGATAATTTATTCCCATTCCTACAAAAATTATGCTCGCACCGTCTCTTCTCCTTCTGATTCTCGACTACACTGACGCAAGCTATGTAAACATAACTGAGGACCAGCTAAATAAGCTTGAGAGACTTCAAAATACTAGTATTCGGTTCATATTTGGATTGCGCATATTTGATCATATTTCCCAATTTCGCTCACATCTCAAGTGGTTACCTATCCGACGTCGCCAGAACATGCATATTCTTTCTATTCTGTACTGTGTATTATTTCACCCTTCTACTCCTCCCTATCTAAAGGAGATTTTTAATTTTGTAATGCTTCCGGGGGAACCTCTACGCTCTTAAATAAAATTCATTTTAAGGGTATCAACTCACAATATATAATTTTTTAATAAATCTTTTGCTGTCCAGTCTATTAAACTCTGGAATGCCGCCCTACCTTTGCATATACGTGAAGCACAAACTATTGAAATCTTTAAACGACTACTTAGAGAGCATTACTTGTCTCAATCGTTCGGACACCGTTAGGATAAATTATGTGATTATGTATTTATTGTACTTATCAACTTTATATTATTGTTTGACAAATTTTGTAATTTAAATATTTATTTTTGGGTAGACATATAAGTTTGTTAAGATATTTATATATGTGTATGTATATGTATACAGGGTATTTTTGAAACGCTCCCGAAAACGAAGACAGACGACAGTACTAACTATATCTTTGATGATGGGTGAAATATAAAATCGATCCTGATGAAAAAAAAAATCATCTTTTCACAACGTTTTATTAGCTTTATTCACGCTCCATCGTGTTAGTATAGTTAAAATAAACGATAATTTCAGTAAAAAAAATTATGAAAATTCTTAAACATAAAACCAGCAGTGGAATTACTGAATTACAATCAGCTGACTAGGGGTCAATGTACGCGCGAACGCCGAATTCACGCGGCTTGCAACTAGCGATGGTACCACAATACCTAATAACTTACAACACTTGTCTAAATACCTAACTTATCTACTTAACCTACTATTTGCCACTGTGCTTGTCTCCACGTAGCCACTTTAATTCGAATTCACAGGTTAAATCAACCAAATAACTGGTTCGATTCCCCGCTAATGAAAAAAATACTTAAATAAAATGTTAACAAGGTTAGAGTCATGCTTTTTTATCCATTGTGTAGGTATGTTTATTATTCTGATGTATTCAGTTATGTACCTATTCAGATCAGTTCAGTACTAAGTTATTTAAAAAAAATTAGGTATGAAAGAGCTAACCGATTGTCCGTGGCCTTATGAGATTCTCCAAGGCATATTAACATGTTGCAGTATTCACGAACACTATAAACGTGTTAGGGTACCTACGCGTTAGGCATTATTAAAACAAAACAAAAAACACAAAACGTTACAACAAGAACAATATCATTAATTAATAAATAACAAGTAATAACGACAATAATTTAATAAACAAAACAATTGAACTATCGCTCGTGATAGTCAAGACGGAACTGTCTCAAAAACTAAAATTATTAATCAATCCCGCCAAAACAAATGCGCATGAAGTAACGTCCTTGAAGCATGTGTAAATTCTACAGCGCGAGGCGACACGAGGCAGCGTGTGTGTGAAAGGGAAGGGTAGAGTGAGTAGTATAACTAATGCATTGTTTCATACCGATCTAGGTAAGAGTTCGGCGCCCGCGAGGATATTGACCCTATTGTCAGCTGATTTTCTTTTTTAAGTTTCACTGCTGGTTTTATGTTTAAGTATTTTCATGATTATTCGGGATCGAATTTCTTTGTGACCCATCATCATAGGTATCCTTAGTACTATCATCTGTCTTCGTTTTCGGGAGCGTTTCACAAACACCCGGTAAATTATATTTTTTACTTTATCTTTTATTATGTATTAGTAATTTATATTATTTCATGTATTAGTTATTTATATGTTATTTTGTTGTATATATTGTCTATATATCGCATGTATTGATATTATATTTTGTATATTTATATTGCACCACCTACCTACTATTTATTGTTTTATTCCTTTACACCTTTGGTTGCCTGGAAGAGACCGCTATATGGCGATAAGGCCGCTAAATTGTACATATAATCTGCTTTTTGTTATGTCATTTGTATATTTGATTGTGGTGTACAATAAGGTATATTCATTCATTCATACGTTTAGTCAGCAATTCGTCGGCCAATGGGATAGATGTTAAATAATTATCTGCTGTAATATTTCTTCCAGAATTTAGAATATCTTTTGATAAACGAGTAACAACACAGATGGGGAATTATCATATTTACAATTTATTATATTACATGCCATTTGGTTGTTTCCCTGGATAAATCTCTAAATTACTTGTACAATATGAATGCGCATCACATAGTGCATACACTTATATGTGATATATATGTGACCTTGTTCTTATATTGGTACGTTGTGGATGATAATTCCACTTGGTAATTTTATCCTTGCCTAAGTAATATAAACCGTGCTCGGATTGACTTGAATAAATCTCACCTTCTTCATATTCGTATGATGACTGTTCTGTGTCAGTGCAATGTTCACTGTGCTCACTATCTCCGTCACTCTCTGTTAATCTTACTATCTGGGTCCTCTATTTTCTCCGTACCTTCTTCCATCAGCCACGCCAAAATTTGTTGCTCCCTTTTATCCATCTACAATAAACATAGATCTCATTTTATTATTTTAAATTATAGTTTATACAAAACTTTCACTTTTAATTAAAAAACCGACAAAAAGGTAGAATATAAACATTTGAAAAAAAAAAAAAACTTACTCTCAAAAACAATACTTACATCGATACTCGCGCGATCAGCGAAACCCCGCGCGTTGGAGTTGAATCGAACACACCTTCCTCTATGACTGACTGGAGCACACTAACCCAAGGCCAAACTATGTTGCGGGACGGTGAGGGAATAAAACTCACCTACACGGCGCAAGAGACCGTCAGGTAGGTTTTCGACTGAATGGTGCCATATTTAAATTTACCTTGAGCAAAATGCTCATAGCGCGTGTTCTCGCGGGTTAAGTAAGAATCTCGTTCTATTTTGCCAAAGTAGTTTGGTGGCAGAGTGTTTGTTCCAAATTTCATGACCGAGCAAATTCGGTCTATCCATCATAACTTTCATAGTATCGGCATTTTTAATCTTTATTTACAAGATTTTTTGTATAATATATAAGAGGGGACAAACTAGCATGCCGCTCACCTGATTGTACGTGACTATCGTCACCCACAAACAAGTGCAACATCAGGAGAATTGCAAATGCATTTCCGGCCATTTAAATACGACTTCTTGAACTAAATATCATAATAAAACCTGCATGTGTAAAAATTATTATTAGATATTTATAGTACGCCGACACACATAGTTACCTTTGACTTACGCTCCGTTACCCTCTAGACAAGTCGAGGCCTGTGTTAGATTGATAAGCTGTTAATTCATATAATTTGTACTATATTATTTTTTAGATATATACTCTACGATAAAGAAAAAACCTAAAAATTTTAAATAGTTGTTAAAAATGTTAAATATCTATTAAAATTCATTTAATAATTTGAACAAACAAAATTATTGTAAATTTAAATATGTATAATAAAAAGTCCCGCTGAGTTTCTTGCTGGTTCTTCGCTGGACAGAGGTATTTTCCGAACCTGTGGTAAATAAAAAAATACTTTCAATAAGTATTATGTAATAATCTATATTGAATAAAAATCATTCTATTCTATTCTGTACTATTCTGTTCTGTTCTATTCTATTCTATTCTGTTCTATTCTATTTTATTCTATTATTTTCTATTATATTCTATCTTATCCTATCCTATCCTATCCTACCCTATCCTATTCTTTCCTATTATATTATATTATATTATATTATATTATATTATATTCTTTGGATAATGGCATAGATTGTATCATTGGATTTTGATAGGCTTATTTTTATTTATTCAAATCCTTTATATTAAATATTTTTTATTCCTTTAACTCATTTTAAATTAAAAACTGCAATTTAAAATTAAAAAAAAATCAGAGAATATATAATCCTTATCGAAGCACAATGTATGCTATCTAAATATATAAATATATAATAGATAAAAATAAAATAAATGATTTTACAACAAAGAGCTGTGGTTGCTCGGGGGCAAAGCGCTTGTTGTAAAGCAATCTGGGTTTGATCCCCGCCGGCACCAATGAATTTGTTGGTTTCAGGTTTGAGTATCGATTAACCGCGTACTTAGCGGTGAAGGAAAACATCGTAAGAAAACCTGCATATCTGAGACACAAAAAAAATCGAAGTAATGCGACGTCCACTTACAAGAATTGGTTAGCGCGATGGACATTTCCTTGCCATAAAATCCTCTCAGCGGAGGCATGCGCCCATTAATGTTATATATTATATAGGCTTTATTATGTTGCGCCATATGCGTCATACTTTTGAATAGGTGCTGCTTGCGGGGCTACTATATATATATATATATATATATATATATATATATATATATGTATATATATATATATATATATATATATAAATATAACATAGTTATTACTTATGTAATGACGCATTATATTCAAAACAGTGATTATGGTTTAAATAGTGTACAAAATTGCTTCATAGGCAAACCTAAAAATTATAGATAGATAGTAGCCCCTCATGTACCCGGCCATTTTATGTTTTTACGCTTCAAGTTACGGTGCCTTTCGGGAGGTCGCACGATACCGGTAGGCGCTAATGTAATGCCCGGTTTACATTATTCCAGTCTAGCGATCGAATCCAGCGCTGGATTGCTTACTGGAAAAATGTATATAATTGTTCATAATTATGGAATAGCAGGTAATTCAATTAAATTATTCATAGTAAATTCCCCGTCCAATATGTAAGTAAATGCAAATAACAAAAATGAAGCACCATTAGCATGTAAGGTTCGTATCCATAATTAACATTTCAATATTATAGTTTACAATATAAAAAGCTAATTCAATATTAGCAGTATAGTATATAGTTAAAAATAATCGTATTACCTAACCACAAATTCTTAGTAGATATGGTAATTAGGTAAAATGTATCTAATTAGGTATTAATATACCTACCCAGTATAACTAATCACAATAGGTACCTATGTAGGTATTATGATTAGATGAAAGGTACTTATCTAAACAGTTACTTACTTTTACTAAGTAGGTACTAATACCTACCCAGGCATTATTTACTTTATATTATTATACTTCTTGTTGATTTTTATATTACCTTTTCAAAGAGCTTAGACAGGATAAGTGGGATAATCTGTTGACGGACATCGAGCCATCACAAACTGTCTTCTGGCAGTTGACCCGAGCTCTGAAAGCAGAAAAATCCTCACCTATGCCGCCTCTCATCAGGCCGGGAAATCCCGATCTCGCATTTGACGACTCTGAAAAGGCCAAATGCCTCGCTGACAGTTTAGAGAGCCAATGTACTCCCTCGAGCAAACCTACAGATCCCGCTCACCTCGCAGACATCGACGCGGAGGTCAAGCGTAAGTCTACACTACCACCTGCGGGCGACCTCTAGAACCTGTGACTGTTGACGAAGTCACAGAAGTAATCAAAAGCCTTAAAAAGAAATCAGCACCCGGCCCCGATGGCATTAGCAATAGGGAACTGAAATCTCTCTCCGCGCCGCTAGTATGCCTCTTAGTAGGCATATTCAACGCTCTTTTTTCCAGCTGCTGCTTCCCGGATGCACGGAAAGAGGCAGACGTAATAGGAATCCCAATACCGGGTAAATCGCGCAACTTAGCCTCTAGTTACAGACCAATTAGTCTCCTCAGCACACTGGGGAAAGTTTACGAGCGACTCATATTGAATCGCCTTCGTAAATACGTCTTCACCAACAAACTTCTTCCAGACGAGCAATTCGGCTTCAGATCCGAACACTCGTGCACCGACCAGTTATATCGTCTAACAGAATACATTCTGAAAGGATTCAACCTGCCAGAAAGTTGTGGCAGAACCACCATAACCGGTGCCATCTTCCTCGATGTAGCAAAAGCGTCACAAAAGAAAAAGTCTGGCACGACGGCTTGCTTTACAAGCTGTATAAACTCAATGTGCCTGATAGGAATCACATACGCAATGTCCGAAGTCGTGCCAAATTTGTCACTAGTCGCCTCCACCCGCTAGTGAACAGCAGGAGCAAACTGTCCTTAAGACACCAAACTCCATCTTTATAAAGCGTGTGTAAGACCTATCATGTCTTACGCAAGCGTAGCTTTTGCGCACGTAAGCCATAATCATTTGTACGACCTCCAAAATAGATTCATTCGCATAGCCACCGGAGCTCGGTGTGTAATAGCGAAACTCCGACTTACACAGATATTGTCAACCACCGACGATCTTTGCGTATTTCAAGAATATGTCTCAGCGCTACTTCGAGCGGGCCGAAACACATATAAACCCGCTAGTGGTAAACCCAGCCACCTACGCTCCGACTCCGAGCGTTACGATAACCCTCCGGAGGCCCCGCTACGTTATAATCGAAGCCCCGTTTCGCTAGATGCCGACGACCGAAATGTCGCCGGCCAGTCACACTCAAATTATACAAATTCACCTAGTGCCACAAACACTGCTAGAACAACAACGGATGGGACGCAGCGAGTCCGCATACGGGCGCGCCGCACAGCCCTCCACACAGCGGACACAACGTACACCCGCGTCCCTGGGCGGTTCTCACTGTCCAGGACATTGAATGATACGAGTTAGCCGTCAGAGCTGGGGTCCGCTCCTTTGTTCGGACGGTGGTAAGACAACTCACCCATATCATGTTGCATTTTTCAGCGACATCAAGGAGTATTTGATGTTGATGTAATGATGATGTGATCACTGAACGCAATATTATCCCACTTCCTCGATATTATCGATTTTAGTGCAACGTCGCGTTCGCAACGTTTCACTAAAATAAATAATCTGCCCCCCCCCTTTTTTTATAGCTTACGGCCTTTCAGGCCGCGAGCTCTGATTTCGATTAAGCTGGAGGAGCCGCATAGGCTAACAGCATTAACATCACAGAAACTAGGCATCGAAAATGACGCGTGTGTGTGCGCCCACAGTTGGAACGCGACTACTTCGACAGGGTTTTGCCCACAAGGTCATGACGAAGGCCATGTGGTGATCGTTAGACCAATGTGTGAATCGTGTGACCAATAGAAACAACTGTCTCGTTACAATATCTCTTTATTACTCCTCACTTAACCTGTACATGTATTTATTACACTACTAGGAGGAGGAAGGCACATACCACTACACCTCCCCCATAACTTAAAAAAAGAACAGTTTTGTATTTACTGTATTTTACATTTTATTTTGTAGATTCTGATTACATTTACATTACTTTGTACTAAATACTTGTCATCTAATGCTGTTATCAATAATATGACCATTACAAAATGAAATATTTAAATATAATACATATCAACCCTGAATCTTATAATATAATAATACAGTTAATATTGAATATTAAAATAAAATACAATGTTAGACATGGATAAGTGGTAAGATAAAGTAGTTAAAAATATAAAATTAATTTTATATAAAAAAGAGATTATAACCTCATGATCATGATCAGGTTATACATATTACGCTATATATACGCATGCGATTTGATTTCGTTTACATTTTTATTTTGTACGTCATTAACCTGTCGTATTTTTGGTACTAACAAACGTTACAACAACACGTTAGCATGAACTTATCACATATCATATCATACCATATATTAATATTTTTAATATTAATTTTCCCTCGAGATTTAATTAATAAACTATAGTTCCTCGTTTAATCTATACTTCTCGTTTTTTTTGAATCCCCTGTTTTATATTTTCACGGATCAACAGCCGTGTAAATATTTTTATATTTATTTATTTTTATATATGGAGCGCTCGGATCACTCCCACATTTTAAAAATTTTTCTTAATTCTTGATTACCACTTTTATAATTATTATTTCTTAATAACGTGACGGGCGGTGACGAGGTTCGCCACCCGTCACGTTCTGTCTCCCGGAGGGGCGAAAAGTGGATTGCGAAGACCCGTCTGGCTACGATGAATGTATGTGGAGCAATGGATGATAAGATGGATGAAGTATGCGAAATGATGAATGATAGAGGAATAGATGTGTTATGTGTAAATGGGACGAAACGAAAGGGAAAGGATGCCACTGCACATGGCATGTATACCGCTTACTGGTCTGGTGTAGACGAGACCGAGCGGGCATGCCAGGGAGACGGTGTCATCCTTTCAGAAAGAATGGGTCAATGTGTGAAAGAGTATTAATGTGTAAGCCCAAGGCTGCTATGGATACGAATGAAAGTGGGCTTAAAGAAGTTGTTTGTGCTAGGGGTGTACGCCCCAGATATGTCTAAGCCCACTTATATCCGATAGCAGTTTTAGGACATGGTAAGGATGGTGTTGATGAAATGTAAGGGAAATGAAAGTATTATAATGTTAGGGGACTTTAATGGAAGGGTTGGGGTGAAGAGGTCTGGTTATGAAAGGATATTAGGAACGTTTCGCGATGAAAGTGTAAATGATAATGGTGAAGACCTTCTCGCCGTATGTGTGGAAAAGAATCTTTTTGTGACTTTCTTTCGCCATAAGAGGATTCACATGTATACATGGGAAAGAGGTGATGATAGAAGCATGATAGATTTCATAATTGTGGATGAAAGAATGCGGAGCGCACTGGTAGATCGAAGGGTTTACCGGGGGTCTAACGTAGGGACGGATCATTACTTGGTCTTATGCCGAATTAATGGTCTATTCAGGCATTGGCGGCATTGGACATCTGTGTCTACCACTGCGTTACAGCGTATAAGAATAGAGAGGTTACAAGATGAAGGTGTAAAGAGAAGTATAAATGTAGACTGAGGGAGAATATAAGTGGTTTGAATAAAATATGTATGAATGATTTAGACCTGAAGACTGAATGGAATAATGTTAAGAAAGTTTTGGTGGATGCAGCCACTAAAGTATGTGGCGTAAGTAAGAGAACGAATGAAAGGAAAAATAATACGTTGTGGTGGGATGATGAGGTACGGATGGAAGTTGAAGAAAAGAAGAGAGCATGGCTACATTTTTTGGCAACCAAAGCTGGTAATTCTGGCGGTATGAATGATGTGATTGAAAGAAAAAAGCAGACTTTAGACTTATAAATAAGAGAGTAAAAGAAGTTGTTAAAAGAAAAAAGCAAGAAAGATCAGATAAGAATGATAGAAGGTTATCTGATAACTTCCAGGCAAATATTAAAATGTTCTGGAAACTCGTAAGAACTGCTAAGGGAAATTCAAAACAGCCTAGAATGAATGCTATACGAGACGAGAATGTCTTTATGCTGAATGATGAAGTTTCGAATTTAAAGAGATGGAAGGAATACTTTGAAAGCATGTTTATGAGTGAAGAGTCGTCTGAATTAAGTGAAATAGAAATTCCGAAAGAAGTGGAGAGAGGTAGGGAGATAAGTGTAGATGAAATAATGAAAGCAATGAAAAGCATGTAAGCAGGTAAGGCAGCCGGATATGATAGAGTATCACTCGAAATGCTAAGGGCTGGAGAGGGAGTGGTGGCAGGCCTGCTGTACACCTTGTTTATGTTGGGAACTGAAGCGGGTACTGGAAGACTGGTGCAAAGCCGTTATAGTCCCAATATATAAAGGAAAAGGGTCACAGCAGGACTGTAAAAATTACCGTGGTATCAGCTTGCTTAGCATTGTGGGTAAACTGTATGCTAAGGTGTTAATTGAAAGAGTTATGGAAGAAACTGATGGAAAAATTTGGGATGTGCAAGCTGGATATAGAAAGGGAATGGGGTGTACGGATCAAGTCTTTTCCATGCGCATGATTGCGGAGAAGTTTTTGGTCAAAAACCAGAAAGTTTTTTGTGCGTTCATGGACTTGGAAAAGGCTTATGACAGAGTGGACAGGAATGTGTTATGGTAAACACTGAACTCATTTGGTTTTAGCGCTGGTTTGATACAGGCATTAAGGTCTCTTTATAGGGACTCTTGTGCTTGTGTCAGGATCAAAGGGGTCTACTCGGACTGGTTTGGCATCCAAAAAGGTGTCAGACAGGTCTGTGTAGCTTCCCCGTGGCTGTTTAACCTATTTATGGACAGTTGTTATTGCAATATTTGAAAGTTGAAGAATATGGGTTGAGAATGGGTGAGTTAACCATCAAATGCCTTTTGTACGCCGACGATCAAGTCATATTTGCATCGTCGGCGGCCGAGTTACAAATGGTGGTTACTTTAATGAACTGGTCATTTAAAGAAAGGGGTATGAAAGTGAACGCAAGTAAGACGAAAGTGATGGTTTTTGAAAGAGAGGAAAGTAAAACGTTATGTGAGGAAAGTAAATTTTATACGTGGTAGAGCCATGCTGCAGCTATATTAATAGTATAGTTGTAACACGAATGGGTCGGCTCGACCGGGGAAGGACCACGCTCTCACAGAATACCAGCGTAAAATAGCAGCTTAACGCTGCTGTGTTTGTATGGTGAGTGTAGAGAACCGAGACCCTTTTACTGGAAAAGAGGCATTCTATCTTAGTCCTCACGGCTGACAACGCATCTGCATTTAAATTCGCAAACGAAGATAGATGTAGATGTCTATGGGCCACAGCAACCATTTACCATCAGGTGGACTGTGTGCTCGTTTGTCACCCATATTCTATAAAAAAAAAGTGAAATAAGAATAGAAGGGGAGTTGATTGAGCAAGTGGATGAGTTTGTATATTTGGGATGTTTATTTAGTCTTTGTGGTAGATATGATAAGGATATAGAACGACGAGTGAACGCAGGAAATAGAGTGAATTGGGCTCTACACGCTACTATGAAGAGTCAGAATATGTCAAAAAAGGCACGTTTGGCAATTTATAATGCTGTGTTAGTCCCTACTTTAATGTATGGTAGTGAAAGTTGGGTCTGGCAGAAGAAGCATGAGAGTAGAATAAATCATTAAGAAATAAGTCATTAAGAAGTATGCTAGGGCTGAATCTGAATGACAGGGTGAGAAATAGTGTGATAAGAGAAAAGTGTGGTTTGCAAGATGACGCTGTGACCAGGATTAAGAAAGGAATGCGCCGGTAGTTTGCTCATGTAGAAAGAATGAACGAAGAAAGGGTGACAAACAAAGGGGAATGCCCACCGTTCATAGACATTTCGGCCATGGGTGCACACATATAAAGGCATATGGAAATGATAATATGCAATTAAAAGTATGAAATGGTTAAGGAATTGGTTTAAAAAAAGTCCGGAATTTTCAAATATAAAGGTTTCTATTTTCACAAATACAGTTTTATAACAATAATTTTACTGTAATACATAAATACATAATCAAGTTTTGATAAGATCTGTAAGGTATTTCATGGTGTTAGACATCACTTTTATCATACACAATCAGTACATCATCCAGAAATTGAGCAGGAGGCAAAAGTCTGATGCCGTGCCCAACCCAAATACCATATAACTGTCATAACATGGACATAGCATCCTACCGTTCGACGGCCGCCAATACAATAATTGCAACAATTATTTTAAATTGCACTTCTACCAGAATCATTGCCACTAATTATAATATATATAAAATATAGTTTACGACTGATGTGTCAACTTGCGATTCACATGACAGGGGCCTAGCTTCCTGTATAGGACAGTTACTATACTCTTTGGGCCTAGCTGTCAGATACGATGTTGCCACTTAACAGAGATAAAATCGATATCAATTTTTTATTCGATTTATAATTTCATAAAAAAGAATAATCTTTGAAGCGCTTCAAGTTCTGCTTGCCTTTTAAAATATGTTTTCTTATATTTATTTAAATTCTATTTAATAATTCTTTATTTTTAAAATGTATTTTTAAGAACAGATAAGAATAAAATTAAATTGTGCAGTAGCGTTTTTGTTATGCTCTAAAGAATTAATAGTAAATCTACTAGCAATTCGCTTGTTCAATTATCATAATATCATAATAATTATCGAAAAATAATATTAACATTATAATAATGACACCATAAAAAATCGAACGAAAAAAAGAGAATCAATTTTTTTAACGACATTTGTAATTGGCAACACTTTTTATTTTATCCACAAACCAATGAATTACGGATTTACGTAATTTCAGTTTTATCTTTTCGGTACTTTTTTTGTACAAAAATGTTGCGATCTTGTTTGGATAAATGAATACCGCGATAAATAACCATAAAAAAAGATGTATTTTTTTAACAAATGCAAATTGTTGGCGCTTCATGGCCAAAATTGGGCATTTCCATTTATGCTGCAGAAGTGAACGGCAGAGTCGGAAAAGGACGCCCTAGACGAAATTTTATCGACCAAATTGGCGATATATTGAAAATGGGCCAGATTAGGAGAACCCTTAACCGACGAGCGTGTTTGCGTAGATATATGGATGTAAAGGAGGCGAGAGAGGTGTGCCAGGATCGTGCCAAATGGAAGTCCGTAGTCTCTGCCTACCCCTCTGGGTGACAGGCGTGAGTGTTTATATATATGTATTTCTTATATTTATTTATTAGCGTTACCTTCACGCAGACGTCTCGCGTACAGCATGATCAAGTATACTCGTATAGGTGTAGAGGTAGGTGACAGTAATAATGCGTTTTACATTTAACTTGACATCATATTATATGTACTTTTTATCCCTTCCAAATCTTTGATGTCTACGAAAAGTTCTCATTGACTTTTTAGCATTTCCATAATACTCGGTTGAGCATCCAACTTTCACTGAAATAACTAATTATTTACCAGATCTTGTGGATTACCTATTGACAATCCAACATTTTTTCATTGCTGAAATAAGTTAGTATTTCAATTCACTCTAACCACTGTGTATAAAACACTCACTGAATTTATTTTTATCAGTCAAATGTCTCAATAAATTAAACGATCCTTGCCACTCAACACAAAACTTTAAGTATCTTAACCCATCTTATCACATATAGTGAAATAAAAGAATAAAACTTGCCAAGAAATTGTTACAAATGTTTTGTTAGAAATAGTTATAAAATGGCAACATCAAATAAGTAAACTAGCGCTATTTATGGTTGTTTTTGCTTGAACTACTATTTTCTGGATAATCTGTGCATATCTATCTTTTTGGAATAAAATTAGTCAGTTATCAGCGTTCTGGGCCCAGCACTGACCTTTAGGGATTCTTTTTAAATATATTTTAGGTAGTTTCGCTAGCATAGGTGTAGGCACTGTGTTTTACAATTGGATTGCACATAAAGCAGTGAAAAATTAATAGTAATGGCTTCCAACGCATTCTTGACCAACGTACCTAAGTTAAAAGGGTGCGAGAATTATCATGAATGGGCTTTTGCTGCGGAGAATCTGTTAGTCTTGGAGGGCACAGATCATTTTATCACAGGGGAGTGTGCTGAGGATGGAGCCGCAGAAGATGCGAAAGCAAAAGCCAAATTAATTTTGACGATCGACTCGTTAATGTACGTGCACATCAAAGACGAGTCAAGGACAAGGAATTTGGGGCAGAAACTACAGTCCATGTTCGATGATTCTGGATTCTCTCGGAGAATAACTTTATTAAGAAACCTGATATCAATTCGTCTTGACAACTGCGATTCAATGACGAATTATGTCACGCAAATCATGGATACAGCACAAAAATTAGCAGGAACAGGTTTCTCAGTGAATGACGAGTGGATCCGGGTGCTTAATGCTAGCAGGTTTGCCTGAAAAATATTTCCCAATGATAATGGCGATTGATCATTCCGGGATCGTCATTACAGGTGACGTAGTGAAGACAAAGTTGATTGACCTTGCGGCTAACGACAATTGCGAACCAGGAAGTGCGTTTTGAGCAGAGGGCAGCACAATTGTAATAAGGTTAGCAGTATTGCTAAGAATAACAGCCCAAATAATCATAATCGGGGCGGATTGTCTATGTCAGGATCGACTAAGAAAATAATAAAATGCTACCGTTGCAAACAACTTGGTCATTACAAACCTCAGTGTAAACAAAGTGATTAACAACAGCAAGTGAAGTATTGATGTACTTTAAGGAGTTTAAAAGTTTAGTAGAAAATCAACAAGACAGAAAAAATAAATTATTCAGGACTGATAATGGCTTAGAGTTCTGTAGCATTGATTTTGAAAATTATTTAAAACAGGCTGCTATAGTTCACCAGAAAACTTATATTAATACACCGGAGCAAAATAGTATGAGTGAACGATTTAATAGAACAATTGTTGAACGGGCTCGCTGCTTATTTTTTGATGCAGGATTAAATAAAAAGTTTTGTGCAGAGGCCACAAATACCGCTGTTTACCTTAGAAATAGATCTGTTGCATCAGAATTAATAATAAAACTTCATATGAAACCTGGACAAATAAAAAACCTGATCTAAGCCACGTCCGCATATTTGGAAGTGAGGTGATGGTACACGTGCCGAAAGAAAAACGTCATAAGTAGGATACTAAGTCAAAAAAACACATTTAACTTAACACATTTTCTGAAAATGTGAAAGGCTACCGTGTATATGATCCGATAAAAAAAAATGTGTTGTCACCAGTAGAGATGTAATTATACTTAAAAATATACAGAGAAACTGCACAAATGACGCAGTTGTGTCAGTTTCAGTTGGGGATAAGGAACCAAATAAGTAATCAGAAAAATCAGATAGTCAAGATGCGGAAGAAGTGAAAGAGGAGCCGATCTCGAGTCCCTTGAGTATGAGCATGTATTCAGAATCTGAATATCTTAATGTATTGACTGATTAAGTTTCTGAATTAAAGCCATCTGAAGAAGATAAAGAAGAAGATGACGATCTAGAACTACCATCTGCAAAAGTAAAGCGTATACGGAAGCCGCCAGAGCGTTTTGGATTATCAAATCTATGCACTACGTCATGTCTAAATACTACAAGAGATCCAATCAGTGTCCGAGAAGCTCTGGATAGCCCAGATAGAGACAAGTGGATAGAGGCCATGAAGGAAGAGCTGCAGGCATTTGAAGAAAATGAATCATGAGGTCCTGTAAGTGAATTACCTTCTGATAAAAATTTAATACAGTGCAAGTGGGTGTTTAAGAAAAAAGTGAGTAGTGATAACAGTGTACGTTACAGAGCACGTTTGGTAGCTAAAGGCTTCACGCAGAGGCCTGGCTTCGATTATGAAGAGACCTTTTCACCAGTTGTCAGATATTGTACTTTAAAATTACTGTTTGCACTGTTTGTTCAGCTAAATTTAAGTATCACACACTTAGATGTTAAAACAGCTTTTTTAAATGGTCTGCTAAAAGAGGACATGTATATGGTTCAACCAGATGTTGATTGTGATTGAAGTAAAAATAAAGTAATTGTAATATTAAACAAAGCTATTTATGGCTTAAAACAATCGTCTAGGTCATGTTATGAAAGAGTAGATCAATGTTTGTGCGAGCTAGGTTTCAAGAAGATTCTCATAGAGCCATGTTTTTTTTACAAAAATAAATAATGATGTAAAAATTGTGATAGCATTAAATGTTGACAATTTTTATATTTATTCCAATAATCAAATAGAGACTCATAAGTTAATTTCTGTACTGAGCTCTAAATTTAGTATTAAGAATTTTGGTCAGGTTAAACAATGCTTAGGCATGAGAGTTAAAATAGATAAAAAATCAAATGTTATTACTTTAGATCAAGAACAGTATATAGAACATATATTAGAAAAAATTAATATGTTAAATTGCAATGTTGCTATTACTACAATGGAATGTAAATTAGATATCAATAAGTCAGAATACTGTGATCAAGAAATTCCATATCAACAATTGATAGAAAGTTTAATGTTTTATCAGTTCTTACAAGACCTGATATTTCTTATAGTGTTAGTTTTCTTAGTAAATTTAATAAGTGTCATACCATTGCTCATTGGAATTGTGCAAAGATAATACTTCGCTATCTTAAGAAAACTAAGAATTTTTGCCTAAAGTATGTAAAGGAAAAAGCTTGTTGGATATGTTGATGCCAATTGAGCAAGCAATGCTATAAATCGCAGATCATATACGGGCTATTGTTTTGTAATGTCAAGCTCAGCTATTTCCTCTCAGCTCAGTTATTTTTGGAGTAGAAAACAAAGGACAGTTGCATTATCGAGCATGGAGTCTGAATATATGGCAATAGCGAAGGCATGCAAAGAAGCCATTTATTTGAGATGTTTACTTTATGAATTTACTGGAAACCTTTGTACAGTAACAATGTATAATGACAAATGCCAAAGTGAAAGAAGAGTGAGTAAACACATTATTGATATTAAGTATCATTTTATTAAAGATATAGTTAACAATAATATTATTATTTTACAATATTTGCCAACAACTAAAATGCCAGCTGATGTTCTTACTAAAGCTTTAAGTCCTGCCAGGCATAACAAATGTATTGAGGGTCTGGGGTTAGTAAGATAGAGTCAGAGAGTTAGTTTAAATAATATGTACTATTATTTCTAAAATGTTTTGTTTATTTGTTGTAGTTGGGGTGTTAGAAATAGTTATAAAATGGTAACATCAAATAAGCAAACTAGCGCTATCTATGGTTGTTTTTGTTTTAACTACTAGTTTATGGATAATCTGTGCATATCTATCTTTGGAATAAAATTAGTCAGTTATCAGCTTTCACAGAAACACGTTTTTTCATTTATTAATAATATGTTTGAAATAGGCTATATGATTCACCTAGATGATCATATAATATTAAAGTATTCTAATCAAAATTTAAAACTGATCTACATTTTCTTTAAAAGATCTCGACCGATGAGATCATTCCCCATAATAACTATAATTAAAAAAAAAAATTAAAACTAGTAATTTAATTATCAAACAGTCCTACTCCACGCGGTATCGTGTCAAGAACGCTGGCTGCGTTTCCCCGCTGAATGGTTATACTTAGCCTTTGAGCGAGAAAAGAGCCAGCCCTCTTATCACCAGCAGTAACGACCAGCCGCGGATGGAGTTCCTTTAAGAACTTCACCGCACATGAATCCCACAGACCGACAGTCTCTACTGCAAATGGCACAAATATGTAGTCATCTCTCAGAGACTCATACACACACACGCTATTTCATTACACAGAATTAATTTCCTAGTTTGGCTTCAGATGACCAAACAAGTTCGTTTTATGTTATTTTCTACCAACTTCAAAAAGGAGACGGTACTTAATTCGACTGTATGTTTTTTTTTATGTGTGTTACCCCATAACTTTTTTCTGGGTGAACGGATTTCGATGATTCTTTTTTTTTTATTTGAAAGCTGGTGCTTTTCTTGTGGTCCCATATAAATTTGATCAAGGTCTAACAAGTAGTTTTTGAGTTATTCTTAATAATTTATATTGAAGTCGTTTGTACAAAATTTTAAATTTTAAATTATAGCCAATAAAGTTATAGTCTGTACTCGTAAGTTTATATTTATCTCTGGTTTTTAATGGAAATGAAATAAAAAAATATTATTATTACTATCCACAATTCTTATTTTTCAGGCTTGTTATGCTACTTTGTCTAGTAGCACAACAAGCCGTGAACTGACGGACGACTGATGGTCATCAACATTGGGTTTATTCGTTTCCATAATCGCCTGTTCTAATGTGCCGTTCATTTGTTCATTTGAATATTCTGGGCGAATATTCCATCATCGTCTGAATCATCCACATCTGGAAGATCTACGGCAACATTTTCATGTGGAGGTTATAAATTTGAAGAGCCGTATCTCCTGTTGTAGTATTAACATCTGATGAAGGAACAGCCTCACGTCGTAGCCGTTTGAGTTCGGCGTCATCAAATATGTTTGAACGCAGGATGTACTGAACTCGGCCTGCTAGGGTATTAATATTATTTTATAGTAACTTAGGATTTAATCTGATTGAACTTAGAATCCGAGACTAACCACTAAGGAAACTGCAAATTATACATTTTTGATTATGATGATGATGATACAAAATTATCATCATCATCATCATCATAATAATCATCATTATTGCGGCCTATTAATAGTACTCTGCTAGACATGGGCCTTCTTTTAAGACTGTCATAAAGCACGATCCTGACACATAGTTAGTACATAGTTTCCTTACATGATTAAAAAATATCCCTTCAAAATATAATAGGGTTTCAAACTGTGAAATGAATTACTGTCATAGCATACTAAAACTTTCACGATTATACAAGGTAGTCATAAAGACGATGGGGTCGAGATGAGCGTATCAATACAGTACAGATATTGCAAAAGTTTGAAACCATTTTCTATTTCACTTTATAGATCGTCAGTCAGCTATTACTTTATTAATACACATTAACAGTGTTTGTTTATTCTATAAACAAATTGTGTGCAGTCTTTATATGTAATGAGAATATACGTATGGTATTTTCTTTAATAATTATCATTACAGAAGTTAGACTGTCGTTGAAAATAAAAGAAGACCGCCATTGTTCATTTCATTTTAAAAGAAAACGGAAATATATTAGGTATGGTTAGTATATAGGAGGAAATGGATGCTTTATTTTTTACGCTCTGGTTTTTACGCACTGACGAATATAGGCCTCCCCATATAATGGGTTGTAGAAGAGATATTTGCCATATATTTGCAATATTTTTATTATTTTAGGTTGTGATCAGGAAGATTCTGCTGCCCATCTACTATCTCAATTTTCCACTGCCGCCTCTTACGACGCCCACGGATCGAAATTGGGTGATGGATTCTCTGACACTGTCACCGTATTTCATGGAGTAGATTATTAAAACAGAACTAAAATATCCAATGATATAAAATATTAAAATAAAATATACTGAGTCCAGAAAATCAATTATTCGCGTTCCGTCACCTCCAACCTCACTGTAAATCACCAATTAACATTTCAATTAACAATATCATTAGTGCTGGCGTTTAAACCTGAGTTGCTCGTGTTTTGTGATATTTACGGTGAACGATTAGCACCTGAGTTATCACGGCTGTTATTTATTATTCAAACAAAGTAATTTCACTCAGAGTAAAATTTACCTCGTAGGAGTATAGAAAATAATACAGCACGCATTGATCTTGTGCTGTGATGATCTTAATAAAATGTCATAGTCATAAAATTATGGTATAGTCATCATAGAGCCACACAGGCTACCGGTGATTTTGAGGCATGCATTGTTACGCTACAGCTATATTATGGTTGCTGTGTTTCGTATGGTGAGTGTAGAGAACCGGAATCCACAGGGGTGACAACGCATCTGAATTTTGATTCTTAATCAAGGATAAATGTAGATATCTATGGTCCACAGCACTTATCATCAGGTGGACTGTGTGCTCGTTCTATAAAAAAATTAAATACTTATTAAAAATATAAATAATGTCCCTAAGACTGAATTAAAATCACGGCGGCCGGTTTCTACGGAGATTACAATGGACAAGTGTATGTGCAAGCACAGGTGCGCTGTCTATTCCCTCACTCTTATAATCTCATGGGACGGTAATTCGACATGATCAGGAAGAGATCAAGTACAGGACAGATTTACGTGCTTTCCGAGGGACGGGGTGAAACAAAAGCTACTGAGAATTCCTTGACAGAAAAATCCAATAACTGATTTTGGCTAACTTTTGATTTTGAATTGATTCGAACCCGGGACTTGATCAACAACCGCGTTGACGACTACTAGACTAACGAAACATTTATTCAAAGTACGAGTATATTTAAAATCTGCCAGTCAGTTTTTCAAGTAATTTTCATTTGTAATATTTGTATTGTTTTCTTGGCTGTTGTCTGATCGCTGATTTCTGAAAAGACAGTTCGAAAAAAAGGTTTTCAGTCAGATTATTTTACATTATGAATATCAACAAAACGCAGGGCCATACGTTGAAAGTGGCTGGTGTTAATCTCAGTATCAGCTAGCTGGCTCAACGGGGCTCAGCTGCGTGTTAGAATTTTCAAAAATATGTAGCATTAATTCCCAAGGCTGTATGTCTAGTAATATAATATAAAGCGAGAGGTCTAGGTGATCGGGTGATCATAAGCGAGACTACTGATCCGAAGCCTGGCCTCATCTCGTTCCGATCGTGTTTGATTGGAATTCGCTTTGAAGTACATTTGTTGAATATTTCTTGTTGTAAAATTATGTATTATAATAAAAACCAGTTTGATGGCACTTTATAACACAGTATATTTATTTTAATATAACAGACATATGTTTTAATAATATTTTATAACTAAATGTAGAAAGAGGCGTTGAGCCTGCAATTGTGTTGTCAAAAGTCAAGAAAACAAAAGCGAGAACAACAGACTATATTTTACGTTCTTAATTTAAATTTAATATTAAACATTCTCGCCCGCTTTCTTGAATGTATCTATACATGTAAAAAAGTTTGTTTGTACTACAAAATTATATAATATAAACGTATATTAGAAAATTCAACACAATAAGTTTTCTCAACTTCTATTAAATGAAAATAAAATGTTGCCTAATTCTAATATAAATAATAGTTTTTTAAAAGTATAATATTGCAAGTTAGTACATTATTTATAAAATACAATTGTAGGTATATAGTACAAAGTTAATTCATTTTTATTTTGTTGATATTTAAGCATTTGATAATAAAACTAATTTATTTATAGGTCTGGTAAATTCACCCTTTAAAGTACGAACCCTAACTGATCTTACTAAACCATCATCTTTATTTTTGTTAACCGATATAACTTTACCAAGAGGCCAGCAAGAAACCGGGACAGTTTCCTCTTTAATAATAACAATATCATCCGTTTTCAAGTTAGGTCTAATTTTCAACCATTTACCTTTTGACTTTAGTTCAGAAATGTAGCTATTATAAAAATGTTACCAAAACTGTTGTTTTATTTTTGTGACTCTCTGATATAGACTTAATCTATTATCCAAAATCTCTGATATGATAGACTCAGGTAAGTCGGCCATAGTAGTCCCTATTAGAAAATGCGAAGGGGTATCTTTAAGCGGACTAAGGGGTAGGGAATTAAGGATTCCCTCAATTTGTACAAGAATAGTGTATAATAATTCGTAGGTCATCTTAACATTACCTAAGTTACGTTTTAACAGTGACTTGACTGACTTTATTCCAGCCTCGTAAAGGCCACCTATATGACTTGCAACAGGAACGGTAAAAGACCACTGAATTGAGTTTTTACTGCAATAGTTTATTATTTCACTGTAAGATCTGTCACACTTGAATAGCTTGTATAACTCATTTGGTTCGTTATTAGCTCCTTTCAAATTCGTGGCATTGTCTGAGTAAATATAGCAAGAAAAACCTCTTCTTGAAATAAATCCTTTTAAATCACAAATGAATGCATTTGCAGAGAGGTCAGATACCAGCTCTAAGTGAAGAGTTTTAGTAGCTAAACATACAAATAAGCAAATATATCCTTAAACATATCTTCAGTTACGATTCATAGAGCTTCTTATGTAAATAGCTTCACTAAAATCTACGCCAACATGAGTAAAAGAACGGTCCAGAGACACTGTTGGCGCTGGGAGGCAAGCCATCTCCTGCTCACAGACTTGCGCCTGGAATCTTACACAACGAACGCATCCATGTATTACCTTTTTAACTTCATTGCGACCGTTGATGAGCCAATATTTTAATCTTATGTTAGACAGAGTGCTTTGGATTCCTGAATGTAACAGAAGTAGCTACATATACTGTTGTACCATGAGTGTAGTTATATGACAATGCTTCGCAGGAATTATGATTGGATGTGCTTAGTTATAAGAAAGCTTAGAGATGCTTATTGAGCAAATAAGTGTTCTTTGTTTTAGTCTGCAAAACTGAATATATAAATATTAGAGACGATAGATTATATGATATGAGATATATAGCATTGTATTGCAGTGGTAAATAATAATGCGTGTTGTTGTCTGAATTTCGGGAATTCTTTATGTATTCTGCATGACCTAAGCGTATGATTTCGTGTATAAATTCTTTATATTATATGTATAATTCTGGAATATGTTTTTAATCTGTGTTCCATTTGTAGAAAGATTTTTCCATTGTAGTAAAGATTCGGACCTAGACGTATATGTCTTAATAATAGAAGATCGTTGAAAACTCCTGCTCCTAGAAGCAGATCAATTGCTTTACTCATATAAAATTGAGGATCAGCTAGAAGCTTAAATTGTTTGTATGGAATGTTCCGTGTATCAGTTTGTATGTATAAGTGAGGGAGAGGAACAGTTATGTTTTTCATTACGATGAAATTAAGATTTGATTTATTATCCGTGTGATGTGAAGCTATGTTTGTGTTAATACATAGTTGCGTTTGTTGATTTGATTCTCCGATGCCTTGAATTATATGATGATTATAACAAAATTTACATTTTAATAAACTTGCTGGTTTGTGAGTAATAATGCTTACCTCACTTCCCGAGTCCAAGAGTGCTCGTGCAGAAGGCCAGTGACCAGCAGAGTCTTGAACCTACACAATAGCTGCAGAAAGCAATATTTGGGTATGTTTATTATTTGAAATTAGTACTGTGGAAAGAGTTACTTAAATATGTTAGGCGATAGGCTAGCTATCGCCTACGCAACAGCAGCACAGTTTTCACATACTTTTATATGTATAATTAATTATTTTTAAATTAATTTAGTTTTTTGGTACTTCAGCAACAGTTCATGTAATTTCTTTTATTATTTTTACATTTATTGTACCGTTTTCCGCTTGTTTCTTACATTGAGACGGAAATGGAATGTGTAATTTGAATGAGTGCGTTTGCGATGTTTGCTTGTTGCTCGATGCAACGAACACTCCATTTTCAGCTGATACGGAACTACTTCATTATACTGAATAGCTACTATCAAAGTATATTCCAATGAAAAGAGAGAGTTGAAGTAAAAAGACTCTTAGAATTGTGGCTTGTTTAGAACTTTGTTTCTTTAGTAGCGCTATGTAAATAGGAGAGATGCATGAAATGAATCTAAGAGATAAGAAACACAGAAATAAAGGCTAACTAAAATTTTTACTTCCATTCTAGATGTTATATATACAGACCAGACGTCTGAATCTGCGATCACCAATCCATCTGCCAAGCGTGGCGATTGAGTTAAATTCTCCTTATAGAAGAAGAGGCCCATGTCCAGGTGTACAAAGGAACAAACTGCTTCATAATTCATGATACTGGAACATTATCGACGATGGCAGCTCAAAAAATGAATATGGGTATCTGATATTATCTATACTAATCATTCGCCAAAATTAATTTAGTCACGTATTTTTCTTTATCTTCCTATAGACATTATTTTTGAGCTCAAGAACATTTTAATATAATATATTTGTTTTTTATTAAAAAATATTTTTGGATATAAATTATTCGTTATTATAATTAATTATTAACCGATATTCCCCGATGAATGTTGGCTATTCTATTAGGAGCCATACTTGCGATTTACAAAATAACCTCCGTGGTTGAATTTGTGTTAAAAACAATTTTGACTATTTACCTGGCATTGTATCCAGTGATTGTTTTAGTACATGTTTATTGTTACATCTAATAATATAAAATATTTTCAATATAATATAATAAATAATTATAAATTTATTAGGTGGTAGGATTCCATTTCTGCCTAGGAGTCCGTCTGGGTTACCACCACCTTACTTGTTACTGCCGCCACATAGCAGTTCTTGCACTGCTGAGTTCCGGTTTGAAGGATATAGAGAACCAGTATAATTTTACATGTTGTGAAGTATTTCATCCTAATCCACACAGGTGACTGCATCTGTTAACTTCTTTGTTTGAAGTTGGCTGTAGGTGTATGAACAACTACAAACGACCTAAGTCCGTAAATTCCTTTGTCACTTCAGTTTATTAAAAAACGTTTTGCAAATTCCAAAGTAGAATTGGAATTGATATACAAGGAATTTAAATAGAAATACATTATATAAGGCTATAAATTACTAATTACTTTTATTCGGGGATGGAAACTACATGGTATTATGTGTTTTTAATTAAAGATGTTAAAAATTAATTAGTATCTTGAATTTAATATAATAATTTAATATTTAATGTAATAATGTTTAAAATCTTTAATTTAATGGATTTTCGCAAAGAAACGCCTGATTTTATTAATTACTAGCTGTTCCCCACGACTTCGCCCGCGTGGAATTTATTGCGATTGGAATTCATGGGTTTTTTTTTCTTGGAATCCTAATACTTTTCCTTAAATAAAGTAATTTATGTTACTCCTTATAACATCAGCTATCTGCCAGTGAAAGTTCAATCCAAATCGGTTCACAGGTTTTTGCGCAATGCGTGTTCAGACAGACGTCGTGTTAGAGTTTTATTATAGTACTAGCATTTGCTCGCGACTTCGTCCGCGTGCAGTTCGGTTATATCGCGCCCATATGTGAAAAAGAGTCTGCTAGTACAAGCCAGAATTATAACTGGATGTCGCGGGCAAAAGCTAGTAAACTACAAAACTTCTTTATACATCACATTTTTTGCTAATCTATTACTGTGTGCCAAAATTATCAGACTACTGGGCGAGCTTACGCGTGAGCAAGCCACATAGAATTGCCCGTGTGAAAAACAATTTTCTCTCAAGTCTATACCCGCAAATTTTAATATCTGCCCTTGTGATTTTTTTATGGTCATTTCAAAGCACACTTTGAGGGGGAAATGTATTCGTTTGAATTGAAAGGGAAGATCGTTCGGGATCAAGGGAATTCTTAGTGGCACAAATACAGTTTCCCCTTGCGCTAATCCAGTTATAATTGTGGCTTCCACTACATTGCGATGTAACGCTTTTACTTTTAGTCTGGTCCCGTTGCACAGTTGAGGAGGTTTTAAATTTCGCAACAACATAACAATAGTGCCCACGCGCAGAATAAGCTTATGATGTGGAAGATCCGATGGTTTCATCGAATTAAGAAATTCGACAGGGTAGTTAATTGAGTCATCTGTGTTGACCACAGAGTCTATTAACGTGTACACCATTTCTTCCCCCTCAAAAGACATTAACAGTATATCGTTAATTGCCGCTGCTTGGTCGTTTTTCGGGGTTAGTATGGCACGTTCACACAACCATTCCATTGGCTTATCGTGGATATGAGCAAAATCTGGGTAAATTTTGGATATTAACTCCTGTAACGTAAATACAACTGTACACAAATTATCAGGGATGGTTATCATTCCATCGTTTATCGGGTAATCACCGTTGCCGATTTCAAGTAGTCATTCGCAAATCTACCAGCAGACTCTTTTTCTCCTAAGTGTACCCTCATATTTTTCGAGAGCTTGAGGATTTTAATTAGAGGCCATAAAGTGGATCTCTTAAGACACGCCTTAACTTCATTTGCTCTAGTTCCTTTTGGCACTACTGGTAGAGTCTGTCTAAAATCTCCAGCCAGCAAAACCGCTACACCATCCATTAACTTCTTATTTCCTTTTATATCTTGTAGAGTTTTGTTTAAAGCCTCTACGCCACCCTTATGAGCCATGGTTATTTCATCCCACACATTAATTTTCGTATGTTTTAATACTTCAGCAAAATTACTTTGTTTCGATATAATACAAATAGGAGTATCAGTTGTTGTTAAATTGAGTGGTAACTTGAAGGTAGCATGAGCAGTTCGTCCACCCTCAAGCAGTGTAGCTGCGATCCCAGAAGAAGCCACAGCCAAAGCAATTCCGCGAGTACTTCTAGCTTTTGCTAATAGCAAATTTATGACGAATGTTTTGCCTGTTCCAACGGGAGAATCTAAAAAATATATTCCACTCTCATTTGATTCAATTTTTGTGTTAATTTGATTGTAAACTGCTTTTTGTTCGTCATTCAGTGATCCTTCATTATTTTTAACTATGTGTTCTAATGATGCTAAGTCGTAACTTGTCTCTTTAAGAAACTTTCTATTTTCAAATAATGGTTCTTTGCTTGGCTGAAGTAACCCATACTCTTTTAGTAGCTGACCACCCAACGCTAATACGGCATCTTCTATTACCGAAAGGCAATAAATATACCACATCTGTTATGTGCTCTACATCCACATTTCCTGTCTTTCTAATTACCTTTTAAAATCTTCAGATAGGTATTCTTTGAATTTCTCCCAAAGGTTTAAAGGTTTTGATACTTGGCAGAACACTAAAGTAATCGTAAAAAGATCCCGATTTGCGGTGATTGGCAAAGTGTTTCCATTGCAGCGAACAAATGCTGATCATCTTCAAGCAAGCCGAGAGCTTTGCACGCTGATTGGAACGTGTAATATACATGACCATCTACAGTTTTTAACGCTTCAAACGAAATTGGACCCCGGATCTCATGAAGAAGCATGCGAAGGTGACAGCATTCTGTATTGTTCGGATGCACAGAATAAATCCTGCCCAGAACGTGCTCTTTTTTGACCCCTGGCCAGCCTTCAACGTTTGCTCCTCTCTTTTTCCTTTGGAACTTTGTTTTATCCCAAACGTAGTATGCGGGTACTTCTAGGTAGAGCAATGTTTTTGCAAAGTTATCCACTTTACACAAATCGAAAAAGGATAGGCATGTGGTTGTTGGAGGATTATTCACTCTTTCACTCAGATTTCGCTCATTAAAAAAAAACCCTTTGCCCATTTTCCAAATGAACAGCGAGGTGGACTACGGGAGGGAAACGCTCATGAAAGGGAAATTCAAAGATTCGCCATAATGCCTCTGATGATCTTATATATCTTCCACTTGTGTAGGTTTTAACTTCATCCTTCTCATTCTCTAAAGCAAACGATGCCTGGTCTGAATCTTTATTTAGGTATTTACAGACGTATTGTATTGATTTCACCGAATAACAATATTCCACATGTAAGTGAGCGTTTAATCTTTTTAATAATACTTATATTATAAGGGACTAGCAATTATCTATGGTTGTGCCTTTGATATCAACAGAGAACCCACCGTCATCTAGTAAATGTCTCTTGTAATGCGGATAACCGACTTCACCAGTTCTAGTTTCCCTTATGAGAGCCCTGGGGTAACGTTTACTGCACATGTTATCTTTCATACATGGTGACTTTCGATTTAAAGTTCCACATGGACTATGTATCATATTACATTAAACGATTTCGTGAAGCTCTGGGTCACGTTTGTGATCCGGTATTTCAGCACAAATTATATTGTCGACTTGATCCGGAGTAATACGTTTGTGAAGCCATAAAATAATATGAATATGTGGAAGACCTCTCTTTTGCCATTCCGTTGAGTACATATAGCATCGCACTTCACCAAATATTTTGCCCTTTGTCAATAAGTTCATGATCTTTTTCACCTTTAGTCGAAACACCCTCAAAATTATATCGTGCCTATCATGAGATTGCTGTCCTTGAAGCAATTGCTCTTTTATCTCGTCCCAGCGAGGATTGCATGTGAAATTGATAAAAATATCAGGCCGGCCGTAATTCCTAACATAGGTCATAGCGTCCTGTGTTCTTTCGTGCATATACCTAGATCCCCACGTAAAAGATGATGGAAGTACAACCATTTGTCCTAGTTTGTTGGCTTCTGCGTCTTGTCGTCCAATAGCAACTTTTAAATGGATGTAACTGTCAGCACGTAATTTGGCTTGATATAATTTAATCTCTCTGTTTCTACTTTGGCTCATTCATCTACCAAATATTAACTAAAAAGGGCACGATATTTGACTAAATAGTTATCTTCACCTTCTTTAATCATTATTCTATACGAGTAGAAACTTGCAGAAGAGACAGTTTTATTAAGCGGCAACTTAGTTGTAGGATCGCGTTGTGGTATGTTGATTGAATACCCATCATCCCCCCAGCAAAACATCAATAGATACTGTAGCGCATCATATGCTCGATTTATCTCCTCACTAATACGCTGAAGTGAATTACTTCGGCTCTCGAGTATGATATCCCTTCGATCAAATTGTTGATCCTCTAACACTCAAGCCACTTCATTTGTAGTTGATGCATTGTACCTACCTCTATGTTCTTCTAGTGGTTTTTTTATCATCATGTATGACAACTTTGTATGACTCTAAAGGAAGCCTTTATCAATGGCAATTTTCAGATCTTTTATATACAGGTTCCCTTGATGCAGCATATTCTGCAATTGTTTGATTAAATTTGGCTTTAATTTAGAAAATTTAGAACAACAAATCTTTGCTTCTCGATGATCTTCACCTACAAAATATATTTGAAGGTACTGAACGTCATGTTCGGCTTCTGGTAATATACTTCCAATTAAATGGTAGACCTGGCCTTGTACTTTAAAAGTCGGTGAAAAACCATCTGCTGTTACCTGTTTACCACCAAAGGAAGTCAACTGGAAACAGGCATTATATTTACGAATATTACCCATAAAATGGTTATGATCTGGGTGTAGATCATTAATAAAACTAAAAAGTGGTACAGGCAGTTGTTTTAACCGATCAAGTTGCACTTTTCCAGCGCTGCAATACATACCAGGTGTCTCATCCTTCCATTTCAGCGCATTGCACCACTGACACTTGTATGTCATAGAACGCAAGGCTACACTTCTGTCAGTTCTATAAGCAATATCAGGTCATACTCCATAGCGGAATGGACCTTGTTTTTCCATAAATGCAGTGTAATGTTTTCCTCATACCATGAATGAATTGCTCTATGCACTTGTGGATTCGCAGTTTGGTAATTTGGTAATAAGCGGACACAGCTTTACGATTTGAATCTGGCTTGTTCTGCCCATATCTTTCTTGTGCACTTTTTAATTGACTTTTTCTTGTGTAATTAGTAAATCTAGACTTTCGTTTATTTTTCTTTTTTTCATATTTTAATGTTGGAGATGATATTTCACGGTTTACAAAAGATGTAACAGTTAAATGGTCAAGCTCTGAAAAAGGATCACGCTCTTCGACAGGTAACTCCATGCGACGCTGTGTAATTTTCTTCGCAACAATAGGCAGATAGGCGTCAAAATGTCCATTAGATAAATCATGGCTAAATCTTAATCGCCTTACTGGACAGATATCTGTTCCGGACTCTGTGTATAGCAGACCGTTTCGGTATACTTCAAACCGAAACGGAAATATTAATCCTGCAGCTACCAATTCACAAAGTCCACCGTAAGTTTAATTTTTTATCACATCGGCTGAATATTCATTTGCTGTAGAAAAATTATCGCCATTTCTGTCGTGGGTTATAACTGAAAACCTAGGCCAATCATTTACCACAAATCTAACAATTTGTGAACGCATCACCATCGCATTTTCTTGGGTTTCGTACATTAAAAATGAAAGAGCACGAAACAAACAGGCACCGTCACCTATAATGGGGACGACAGTATGTTCTTCCATTTTTCCTTTAATATTAAGAGTTTCTGTAGTCATTTTTACAGTGAGAAAAAATACTTCTCTCAACAATACCTAATCACAAAGCAAATCGAATACCAAGTTTGAACAGTGGTTGTAAGAAAGACAAAATCAAGCAACTAATCCGAAACACGAAGCAAATCTTAAACCGTAAGCAAGCAAACAAATTCGAAGTCTAGTCAAATATCCGTTAACAGTGAATAGGTACCGTATGTGGTACAGGTTGAAGCGCTCATTCACCATTCACTTTATATTAGTTCGAAAAAACACAATTTTACTGCGTTATAAAACGGTAACAACGCCATCTATTGGTAGGGATTGGAACTTGAAGATCAACACAAAATACCTAAGTATTTCTTTTGTTTTTTCCATTTTATTAATTTTTAAAAAATATATTAGGTTTGGTTGTTTATTTTCATTGTTTTTTAATTTTTAAATTAGTATTTATTTGTTCAGGTGCAATTTTGTGCAAATTGATAAACCATAAAAACGTTACCCATGTTGATTTTCAGAATTTGTTTCCCCTTTTCCACCTTTTAGGGGTTGAATTCTGAAAGAGCCTGAAACACTTGTTTACTTATTTATTGATAGGAGTACTCTTGTGAAGTTTTTAATAAAATAGTTTAACTAATCTTGTTTCCCCATACAAATTTTCAACCCCTTTTTTACCCCCTTAGGGGTTGAATTTTCAAAAACCCTAGGACACATAATTGATTATTTGTAATTGTTAATCTAGAAACAAAGTTTCAGGCTTCTAGCTCTAAAAATGACGGACTTCTATACAAACTTTTATCCCCTTTTTCACCCCTTAGGGGGCGAATTTTCAAAAATCCTTTCTTAGCGAATGCTTACGTCATTACAACTGTCTGTATGCTAAATTTCAGCGAAATCCGTTCAGTAGTTTCGGCTGTGCGTTGATAGATGTGTCAGTCAGGTTTGCCTTTTATATATATATATATATATATATATATATATATATATATATATATATATATATATATATATATATATATATATATATGTAGCACGTCTATAAAATACTGGCCAGATCCAGATCATGAGTGCATCTGGGATGATCCTTTCGCCTACATATATATATATATATAGAGTGCGTGTGTGTGTATGTGTATACAAATATATAATTTTTTTGTTATAATAATTTGTAATTGTAATATGTGTGCAGTAAAGAGCATAAATAAAATCTTTTATATTTTGAAATTATTTTAAAAGTCAAATACCAGTACTGATTATTACGTCAAAAGTAAATTAGAAATACTGTTTGCTTTGTTACCATTTAATATTTACATGACAATGTGATGTCGTTTATTAAAATTTTAATAATACACCTATACATGAAATATTTATTTTCAGGACTGTCTTCAAATATCAATTTATTAACATAGATTTAGAGTTCCTCCACATAACCAACCGAGTTTCATAATTTATTCCATTTCAGCGGTATTTGTACGTAGGAAATAAAGGGTTTTATTATGTCTTCTTTTGAAGATAACATGCAAACATACGACGAGGTTTGCCGTATTATGTTGATGTTATTCTATATTTTGCCTAATTAGGTACATATGCAAAATAAATACCAAGATGCAAGATTGAATTATAATTCATTAAAATTCACAGATAAACTATGCGTGTGTGCGTGTGTGCATGTGTGCGTGTGTGCGTGCGTGTGTGTGCGTGTGTGCGTGCGTGCGAGCGCGCGCGTGTTTGTGTGTGTGTGTGTTTGTGTGTGTGTGGACAAGCGTGGACTGCCGCAGGCTGATGACGATGATGATGATGATGGTTTCATCCCGTGGGTGGGGCGAATGACACAAGACCACAAAAACAGCCAAAACAGTCATAATAGGTAACTTAATAGAATAGAATAATTTGTATTTAATGTAGATTATAAACATTTCTTAATGAAAGCCATTTACCCGTAAGATAACATAAAACATATTTTAGGCATTTAGGCTAGACATTGACGACGATGACAAAAATGATGGTCATTCCTTCCGATGACGGGCTCGCTGGAGGACGGTTTGGTGATCGCACTACCAGATGTTTTGTACCTTCGAAGCGATAGTTAATTTTTATCATCACCAAATAATATTGTATTTTTGGAAGTGATAGCTCAGGGGATAACTATATGCCTTAAATGTCATAATATTACGCTAGCAACCCGAGTTCGATGCCCAACGACAGAACTGAATTTGTTTATTGCAATTTTGAACGCCGATTGTTTATTTATTTGTTCATTCTTATTTCTTCCTTCAAAATTGTCATCAGGATGTAAGTAAGGATGTAAATAATTTTGGTATACTCTGTTAATTGACAGATGGATGCATACAAAAATGGTGATATCAAATCCCATACTAACCATTCCGGTTGTCCAGAGTAATAAGTATTTCATGTTATTTGAAAAGCAAAGGCCACTAAACTTTAATAGACTTAATTAGATACTCACAACATTTAAAAAAACTGTGGAGTAAGAATATCGGAAGCCTGTACTTATTGTTAGGACTTATGTAGGTTGTTACTTAGTTTTACCTTTTTACTAACATACTTGTAGTTTGAATGCCCTAGATGGAACTGGATCAATACATATTATTAATCGTAGATGCCTTTTTGTATGACAATTAACAATTGAAATACCGAGCAACAAGTTCTTAGTTCATAGAGACTTGATAGTTCAGGGGCGAGGAGACCCGGATTCTATGCCCACTGGCACCAATAAATCTGTGAATTGCAATTTTTAGTGATGATTTATCATGTAGCCATCGGTAAAGGAAAACATCGGGAGGAAACCTGTCAGTCAGAGAAATAAAATATATTGAGGACATAAAGTTCGTCAACACACACTGAGGCAAGGCGGCGTATTATTTCTCCATAACCTTTCTAGAAATGAGAGAAGAGCCCAGCAGACGTATAAAAAGGTTAAAATTTTACATTTTTTACTTTATAATACATGGATATGGAAGAAGTATGAAGGATATAATATTACTTAAGTTAATAGTAACTTTTGAATTTACTCAAAAAGTTAAAATTAATAACTTCACTAGCACGTAAACCGCCCTTTCATTAAATACAGAAAATTGTGATCGCAATCAGTAATAAAATTCATTTATTTTATTAGACCTTGCATGTCATGAAATTTATAAATTTATCCTTATAATATTTTTCGTCAAAGGGAAAACGTCATAATATTCAAATTTTATTGCGAAGAAACCGCTAAACTGTACGCAAGAAGAAGGTGTGTTCACCATTTATTTCTCTCAAAAGCTAAAATTGAATATTATGTCTTGTTTTCGAGCGCGGTAGACAATTTATATGCCATAAGCTTTTCTTAATGCGCAAAGACATTGTCAAATGTGGGGAGTTTTGGTACTAAAAACATTTATAAACGTTTAATTTTATAATAGTCCATTAAAAAATAGACCAATATTTTTTTATTATTAAAAAAAACGCAGCAGCATTATAAATTAAGATGTTGTAAACAAATCCAATTTATAACTATAATCTTATAATGCCAGAGTTTATAACACTCATTATTATACAACGCATTTACGTTTTTATTTTCTTGGTTTTATTTTCATTTTCACATTTAATTTTTGTCATAAGCAGCTGATTATTTTTAAGTGATATTTTTACGCAACAAAACCTAATTTTTGGAATTATTAAAATTGCTATTGCAGTACTATCCCGCATTAACTGGTATTAATGGACATCATCATGAGGATCATTATAGCCTTTTTAAAAGTCAAATGATGAACCAGGCCTTCAGGCCTCTCCCATAGATTGCCTCATAGAGGGGCATTTTGCAAAGTTGACAGACGGGTTGGTAACCGCAGTTTTTATTTTTATTTTAATATTTTTAACTGTTTTCATGTGAATTCAAGTGATATGAGGTAGTGGATTTTTTCTACAGAAGCGGAGTAAGTATCGACCGCCACCCACGAACATGTGAAACATTACGAATTACAGGTGCGTTGCCGGACTTTCGAAAAGAAGTAAATTCGTTTATTGAAGGTCCTTAAGTCGTTATCATTTTATATTTGGAAGACTTATATTGCTTAATCAGGAATCATAATTCATTCATTGAAGTTTGGTATATAACTTTAAAATACATTTTTCGGTACGATACCCGCGTCACCTACTGTAAGTTAATGGTACTATGCCTATAACCTTCGCGAAAGTGCAAACAATAACATGACATAGTTTTAGCGCAGTCTGATGAATGATATGGCAGCAAATAAAATACGAACAAACAAACGTTAATTTTTATATATTAGATTCTACACTTATATACCTTCCTCTTAAATCATTATGTCTATTGATGAAAACCCCATCAAAATCTGCTACGTAGTTTAAAAGATCTAAGCCTACAGACGGCGGGAAGCGACATTTAAAGTAAAAAAAAAAAAATTTTAACGCCTCCGCATCGCCCTTTGTGGGTGGTATTTCATAAAATACGTTTTTGGTAATTTTTAACATGCCAACAATAATATTCTGGTCAAGTTTTATATATAGCTATAGTTTGAAAATGTTATTTTTTTTAATTAACGCCCCCGCAACCCCCCTTGCGGGAGAAATTTCTTAAAATCCGTTCTTAACTGACCTCTACTCGGCGAAAGAAATCATCATTCATCATTACAGCCCTCCACAAGTCCAATGCTGAACATAGGCCTCCCCCAAGGAATGCCACAAAGCACGGTCCTGAGCCACCTGCATCCATCGACTTCCATAGGAGGGTAAGGATGGGGTAAATGTACATCTCTTTTATAACAATGTATTAATAGGAAAAAAAATGTAACCGTGTTCTAAAGTATTCCAAGACTACAAAACATGAAATAATACCATTATTATTGCAAATTCCTAAGTCAATATTCCTTTACTTTTTAATAATCTTATTTTGTTCGTAAAAAAAGAAGACTGAGAGCACATTAAAACATTCCGATGTTTCAAAGAATAAACCTCTCTCGCTTGGGAAAATTAAAAAGTCAGTTCAAAATAAACCTCCGCTTTGGAAGAGAGTTGAAACTTGTTTTTTTTTTCGTTTTCATTGCTCGCTAAGATACTTTAAATGAGCCTGAAGTGATGATTGGGTAGATCTTAAATAAATAACTCACCAATCACTTTAAAAGCGGTGAAGGTGGGGGAGTGGGGGAGCGGCCGCCTGACGACACATCAGACAAGTGTGCACGCGCCAGTATTGTGTTGTGACGTGTCAGAATCGCATGTATCTTTGTCTCGATATAAAACATAGGTACTTATATTATTATATTTTTGTTATGTCCGTTTCAATCAAGGACTGAACTTTCTCAAACTGTGCCTTTGACAATCTAAAATACTGGTAAAATCTTTGAGCATCGTTCGCTAGCTCTTTAACGAGACAGTGAAAGTCTATTTTATTATTCACTGGATTAACCCAACATCTTCTTCTCTTTCTTTCTGTTATTAGATGAGTTGCCAGCACAAAAAATTCAATATCTTCTTCATAATCTGGGTCAGAGTCAGATGATTCACGGAAAAACTTTGAGAATGTATGAACTATACGAAAGCTACGACTGTATTGATACAAAATATCGTCAGACGTCATCAGAACACGACTTATAGATGTGAAAACTAGCCATCGCGTCAGAGCCCGGCTCGACACAACACGTCGAACAAATATAAAACCGGCTTTATAGTTGTGGCGGCACTGTCGTCGCGTCACAAGCGAAACGCACCGAAGCCTAAATCACGCTATCAAAGTTCCGAAGTACGGCGCTATATATTATAGAATAGTTCTGTAACCACTGATACGTTTATACTCACAAGAAACCAAAAAAATTTTGAAGTGCAACTTTTCACTTATGGTGAAACTGTGTAAAAAATAACTGCCGCAGTCCCAGCTAGCGACATAATATGGTAAGCGGTAAGCGGAAAATTATTAGCCCTTATTATCAAGTACATTAATAAGCATATTCTGACTTCAAATTTTTATAATATTATTAAAAAAAATTGAAGTGGGAATGTGCTTATTAGTACATTAATAAGCATATTCCCACTTCAAATTCCGATAAAACCAAATATGTAATGTGGCAAACATCCGAAATTCATCCTGTTTTACAAAAAAAATTTAAATCATAGCACATTCATGTGATATGACCTCTATTTTAAACTGTAAATGTCCTTGTATTGAAAATATAAATAATATAAAGTACCTCGGCATAATAATAGACAAGAATCTAAACTTCAAAGAACATATAAACTATTTAGTTCAAAAAATTAGAAAGCTTATCTACATAATATTTAAAAACTTAAGACATATCGCAAATTGGAATTTAATTAAAACTGTTTATGAATCGTTAGGTAAATCTATCCTGTCCTGTGCCATTCCTGTATGGGGAAGCTCTAGTAAAACATTAATGATGGAACTTGTACGCAGAAGCCAATGTGTGAACGGTTCGAAAAACTTTACATATTATCAATAATCTTAAAAAACATAGTTGTATTGATTTGTTGGAATAATAAAAGGAATTCTGGTACGAGGAGAAATTATGAAGTTCGTGAAATTATACCGGTAAAAACATTTTTTGCTCAAAAGTTTTTCAGATTTAGAGGTTGTGAATTATATAACAAAGCAAACAAATTACAAAGTATCATTAATGTAACAAAATTACAATGTAAAAAGAAAATTGCAGATTGGCTGCTTAAACTTGATTGTGAAAAAACAAAACAATTACTGCAAATTGCATCTTCACACACACACACACACACACACACACACACACACACACACACACACACACACACACACACACACACACACACACACACACACACACACACACACACGCAAGCACACGCACACGCACACGCACGCACACGCATACGCACGGACGCACGCACGCACGACGATAAATTATGCAATGTACTATTTGTGGGAGAAAATAATAAAGGTTATTATTATTATTCTATAAAAGAACGACGAACGAGTTGGCCAACCGTTGTCACTCCACCCGACAGATACCTAATAAAATAAATGAGGGCTTTTAAAAAAATGCGCTATATTATATTATACTCAATTTCTTATCAATCAAAACAGAACACAATATTATATTGCTGCAAGCATCATAAATAGATAAGAGAAACTTCTATTTCTTCTGCTTCATCATTACTTAAAAGTCCACTGTTGGAAATGGACTTCTTCCGTTGAAAGGAGGATTTGCTGCAATCTTCACCTTTGGCAGAGGGATTAGCAATACCAGACGTATAGCAACTTTAACCCTGCCCCTCATCGCCAAATGAGATGAATATATCAACGTAGATCGTTCTGGCAACGGTTTTGTGCTCATCAACCCGACGGTCTAGTTTGTCTCTATGCTTTTTTCTAAATTGCACGCAATGGACTTAAAATACTAGTGATCTAACGGTGTGATGAACGAAATTGAACGGTATTCTAAATTTCAGGATAGATCTTGCTATAACAATTATTTATGTGTATAGTTTCATTGCATATGTCATTATGTATAAAATATCATGTCCATCAGTCGATCTTAGTCATTTATCTAAAACCTTATAATTTAATAAAATTTCGAGCAAGACTCTTGGTAGACAACACAAACATACTCGTATACACGTTATACCACATTTGCCTTATTTATATGTCAGACTGTCTCGTTGGACTAGTGGTCGTATGCGCAACTGCTGATCATGAGGTCACGGGTTCAAATCCTCGGTCAACAAAGTCAGTTGTTTGGCTTTCCTGTGAAGAAATTCTTAGTAGCAGCCTGGAGTCAGGAAGTTGGTGGTGTTTCACCTGCCTCGGAAATTACGTAAATTCGTTGCTCACGCACCTGATCTCTCTCCTCGTGTGGATTGCAGCGGACCATGAGACTGCTCGAGGTATAAAGTTCTTAAAAAATAAAATGATCATATCGCTATGTCATCCATCAAAGTCGCTAAAGTGGAACTAGCTAAATCTAATTAGGGAAATTTCTCAATTTACTCAGCTCAAACGGGTCTAAGATATCCTCAACATAACTATCTTCAGCATGTTACATCTGCAATCTCTTTTCGCAGACCCTGTTCATGACTTATGTTCAAAAGTAAAATATGATGTCACAATAAAATTTAGTACTTTATATGGGCAACTGAATTAACTTCCATAGACTATCAATTAAATGATCGTCTACATTGAGAGATATCATGTAATAAATCATACACCCCAAACCTTTTTATCAATCATCCTTTATCCTTCGCATTTAATATCGCCTGCAATAGAAAAAAAAATCTTTAGGATGCGATCATAATAAAAGTTAAAAGAACTTGAGTTTTATCTTTAAAGCTAGTTTTTTACTTTAAAATTGTTAAAAAATTAAAACAAATGCACAGAATAATATAAAAAATAATAATTTTATCTTTCTTTATTAAATGTTACCACATTATATATCAGTTATACGGTAAAACAAGCTTTGACTTCTGAAAAATTATTACAATGGCGCCTACAAATAGCGTTTAAAATATTCACGAATGACTTAACCTGGTCATAAGACTTGATAAAAATTGATTATAAATGTTAATAATTGTTAGTAAATGTGAGATTAATTTTCATTTTAAAATCATATTCAGAAAATTCTAGAAAGTTTTGAGGCACAATATGCATACCCTAAAGGAGGAAAGGTCGGTTGGGCATTTGTCATGTAAATTAGATCACGCAAAAAGTCTACAAAATACTAAGCCGATAATAGAGATTTCTACATTTCTACATCTGTGGAGGTTCATGTGTAGTGGACTTTTTGATAGGCTGTAATGAAAAACATAATTAGGTATTATTTGTGTATAAAAACAGATCAATTTAACTTACTAGCTTTTACCCGCGACTTCATCTATTATAGTGGAAAATATACTTCCCTATTTAACAAAACAGTTTAATGTGTGTTATTAATGCAAAATTCACGTTACCTAAAGAGTACGTAAATTGTATAGATATTGCTATCATCGACAGGTTTACAATCGTATACAACAGAAAGTTGTTTCTTTTTAAACTTTCAAAAAGTTTTAAGCAAGTGCCTTTTGAAAATAAAGATAGCATCAGCTATTAACACTTCAGCTAGTAGTTGCAGTCTATTTCGTACCTTTATGACGAATAGTTTTTTTTTGGGACCCAAAATTCCACTCATAGCCTTCTTCATGTGCACTTACTTTAGTAAAAAGCAACGCAAGTATCTTTTAATCAGATGTGACAAAATGTTCTCTTTTTCTCTCTTCTTGATTAGGATAAAGAAAAATATTCGGAAAATACATGATAATATATAATAAAACAGTAAGGTTTAAAATTTTGTTTCATTCAATAGGTAATAAAATTATTAATTATTGATTTTAATAAAGTCACTTTTACAGCTAAGAAGCAATAGAATTTTAATGTTTTAATTATATTATATTAGTAGCGGCCATTTTGACATACGAGTGGTTATAAGCCTTTACATATTAACATTTTATGAGGCAAAAACTATATGTTTCTTTTTCATATTCAGCAATTTTAATGCATAATTTATGTTAAAATATAGCTCTCGTCGATATCATGTGTTCTGTATTATAGTGTTTGTGAGGGGAAAGTAAGTATGTGACTCTCAAAACAAGTAATGGCACATACTCGTAGAACACTCTTATCCATAGATAGCTTATTTATAATTAGGTTGACTATGTTATGACATAGTCGACCTAATTATAAATAAGCTACAAATAGTTATTTTTATTAGTTTGCTGTTGTGGTGTATATACCTACGTCTATTCTCGACTAATAATCAGGTGCATTATAAGTTGAGTATTATTTCTGCAGAACGCTGTATAATGTAGTAAATATTAATTGATGGGATCCAACTCGGGTTGCTTGAGTACTATAAAAAATTAGGCGTCCAACTTTTGAGTATTGACGGTTCCAATATATTATGGTGTACTATTATATATTAACATTATTATTTTTTTAATTAAAAATTTAAATTTTTCTTCCAAAATAATATTTTTTTTTAAACTACCAGAGATTTTAAACGCACACAGGTCATGCATAGACTCAAAATATTAACTCAGGTAAATTTAACTGAGACACTTTACGCATTTTAATGTTATAATAATTAGTACAATAGTTATTAGAAATATGCGCACTGACCTTTGGAGTGTCCGATTGTAATACCTCTATACCGAACGCATCGACGAACTTAATCGTACCGCACTGCTGCTCGACGAGACCCAGGCTGTCCGTCAGCTCTGAGTTGTCCAACAGGGCGTACACACTCATTACACCTTTGGGACCACATAGTTGTACTGCTACCACTTTGAGTAGAAACTCCTCTGTTTATTTTGGTGGATTGTCAGAAGTTGTGTGGGCTATGGTGGACTGTGTCGGAGAATCAGGGACACTCTCGCTCGTATTGGTTGCCCGTTGCGTAGGTTTAGTCCAATTTAGCAGCCTAAGATGGCGCAAACCACAGCCCTCTATGTTACACGCGGGAGCTGAACATGTTTCCTTGTCGAGCCGTGCTATAATAGGCAACAATTGCATAATCCACTATTTTTAATAAAACGCCACTTATCCTTGCTCATTACGAGTTTGAACATTCTACATTGTGCTTTGATTAACGGCAATATATATACTGCTCATCGTTCACTTCTGTAGTTGTAAATATGGGACGTTTCACAAATTTTTTTGTCTATAACTTCACTTATTTTCTTATGTTCATGCGGCAATGATAATCCCACAAAAGACATCATTTCAACCTCATGTTTCAGAAACGTAGCCATTAATTCTAGCTTAGAACGGCCGTCTAACACTTTTTTAAATGCATATTCAGTCCATCTTCCTATTAAGGTGCTCGGTAACTTTGAAATAATGGCTGCTGCGAGCTCTGGACTGCGTAAGTAATCATCTTTTTTTATATTATATTAGTAATACTTAATTAATAACATATATCTTATCATTCGTGCGGCAAAAAGACTTTCAATATCAAATGGGCCGATTTTGGTTGATTTTTACACGAATGCTTACGTCGTTTTAATCAGCCTACGACAGTCTACTGCTCGAAATAGTATATCAGAATATTCTATCTTAACATATCTTTCTTGACTTTTTCTAGAATTCTTGGATATTCTTGTGGCCCTTTACGTGAGGTTTTAATTAAGCTATCGTTAGTAGTAGCTCAACCTTTTTCCAGAGACTTTCCTGAAACCATGGAATGGATGGAATAATTACAACCTTTAAATTAGAGTAGCAAATATAAATATTTAATTCATGAATATTAATTAAATAACATGTAAAAGTCTTACATAATTAAATCAAATAAAAATGTTTATTTTAAAATAATTCCAACTAATCGTTGTGTTCCTTTCCAAGTAATTAGCGTCCACAGTGGCTAGCGGTTGCAATTTTTTTATGTAAGGTTCCCAATACTAAAAGATATAATTTACATAATGCTTCGATGTTGTGACATATCATATTATTTTGATTTAAAAAGGAATATCAAATTGTTATAGGTAGGCAAAGTGTGGGGCAGCCTCCTACTAGATGGAGTGACGACCTGGAGTAATGCAGGTGGCTCAGGACCGTGCTTTGTGGCATTCTTTGGGGCAAGCCTACGTTCAACAGTGGACTTGTGAAGGGCTGTAATGATGATGATGATCAAATTATTATCATACTCATACGGTCACATATATTCCATCAACACAAATCATGGGACAGTCTAATTGGAATGCTTTATGCATACTTACAAAAATTTACCATACAAATAATAGCTAAATTTCATTCAAAATTTGTAGAAATTCTTATTGTCTCTGACATTTTATGAAACTATAAGAATTTCCAGAAATTTAATTTAGATAATTTTACTACATCTACAGGTCTAGCCACCGCTGAACATAGACCTCTGCCACATATTGCCTTAAAGAGGGAATCCATAGCCCCAAATTATTTCACGGATGTCGTAAAAGGCGACGGAAGGAAACGGGAACAGGAGATGAGTAGCAGCATCTTCCTTATATTATCATCTCAAAATAATAAAATTCTAAAATATCAAAACTATTTTAATTTTAAAGGCCTTGGAATTGCAATTGCAAAACTGTTCTTCCACTGTGATATAAAAAGGTTGCTATCGTGAATTAAATCAAAGTTCCAAGTTTTTTTTTTTATTAAATCGCAACTATTACAAACAATACTATATAGTTTTAATGTCAACATTTTGTCCCCAAAATTTGACTATAATACATAGTCTGGCGTATGGAACAACATTGCTTGTGTAACGTTCTCCCCACCTCAAATACTTTATTTTTGTTTATTTCATTAGAATTTGAATTTAAGATATATAAAATTTACGTGACCCATATATTATTCATATATTGATCTTTTAAATATAGGCCGTTTAATAAATTCTTCTGCAGACAACACATTCACGGATGCGTTTTTGACAGCCCTGTTGCAGCCAATAATCTAGTAATGCTGTCTCAGCTTTGATAGAGTCAGGCGAGCTCCACCGTGGAAAGTAGCCTTGTGTGCCTGATCTATTATGAGATCATTGAAGTGTCCGCTGTGTGGCACGATGAGAGGATGCTTCATTTTTTCATCGATGCTTGCGTTTTTGATCCTTTCTTCATAAAATTACTTTTCTTGCATGTGCTTGATAATAATGTTTTATGCTTGTTTAATTTCAGGTGCAGTTAGATACGGCGTCCTCGGTTTGGAATTCGACACTGCCCGCAATACCCAGGAAAATATACGTGTCACTCGCGTCATACAGCTATGTTTGCTTATCAACGCTTCGATTACGTCAGAGCTGTGACGTTAAATAGTGACGTTTGTTTGCATTGCTTTCTTCACTTCTTGATCCGTAGTGTATGTTTTTGTGGTAGTTTCTTTTTGATATGTTTTCAGCCATGATGGGCCTTGTCACCACAAGACATGATTTTTGAGGATTGCTGTTGATACTCCACGGCTAGCGCAGTCTGCTGGATTATCAGTCGACTTGACATACTGCCAACAGTCCGCAGGTATAATTTCTTTGATTTGTTGTACACGGTTGGCGACGAATGGCTTCCAGCGATTGATGTCGCCTTGGATCCAACTGAGCATGGCTGTTGAGTCTGACCAGCCGCATGAGTCTTGATAATAAGTGAGGGGCACACAGTTCCAATTTCGGCAATGATATGATTTGATGTTGGAACTAGTTTTGATTTTGCTGCTATCAAAACTTCTGCTTGTTCGCCTTGTTTTTTGCTCTTGATTTTGCTATAGATGACACAAGCGTAGGCACGTTCTGAGGAATCGCAGAATCCGTGTAGCTCAATGTCGTCGTTCTTATGACTTTGAAGCCATCTTGATACTTGGATTTGATTGATGCCTTCGAGGTCATGTTTGATCTTAGACCACTCTTCTTCAGTGCTTAGTGGAAGTTGGTCATCCCACTTCAAATCTTCCTTCCAGACTGATTGGAATAGGAGTTTCAATCTTGTTGTTACAGGACAGAGCCAACCGGCCGGGTCGAAAACCTTTGAGATGTCTGAAAGTAGTGACCTTTTTGAGGCTGGTTTGTCTGTTGATGTGTTGATTTTGAGCTCGAAAGTGAAGACGTCCTTCTGAGGATTCCAGCACAGACCCAGCGTTTTTATTGATTCTTACTGCTTGAAATCAAACCCAGTTTGATGATTGCTATCTGTGTCTGATCCTGCTACTTTTAGTAACTCATTGCTGTTTGAGCACCACTTTCGTGGATTAAGCCCCCCTGCTCTGAGTAGATTAATCGGCTCTGCTTTTAATTTTAGAGCAGCTGGGATGCTGTGCTGGCCGCTTAAGACATCGTCCATGAAAAAGTCTCTTTTCAACACCTTAGCTGCTTCAGGGAAATGCTGCCCTTCGTCGCGAGCTAATTGCTTCAGCGTGTTCATTGCCAGGAACGTCGCTGCTTTCGTCCCGTACGTCACAGTTAGTAGTTCGTATTCTTGAAGTGGCTGATTTGATGATTCACGTCATATGACTTTTTGTAGTTGTTTGTCATTATCATTGCAAAGGATCGCTCAAAACATATTTTCAATGTATTCGCGCATATAGTTTTTATACATTGCTGCGAGGTCTTCGTTTTTGGCGAATTTTCTTTCCAGCTGATATAGTTGTGCCACGGCTTTCTGCTTCGAATCACCCAGCTTTCCTTCGAAGTCTGATTTAATGGGCAGACGTACAACATATCGACCGTCTTCTTGTCGTGTTGTTGTGTTGTTATATTGCTCCACACAGTATTGATCTTCTGATGATATTGTTATTTTGTTGTCTGATATGTCTTCGATTATTCAAAATCTCTGAATATCTTGTAAATCGTGCAGAACAACATTACACTGGTAAGAGGATTTCAGGTTGCCGCAGATGATCCAACCAAGTCGTGATTGCTGAACAATCGGTTGATTTTCTTCTTCTGTGATGATTCCACTCAAGATGATATTCGAGTAGATGTTCGCACCCAGTAATATGTCTATGGGACGGCTGATATTGAAATCTGGATCGGCAAGCTGTATGCCTTCAAGATATATCCATAACGGTTTGTCAAATTATCTGTTCGGTAGATTGTTTACCAAACTTTTCATCATGATGACGTCAGTACTGAATGTGTATTCTGAATTCATCGATGATGCTGTGATAGTGATGATGCCTTTGCAGTTACTTTCCTTTGTGCCAATCCCGAAAATAACACCCTTGCAACGATGTCGTGGAAGGCCAAATCTTTGAGCGGCGTTTTCGCTGATGCTCGCATCGTCAGATAGCTTCCATTTTTCCAGGATTTCAGCGACGTTTTCTTGTGAAACATGTGTCACGTTTCTCTGCTGTGTGACGATTTTGTTGCTGTCTCGCTCGCTCGCGTTGATATTTGATACGTATGCTTCGTGCAATAAAGTATTGTGATCGCTTTTGCAATGCGCGCATCTTTTGTTGGAAAAACAGTCCTTGCCTTTATGATCAAAAAGACAGTTTTCGCATAAATTCTATTTTGCCACTGTTTTACGTTTTAATTCTGGTGTCTGACCTAGAAACAATTTACAGTGGAAAATGCCATGTTGTTCATTGCATAACGGATACGTGTATTTATTCCTTGCTAACGATTTCAATGACTTCGCATTTGTATGATTGATAAATGTTTTAGTTGATGCACCCGGGTTTGCCTTGGATTATTGAGCTTTTTTGGAATCTTAATAGGTAGCTTGCTGATTGCTCCGTGGCGCTTCTTGCTTGCGTCGAGATGATTCTAATGCTGTGAATCGCATTTCCAAAAAGGTCAGAAATCCTGATAGCGTAGGCAATTCCCCCGGATCTTCTGTCCAGTTTCTGCATCAACAAATGTACAACCAAAGGATCCCAACTTGATGTGTTCTAAGTTCTTCACGGAGCTTAGTGCAATTTTTTAGGGCCTATGATGATTGATGTTATGTTGCTGGCAAGTCAAAAATCGTGTTGATGTGAGAACTGAAAATCAATCTTTTGTTGTTATACCGATGATTCAGAATTTTCCAGCATATTTCATAGTTTTCGGAACTAATATTTAGGTGTTGTATTAGTTTCTCGGCTTCTCCCTTGACCTTGCTTTTCATATGTTGCATTTTATGCACATTTGAAATGAATTTATTCTTGTGGATGATTGCCATGAAGAGATGTTTGAAAGATGACCATTGCTGATAGTTGCCGCTGAACGTAGGGATTCCCATTTTTGGCATAGAATGCTCTTGATGAGATACGGACTACATCTTGCTGTTGATTGATTTTTTGATCTTTTTGTAGCTGTCTTCGAACATGTGGTATGTTTTTTCGTACTGCACGTCTTCTGTGGTAAGCTCGCTGTCGATCTCCCAGTGTAAGGAGTCCACGGCGTTCCAGCGAAGTTGTAAGTTACGTAAGCTGTCCTCGAGCTCCCACTTTTCGATAAGTAACTCAAGTAACTAGCGAAGGCCTTCGATTGGGTTTGGCACAAAGCGCTTCTTTCGAAGCTCCCTTCCTATGGGCTTCCCGAGAAATTGTGCAATTGGATCACTAGTTTTCTTGCAGATCGGAGCATCAAGGTCGTAGTAGACGGTGCATGCTCCGATTACAAGCCCATTAACGCTGGTGTTCCACAAGGCTGCGTGCTATCACCAACGCTGTTTCTTCTGCATATCAATGATATGTTGCAAACTGGTAACATTCATTGATATGCGGACGACAGCACTGGTGATGCTTTATACACCGGCCGTGCCAATATTTCTCGGGAAAACGTCACTGAGTACCGGAACAAACTTGTGTCTGAAGTCGAGACTTTGTTGAACAAAGTCTCAGACTGAAGCGACTAAATCTAGTCCAGTTCAATCCCCAGAAGACACAAGTTTGCGCGTTTACCGCTAAAAAGAACCCCTTTGTCGTATCTCCTCAGTTTCAAGGCACTCCCCTTGTCGCCTCAGCCAGTATCGGAATCCTCGGTGTCGACATATCGAATGATGTGCAGTTTCGTGGTCACTTGGAGAAGGCCAAATTGGCCTCTAAAAGCTTGGCGTGCTCAGCAGAGCGGGACAGTATTTCATGCCGGCACACCGCTTGCAACTTTACAAGGCGCAAGTTCGGCCCCATGGAATACTGTTCCCATCTCTGAGCAGGGCTCCCCAGTGCCAGCTCCTTCCACTTGACCGCATCCAGCGCAGAGCAGCTCGAATCGTCGACGACCGAGTTCTCCGATCGGCTTGACTCACTGGCACTGCGTAGAGATGTTGCATCTCTTTGCGTATTTTATCGCATGTACCACGGGGAGTGCTCTAGAGGAATTGTTCGGAATAATTCCAGCCGCTCAATTTCACTATCGCACATCGCGATAGAACTCGAAATACCATCCATACCATCTGGATGATTGGCGGTCCACCACTGTGCGATTTAGAAGAAGTTTTCTTCCTCGCACAACTTCCTTGTGGAATCGATTACCACCAGCGATTTTTCCGGACCGATACGACTTAGGGACCTTCAAGAAAAGAGCCTACTCCTTCTTAAAAGGCCGGCAACGCATCTGCAATTCCCCTGGTGTTGCAGTTGTTCATGGGCGGCGGTAATCACTTACCATCAGGTGAGCCGCATGCTCGTTTGCCCCTTCTCCTATAAAAAAAAAAATTAGTGGTATTGATTGCTCGTTCTAGTGCTTTAAAATTGCTTTTTTGTTTCCGGTACATCTCGTCAAGTTTGATGTGGTTACCTCTATCTGCTCGGCTGGTGCTGGCCTGACCTGATGGGGTTGCTGATGTAGCCGTTGATGCAGTCGTTGATGGTGGACGCCAATCTGAAGTCACCCGGCTAAAGGAGTAGCAGGTCTCAGAACTGACTTCTTTTCTTGATCAGTATATAGGTGTTGCTGGATAATTCTCCAACAGTAATATATGTTTGCACGGATAAAATCGCGGGAACAGCTAGTTGTGACTTTTGTTTATCAATATTACTTTATCGTGTTTTCTTTTAAATAGTTGTAATGAAAACCTGTAGTGTACTTTAAATACTTTAGTTAATACCGATTGAAAACAATTATCTTCCATTGTCCGCAACATAAATTTTGAGTCAAATGCAGCGATACTGTTGCTTATCGAGAGCAAAATTTACGGTACTTTCTTGGCCATATTCCAAATTTGTTTTATTTATTTTTACCAGCTTTTGTCCACAAGGCATGCCTTTTGGAAAATAAAACATTGAACTTATACATAGGATACGTACAATACCAAAATGGTAAAAAATTTGTTCGTATACTCTTTGCTCTACCTTTTCAATAATCATAGAATCTTTATATAAAATTCCAGTGTTCATGTTTTCGTAATTCCTCTTCCCCTAAACTGCTTGACCAATTTTGATGTAAAATTTATGGGGTACTTATGTGGTCACCTTTTTAAGCTATAGTTGGACCCGATAGGTGGCGTTGTTTTTAAGATCCATAAATCACCCGTGCCAAGCCGAAGCGGATCGCTAATAGTAGTATAAAAATAGTAAAGGGGAGTACAAATTATAACAATATTATTATGGAATCCCAGCACTCACTCGTATTAGATTCGTATTTGCGCTTTATACAAACATAATAAACACGTAACGCAAAGAAATTCACTTATCAAACAGGTATACAAGTAATACGAGTATTCACTGTCAATTTGTATGCAGAGAGGTCGCTTTTATACGTGAAAAATACGCGAAAATAGAAAATACAATTATTTTATATTCGTTTTTTTTTCCGATTGTTTATAGTATACTCAATAGTATATAAGCAATCGTCACTTATTAAGAAGACTTTAAAAAAAAGTGTTTTTACGAATTCGTAGACGATATAAATACGAGTGAGCGTACAATCGCCCTTTATGTTTGTAATCTTCTCTAAATGATGTGCCTAATGAAAGATAAGTTATGGAGGGTTGCTGAAGTCATTCGTCGTGGCTTTTGTTCTTATAATGTAATGAAGATGATAGAATTTTTACCAAAAAGTACAAAAAATAAACTATACTCAATCCCAACATAAAACTTTAATATCAATATAAGAATCATTTATTTAAATACTCTCGTATTTAAATATCAATATAAGATTCATTTATTTAAATACTAGCGATCTCGGCAATGGTTGTTTCGTTCTTTCTGGTAAGTGGCTGTGGATAGCCGTATGGTGGATAGACCGGTGTTGAATAAGTTACAATTCGAATTTACTCCCGTCTACTAATGTTGTAAATATAAAAATAATTAACTGGACTATATCTTCACCTGCTAGATTTTCTATTTTTCTTTTTAGTACAAACAACATAATATGGAGATTGTTAATAACATCATTACAGCTCTACCTATCGGATCTTAGTATAGCTATGAGCTATCGCCTTGACAAAACAAATATTAATACGATGATATACGGCGAACGGACGATTATAATATAATAATAAACTCTTATGCAAAAAGAAAACGGGCATGGTTTGATAATTTTAGTTATAATTATACTCAGAATTTTGTAAATTACTTAGCAAGGAATAGTTTTCGTCAGTTTTATCATAGCATTTTGATTAAATTATTCTGTCCTTTTTATCTTTTAAATTTAGAATGCGTGCTAATTCATTATTTTAACTGATTGTCATTCATAAATATCTAACGCCTACTATTTTACTACACATTCGTAAGAGTAGCTGGGTCGGCAAAAATGTTGTAAATTGAATCGCACATAGAGGAGCGCGCGTACGCATAGTTGTTGCTTATAAATCGCAATAATATTGTTACGCAGTAGAGCCATGCTGCAGCTATATTACTGGTATAGTTGTAGCTCGAATGGGTCGGTTCGACCGGGGAAAGACCACGCTCTCACAGAATACCAGCGTAAAATAGCATCTTAACGCTGCTGTGTCGTATGGTGAGTGTAGAGAACCAGCGACCCATGTTACTGGAAACGAAGCAATCCATCTTAGTCCTCACGGGTGACAGCGCATCTACATTTTTATTCGTAATCGAGGATAGATGTAAGTGTCTATGGGCCACAGCATCCACTTACCATCAGGTGAACTGTATGCTCGTTTGTCACCCTTATCCTATATAAAATAAAAACCTTCAATTTGGGATAATTTCAAATAAAAGTACTAGTAGTTACTAGTATTTTCAAAAAGTGCACTTTTTTGAAAATACGAGTTAAAAATTGAACTTAAAATTTGGATACTCTTTGAAAAACAAACCTGTATATAGAAATCATAGCTTGCATTTCGCTGGGCTTGCTAGCGAGTATATATATCTCGTAAGGTTTTTGAGAAATAAGTTCCCACTGCGCGGTAATCACAATATTTAGCTCTCTGATGGTCCGCGAAGCCAGCTGCACTAATCTTGCTCTTCGCTTCAAAAAGTCCCAGATAAGCTCGGTTGGGAAAACTGGCCAAACTAAAAGACAATTCCGACATCTAGCATAATATATGCTTCCACATCGACAGAGCCAGCCTTTTTGTCCATAAAATAGAGTTTTAGCCAAGAGCGGCCAATGTGGGTTGTGCATGAGGAACGAGAACCTTGTTATGTATCGGTGTTCAGTCAGTGTGTCATTTTCGATGAAAACTTACTCCGTACGATACAACGAATTTATTTCTGCCTAAGACATAACAGTGTCCCTAACATAAGGTGTGATTTCTTCAAAGTATGCCTCTGCAAAGCATTCTCCTCGTCTTCGTACCATTCGCCAACGTCGGGCTTAACATACAGAGATATTCTGACTTCATCGGAGAACTATAGCCTATCCCAGTCTTCTTGAGTCTGTGACACACAACCATTTTCCCAATAAACTTCCAAAATATAAAAACTGCGTTTTGTTTTTAATTCCCAACCCGCCCGCCAAGCGTGGCATAGCAAATGATAGAATACAATGATGATGATGATGATGATGAACATGATGGTGGTGATGATTATGTAAGAGGTGGAATGTTAACATGAAGAGGTGAAGGGGGATGAGTCGCTCGCGTCCGTAGGCTTTGACCACCTAACCCTAGGCCCACCCTACACGTGTCCCCCGGGTGGAGCTAAACGAGCGACAAAGCCGAAAGGATAGACTCGGCTCCTCGCCGTATGGTAGCGGCATAAAAGCTACCACCCCTTAGTTCGCACCATGAGCCAACAAATAAAAGAAATGGCCCGAGTTCCCGGCGCCCCTTTAATGGGGCAGGGGTGAGAAGAATCTCCGGGAGAAAACCCGGCGACGAGGTTCGCCACCCGTCACGTTCTGTCTCCCGGATGGGCGAAAAGTGGATTGCGGAGACCCGTCTAGCTACGCTGAATGTATGTGGAGCAATGAATGATAAGATTGATGAAGTATGCGAAATGATGAATGATAGAGGAATAGTTAAGTTAGTTTATTTCAAATTCCTTTACACCACTCTAAAAAACTTGTGTAACGAGTGGCTCACAGCAGTAGCCACTCGTAACACAAGTTTTTTTTTAAAGTAACATTAAGCTTCATCTTTAAAGCCATATCCTGTATATCGGTGATAAACACCTAGTTTCATGGCGGCTGTACACGCTCGTCTCGTTGCCTCGCATACTCGTACCTCTCGTCGCGTAGAGGCTAGACACGAGAGCACACCATGTACACACTCGTTGTATCACTTGAACTATAGATGCCCGCTGCGATGCACCTAGAAGAAACTGTTGCTGCGTTTTGCCTTTGTGCTATTATTTATTATAATTTCTGCACATGTAGCATAAAAAGAAAATTAATAAGCCATGACGAAGAAGAAGATGGTGAATGATTTCTATTCACCGTAACAGAACCATATAAATACCTATATTTTATTTAACAATATTGAACCCTACAGCACACGTGTACAGGCGCGCTCTCGTTTTCATCACGAGAACCACGAGACCCTTTGTATCGAACTCAAAAAACCGACACGCTTCCGAGAGCAAACGCGGGCCGCGAGACGCGACGCGACGCGACGAGGGCAACATGTAGGCCTGTCTCGTGGTGTCTCGACGAGCGTGTACAGCCGCCATCAGGTCTTATTTAATAAAAGAAGAGCCCGTTTGGACCGTTACGCAAATCACGGTCCAAACAGGCATCTTCATTTCTCACGATTATATTTTTGGTTTACTTATAGGATAACAGCACGGGATTGCCTTGATCTTTTACGGTTTCCGACAGAGAGCTTTTTTGCTGATTTTTTACTGTTTTCTTACTTGTTGACGTACAATACATAAATTTACGGCTGTAGACCTTTAAAAATGACTTCCGGCTCCATATCCCCTTTGTGCATAGAAATCATTATAATTTTATAGCTTTTAATATGTGAAATAGTATTCCGATATTGGATGCAGTAAAAAATTAAAAATAACTGTTTATATTATACAATATTGTATATTTGGTTAGACTAGTTATTTATCATCTAACGTAATACGGCTGTAATAGTTATGATAATGAAACCTTATTGTCCTGGGTAACTGAATGTACCATAAGTAATTTTAGGTTGATATTTTGAAATACATCTTTTATGATCAAACACCTTTTTAATTTTAAAATTTCACTAAACAAAGAATTAAAGAAAGAAATGGACACTAAATATGTAATGATAACATTTCTAATATTTACTTTTTAAATTCAAACAATTCACATTATATTTAATTTTTTAAATCCTTTAAAAAAATTTACTACTTAATTAATATTACCATCTGATTAACAATTGCATTTCCCTACTAAGTTTCATTTAGTATTTTTATCTCATTTATAACTTCATCATAAATTGCATCCATATTGTTCGATGTAATTGGTTGGAGTACAGTGGAATTTAAAATCAGTATTAAATATTACTGCCGATAAGATCTTAACAGTAAAATTAAATATTTTCATTGTTCGAACATTAATCTCTTTTTGTATTTTCGAACAATGTTATATAATTGTTCGAACAATAATCGAATACGTGTTATTGCTGAAACACATTTTTCTCACTGATTTCATTGTCTTTTACAAGGATAACAAATCACATCAGTATAATTTAGTACACCACGCTTTTTGTCACGCTTTGCAGACAAATTGGAGATTGTAAAAAATGTTTCACACCTTTTAGGGTTCTTCCTGTCGCGGATTTAAATATTTTAAATATGGAACATACGAAATAGCATATAGCTTTCGAATGCCATATGTTTTTTTTTCAGGGGTTTGAACTCCTCCACAATGTTGTACATTCACGGAATGAAATAAAGTGATGTATTCTTTTATACTTACTTCATTTGTTTGTAAATGCTAAATATTTATTTTCTATATTATCATTTTCTATATCGCATATTATCTTTCATGCTTTAAACTATTTGATCACAGTTTTAATCCCAATGCTGTTGGAAGGGAAATAAACCTGCACTCTTCAGCAAATTAAAAAAAAATCAAGTAAATTATATTACAACAATAAAGACAAATAACATTTTTAAGTTTTGTATTATAACTAGCTTTTGCCCGCGACTTCGTCCGCGTGGAGTTCGGTTATATCGCGCTCATTTGTGAAAAAGAGTCTGCTGGTACAAGCCACAATTATAACTGGATGTCGCGGGCAAAAGCTAGTAAACTATAAAACTTCTTTATACACCACATTTTTTGCTAATCTATTACTGTGTGCCAAAATTATCAGACTACTGGGCGAGCTTACGCGTGAGCAAGACACATAGAATTGCCCGTGTGAAAAACAATTTTCTCTCAAGTCTATACCCGCAAATTTTAATGTCTGCCCTTGTGATTTGTTTATGGTCATTGCAAAGCAGACTTTGAGGGGAAAATATATTCGTTTGATATCAAAGGGAAGATCATTCGGGATCAAGGGAATTCTTGGTACAAATACAGTTTCCCCTTGCACACATCCAGTTACAATTGTGGTTTCCACTACAATGCGATGCAATGCTTTTAGTTTTAGTCTGGTTCCGTTGCACTGTTGAGGAGGTTTTAAATTTCGCAACAACGTAACAGGAGTGCCCACGCGCAGAATAAGCTTATGATGTAGAGGACCCGATGGTTTCAGTGAATTAAGAAATTCGACAGGATAGTTAATTGCGTCATCTGTGTTGACCACAAAGTCAATTGACGTGTACACCATTTCTTCCCCCTCAAAAGACGTTAACAGTATATCGTTAATTGCCGCTGCTTGGTCGTTTCTCGGGGTAAGTATGGCACGTTCATACAACCATTCCATTGGTTTATCGTGGATGTGAGCAATATCTGGGTAAATTTTGGATATTAACTCCTGTAACGTAAATACAACTGTGCACAAATTATCAAGGATGGTTATCATTCCGTCATTTATCGGGTAATCACCGTTGCCGATTTCAAGTAGGAGATTCGCAAATCTAGAGTCTATAGGTCCTAGCTTCCTTTGTTATTTCGTGCATATACTTGGGTCCCCCCGTAAAAGATGATGGAAGGACAACCATTTGTCCTAGTTGGTTGGCTTCTGAGTCTTATCGTCCAATAGTATCTTTTAAATGGATGTAACTATCAGTACGTAATTTGGTTTGATTATTTTTGATATAATTTAATCTCCCTGTTTCTATTTTGGCGTATTCATCCACCAAATATTGACTAAAAAGGGCACGATACTTGATTAAATAGTTATATTCTTCTTCTTTAATCATTATTCTATACGAATAGAAACTTGCAAAAGAGACAGTTTTATAAAGCGGCAACTTAGTTGTGAGATCGCGTTGTGGTATATTGATTGAATACCCATCATCCCCCCAGCAAAACATCAATGGATACTGTAGCGTATCATATGCTCGATGTATCTCACTATACGCTGAAGTGAATTACTTCGGCTCTCTAGGATGATATCCCTTCGATCAAATTGTTGATCTACTAACACTAAAGCCACTTCATTTGTAGTTGGTGCATTGTACATACCTCTATGTTCTTCTGGTGGTTTTTTATCAGCATGTATGACAATTTTGACTCTGAAGGAGGGGCTTTATCAATGGCACTTTTCAGATCTTTTATATAGGGGTTCACTTGATGCAGCATATTCTGAAATTGTTTGATTAAATTTGGCTTTAAGTTATGAAATTTAGAACATCTAATCTTTGCTTCTCGATCATCTTCACCTACAAAATATATTTGAAGGTACTGAGCGTCATTTTCGGCTTCTGGTAATATACTTCCAAATAAATGGTAGACCTGGCCTTGTACTTTAAAAGTCGGTGAAAAACCATCTGCTGTTACCTGTTTACCACCAAAGGAAGTCATCTGGAAACAGGCATTATATTTACGAATATTACCCATAAAATATTCACGATCTGGGTGTAGATCATTAATCAAAGTAAAAAGTGGTTCAGGCAGTTGTTTCAACCGATCAAGTTGCACTTTTCCAGCGCTGCAACACATACCAGGTGTCTCATCCTTCCATTTCAGCGGATTACACCACTGACACTTGTATGTCATAGAAACCAAGGCTACACTGCTGTCAGTTCTATGAGCAATATCAGGGTCATAATCTATAGCGTAATGTTTTCCTCATATCGTGACTGAATTGCTCTATGCACTTGTGGATTCGCAGTTTGGTAATTTGCAACAGCTTTCTGATAAGCGGACACATCTTTACGATTTGAATCTGGCTTGTTCTGCCCATATCTTTCTTCTGCACTTTTTCATTGACTTTTTCTTGTGTAATTAATAAATCTCGACTTTCGTTTATTTTTCTTTTTTTCATATTTTAATGTCGACGATACAGATTGATCTGTTCCGCTGGTTGGAGATGATAGTTCACTGTTTACAAAAGATGTAACAGTTAAATGGTCAAGCTCTGAAAAAGGATCACGCTCTTCGACAGGTAACTCCATGCGACGCTGTGTAATTTTCTTCGCAACAATAGGCAGATAGGCGTCAAAATGTCCATTAGATAAATCATGGCTAAATCGTAATCGCCTTACTGGACAGATATCTGTTCCGGACTCTGTGTATAGCAGACCGTTTCGATATACTTCAAGCCGAAACGGAAATATTAATCCTGCAGCTACTAATTTACAAAGTCCACCGTAAGTTTCATTTTTTAACATATCGGCTGAATATTCATTTGCTGTTGAATAATTATCGCCATTTCTGTCGTGGGTCATAACTGAAAACCTAGGCCAATCATTTACCACAAATCTAACAATTTGTGAACGCACCACCATCGCATTTTCTTGGGTACCGTAAATTAAAAATGAAAGAGCATGAAACAAACAGGCGCTGTCACTTATAATGGGGACGACAGTATGTTCTTCCATTTTTCCTTTAATATTAAGAGTTTATGTAGTCATTTTTTCAGTGAGAAAAAAATACTTCTATCAACAATACCTAATCACAAAGCAAATTGAATTCCAAGTTCGAACAGTGGTTATAAGAAAGACAAAATCAAGCAACTAATCCGAAATACGAAGAAAATCTTAAACTGTAAGCAAGCAAACAAAGTCGAAGTCTAGTCAATTATCCGTTAACAGTGAATAGGTACCGTATGTGGTACAGGTTGAAGCGCTCATTCAACATTCACTTTATATTAGTTCGAAAAAACACAACGTTACCACGTTCTAAAACGATACCAACGCCATCTATCGGTAGGGATTGGAACTTGAAGATCAATACAAAATAGGTAAGTACCTTAGTATTTCTTTTGATTTTGCCATTTAATTAATTTATAAAAAAATATATTTCGTTTGGTTGTTTAGTTTCATTGTTTTTTTAATTTTTAAATTAGTGTTTTTGGTTCAGGTGTAATTTTGTGCAAATTTTTTGTACTAATCTTCTTGTCTATTTTGTTTTATGTTTTGTGTAGTAAAAGTATATTCAATTTTAGCATCTAACGAAGCAGACGGGAAATACCTACCGTATTTCCCGTCTGCTAGGTTGGATTTTGAAATAGTTGTTGTTTTCGTAATCAGCGACCCGATAAACCATAAAAACGATACCCATATTGATATTCAAAATTTGTCACCCCTTTCCCCCTTTTAGGGGTTGAGTTCCGAAAGAGCCTGAAACACTTGTTTACTCATTTATTTATAGGAGTACTCCTGTGAAGTTTCGAATAAAATAGTTTAACTAATCTTGTTTCCCCATACAAACTTTCAACCCCTTTTTCACCGCTTTAGGGGTTGAATTTTCGAAAACAGTAGGATATGTAAGTGTATATTTCTAATTGTTAACATAAAAACAAAGTTTCACGCTTTTAGCTCTAAAAATGACGGACTTCCATACAAACTGTGAGTGAATTTTCAAAAATCCTTTCTTACTGGATGCCAACGTCATTATGACTGTCTGTGCGCCAAAGGAGTCAGTCGTTTTTGGGCCCACTAGAAATTTTAACGACCCTTAATGGTATTACATACAAAAAAAAGTTACCAATTTATTATAATAAATGGCCTATACATTTTATGAATATCTAAACGGAATCAAGAAATCTAAAAAAATGAGTGGTTTTGATATTCCGTGTTCTGGTTAATGTAACATGGGGAAAAATGCGTGTAGTGTATCATTTTTGCAGTTTCTATTAAAAGAAAAATTTTTTTTTTTTACCAAGATAACTTATTATATACATAATATATTTGTACTTATTTGTATATTATATATTTATTACTAAAAAGGGATACCACTGAGATTTTTAACCTATTTCTAAAAGTGTTAGCTTATATCATATAACATGGTTCAAAGACACCGTGGAACGAACGCTATTTTGTCATTGACTTCCGTGCTGGGTAAAAACTGACGGCCATATTATCATAATATAAGCATCATATCGATGTCTGTGGCGGCGGCCGGGTATTACTTTACGGCATTGACATTCATCAGGCTGCTGTTTTTTGTACTTACTTACTTATCTGGAAGATCAGCATACACTGAAAACAATTAAATAATATTTGTGGATTTCAACGCACTGTGCGAAGACAATAACTAGCCGAGACAGGAGCAGATGTGCGCCAACTTTTATATTTGTGGATTTCTCAAGAGGTGAGTATCTTATCTTATGGAATGCGAAGAATTCAACTGTACAAAACCTACAATTGATTTAAAGTTTCAAACTTTTATGTGAAATATATCTTATTTTTGTCACTCTCGAAGTTCTAGTCCAAAAATATTATACTAAGGAAACGAAAACTACTAAGTTTCGTTTATAATGTATTACATTTTATTTTATTTTTACTGAATATTGAGATATGGTACGATTTTTTAGAAATAAAATAAACGACCCACACCCACAGACACAACGATCTATACATGTTTTAGTACTTAATTATTTTAAGTTTGTAAAAATACTAATAAATATCCCTTCATATTACTAACAAATTAATATGTCAATGTCTAATCAATGCAACAAGTGTTGGATTATATTATACAGGTTAGCCAAATATTCCACATTATGTATTTAATTCGCCAATGACATTCGAAAATGAAAACTGACGAGTTTAATTAAAAGTATATGTGAGTGTATAATACAAGTTTACTGTTGCTCCTAGAATTTTGGAAAATCTATAATTTATGTTGAATTACCTAAAACATATGACAAACACAATTCTTATTAGTATGTTAAGTGTCAAAGTATTGAAGTGTTATGTTATTGGTAAAATCTAATTTAATTAATAGAGAAAATAAAATCACACAAAATATACACAAATCTATGTTAAAAGTGTCTGTCAGAGTAATTATATCCACAACCGTTACATCCTATCAAAAGCCCATTGCTGAACATAGACCTTCCTCAGATTTCCTCAAGGAGGATACTTGCTATAGTTGCCATGCTTAGTAGACGAGTCGGCAACCACAGTTTTTTTTGGTAGTTGTTAATAGAAGATGTTGTTAAATTCAGAAGGAATGTACACATTCCTTCTGAATTTAATATTATAGATATAGATAACATAAAAATAAATGGATGTTATTAGGGAATACATATTAGTGTTAATATTTAATTAAATACATCTACTATTTATGTTTATTATATTTAAACTCCATCAGGGAAGCAAGAATTTTGTTTACATTATTTTTATGTTATTTTGTTGATTGTAGGTAATGTACATTCTTTCTGAATTTAATATTTTTTTACTTCTTTATTTTTTATTTGCATTCCCAATTTTTTCAGTTACATCTACTTGATGCTGTTTGTTGTAACTGCCTAAGAAAATTGCAAGAAAGTATTGAAACTGCTCATTCCATTAGAATATTTGTATTCCATGTGGATCTTCAATTTTAAGAGCTCATTTTAAGAACTCAGCAGAAAGAGATATTATTTTGCAGTGGATACCATCACACCAGGTACTTACTTTACTTTAATAGCCTGTAAGTGATCCCCTGCCTGAAATAGGCTTGCCCGGAGGAGTTGGCATAATCGCTTTGGCACACAGATTGATGTTTGTAGTATCATACACCTCGCACTACAAACAATTTGGCTATTCACCACCAGGTTATCTTTAACTTTACAGCCTATCAAAGTCTACTGCTGAACATAGACCTCCCCCACAGATTGCCTTATAGGGGAGATATTCGATAACCACCGTTTTTTTTCTTTAGTTGCTACTTCTTCCTTACCTTACCCCATATTTGTCTGCCTTTGTACTTAATACACAAGTAATATATTTTAATAAGTATTATGTATTGTAATCTATATTGAATAAAAATGATACTATTCTATTCTGTGGCTAGTTATAAACGTGCTGCTTCTACTTCCCGACACTGTATTTTTAAGTTATGTAATCATTTATCTAGATTCTTAATACCTAAACTAAAAAGAACTACTAACCTAAAAGAGAGATTGCTGATTGATAACTCATTTTATGTGCCACTGTGCGCTCGTATTTGTGAATACCACTTAAATGAACCTCACAATGATTGGAATAATTTATACACAAGTAGTAATGATGCATATTTATATAGTAATATAAATATGCATCATTACTATATTGAGTTTTTACACAGTTGCTACGCTTGGCAACCAAAGCTTTTGTGGTATTCTATAGAGATGTTGCTGCTCATCTCCTGGTATCTTTATTTTACTCTGTTACGACTTTACGACACCATACGGACGAAACGCGATGGCAGTTCACAGAAGGGCTATACAATATTTTACATTATATATTTAATTTAGGGAAGACCTATGTTCAGCAGTGAATTGTTGTAATGATGACGAATAATAATCAATAAAACTTGTAATTATTGTTGCTTACTTGACCTGTTTCTACTATGTGCCTTATTATAAATAAAGTGCCTAATTTATAAATAAACGCCGAGCAAGTTGAATAGATGCTCTGGTACCTTTTCGTGTTTCTTTCAATTGATTGTTTTTTTTATAGAATAAGTGTGACAAACGAGCGCACGGTCCACCTGATGGGTAGATGCTGTGGCTCATAGACATCTACATTTATCCTCGTTTAAGAATCAAAATGCAGATGCATTGTCAACCCTGAGGACTAAGATGGAGTGCTTCGTTTCCAGTAAAAAAGGACTCCGGTTCTCTACACTCACCATACGATACACAGGAGCATTACGCTACTATTTTACGCTGGTAGCGTTTTCCGTGAGAGCGTGTCCTACCCCGGTCGAGCCGTATCCGTACACAACTAGTTTAAAACTTCTTCATCATTACAGCCTATAGGCCTCCCCCAAGGAATTATACAAAGCACGGTCCTGAGCCACCTGCATCCATAGACTTTTTGAATATCTTACCAGGTCGTCACTCCAATTAGAGGGTAGCCGTCCCACACTGAGCTTACCGGTACGAGACTGCTACTCGAGAATTTTACATTTTAGCTTTAATTGCAGTTGGATGTAAACATGCTTATCAATGAACACATATTAAAAGAATGTCCTGGCACTGCACCTCGCGGCCTGTGATACTTATAATAGACTGCTTTAAGAATATGATGATTTTACAATAATAAACAATAAAATGCAGTGACAATACAGTGTTTCTTTTTATCCTAACACAAATAGTTCAAAACACCATACATGCTATTTATTTTCGTGGCTAATATCGTAAAAATCGGATATGTTACTATCCAGTCATTTTGGTTTTAATGGTGCTTGGAATGTAAACATGTTATTCAATCAATACAAATTAATAACAATGTCCTGACACTGCACCTGGTGGCATGTGTCACTTTTAATACTGCTTTAAGAATGTGATGATCTTACAATAACAAATACAGTGACAATATAGGTTTTTATCCTTACGACCAGTTCAAAACATCTTACGTGCTATTTATTTTCTTAATCGCTGTAGAGGTAAAACTCGCTAAACACCCCTTAATAGTTCACTGTTGGACGCACACATGCACCTAAAACCGTGTTACTGGTTGCAAATGATATTAGATAAATAAGTACATGTGTGCTTGTTTCAATATTCATTAACTTTTTCAGGTGGGTTGCTTAGAATAAATGTGTATGTCTTGTAGGCTGAAATCTTGCAGAGCTGCTCGTAAGCAGAGACAAAAAAGTATATGGATATTGAAGACAACAGTCTTATATCACATAAAATATCCTTATGATTCCTAACAATTTCATAAATGGACATGTTATTATCAAGTTATTTTGAAAAAATCTTTTGGAATGATAATGACTGACAATAATAAATACAATTAAATTATACATGTGTTTTGTAATCCTTACACAACTAGTTTAAAACATCTCACTTCATATTTATCAACATAAATAAACATGATATTACCTACTCATTTTGGCTTTAAAGGTGTTTGGGGTATAATAACTAATCAGTTAATATATTTTAAAGCAAAGTTTAAACACTGCACCTTTACTAACCAACAAAGATATATCAAAATAAAGTCTTAACACCGCACCTGTCTGTCTGTTCCACTATTAATAGACTACTTTTGAAATGATTACAGTAATAAATACAGTGGTATTTTACTTTGTGTTTTTATCCTTTTACAACCAGATTAAAACTTCTTTGTTACTATATAGCATGTAAAGGTAATATTATAAATGAACATATTATCTTTTATTCATTTTGGCTTTAATCATATTTATTTAATTACTGTACTGGTGTTTGTGATGTATATTCACTAATCAATCAATACATGTAAAAATAGCCTCCACCATGTTTCTTGGTCAGTGTACTATTTTTGCCGGAACTACTAAAAGGATTTTCCATCAGTCTAAAAGTACCTATAAATGTTAAATGTACCTGCAACTTTGTTTTATGCTATTAATTATTTAGCTGTCCTATTCTATTCTATATACACTATTCTAACTCACAATACTAATAGAAAACAACTTTTAGTTTAGGCTCAGAAGGGCTAGAACCCAGAGCCGTAAAGCCAGATGAAAAAAAATAGCGTTTAGTTTCTTTTTAGGTTATTGTGAAATTCATATTTTAATTTCTCTGAATTCCCTTTAGATGCGATAAAACTAATATTAATTTTGCAATCTATAGATTATAAGGAATAAATCGACATACATTTCATTAAGTATCCCTAAAATTTGTAGTGAGGCCATTCTCCATACAAAAAGAAATTGTCTCCTTTCAGCGAAATCCGTTCAAAAGTTTCGGCTGTGCGTTGATAGATGTGTCAGTCAGGTTTGCCTTTTATATATACAGGGTATTTTTGAAACGCTCCCGAAAACGAAGACAAACTTACTATATCTTTGATGATGGGTGAAATATAAAATCGATCCTGATGAAAAAAAAATCATCTTTTCACAACGTTTCATTAGCTTTATTTACGCTCCATCGTGTTAGTAGAGTTAAATAAAACGTTAATTTCAGTAAAAAATGGAGGAGTGGAATTACTGAATTACAATCAGCTGACTAGGGGTCAATGTACGCGCGAACGCCGAATTCGCGCGGCCCGCAACTAGCGATGGTACCACAATACCTAATAATTTACAACACTTGTCTAAATACCTAACTTATCTACTTAACCTACTATTTTTCCACTGCGCTTGTCTCCACGTAGCCACTTTAATTCGAAATCACAGGTCTTTGTAGTAACTAGTGGTTTACTTTTTAATTGGTTGAGAGAAATGACTGAAAGCCAAGCTTATTTCATTTGACTAACCTGAGTCTATTTGGGTGTTTAATAACCCTGTTAAATTGTAGAGTTGCTTACTTCATTTTATATTGCGTTATGACTATGTCAACAGCCACACCGTAGCCGTAGCTCAAAGAGTGGGTGTGGTGCGCGTGTGGTTTTGGTAGAAGTCTAGTTTATTCGTCGTTGCGATGTAACGGGGATGACTGAACATAGAAATGAGTGCTCGTAAAAATAAAATGAAGTGTAGGTAGTATACATTTGTTGCGTAATGAACGATTAGAAAGGTTATGGCTCTTGGACATTTTATATTGTGATGTAAATTTTCCTTCGATTTGATCTAGTTGAAGTAGAATTAAGTATTGAAAAAGATGCCGGAGGTATTTTCAAGCTTTCATACTCTTAGTCACTTGTTATTACTATTTAGTCGCATTGCACGAATTGGTGTGTAGTTGTAACTACGATTAATTGTGAGTCATTCAGGAGCGAAGAACATCTGATGGTGTAGTGGAAGATCTTTGTCTCGTAGAGACTACCGTTGGTCGACTTGGAACGACCTGATAGTCGTTGTCTCTACAGTAGATCGTCTCTACGTCTTATGAAGTGATGAAGATTTAGTAACAGTTTGTTGCTAGTCATTGTGTCATTGTGATCACTGTGTAATCAAATAGATAACTTTAATGATTTCTCTGTGTCTTGACACACTATACATAATGACTTTTTCGGGAAAACTAGGCGGGAAGAGTGACCAAAAGTGTTATTACTCCGTAATTATTATTATACAAATTATGTTTTGTTAAGTACCATTAACCGACGAGCATGTATGCGTAGGTACATATGTGGACGTAAAGGAGGCGTTTTATCACGAGTATTGGTAATGCCGCATATGTCAATGGAGATTAAAAAATCCTACACAACTTTTGCATTTTAATCCAGACCATCCAACCTCGGATATAGAGGGATGGTGTAATGTATTAAAAATTATTGCACAAAATAAACGCTTAGATAGAAAATGATTTGATTTGTTAATAGCATTTACAATCGCTTAAAAGATCGTGCAGCTAATTGTCTTACCGAGCTTCAGTTTACTAAAATGTCATATCCCTTAGGAAAGAAACCCGAGTCAAAGAAACTGCGTCTGAAACTGGTCTTCACTTATGATCCCTCACCGAGTAAATTCCTAAAACAATCGTGCCTGATGAAGTTATTATTGTATTTGTTATCTCAGTTTTAACTTCATTGCGAAATATTATTTACATGGGGTACATTTTAAAGTACGAAATATTTAGCGAGGTACCGGGGTAATGTTTAACTTTAGAATGCTATGAATTGAGAGAATGAGTGGCCTTTTTATGTTCTAATGTGATGATGAGTGTAGCAGTTTTACTATGAATATTGTGTGGTCGACAGAATTGGTGTTTGATGTTGAGGGTTGCCTTTGTATGAAGCTGGTCGAAAGGACAATGTTGTACCGGACCATGCAGCACGCGGCTGGTTGAAAGGACACATTCGTCCGGTCCAGGTTAATGAATTTTTGATGTTGAGGGTTGGATTTGGGTGAAGCTGGTCGAAGGGACAATGTCGTACCGGGCCATGCCGCACGCGGCTGGTTGAAAGGACACATTCGTCCGGTCCAGGCTTATGAATTGTGGAGTTACACTGGTCGAAGGGACGCACCCGTCCGGTCCAGTCAGTTTGGTTGAACAGAGTACAGCAATATCGTCTGGGCCAGACCCGCGCGGGTGGTCATAGGGACATACTAGTTTACAGCTGTATGTGGTGGCTTGAGAAAAAGGTGCCGTCCGGTGCTTGCGTGGTCGAAGGGACGCTTCGATTATTGTATGGTCTAGGATGTTACTATATTTATAAGAGGGTATGTGTTGTTAAAGTGTATATCTTCTATCGATGCTATCGATTCTAGCGATGTCGTGCAAGCTGTATAAAGAGCTGTATGCCTGTGTGTGCTTAGTGGAAAGAGCCAGTTGTCCGGTCCATGTTGTCATATGAGATGATGGCTGGTCAAAAGGACGCCTTAGCTAGTGTTAGTTTTCATGTGGTCAAACGTAATCGCCTTGCGTATGTGTGTGTGAATGTCAAAATATAGGGACAGTAAACCTATTCATGTCAGGATAGACGAGCGGAAGTAGTTGTGATTAATAGTGTTTGTTACAGGAATTCATAAAGGTACACGCCCGAGGACGATCGTATTTCAGGATTGGCCGTGTAGGCGCCTCTATAAAATACTGGCCAGATCCAGAGAAGGTTTTCCTCTAGCGAAGCGTCGCAACCGTTGTGGTAACGTGGCACCCGGTGTTGTTATATAGGATTTTTGAAATTAACTTCATCGGAAATCATCATTACAGCCCTTCAGAAGTCCACTGCTGAACATAGGCCTCCCCCACGCAATGCCACAAAGCACGGTCCCGAGCCACCTGCATCCATTGACTTCCTGCATGTCTTACCAGGTCGTCACTCTATCTAGTGGGGGACGCCCTACACTTCGCCTGCCGGTACGAGGCTGCCACTCGAGAACCTTTCTTCCCCATCGGTTGTCGGTTCTTCGAGCTATATGGCCGGCCCATTGCCACGTCAGCTTACTAATCCTTTGGGCTATGTCGGTTACTCTGGTTCTACTGCGGATATCCTCATTTCTAAGTTTATCACGCAGAGAAACTCCGAGCATAGCCCTCTCCATAGCTCGCTGAGCGACCTTGAGCTTCCTCATGCGGCCAGCAGTGAAGGACCACGTCTCAGTTCCGTATGTCATCACTGGCAACACGCACTGGTTAACCAATTTAGTTTTGAGGGTTTGAGGTATGCCTGACGAGAATATGGGTCGTAATCTCCCGAACGCTGCCCAGCCGAGTTGAATCCGTCGATTGACCTCTCGGTCGAAGTTGGACTTACCTAGTCGGACTATTTGTCCCAGGTAAACATATTCGTCAACAACTTCGAGCTTAGTGCTCCCAACAACTACCGGCATAGGTGTGACATGGACATTAAACATGATTTTTGTTTTGTCCATGTTCATCTTGAGACCTATCCGTTGGGAGACACTATTGAGGTCATTGAGCATAGTGCTTAGGTCCTCCAGCGATTCTGCCATAAGGACTATATCGTCGGCAAATCGAAGGTGAGTGATGTACTCGCCATTGATGTTAATACCGTATCCTTTCCAGTCCAGTAGCTTGAAAACGTCTTCCAATGCAGCGGTGAAGAGTTTCGGGATATTACGTCACCCTGTCTTACACCTCTGCAGTTGGATAGGTTTCGTACTCTGGTTCTGTACTCGGATAGCCATCGTAGCCCTACTGTACAAACACTTCAGCACCTCGATATACCGACAGTCCACTTGGCACCGCTGAAGGACGCAGCACCGCCCAGATTTCGACGGAATCAGGCTTTCTCATAGTCCACACACGCAGCAAAGTGGCAGATTGTACCGTCGGTCTTCTGTACAATTTGCCGAAGGGTATGTATGTGGTCTATGGTGCTAAAGCCTTTCGAAAACCGGCTTGTTCGAGGCTGGAAGTCGTCGAGTCTGCATGCGAGACGATTCGTAATGACTCTCGAAAACAGCACGTAGACGCGGCTCAGAAGGAAATCGGTCTGTAGTTCTTCAAAGAGCGTTGTCACCTTTCTTGAAGAACAAGACCACCGCACTTCTGCTCCACGCCTCCGGTGTAATGCCACCATGGAGGACGGAATTAAAAGCTTCTGAAGGACTTCAAGTACCGGTTTTACACCGCTTTCAGAAGCTCCGCTGTAATTCCATCCTCGCCTGGGGCCTTGCCGTTTTAAGGTGCTGGAGAGCCATTCTAATCTCGCTCAGACTGACGTCCGGGATATTATCGGAATAGTGTCGGATAAGACTTGCTCTTGATCGTTACTCACACTTGCGTGGCTCCAACGATGACGTGTACAGCTGCCCATAGAACCTTCTCAATCTCACTCAAAATCTCAGGTGTCCGGAAACGATGCTGCCACAATCGGTCTTCAGCTTCGACAGTTGGCTCTTTCTGGCAGACAGATCTCTGGCAAAGACTTTGGAGCCCTGGTTCCGCTCGATCGCTTCTTCAATACGAGCTGTATTGAAGTTGCGCAAGTCCCGCCGCATGCATTTGGAGATCTGTCTGTTCAGTTGCGTGTATGCTGTCAAATCTGCTGAAGATTGCAGCTTCATCTCCCGTCTAACAACCATGAGATTAAGAGTGTGATCGGAGAGTTTTTGTGTTCTTCTGTGACGGTTCTTACAGAATTTAGCTCCGACCGCATGGACAGTTTCCACAAGCTTGTCATTCATATCGTCCACTTCATTGCAAACTTCTAGGCACTGAAAACGATTTTGTAACTCGAGCTGAAAGTTTTCGGGACTTTGGATTAGAGCACGAGGGGACGGGCGTTGACTTCATTAGACGTGACCTCTCCAACAACGTTTAGGTTCAGTGTGCCTCTCACCATTCAGTGATCGCTGCCAGTTTTCACCTCGCGATCACTGAGAAATCACTGAATAGTTGGCGCCTGGTCGTCATAATGAAGTCAATCTCATTTTTTGTCGAACCGTCGGGGCTCGACCAGGTCCACTTTCTGTGGGGCCGCTTTTGGAAGAAGGAGTTCATCATAAAGAGTCCCTCTTTCTCCATAAAGTCAGCCAGCTGCTGGCCCCTTGGGTTCCGTTGCCCTATTCCGAATTTCCCTACTTTCAGCTCACCGCTCTCTTTTGTGCCTAGTTTTGCGTTGAAGTCACCATTAACACCGTATAGTGGGTTTTGGAGGAATGCATGGCTCTAGAGATATCCTCATACATTTCCTCCACCTCCTCATCGGGGTGTGCCGAGGTTGGTGCGTAAACCTGTATGACCTTCAGCGAATACCGTTTAGTGATTCTGAGTATAAGGTACGCAACCCTCGTCGACACACTCCCGATCTTTACAACGTTGTTAACGAGAGACTTGTGGACGATAAATCCGATACCTCCTTGGGACAGATGGTCGCCTCCCGGTGATAGAATAAGTTGCCGGATTCGAGGATTACCGTGTCCTCCCCTCTCTTCGGACCTCGGATAGTCCTATTATATTCCAGCGTAACTTATCTCTTCTTCCAGCTCAGGATCTTCTCGTCAGTCCTCAGGGTGCGTGCGTTATATGTTGCCAGGTCGAGTCGTCGTAGGTGGCAACCGAACCTCCACCGGAGATTCTTAGCACCCCCTGCCCCGCCGTTACCATGGTCGCCACCGTAGCCAGGAATAGCGGGGCCACCGGGGACTGGGGGCCGTTCATTGTCGTCGCTCATGGGGGGTATATTGCCATAGTTGCCACGCTTGGCGAGCGGGTTGGCAACCGCAGTTTTTTATTGTTTTTTTGCTTTTATCAGAAAGATGCTGCTGCCCATCTTCTGTATCAGTTTCCCTTTGTCGCCTCTTACGACACCCACGGGAAGATATGGGGTAGTGGGTATTCTTACCCGCCACTACATCGGAAAAGCGTACCATATATTTGCGACGAATTGCTAACGATCTGTTCATTATATTTTCTGGTACTTTATGTCGTAACGCACGTATATTTTTGCATCTGGGATGATCCTCTTTAGCCTACATATAGATTGGGAATTCTGTCAAAAATTTTCTAAGTTATTGAGCGTGTTTTTGTAATGCTGCAGCGTTTTCTTGTATTACTGGAGGGCGGAGATACATATCTGCAGTCATACATATGTATATGTGTGGTGTTCGGGTGACTGACTTCCGAAGTACTGTTGCACAATGTATAGGGTCCCATATTAAGGACGTATGATAGTAAAGTCTATAATACAAAAGCAATATTATAGAAGCATCATAATAGCAGAGTTGTGACTGGAAGTCCCATATATAAAAGACATATGATAGTAGAGTCTATGAAATAAACAAATAAAGTCTCAAATATATAAAAGCATCATATTGATAGAAATGGGACTTGCAAATGATTATTATAGTGGCGGGTAAACTGCTTCACTGTGACTGGGACTACGGTAAACGTGGGCTCGTTAATCGATATGTTCTAGGCATATCCTCTTAGTGCTGGTAATGACCGGGTTTATTGTAACAATACGTGCCCGTGGACACCACACACCCCTGCCGATTGTGGGCGATGTCATAGCGCATAGCGTTATGATACGTCGGCTATCTTTCGGATTAGGTAGAGTGTGTTACTAGTACTTTTAAGTGCAACAATCATACTCAGGTCCATGTCTTAGTGCATTAGCTCTAAGATACGTGGATTTTTGGTCACAGGCGTCTTAGTAGCGTGCTACTACGATACGTTGTTGCTATTTTTAATATAACAAATTACCAATTTTGTTGCCAAAGTCGATAGGGATTATGTGTGTATGTTGTGAGAGGGCGCCTTCTCAATGGCGCTCTTTGCGACTTGTTTGACGTACTTGGTTTGAAAGTAGCTTTGTCTAAGTCGGTTCCTTTTATGACGGGACTGCAGACTGTGTGACCTCCATGGTGTATTATATAACAACATAATTAAATATCTCTGTAAATTTCCTAACATAGAATGATTGGAGGCAACTCGTTGGTGGGTGAGACAAACATGATCGAAAAATGGTGTTCCACAAGGCTGCGTGCTATCACTAACGCTGTTTCTTCTGCATATTGTAACGCTCCCTCCCCACCCCTCCCTCTCTATATATAAATATATACATAAAATTTACGTGAGCAGTGTGTTAACCATATATTGATCTTTCTAAAGGTTTAAAGGCCGTTTAATAAATTTATCGGCGTGATCATCTTAATTAGGACTCTTATTTACGTTGTGTTTGTATAGTAACTTAGTTCTTTTAGGTGCCTCTTAGGAAAATTAATATTTACTAGAGCAGTCGAAAGCTGTTGGTAGTGTCTTATAAGCTAAAGAACCCCGTTCACGAAGACAGGGACATTCCACTTGTATCAGGTTCACATCAGCCAATTCTTTATTAATTAATCCCTTCCCGCTTGGAAAAGACTCACAACATTTATATGAAATAACAGATACAAGGCCTTCGCTCTCCCACATTTTAAAAAAATGGGGGAGGCACACAACTCCACTCACGCCGTGTGCGGTGAGCGCCAACCAACCAACGCGCTCCCCCCGAAGGGGACGTTAAGTTGGGAACTGAACCGTAGTCCACAGTAAAATAACTGTCGTACCAGTAAAAGATGGCTTGGCCCCTTGGTAATGTGTAAGCACAAACATCGACCGAAGTGGCGCATGTCAATGCGTGTAAAAGCCATACAGAATACGATCAAATCCAGCGACAGTGAATGTACGTCACACGGATTAGGCAATAGAAACAGAAACAGAAACTTTTTTATTCAATATAGATTATAAATAATACTTATTGAAAGTCACTCTTTTGTTTAATTACCACTGGTTCGAAAAAAAACTCTGTCCTGGGAAGAACCAGCATGAAACCCAGCAGGACTTTTTTTTTTAATAACAGCTTACAATCGTGTATGTTACACAATTAACCACAAAACAAATTAGAAATAGCTTGGTAGCGATCACCTCATTCCCAGGGGTTATTATCATCCGTAAATTCTTTAATATTATAATAACCCTTTTTATACAAACTTTGTTTAATAAAAATTTTGAACTTTGAGCAGGTCAAATTTTGTATATTTTCTGGGATTTTGTTGTAAAAGCGTACACATCGCCCCAAGAATGAATTACTGACTCGGTGGAGTCGAGTAACTGGTAAATGAATATCACTTATTATTGTATAACTACTTTTATTTTTGTGAACGTACATTACATTTTCATAAATGTATTGTGAAAAATAGGCACACTGGCTATAAAAAGCCCTCCGTGAGCGCCACCACCTGCCAGACTGCCGTTCCTGCAGACATGATGTAAGTGTAAGGCATCACCACCAATTGCATGATCAGCAAGGCTAAATAGCCGCAGAGCGTGTCATGAGTCTACCGCTCACCTCAAGGAAATGGTGTCCCACGTTGCGCGGCTTTCGGCCGCAGCCTTGAGAGCTTCCTCAGATTCTTCCTCCAGCTACCACCCGCACGAAGTCGACACATATGCTCCACCAACCAATACAATGGCAGATATAGCCAAAAGGCAGTTATAAGATAATAGCAATAATTCGCCACCAGAAAGGGTTTGAGTCACTGACGTTGAGTACGAGTATATGCATTTTTCGATCATGTTTGTCTCACCCACCAACAAGTTGCCTTCAATCAATCAAAGGTGGATAATTTACAGATATATATTATTATGTTGTTACATAAAAAATCATGGAGGTCAGACAGTCTGCAGCCCCGTAATGAAAGGACCCGTCTTGGGCAAAGCAACTTAGGTTGTGAGTCAAACCAAGATGCAGAGAACATTGAGAATGGCGACCCGCCAAACAACCATCGCAGAGACTCAATGCTGGAGAACGCAACAAGCATCAATACGACTATCGTTGGGCTTGCACCATCCCAAGGTCCCCCATACAATCCCAGCAGACATCACCACCCGCATACCGCCATCGACCAGAACCACGAGATGCGTCGATTCCGGCGCAGCACACCCGCATATCCATCACAAGACGCAATACCGCAAGTGGCTGTAAACATCAATGCAGCTATCATACGGATGGCACCCCCTCACAACACACGCACATGATCCCTATCGACTTCGGTAACAAAATTGGTAATGTTGTTAACTAAAAATCTACGTATCATAGCGCTATTGCACTTAGACATGGAGTTGAGTATGCTTGTTGCACTTAAAAGTACAACCAAACACACTCACCCTAATCCAAAAGATAGCCGACGTATCATAAACGCTATGCGCCAAGACGCCGCCCACAAACGTTAGGGGTGTGCGATGTCCACGGGAAAGTCGTATTGCTACAACAAACCCGCTTACCTAAAATACGTTTGTCACCCTCATTTTATAAAATTTTTAAAAAATAAGGGTGACAAACGAGCATACAGTCAACCTGATGGTAAGTGGATACTGTGGCCCATAGACATCTACATCTATCATCGATTAAGAATCAAAATAAAATGCGTTGTCACCACTGAGGACTAAGATGGAATGCCTCTTTTCGAGTAAAGAGAAACGGGTCTCCGGTTCTCTACACTCACCTTATGAAACACAGCAGCAATGAGCTACTATTTTACGCTGGTATTCTGTGAGTTTAACATATTTGAGACCTTCCACATATTTGCTTTATTTCATAGACCATAATATTATATGTCTTACATATGGGACTTCAAGTCATAACTCTGTTATCGTAATGCTTATACTTCATAGAAACCTACTTTATTAATGCTTTTGTTCCATAGACCTTACTATCATAAGTCCCTAATATAGGAAGATAGATAGAGAAGATATAGAGAAACAGTAATACTAGCAGTCAGTCCCCCGTCCACCCGTCCACCCCATATATATGTACACCCATGGGTATGTGTCTCTGGTAACTCCCTCATATCAGCAATCATTACATGAATACCCTCCAGTAATACAAGAACACCCTCATTAACTTACAAAATTTTTGACCCATTTTACAATTATATTACAAATGTTATATATCTTTATTATTGCAATATAATGGATTTGTACTTCCATTATTTAATTTAATACATTTTGAATATTTTAAGCACAGTCTTTTTTTTTATAAATTTAAAGATTTTTAAAGACAATATTTATGCCTTTACTATACTATAACACTCAATATTCGAAATGAATATATTTGAACTTTATGCTTATTAATGAATTTTAATTGTTCAAAATATCATTTATATGATATTTCTAAATGTGTAAAATTCATTGCTTTGCAGATGACAACACTGGTGATGCTCAATACACCGACCGTGCCAATATTTCCTGGGAAAACGTCGCCGAGTACCGGAACAAACTTGTGTCTGAAGTCGAGTCTTTGCTGAACAAAGTCTCGGATTGGGGGCGACTAAATCTAGTCCAGTTTAAACCTCAGAAGACACAAGTTTGTGCGCTTACCGCTAAAAATAACCACTTTGTTGTATCTCCTCAGTTTCAAGGAACTCCTCTTGTTGCCTCAGCCAGTATCAGAATCCTCGGCGTCGACATATTGAGTGACGTTCAGTTTCAGTTCAGAACACCCTCATTAAATTATAAAATTTTTGACCCGTTTTACAATTATATTACAAATGTTATTTATCTTTGTTATTGCAATGTAATCGATTGTACTTCTATTATTTAATACAATTTTAATATTTTAAGCAAAGTTTTAATAAATTTAAAAAAATTTAAAGACAATATTATGCCTTTACTATACTATAATACTCAATATTCGCAATCAATATATTTGAACTTTATGCTTATTAATGCATTTTAATTGTTTAAAATATTATTTCTATGATATTTCTAAATGTGTCTATATTGAAATTAATTATTATTAATTTATGATATCAATAATGCGCCGTCACAATATCAATGATATATTGCAAAGCGGAAACATTCATTGCTATGCAGATGACAGCACTGGTGATGCTCTATACACCGACCGTGCCAATATTTCTCGGGAAAACGTCGCCGAGTACCGGAACAAACTTTTATCTGAAGTCGAGTCTTTGCTGAACAAAGTCTTGGATTGGGGGCGACTAAATATAGTCCAGTTTAAACCTCAGAAGACAAAAGTTTATGCGTTTACCTCTAAAAAGAACCCCTTTGTCGTATATCCTCAGTTTCAAGGCACCCCTCTTGTTGCCGCAGCCAGTATCAGAATCCTCGGCGTCGACATATTGAGTGACGTGCAGTTTCGTGGCCACTTGGAAAAAAAGTAAAGTAAAGTTGTGCAGCTAGAAGACGTGCTGATCATTCAATCGGTTGTGATGCCTTACACTTATATCACGTAGGCAGGAGCGGCAGTCTGGCAGGTGGTGACGTGCACGGAGGGCTTTTTATGGCCAGTATGCTTATTATTTCAACGTGTGCTTAAACTATGTGATGTACAATAATTGTGGCTGGTTTTAATCGTATTCTGTATGGCGCTTACACGCATTGGCAAGTGCGTCAACTTTTGTGCTTACGCACTACCAAGGAGCCAAGCCTTCTTTTACAGGTTCGCCAGCTGTTTTGCTGTGGACTACGGTCCAAACCCCAACGTCCCTCTTCGGGGGGAGCGCGTTGGTTGGTCGCTTACCGCACACTACGTGTGTGAAGCCTGCCTTCCCACATTTTTTTAAATGTGAGAGAGCGAAGCTCTTACCTCGGGTATTTTCATATAAATATTGTGAGCTTTTTCCAAATGGGAAGAGATTAATTAATAAGAAATTGACTGACGTATGCCTGACACCAGTGAAATATGTCTATTTATTTATTGTCTATTTCAAAGTTCTTAAACTTTTTGAGCCATTAATTCGTGAAAGAGGTTATTTAGTTTAAAATAATTACAAGGCACTACCAACGGCTTTGCTCTGTTGCACTTAATAGTACTACCAAACACACTCGCCCTAATCCGAAAGATAGCCGACGTATCATAATGCTATGCGCTAAGACGCCGCCCACAAACGGTAGGGATGTGCAATGTCCACGGGATAGTCGTATTTCTACAACAAACCCGCTTACCTAAAATACGTTTTTCACCCTTATTTTATAAACTTTTTATAAAATAAGGGTGACAAACGAGCATACAGTCCTCCTGATGGTAAGTGGATACTGTGGCCCATGCACATCTGCATCTATCCTCGATTAAGAATAAAAATGAAAATACGTTGTCACCCCTGAGGACTAAGATGGAATGCCTCTTTTCGAGTGTAGAGAAACGGGTCTACGGTTCTCTACACTCACCATACGAAACACAGCAGCAATGAGCTGCTATTTGACGTTGGTATTCTGTGAGTTTAACATATTTGAGACCTTCCACATATTTGCTTCATTTCATAGACCATACCATTATATGTCTGTTACATATGGGACTTCAGGTCATAACTCTGCTATCATAATGCTTATACATCATAGAGACATATTTTATTAATGCTTTTGTTCCATAGACCTTAGTATCATAAGTCCCTAATATAGGACTATATATTGATCAACAGTAATACTAGCAGTCGGTCAGCCGTCCACCCCATATATATGTACATCCATGGGTATGATTCTCTGGTAACTCCCTCATATCAGCAATCATTACATGAATACCCTCCAGTAATACAAGAACACCCTCATTAACTTACAAAAATTTTGACCCATTTTACAATTATATTTTAATGTTATTTAGCTTTATTATTGCAATATAGTCAATTGTACTTCTATTATTTAATACAATTTGAATATTTTAAGCAGAGTTTTAATAAATTTAAAGATTTTTAAAGACAATACTATGCTTTTACTATACTATAATACTCAATATTCGAAATCAATATATTTGAACTTTATGCTTATTAATGCATTTTAATTGTTTAAAATATTATTTCTATGATATTTCTAAATGTGTCTATATTGAAAGTAATTATTATTTATTTATGATATTAATAATGCGCCGTCACAATATCAATGATATATTGCAAACCGGAAACATTCATTGATATGCAGATGACAGCACTGGTGATGCTATATATACCGACCGTGCCAATATTTCTCGGGAAAACGTTGCCGAGTACCTTAACAAACTTGTGTCTGAAGACGAGTCTTTGCTGAACAAAGTCTCGGATTGTGTCCGACTAAATTTAGTCCAGTTTAAACCTCAGAAGACACAAGTTTATGCGTTTACCGCTAAAAATAACCCCTTTGTCGTATCTCCTCAGTTTCAAGGCACTCCTCTTGTTGCCTCAGCCAGTATCAGAATCCTCGGCATCGACATATTGAGTGACGTGCAGTTTCGTGGTCACTTGGAAGAGAAGGCCAAATTGGCCTTTAAAAAGCTTGGCGTGCTCAGTAAAGCGGAACAGTTTTTCATGCCGGCACACCGCCTGCAACTTTACAAGGCGCAGGTTCGGCCTCACATGGAATACCGTTCCCATCTCTGGGCGGGGCTCCCCAGTGCCAGCTCCTTCCACTTGAACGCATCCAGCGCAGAGCGGCTCGAATCTTCGACGACCGAGTCCTTTCCTATCGGCTCGATTCACTGGCGCTGCGAAGAGATGTTGCATCCCTTTGTATTTTCTTTTGCATCCACCACGGGAAGTGCTCTGAGGAATTGTTCGGATTAATACCAACCGCCAAATTTCACGAACGCACATCGCGGCAAAACTCCACATACCATTCATACCATCTCGATGCTTGGCGGTCCACCACTGTACGTTTCACTTGGAGTTTTGTTCCGCGTACGACCTCTCTGTGGAATAGATTACCACCGACGATTTTTCCGGACCGATACGACTTAGGGACCTTCAAGAAAAGAGCTTACTCCTTTCTAAAATGTCGGCAACGACCTCATGGGAGGTTAGCTGGAGGAAGGAGACTCTAAAGGCTGCGGCCGAAAGCCGCTCAACATGGGACCCCATTCCCTTGAGGTGAGCAGTAGACTTATGACACGTTGTGCGGCTAGAAGTTGTGCTGATCATTCAATCGGTGGTGATGCCTTATATTTACATCACGTCGGCAGGAGCGGCGGTCTGGAAGGTGGTGACGTGCACGGACGGCTTTTTATGGCCAGGATGCTTATTATTTCAACGTGTGCCTAAACTGTGTGATGTACAATCGTTGTTGCTGGTTTTCATCTTATTCTGTATGGCGTTTACACGCATTGGCATGCGCGTCAACTTTTGCACTTACTCACTACCAAGGAGCCAAGCCCTCTTATACAGGTTTGCCAGTTATTTTGATGTGGACTACGGTCCAAAACCCAACGTCCCTCTTCGGGGGGAGCGCGTTGGTCGGTCGCTTACCGCACACGACGTGTGTGGAGCCTGCCCTCCCAATTTTTTTTTTAAATGTGAGATAGCGAAGCCTTTATATCGGGCTATATTATATTTTCATATAAATATTGTGAGCTTTTTCTAAATGGGAAGGGATTAATTAATAAGGAATTGACTGAAGTATGCCTGATACAAGTGAAATATGGACTATTTCAAAGTTCTTAACCTTTTTGAGCCATTTCTTCATTAACGGGGTTATTTAGTTTAAAATAATTATAAGGCCCTACCAACGGCTTTCATATGCTATGGTGATTATTTTATTCTTCCAAGAGACATAAAATAATTAAGTTACTGTACAAACACAATGTAAAAAAGGTTCCTAACTAAGACGATCACGCCATTATTTTTATTAAACGGCCTATAACTAAACCTTAATAAAGATCCCTTGGGAAAGATCTATGTTTATTAGCCTGGCCATGTAATATTTATATACTTAATATGTTGATATTTCCACAGACGGCCTTTTAATACAATAAATAAGGGGGGATTAAATATTCGAGAGTAAGTCTCATCCGATACAATTGCGATGATATCATGGACGTCAGTTTGAGCAAGATCACAATATGACTCTCCAGCACCTAAAAACGGTTAGGCCCCGGGTGAGGGTCAAATCACAGCAGATCTTCTGAAAGCGCGTGGGAAACCCGTATTTATAGTCCTTATATGGCTTTTTTATTCCATCCTACACTACTCCGGAGGTGTGGAAAAGAGAATTGTGATGGTTTTGTTCTTTAAGAAATGCTACAACGTTCTGTTGAAGAACCCATCGACCCAGAGGTCAATCGACGCATTCAACTCAACTGGGCAGAGTTTGGGAAATTACAACACATCTGCTGGTTACGTATACTTCAAAACTTAAAAACAAGATAAATATGAGATGTAGTTCTTCACTGCTGGCTATATGAGAAAGCTCATGTTCGCTGCATAAATGGATATGATCGTATTTTCACTTCGTAATGAGGATATTAGAAACAGAGTAACCAACATAGCCCAACGAATCAGTAAGCTAAAGTGGAAATGGCCGCTATACAGCTTGATGAATGGATGAGGAATAAAGGTTTTCGAGTGGCAGTCTCGTAACGATAAGCGAAGTGACGGGCGGGCCCCACCTAGATGCAGTATTGACATATAAGAGATGCACATAGTCGATGGATGCAGGTGGCTTGTGACCATGCTTTACGGTTTTTCTTGAGAGAGAAGCTTTCAGCAGTGGACTTGGCTTGGGCTGTAATGATGATTATGGTGTTGCTATTCTACGCATTAGCAAGTGACTTGACAATTGAATTATATTGTGTGTGACATCAAGTGATTGCGAAAGGAGAATGCCCATTAATGTATGGAATCCCGTACCATGTTGCATCAAAATCAAACTTTGTTTTTTATAGACTACACTGATTATATTAACTCCTACAAAAGTTATTTTTTAAAACAAAACCCGGGTTATGGAGTTATTTTATAAAATCGAAATAACCTAAAAACTACGTTTTATTTTTCGACGCTACCAACGACCTATTTTAAATAGACACATTAAATATGGACGAACATTATGGCTCTAAAAACAGCGTAATCTACTAATATTAGTAAATTACGAGTTACAGCAACATATTATAGCCGCGTCGCAGGATGCGTGACTGAAACTCGGAGATTTGCACGACCTTTATACATATTGCCAATACTTTGAGCGGGTAACGTATCTAAGGGTAATATATCATTGGACGCCACTGTGATCACACTACACACTAATACCAATAAAACATTATCATAAGGGTGACCAGTCAGACCAAAAAAAAAACGCTCGTTGAGTCTAGAGAGTCTTGTCAATAACCCTTTAATAATCTTAAGATACTATTCATGACAGACACTATTGCTCATGGTTATGTTGTTGTCGTGAATCGATTAGGTAAGTGATAGAAAAATAAAACAAATAAGTCCATTTTTAATAATAGGTTTTAGGTTTTTAATAGCGATTAAAAGTCAAAAATATTTATTTAAAATACATTTATTTAAACCATTCATCATACTCTTGAAAAAAATCATCTAAAGCCATTGCCGGCGCAGTTACGTCTTTACACCGTCCCCAGATCAAATACCACACTATCGTCATTATATGAGCACAGCAGCCCACTGTTCGATTAGATTGAAACCGATTTATCGATAAGTGTACGTTGCAGTTTACACTATTGAAATGCCCAGTAGTACCACGGTCTGGATTTGTGCCCGGTGTATGGCATAAGGCTCAACTCCTATTACATGGGACGTATAACATAACGGAAGACTAGTGGGAGTACTACACACCTCTGCCTACTCCTTCGGGTAAATATAGGCGTGATGTTATGTTTAATAATTTAATGATATTTCTATCCAATCAGTTGTATTTAGTAAATTATCATCAATAATGTTCTGTGTCTATATTAGGTATGTTAGAAAATGTCGTGATTAATCGAAAATCGATCTTTTAATACTCGATTTAATCGAAAATCGATTCTAGCATGTTTGAATCTAATCGGAGATCGATTATTTTTAAGTGAATCGACATGCCTACTATAAACATCATATAAATAGGGAGTAAAACCATAGACATGGACACCACAGCATGGACTGAGCCTTCCCTAGCCAAATGTCAAATAAAATTGACTCAATATCCATACTTATAAACTTAAAAGTAAATTCCCTGTTCAAAAATCAAATCCCCCGACGCGTAATGTCCTAAAAAATTATGAAACTAATTACTATAAAATTTTGGTCTTGATGCGCGAGACTTCTTGGTACCACTTTTGGTCATTCTCCTTTCTTCACGTAGCTGGTTCGGTGATTTTATACCTGGTTGATGATTAAATTGTACTCACATCTGTCAGATTTGTATACATATTTTCATATCAGACGAGGTAAATATTAGCAAATAATTAAATTTATTATTGTAATCAGCCGTTCACTCGCAGTTGGTGTGGTCATTTAATTTTGCTGACTCGATTCCTTTTTGGGAGGTGTTTGTTATATATATTTAATATAATTATTAGTTATATATTACAAAAAATTTACAGACTATTTTAACTAATTCGAATTTTCGACTAATTCGTAAACTAATTCGACTTTAACTAATTTATTTTATTCGGATTTTAACTAATACGGGGTCATATGTGGTACCGTTATAACATATTATATTAGTGTATAACGATAACAATTTATTTTTTACTTTCTATAATCAGCAGCAACATTCCTTCAAATAAAATAGCCAACATTTTTTATAAAGAATTTTACTTTAAAAATATTTTAACGAACTGTCATGTTTCTTTACCTCAGACACTGGCAGATCAACATTTAATATATACCTCCATTTAAAATTACTGTACATGTAATTATTATCATGATAATCACTGACCTCCACAAGTCTAATGCTAAATATAGGCCACGATGAACCACACATATATAATAATCAAAATAAAGTATAATCTCTGTCAGATTTTTTTTCACATTTAAAAAAAAATCATTCTGTTAGAGTTTTGGAGAAGGAATAAGACAATAATTGACAGCCGCACTAAGCGGCATAAATAATTCCCTGTGAGTAAATAACGTACTTGTGAAAATTTCTGTAGTGATTTTTGATTTATCGAATCCCGTCCGTTGAAGTTTTTGGTTCAATTAATCAACGACTTGTGACCAAAGGTCTAGTTTTTCCTCGCTTAGGAGAAAATTAATTTAGAAGGTTTAGTAATTTAGCGATGAACTATACGCCAATTTTTGTTTATAGATTACTAACTGGTACGTTGCAACCGTAGAAGAAATAATTAGGGAAATATAGTTTCAATATTGTTTAATTGGGAATGATAATACATTCATTTAAGTTGAATTATATATTATAACGTTCAAATAAATTTGTCGGTACGACATGCGCGCCACCTACTGTAAGTTAATTGTACGATGCCTATAACCTTTGCGGAAGTGCAAGCAATAAGTTGATAAAGTTTTACCGCAATCTGATGAACTCTAATTTTTATATATTAGATGGGTGACAAACGAGAACTTAACTGATAATAAGTGGATGTTGTGGCCCATATACATTTAACTATATTTTACTACTATCTATCTACATATAACCTTGAATAAAATTAAAATGTATGCTAAATGTAGAAACTAGGCATATAAGATTTACCCTGAAGACTAGGAATGCCTAGAAAACATAACATATTTCTTACATTTATCGGCTACGGTGTCCCTTATCGGATCCTAAAATAGCTACGAATTATCATCATCACAAAAAAAAAAAATTTTGTGTGAATATGACCTCAATGTTTGTTTTGAGTTACACAATCACTAAGAGATTCACCGACGATTATAATAAAAATCTAGTTCTTTGGCATTATCACTTTAAATTTAGCTCCGTACTTATAAACTTTTATTTCCTGTTGTTTTTTCCGCTCAGCTGACTGCTCTACATCACGAGTCTGTAAAATTTGGCATTTGCAGAAAGTATTGACGACATAAGATACTTTCTAACCTAAATGGGCTTACGAATTCGAGAACTAGTCAACCAACATGGTTCATATAATATGTTAGACATATAAGATTTTTTCTGGCATTTACCATATTCACCTCCTACTACACTTACGAAACGAAATTGGGTGGTGGACTATTTTATACCGCCACTAGCATACGGTTTCCGATAAATGGTGGTATAACCGTCTCGTTTACGCCAAACGTAAAATACCCAGAGCTGCAGAAGAGAATATATTTTTATTGTAGTAATTGATATTCATTTTTTATTTAACAATGGTTGGAAAATACCTCTGTCCTGGAAAGAACCAGCAAGAAACCAAACGGGAATTTTTTTGAAGATATTTCACTTTACAATATTTTTTTACAATTTTAAATGAATTTTAATAGAACCAGCATGTTCGTGATCACCTCATTGCCAGGGGTTATTTTCATTCATGTATTCCTTGATATTATAATAACCCTTTTTGTACAATTTTACTTTACTGAAACTTTTAAACTTGTTTATTGACAATCTTTGAACATTTTCTGGGATTTTGTTGTAAAAGCGTATACATTGCCCCATAAATGAATTACTAATTCTGTGGAGCCCAGTTACAAGCTTATGTTTGTTCTTAGTGTTTAAGGTATGAACATTTTTAAAGCTATTTTTATTTTATGTACATACATAACATTTTCATAAATATATTATAATGCCAAAGTTAATAAATTTATTTCTTTTAAAATTTCTCTGAGGGACTCTACAATTATATAAAATAATACAGAAGAGGGGCAGCAGCGTCAAAGGTGCGAGAGGTCTGATACTGCAATCGTCAATCCGCTTTGTCAACCGTGACGATTAAGGCAAATCTTTCCTTCCACTAGGTTTTTAATTACAAGTTGGTAGTGGTACTCATTTTCTGCTTAGGAGTCCGACTAGGTAAATATAGTCAAATAGCATTGCTTGTACTTCTGTGTTCCGCTTTGAAGGGTATACAGAGCCAATATAATTAGAGACTGTGAGGTATTCCATCTTATTCCTCAGAGGTGACAACGCATATTTAGCCTTCTTTTTTATAAATTGGCTGCAGTGGTCCGTGGACTGTAGTAGGCATTTACCATCAGGTGGACTGTTAATTCGTTTGTCGCTTCAGTATTTAACAAAAAAACTAGAGACGCCCATATACTGCACTGGACTTAAATAGTCTGATGAAGACGAAGTTATATAATGTTCGTGTTTAGCGCTTCCATCAGCATCCCTGTTGTGATCCCTCGTGAAGTATCTGTTAATATATTTCTTACTCATACTGAGATTTGTCGTAATCATCATGTATTGTTCCTTTAACGCTACTCTTCGTATTCGGTCTGGTATACACATATGGGATAATACATAAAGTGGTATACCGCTGTCTATCGAAGGCCACTAAGAAACCGAAATGACGTGATGGATTCTCTTTCGTTGCCACAACATGATGAAATAATATTTATAGAAAGGTAACTTTATAAAAGCTATATATTACCGTTACCGTTATAGCCTATAAAAAGTCCAATATTAAACAAAGACCTCCCCCGCAGATTGCCCCATAGGGGAGATATTTGCCATAGTAGCCACGTATCTTTTTTTAGTTGTTATAAGGAAGACGCTGCTCCCAGATCTACATCTCCAGACTTGTTTCCCTCTTTTACCTCTTACGCTACTCACGGGGTGATATAGAGTAGTGGATATTCTTACATCGCCAATACACAATAAGTAATAACACTATAAGAGCTATTACTTTAATTATTTTTACAAAATTAACTAGTATATTACATTACATTTTAAAATGCCTTGTCTATTAAAATTTATGAGGCATAAATCATAATATTTACATTTGCTCAAGGGGATAAATTTCTGGTATCATCGTGTCCATTATTTAAATTAGATTAATATAGGAAAGAAGACAGGCAACTCTTGGGAATTAGAATATTTTCTTCATAAATTTAGGACTTGCTTTTTACCTTAAATAACACGGAAGGTCAGTTGAATTCATGCTTAAAATATTTATTTGTTTTCTTTATTTTTAATTTAAGTTAATTTTAAGTTATGTTAATTTAAATATTATTCAATATATATCACATGTAATACTTATTAAGTCATTTTTTACTTTTACCACTGGTTCGGAAAAAACCTAGGTCCTGGGAAGAACCAGCAAGAAACCCAGCAGGACTTTTTCTTTAAAATCACAGTTTACAATGTTATATTTTATACACTTGTTATGAAAACATTTAGAAACAGCGTGGTAGCGATCTCCTCATTCCCAGAAGTTATTATCAATCATGCATTCTTTGGGTTTTTTTATAAGAGAGGGGGCAAACGTGCATGCGGCTCACCTGATGGTAAGTGACTACCACCACCCATGAACAACTGCAAAACCAGAGGAATTGAAGATGCGTTGCCGGCCTTTTAAAAAGGAGTAGGCTCTTTTCTTGAAAGTCCCTAAGTCGTATCGGTCCGGAAAAATCGCTGGTGGCAATCGATTCTACAAGGAAGTTGTACAAGGAAGAAAACTAGAAGAAAACTAGGTAAAATATCCCCTCCCGCGACCTTCCGCGGGCCTGTACGGAAGGTCGCCCGACACGCTAGGCGCCGGTAGGCGCTAATGTAAACAATGATATCTTTTTTAGTTTTTTATGCCATAATATATAAAATTTATACGTATCTAATCGTTACGAATTAAGCGACTTAATTGTAAATGAATCTTTACAAATCTTTTTTATAGATTTATCAATCTTATTGCAAAATGGAGCGACGTAATTTTTGCCGGTTTCTTGTACATATAAGATAACGAATAAGAAATTTAACTATTATATAAAAAGGTATTAGTTTTATTTGCATAACAATACAACATTCTATATTATTATATACATACTGTTCAGTGATGTCTCAGTGATCTCGAGGGTGAAAACTGGCAGCGATCGCCGAATGGTTGGAGGCACACTGAACCTAAACGTTAAGTTGGAGAGGTCTCGTCTAATGAAGTCAACGCTCCGTCCCCCTCGTGCTTTAGTCCAAAGCCCCGGAACATTTCAGCTCGAGTTAAAAAACCGTTTTCAATGCCTAGAAGACTGCAATGCAGTGGACGATATGAATGACAAGCTCGTGGAAACTGTCCATGCGGTCGGAGCTAAGTTCTGCAAGACCAACCGCAGAAGAACACATAAACTCTCCGATCACACTCTTAATCTCATGGCTATTAGACTGGAAATAAGACTGCAGTCTTCAACAGATTTGACAGCTTACAGGCAACCGAACAGACAGATCTCCAAATTTATGCGGCAGGACTTACGCAACTTCAAAACAGCTTATATTGAAGAAGCGATCGAGTGGAACCAAGGCTCCATAGTCTTTGCCAGAGATCTGTCTGCCAGAAAGAGTTAACTGTCAAAATTGAAGACCGAGTGTGGCTGCATCGTTTCCGGGCACCTGAGATTTTGAGTGAGATCTCAATCTTTGATGTTCTATAGGCAGCTGTACACATAATCGTTGGAGCCACACACAAGTATGTGTAACGATCCAAGAGCAATTCTTATTCGACACTATTCCGATGATACCCCGGATGTCAGTCTGAGCGAGAGAAGAATGGCTGTCCAGCAACTTAAAAACGGCAAGGCCCCAGGTGAGAATGGAATTACAGCGGAGCTTCTAAAAGCGGGTGGAAAACCGGTACTTAAAGTCCTTCAGAAGCTCTTTAATTCCGTCGTCCATGGTGACACTACTCCAAAGGCATGGAGCAGAAGTGCGGTGGTCTTGTTCTTCAAGAAAGGCGACAACGCTGCGCCCAAATTTCGACGTAATCATCCTGTGCATGTTCACAGACTGCAGACTTCCCGGAGCGTCGATTCTTCACATCAGCTATGTGTTCTTTAACGCTGGTTTTTATTAATCTTTTAGTTTGTCCTATATAAGAGAGACCACATTCACAATCAAGCCTATACACTCCTGCATCTTGCAGAGGGACATTACACTTGACTGATGGTAAAAACTGACTAATCTTCTTCGGCGGCTTGAAGTATGTTTTAATGGAAGCACGCTTCAGGATGTAGCCAATCTTGTCAGTGACACCTCTGACATATGGCAGTACAGCAGGCACTCGCTCGACTGTGGCCGGCTTCACTCGTTCACTGTGACGTAGGCGCGGGACCCGAAGCTTATTGTCATGCAAAACTTGCTTGACGTGTTGGAGCTCGGCGGCCAGGTGTTTGCTGTCACAGATCCCTCGTGCTCTCTGAAACAAAGATTAACCCACGGTAGCTAACTGTGAAGGATGGTGATGAGAGTCACCGTTTAAATATCTATCTGTATGGGTCTTTTTTCTATACACAGTGTGGCTCAAGGCGTTATCAGGATTCCGAATTACTAACACATCTAGAAAAGCTAAAGAAATGTTTGCCTCTAACTCCATTGTGAACTGAATTTTAGAATTTATGGAATTAAGATGGTCTAAAAATGCAGTTACTTTATCTAAAGGTAGAATTGTGAAAGTGTCGTCTACGTACCGCTTGTAGAATCTTGGATTTACGGGGAAGTAAGAAGGGCTTTCTCCTCAAAGTCTTCCATGAATATATCGGCGACAATGGGAGATACAGGTGAGCCCATCGCAACACCATCTACTTGCTTGTAGAACCCTTCCACCCTTCTTAGGTAGCTCTAGATCCTGAAGCGTGCTTCCATTAAAACATACTTGAAGCCGCCGAAGAAGATTAGTCAGTTTTTACCATCAGTTAAGTGTAATGTCCCTCTGCAAGATGCAGGAGTGTACAAGCTTAATTGTGAATATGGTCTCTCTTATATAGGACAAATTAAAAGATTAATAAAAACCAGCGTTAAATAACACATAGCTGATGTGAAGAATCGACGCTCCAGGAAGTTTGCAGTCTGTGAACATGTACAGGATCACCCCCGTCACTACATTAGATTTGATAGACCACAAATCCTCGCTAAAGAACACCGATTCCTTCCAAGGATGATTCGCGAGGCTATTGAAATCAAAAAATATCCTAATTTCAATAGAGAAGATGGCTGGGTGCTACCATCTGCTTGGGATCCTATAATTAATAAAATTATATCCCAACCCAAGCATACAACTGCAAGATACTGTAAGTTCATACTGCGTAGATCGGAACAAAAATTAAAAAAACAATTTAATCTGGAGGTAACGGTGGTTAACTATGACATTGGGACGTCAAATACCTCAGACCCCCAGTGACCATGGGAGCTGTAAAGTACTCGAAACGTCGGGATTATAAAATAAGTTAATATACGCGATAAAATCCATAAAACTAGTTTCATTTAAAAAAAAAATTCTCAAAAGCCATAGCAAGTTCTTGATCATATCGAGTTAAATTATTGTTAATGTTCAATTGAAAATCCGAGTTCCGCGATTTGACCTTGCCCGTTTCCCTATTTGTTATTCTCCAGGTCTTTTTAATTTTGTTGGATGCAGTTTTAATTTTATTGCTTAAATGAAAAGCCTTAGCTGTGGAGCACACTTTTTTAAATATTTTAGAATATGTTTTTACATAATCTCTAAATATAACATTACTTTTATATGATCTTTCATTATAAAGCTAGACTCGTATAAACTTTGCCTACTTTTATAAATTCCTACTATCACCCATTCATTAAATAATTTGCGACTGTTAAAAAAATAAAGTTTTAGAAGTAAATATTCTACTAAATTCACAACTTATAATTTAAAATAACGCACCATACAAATAATCAGCACTATTTTTAAATGAAAGTGATGAAAGACTTTTTATTATATTACTTTTAAGCCTCTCCAAGCGATGTACTTTTATTGGAACAAACACAACTTTCTTATTTGTCTGCTTTTGTGTATGTAAGGCAATGAGGCCAACTGTCCACAGTGATCTGAACTTAAATTTGAATGCTTGATTTATGCAAGGGCTTAACATCTGTAAAAAATTTATCTATACAGGTCGCACTAGGCCCAGCAATACGTATTGGTTCGAAGAATAAATTAGCAAGATTATACGATTTAAACAATGAGCTAAACTAAATACTAATGGAAAAAGTTTCAAGGAGATTGATTTAAAGTCTCCACATATTACAACAGACTTGTTCTGTTTACTAAGTTTGAGCAAAACAATCATTTCAAAATAGTCATATGTAGCACATGGGGGTCTGTAAACACTTACAACAATGAGGTGTTCGAGCTCGACACAAGTCATTTCTACAGTTCGCTCAACAAAGAGGCTCACAATATCCCTACGTTCTTTATATAATAATGATTTATCTGCTAATATTAAGGAGCCACCACGTAAACTTTTTTCTCTATTGAAGGAACTGACCACCTGGTGATTTCTGAAATTAAACATGATATTATTATTTTACTACTTTGTAATACAAAGGATATGTACGTTGTTACTATTTAAAAACAATTCAACTTCCAATTCTTTGCCCATCATGCCTCGTATATTTTGATGCACCAGGTGTAAACAATTTTTATTACTTATTTGTGGGCTGCATTCTAAATTAATTAAACTCTTATTATTGCCAGAGATTGCCTCTATTGTCGCATTCACTTATTTAAATTAGTTGGAACTGATTCCACATTAAATGTCAAATAATTATTGGTAGCTAACAACTTGGCTGAGTTAAAAAGTAAATAATAAGATAGAACATTTGCTAACAGTCTTATATTATATTTGGATAGGTAATACCTATTTTCTGTCCAAAAATTTTATATTAAATTATTTATTTCAATTAAATGAAGTTTGTTATTATTATCATTACAATTATATGTCAAATTTAAATTATTATTACATATTTAATTATTCATTTGTAAATTTAAATAATGTCTAAGATTATTTTCCCGTGGCAATCCCTGTATGTAAGGCAGTGTAAAAAATTTGTGTAGTATAAGACAATTTTGTGTACATTTAAGTTATTAAGTTGTTCAATATATCTTAATAACTGTTTGTTGTTTACACTGCCTCTTCTATCAACAAAAGTTATTATTGCACTATTTGGGCAGAATTTAGTAAGTATTATTTTATTTAGGATGTCACTATAAGATGCTCCAGGCATGCAGCAGTTTGTAATTTTTTGTACCTTTTAAGGCGTTATTTAAAGTTATGTCTAGATTTCTCCCATGTCATCGCTAAACACAATTATATTATTTTTGTTAATATTTGAGTTATTTTTTATTTTAATCTCCTCTGCGATGGCACTGTCTGGTATAATATTATTAGCACACACCGACTCTGAAGAAGCTGGTATTAAATGTTGACACTCACATTAATGTTTTACTAAGGAGTCAAAATGCTCCTCATTGTATTTACTTTATCAGATTATCCATAGCCAGTATGTGTTCTTTCATTTCGTTTTGGGCTGATTTATATTTATTGGACACAGTTTGAAGGGAGTTAGTAAGTAAAAAATTTCTGATTTAACGCACTGTACGTCAGTCTCATAACATTTTTTTATGTTATCCACCTCAATTGAATACAACTTAAGTGCATATATCAATTATTGCTTTTCTTTACATACATTAAGATAATTTTTTGTATTGATCTTACTTTTTTTAACTTTTAAAATTTTCTTATGTATTTATTAACTTTTATATACTTCTTCAATTTGGTTTTACTGCAATTGATCCTTACTGTGTTTCCTGAATTGGAAGAGCGTTAACAGTCAAATCTAATATTGCAGATTGCTGTAAAATTCTTGACTGGCTTTGATTCTGGGAGGCGTAAAGATTATCTATGTATGTTTTAAATTGTGTTATTTGCTTATTAGCCTCATTCAACTGTAACTTCAATGCAGCAATATGCCTAAGAGCTTCCTCATATTCCTTGCTGCATTGGTCAAACTCATTAACTGTTCACTGTAGCTGATCTTTTTCTTTTATAACACTTGTGTAATCTGTATGTAACTTAACCAAATCATATTTCAATTGTGTATTTTTGACAATTATGCTAACTTTTTCTTTTTCATTATCATCCCTTTACTTAAGCAACAGTTCACACTGCTCCTTGGACACCTTTACTTCTTGGAGCACAAGCTGGAGTTGGTTCTCCTTCTGGCACATCTTGGCTTTGCGAGTATTTATTTTATTATTTATTATAAATTATAAAAGAAAACAAAGATCAAAGACAGAAGGAGCAGAGTAAACTAATGTCGAGTTGTTGTTTTTTTTTTTACTATTTACAAATCTCAAATAAATTATCGTTGAAATAATTTGAAAACAAACCCGTAGATAATGTAATAATCCGAGTAATATTAGGTCCTTACATATGAAATTCGCGTTTTGTACGGGAGGAATATAAAGTATTTTTTTTTGTAAAATACATTTAATTAATCAAAGTATGCACCGTTGTTATCTATGTACTTTTGCCATCTCATAGGTAGTTCATTGATCCTTTTACTAAAAAAACCATGGGGGCGAGAATCAATAAACTCTTTGAAGTCGGTTTGGACTGCCGCATCGGAGTTGAATTTTTTTCCTTGTAAGAAGTTGTCCAAATTCCGGAAAAAATGGTAATCTGTTAAAGCAAGGTCCGGGGAGTACGGAGTATGTCGCAGACATTCCAATTGTAGCTTATCTAACTTAGTGGTTGTTTGTTGTGCAGTGTGTGGTCTTGCGTTGTCGTGAAGCAGCAGTGGCCTAGAGCGATTGACCAATCTCGGTTGTTTAGCAGCTAGTTCTTCCTTCATGGTTTGCAGTAGCTGACAAAAGATATCTGCCGTAATCGTTTGGTCAGATTTTAGAAAGCTGTAGTGAACGACACCGGCGCTAGTCCACCAAACACTCACAAGTAACTTTTTCTGAGTCAATTTTAGTTTTGGGCAGGATTTGGCTGGGTCTCCAGGGTTCAGCCATTGCGACGAGCGCTTACGATTATCGTACAGTATCCACTTTTCATTACAAGTAATGATTTGATTTAAAATCCCTTCATTATTGTGTCGGTTGAGCAAAGTAACACAGCAGTCGACGCGTGTTTGCAAGTTCGATTCACTTAATTCTTGAGATACCCATCGTTCAAGTTTTTACTTTCCCGATTTGCTTCAAGTGGATTAATTCAGTTTTATCACTTACCCCGCAGCTATCTCTGAAGTGCTTTGTGATGGATCCGCTTTCACAATAGCCTTTAATTCTTTATTTTCCACTTTGGTCTCCGGCCGTCCACGGGGTTGGTTCTGAAGGTCGAAATTTCCAGAACGAAAATGTTGAAACCAAACACCAGCGCCGTACACATCATTAATCCTTCGAGCTGTTTCTGCAGCACTGGTGCCACGATAGAACTCGTACTCGTACTCGTAAATATACCGATATTTCATGTTTTCCATTGTACGGTAATAAGCGACGCCAAAGAATAAAATAATGAGGAAAAAACAAATGAATGACTGTTTTCAAAACTCAAATGTACCAGATAAATTAATTTATAAATTTGAATTTGGATTTCTTAACCAAAGAGGAGATATTTCAGTTTAAAGTGGCCAGTACGACAAAACGCTAATTTCATATGTAAGGACCTAATAGAATAGATCTTTAAGTTATAAAAGGAATGATATGAAATAAGATTTACAATAATTTTAAACCATATTTGTTACCTGTCACTTTTTGTTCCAACACCAAAATGTTGTTATAATATTTATGTACCGACTTTTTTAAATATTAAATACAAAGCGGCAGTAATTATTAACTATAACATAAAATTGAGGTGGATATGTCGAATTTACAATATTTAAATTATTAAAATTTATCGGAACTAATTACTATTACAACTTATCACTAGTTTACAATATCACCTGATAATATTTTATGAAATGCAAATTATTTTTTACGGACATTTACATTTTATTTGAGTAATGACTCGGCGACAGCAGGGGAGGAATTGAGTGAGAGTCAAGATCGGAATGTCGGTAAAATATTGTTCAAAAGCCGTTGCAACATCCTCATATGATTTCGATAAATTATTGTTAAAATTTAATTGAAAGTTTTTTTTTATATAGGATAAGGGTGACAAACGAGCACACAGTCCACCTGATGGTAAGTGGTTGCTGCGGCCCATAGACATCTACATCTATCCTCGGTTACAAATCAAAATGCAGATGCGTTAGACCCGTGAGGACTAAGGTGGAATGCCTCATTTCCAGTAAAAAGGGTCTCCGGTTCTCTACACTCATCATACGAAACACAGCAGCGTTAAGCTGCTATTTTACGCTGGTATTCTGTGAGAGCGTGGTCCTTCCCGGTCGAGCCGACCCATTCGTGCTACAACTATACTACTAATATAGCTGCAGCATGGCTCTACCACGAAAAAAGTTAACTCAATGTGAAGTCATTTTCATTTTATTAGAGGCATTCTCAATTTTTTTTCTTAAATGTAAAGACTTGGCACAACATACTTTTTAAATATTTTTGAATATTTTTTTAAGTAATCACTTTATGCTTTTTTATTTATGCTTATAGTGGTATATTATAAAATAAATATTTTATTAGAATTAATTGACCGTGTAATGGCGGTGGAGGAAAATTTATTACCCCATAACTTCTTGTGAGTGTCGTAATAGGCGACAAGAGAAAATAAACCAGGAGATGGGCAGCAGCGTCTTCCTAATAACAACAAAAAAACTGCCGTTGCCAACATGCCTGCCAAGTGTAGGAACTATGGCAAATATCCCCAGTATGAGGCAATTAAACCGTGTAGAACGGTGTAGAAATATCCACTACCCATATTACCCGTCGTTGCCATAAAATAAAATGGAACAGAAGATCGGCAGAGGCGTCTTTCTGATGACAACTAAACATTATAATATTTTTTTTATAGAAGAGGGGGAAACGGGCATGCGGCTCGCCTGATGGTACGTGACTACCGCCGCCCATGAACAACCGAAACACCCGGGGAATTGCAGGAGCGTTGCCTTACTAAGTTAAGACAATAAGGGGAGTGCCTTTCAACTGAGGATATACGACAAAGTGGTTCTTTTAAGCGGTAATAACGCAAACTTGTGTCTTCTGGGGATTGAACTGGACTAGATTTAGTCGCCCCCAATCCGAGACTTTGTTCAGCAAAGACTCGACTTCAGACACAAGTTTGTCCAGGTACTCGGCGAGGTTTTCCCGAGAAATATTGCCACGGCCGGTGTATAAAGCATCACCAGTGCTGTCGTCTGAATGAATGTTAACAGTTTGCAACATATGACTGACATGCAGAAGAAACAGCGTTGGTGATAGCATGCAGCCTTGTGAAATACCAGCGTTAATAGGCTTGTAATAAGAGCATACACCGTCTACTACGACCTGTTTGCTCCGATTAGCTACGAAAGTAGTGATCTTAATGCATAATTTCTCGGCAAGCCTATATGAAGAGAGATTCGAAAGAGGCGCTTTGTGCCAGACCCTGTCGAAGGCCTTCGCTATGTCCAAACTAACGGCCAATGCCTCCCCCTTGGACTCTACTACCTCCGCCCATCTATGAGTTAGGTAAACAAGAAGATCACCAGCTGATCGACACCGACGAAAACCCTATCGGCGGTCAATAATCAGCTGGTGATCCTCAAGGTACCGCATGAGCTGGCAGACGCAAAGAGAGAGCCTAACAGATTGGCTTTCTCCTTTGCGGCATGGGCCAGGGAGTCATCATCTCTGTGCAGAGATGGAAGAGATGGCTGACAGAAGGTCCCTTGGACAGCCTTGGCAAGAGAACAGAATGCACGGGTTCCCGAAGAAAAGCGAACTGGCTTCTCGCCAATTCTGCTGATGTGGTCTGATCTTGCCTTGGCAATGACCCTTTTGAAGGACCTGGAGGCGGAAATATTCTTATTTTAAGAGCGCTAGTCTTTGCATCCCAAGTTGATGCATAAGCCCAGGGCAGAACAACCAAACCATGGCTGGGATCTGCTTCCGATGGGCAAGACAGAAGATGTAATAAAAAGTTCCATACCCTGAAGTAACACATCGGCGACAGAATCAGCAACAACGCTGAGATCGTACGGCGAAAAGCAAATAGGTAGGATGCATGAAATACCGCATCCTATCCCAATCGGCCGACCTATAGTGCCAAACACAGCGGCAGCCTACAGAATGCAACCGCGACGTTAGTGTGAGTGGTACCACACTCCGGACAAGACAATGGTCCGAGGAGCCGAGAGGGGCGTTAACGGAAATCTGATATCCGTCCGGATTAGTGGTCAGCAGAAGGTCCAACAGGGAAGGTGCATGATCCTTCACATATGGAATCCATGTAGGCAGACTAACCACCTCTGTAGGACCATATGCCAAGGCAAAGTCATAAACAGATCTCCCCACATGATCGGTTAAGCGTGAACCGAGCCATTAGGCGTGGTGGGCGTTAAAATCGCCAAGGATCACGATATCTGCGGATGGGATCTGCTGTAGCAAGGAATCTGTAGCCATTTGGACGTGGTCGATGAGTCGGTCTGTTTCAGCATTATCGCTATGGGACCTATAGAGGCAACCGTAGACGTGAAGATGTTCGTCACTGTCTACGCGCAGCCATATGATGGACAGGTCTGTACCTTAAAGACTGCCGAGGCGTCGAAAACAGATGTCCTCTCTGACGTATACGCAAACTCCAGCCCGGGGCACAAAGGAATGTTCTAATTTCTACCCCGGGTAGGAGATATATGAAGTATCGGCCGGAGAGGACACCTGAGTCTCGTTTAAAAAGAGCAAGGCCAGCTTAGTCATCTCCAGATGGTAGTGGACAGCGTTAAGATTTGAATGAAATCCCCTGATGTTGCAAAAATTCGCGGATAGCGTGACAGGGGTCACCTTGGTTTAATTGCTCCGCATGCCCCGAGCAGTTTTAGTCGCGAGCGTAATTTTAAAATACTAGTAGATAAGGACACGTGCACAAGGTCTCAAGTGCGGTCTAATTCATTCCGGAGATGATTCATTTAAAATAAATTTCACAAAGAAATGTAATTACATAATAATATAGCCTTAGAGTCTGAAGGATAGCTTGGAGCATAGTAAGGACTATTACCATTTAGATTAACAGACCATGATAAACTTAGCACATTAAAATCTCCCAGTGCTATGTTAGTGTCATTTGAGGATATTGTACTTACATTTTTATGTATGTTTTCGTAAAAGTATTTAAGTTTATTAAATGGTAAATACGGAGGAAGGTAACAGAGACATAGGTTACTGACAGACTTTATTGGACTATCGGGCAAAACTGATATCCACAATTCTTCAGTGTCACTTTCCCATTCTTTATGGCGAATAACCTTAAACTTCTTTTTATGGCTATTAGTACACCGCCACCTTCATATTTGTTAATACAAGTAGACTTACGATCTCTCGGTATACAATGTAACGACAATCGAACAACTCATTATCAAGCACAATATGATTTAGGTTTGTTTCGGTTAAACACATACAGTCGTAATTTTTTCTATAGTATATTTGATCTATAGTAACGGAGTCTAAGTTTTGTTGTCGCAACGTATGTTGAGATGCACTGTTACAAGATTTTTTCAAGTGTGATGATCGTTGCAGTTTTACATCACAAGACATATTAGAGATATCTGCCTGACTTGCTTGGTGAGAGTGTATGTTGCACTTACCAACTGGTGTACCATAATTTATACGCCGAGTTATATAAGTGCCAAATAGACAATACCAACGCCACTTTTTTTCGACGTATTTGTCGAAATACACTTGCTTTACTATGTTGCAATACTCGTAATGAAATGTGTTGTCACAACCAGCGCATTTAATGAGGCTGACATCTTTGATAATGTGTCTATACGCACAAAATTTCATGTTCGTAATTTAATTTAGAAACAAAAAATTACAAATTGAAAAGTATGTGTGAATAATATGCCTATGCGGACGATACGGTGCTACTGAATGTCTCTGTTTGTGGTAATGAAATATATATTTTTTTATAAAACTGCAGTGACTAACGTACTTACAATCTACTTGACGATAAGTGGCTACTGCGGTCCATACCTATAGCCTAACCCCTGAAGTCCACCTTCAAACCAAGAAACCTACAAATGCGTTGTCATTTTTGAGGAATAAAATGGTATGCCTCACTGCCTGTAATTATACTGGCTGTTTATACCCTTCAGACCAGAACACAGCAGTACAAGAACAGCTATTTGACGGAAGAAATGGATAAGAGGTTTGTACCTACCTAGATGGACTCCTAATCCTAATTTTGCTAGGCTTAATATAAGCATGTACATAAAAAATTGAATTTACGGTCTTTAAATCCTGAAACAAATGTTAAACTCGTGTGCCACCTTTTAAGAATAATGGAAACCCTCTTAAGAGAGTAGAAGAGAAAAGAGTTTAAAAATGTTTTACTGCGGGTTATTCCAATATTGGGTCTTGTAAAATTAATTTTAAATAGCCATATTACTATATTTAAGTCCAGAAAAAAATATATATCATAGATACATCCTTTTGTGAGTGATATTGCAGGTTCAAAACACGATACACTGTACTTTGCTCGATCGAAAAAAAAAAATCCGAAGCAGTGTCGATTTTTAAACCTTTTTTCGTTTTAAATCGTAATTTCAGCACGGAGTTATATCAAAATTGCATGTACTTAAAGGTATCGTTATATCGGTAATCTTAAAAGTTATATTTATTTTTATTTATTTATTTAAACTTTTATGCACAAAGTTGTACACATGTCGGACTTAATTCCATAGGGCATTCTCTCCCAGTAAACCATTAGGATAAACAGAGATAGACAAATAAGAGGCGGTGCAGTAATCAATATAGAAAGGCTAAAAAATATATTTTTATACATGTACATATATATATACACACACATACATTCACATATATACCTAAATACATACAATATATACATACACATATACATGCATACGGTACATATATACATAATAAATTTAAATATTATCTATGTCAGAACAAATATGAAATATACACATATGTATATGAGAATAAGTGCTGTGTTAGTTCAAACTTGATTGTTAAAAACAAACTTGTTGGGAGCTTTTTTAATGTCAAGAGGGATGTCGTTCCAGAGTCTGATGGCCGTGAGGGAAAGAGTGAGATAAGTAACCAGTACGGTGTAAAGGAGTGAGCAACTTAAGATTAGCCGAAGAACGGAGAGAATAATTATGAGAATCTCCCAGGTATTGAAATTTGGATTTCAAATACTCGGGAGCACATGGATCGTTCAAAATTGTGAAAAGGGTGCAGAGTATTCTAACATATCTGCGCTGACGGATAGGCAGCCAATTTAGCTGAGTACGAAAAGAAGATACATGGTCGTATTTACGAAGACCATAAATGTATCTGATGCAGTTGTTAAGCAGACGATCAAATGTATTAAGATGATGTTGAGACAGATCTGAGTAGCACACATCGACATAATATATAATCGGTAGAAGAAGTAACTGTAAAATCACTTAAAAACAAGTAAAATCTTAGTATTGGTGGGAAGAAAGTTTTTTAATCGATATATAGATCGCAAAGTTCCAGTAGTTTTGCGACTCAACTCCTGTATATGTTTGTTCCATGTTAAGCAACCATCAACATACAGACCAAGGTTCTTTACATAGGGAGATAATGGTATGACATTATTTTTAAACATAATTGACGGTAGGGTGGGTATATCTAGATTCGATAATAATCTCGAGTTCCCTAAGATTATCATTTGACATTACGATGGGTTCACGTTTATGCCATACACAATGGACCATTCGGAGATGTATTTCAAGTCATCATTTAATAATGGGATAGCATTAGAGATATTTGAAGGTTCCACTTGCACATATAACTGCAGATCATCGGCATACAGATGGTAAAAACACTTGAGATGTAATGTGATGAGATTGATAAAAATTGAAAACAAAAAACGAGAGACTATACCGCTTTGAGGGACGCCAGTAAACACATAACAACAGTCAGATAGTATATGTCCAGTACGCACGGCCTGTTGGCGCCCTCGAAGATATGATGAGAACAATTCCTAAGCTGAAGACGAGATATTAAAATGAGAAAGAAGAGCTAACAAGATATCATGATCAACAGAATTAAATGCGTTACAGAAATCAATTAAGATGAGAACGGTCAGTTTTGATTTTTCCTTTCCCTCTCGGATATCTTCCGTCACCTTGAGAAGAGCAGTAGTTGTAGAATGACCAGGGCGGAAACCCGACTGATAAGGGGAAAGAATATTCTTTGAGAAAATAAAAGAAGAAATCTGTTTATGAGCAACAACTTCCAGAACCTTAGAGAGAAAAGGCAGGATAGAAATTGGTCTGAAATTAGATATAGCGCTGCAATCGGTGGATTTAGGAATGGGAATAATAAAGGCTTTACGCCAGAGAGTTGGGAAAGCACCATTCGTCAGAGAAAAGTTAATGATATGATTTATCACGGGTAAAACAGCATCCAACACGTGCATAACCATTACCCTACTCACATCATCACAACTAATGGCTTTCGATTTAATAGAAGAAAGTGCTTTGCGTACCTTGTCTTCGTCTACAGGAGAAAAATCAAAAGTTAATAAGGAGGCATGGAAGATATAAATGAGATAGCATTAGCTTTGGAATTATCAGAAACTATTTGAGAAGACAGAAAATTAAAATCGTCAGGAGAAAAGGTGATGTATATCTAAGCGTATTAAGAAACTTCCATATATCAGCCGAAGATGAATTAAGTATTGTTCGTGGATATATCGGCGTTTAACAGTTCCCACCATCTCATTGCATCGATTTCTCGCAGCCTTATATACTTTTGTGGCGGCGCTGTCGTCGCGCCACAAGCGAAATACATCAAAGCCTTAAATCGCGCTATCAAAGTTCCGAATTGAAAACAGTATATATAGAATAGCTCCGAACTACCACTCGGAGCGTTGGCCGCTCCCCGGGCAGAACACCTTGCCTGGCGGGAGATCTCCCTTTTTCCTTCTACGGTCACACTTTATATCAGTGCGATTCTTCTTAAAAGCACGAAACATTCTGTCACGTTTTGCCATAGCTATTCTTACCCCAGTCGTGATCCATGGAACAGAATGACGCTTAAGTCGAACGACACGCTTAGGGGCATGTTTTTGCACAGTCCTAATATGTTGCTGTTAAATAAGTCGAGTTTTTCATCAACTGTGGAAGCAGTGTATACAAATGACCAGTTAATAGCATCCGCATCACACTTAAGCTTGTCTATATATAGTCTAGCAAGATTTCGAATAGCGATAGTCAGGAAAAGCAGGTCATGCCGTGAAAATCCAGAAGCAGGGAATTGTCTATAATTGACAACGGTTCAACGGAGGAGACGGCTATAAGGTCGATCCAGGTGTCAGCATAGTGGAAGTTGTGATGTGTTGCATTTAGAGGCAAAAAAGTGAAATTATGCAACATCATGGTCGACGTCAATTTGCAAGATTTGATAGAAACCCCTAATAGGTCAGTGTTAAAGTCTCCCATGATAATTTTCGTTTATCGATTTTAATGTTTTTTTTAAATCGATAGTTTTGTTAAAAAGTTAAAATTTAAATTGTAAAAGGGCTCATGCGGAGATGCGCGCCTGGCGCTTAGTGTCCAGCCGGACGTCTTTAAGGTTGGACCTGTGTCAAGTTTCTTTAGATACGCTCTGCTTGAATGACAAAAGAAGATATCAAATTTGAAAAAAAAAACATCTGGTTACCACAGTAACATATTCTAAGTAAATCAGTACGACCATTATTGTTTCCGAAAATGTATTTCTATCAAGATTTTGTAACGGTATTAGCGTACAAGTCGACCATTATTGTAGCCGAAGATTTGTCTTAGTTATTATAGAAAGTCTATGTAAACAAATAAAACAGATTTTATTAATTACCGTGCATCAATAACCCGCTCTGAAAAAGGTAATAAAAATACATAGAAGAACAGTAAGTAACCAACGGGCATTGATTGAGCATATGCAAAGTGATTTTATTTTCACGCAAGTCATACAGATTTTTTTTGCAAATATCGATTATTTCTTCAGTTGACAAAGGTGTCAGTTTAATTTTGTGAGATGAAACAAGTTCTACAAAACATTGAAGCTGATGTACCTGAATACTCCTTTCTAACTCTAGATCTTCTAGCATTGAAAGCCGACCTATCGATTATGGCTGATAGTAATTTTCTAAGTTTCGATATGACGTGATCTTTATGGCCGAGAACTATATGTATAATTTACGAGGTTGATAAAAAAGTTTTCAGAACAGGACACTTATCAATAAGTTATAGAAATGCATTATTTTTGTTCGAATCTTAAATTCATTAGTAGCGAAGGCCAGAAACAACTAAATTAAAAGCTTTATTATATATGTGTATATATATATATATATATATATATACAGGGTATTTTTGAAACGCTCCCGAAAACGAAGACAGACGACAGTACTAACTATATCTTAGATGATGGGTGAAATATGAAATCGATCCTGATGAAAAAAAAATCATCTTTTCACAACGTTTTATTAGCTTCATTCACGCTCCATCGTGTTGATATAGTTAAATCAAACATTAATTTCATTAAAAAGAATCATGAAAATACTTAAATATTAAACCAGCAGTGGAATTTAAAATAAATAAATCATAAAATCAGCTGACTAGGGTCAATATCCGCGTCGAAGCCAAACTCTTTATCTAGCTTCGTACAGGTCCGTCACGACGCTGAGCGACAGTGGAGGGGTGTGTCTGCGCATGGGTACAGTCGCGTTCAAAGTACTACATGGTACTAGGCTGTTGTTTTATAATATTATAATAGTAATTAATGGTTTTATTGTAGAATCATAATAGTTACTTTACTAGCTTCTTACTTTGGAAGAGGTTGAAATTAAAATGGATAATGTATGCTTGAGCATTATTTTTATTTCAATCGTAAAATAAAGTAGTTTGTAACAAGAAAACTTGTTAAGGGTGACACGCCGTCCATTATACCGTTAGAACATGGAACATGGAAGCCGGATGTCGATGGTGTGTTGGTGTTACTGGATGCTACTTCATCAGAATCATCATCATCAATGCGAATGATAAATGTTTCCGTCATCAGGTTGACCACATGGTAATTTTTCGGTATTCTTCCTCAATACATTTAACTTTACTGCACAATTTTCCCATTCACCTTCTATTTACCTTTTCTTTCACTAGTTCAGTCATAAAACAATAGATATAAATAATTTTCTTTCCTTCCTTTTAAAAACATCGTCGCGCGTCGCATAGAAAGCTGTGTGTGCGACTGTATATTGGGAAACATCGCTTTTCAAAGCGCGGCAAGAATGAGGAACCAATAGCGTGCGCACAACAATACTGGCGAGCATTCCCCCGTCGCGCCCCTTCGTACCACGCGCTGCCGCCGCCCGGCCGACTGTGTGTGCGCTAACATATGGGGAATTCCCCAAATTTACCTACTAAGATTTGTTTGCAAGCGACATAAGAATTAGAGGCGGCAATTACAATAAAACTTGCAAGTAATTTGTAATAGTTTTGACGTACCTGTTTTCAAATCAAAGTATTGGAAGGATTAAAAACGGAAAGTCAATAAAAGTAAAGTAAAATAATTATTTTTTAGATTAATTAACTGTCGATCATAATTGCAATTGATTTTAACTATTAAATTATTCAATACCATTTTATTTCTATTTTCTTGTACAAAATCAAAGATAACCAAACCCAAGTAAGTACGTTTATTAATTTCAATATCATTTTGTAGTAACGAACTGCTTGTTTCGTCAGGGTACAATTGATTGTCTAATTGTATTAAAAAATTACAACTATAACTCTAAATTCCATATGAAAGACTAGTCGTAGGGATCATATGGAAACTAAACTTATAAAATAAAAGTTGGCAATGTCATAACATTTGACGGTCTGTGGGAATGTTCAAAGTGTTTACCGCAAGGACGTTAGTTAGGACGCAGTAGGCTTCAGTTTTGGGGATTCACTATTAATTTTAGTTTTGAGACAGTTCCGCGCTGACTTTGGACACGCATGCGCGAGCGACAGTTCATTGGTTTTGTTTATTAAATTCTTATTGTTATTACTTGGTATTACGTACTTGTTATTACGTGTTATTCTTGTTGTTACGTTTTGTGTTTCTTTTTTGTTTTAATAATGCCTAACGCGTACGTTTATAGTGCTCGTGAATACGGCAACATATTAATGTGCCTTGGAGAATCTCATAAGGCCACGGAGGATCGGTAAGCCGTTTCATACCTAATTTTTTTAAATTACTTAGTACTGAACTGATCTGAAAAGGTACATAACTGAATACATCAGAATAATAAACATACCTACATAATGGATAAAAAAGCATGACTCTAACCTTTTTAACATTTTATTTAAGTATTTTTTTTCATTAGCGGGGAATCGAACCAGTTATTTGGTTTATTTAACCTATTTTTTTTTTAAATAACTTAGTACTGAACTGATCTGAATAGGTACATAACTGAATACATCAGAATAAAAAATATACCTACACAATGGATAAAAAAGCATGACTCTAACCTTGTTAACATTTTATTTAAGTATTTTTTTCATTAGCGGGGAATCGAACCAGTTATTTGGTTTATTTAACTGTGAATTGAATTAAAGTGGCTACGTGGAGACAAGCACAGTGGCAAATTAGTAGGTTAAGTAGATAAGTTAGGTATTTAGACAAGTGTTAAATTATTAGGTATTGTGGTACCATCGTTAGTTACGGGCCGCGCGAATTCGGCGTTCGCGCGTACATTGACCCTAGTCAGCTGATTGTAATTCAGTAATTCCACTGCTGCTTTTATGTTTAAGTATTTTCATGTTTTATTTTATGAAATTAACGTTTTATTTAACACGATGATTTATACTAACACGATGGAGCGAATAAAGCTAATAAAACGTTGTGAAAAGATGATTTTTTTCATCAGGATCGATTTTATATTTCACCCATCATCTAAGATATAGTTAGTACTGTCGTCTGTCTTCGTTTTCGGGAGCGTTTCAAAAATACCCTGTATATATATATATAATTTGATTCGTATGCAATATGGAGAAACTGGAACTCGTGCGCTAAACTTAAACGTGGCAGAACCGCCTGCAATAACGATACTCGCTCCGGGCAGCCAACTACGGCCGCTACGCAAGAAAACGTTAAAAATCGAAGAAATTGGTAAGGTAGTAAACGTGTGACAATCCGTTATTTAGCTGAGATTCTAAAGCTCCGATTTTGAATTCGGACGTTTGAGAGAATTCAGTTTATTATAACTCATACTTTAAAACTTAAAAAGGTGGCCGCGCGCTGGGTTCCTCGAATGTTAACAGACGCCCTAATGTTAAAAGAAAGCAATAGTTAACATTTCAAAGCTAAATTTAGCAATAATGGAAGAATATCCAGATTATTTTAGCTCTCGTTTCGTAACCGTAGATGAAACTTGGGTACACCATTTTGACCCGGAGACGAAAAACCACAACAAGGTGTTGAAAATACCGTTCTCCCCGCCAGCCAAGATATTCTGCTTCCACTTAAAAACTAATGGCCTCTGTTTTCTGGGACGTGGAGGGTATATTAATGATCGACTATTTAAGTAAAGGAGCGACAATAACCGGAAATTATTAAGCATTATTAATGAAAAAACTATGCGAAAAACTAATGAATAAACGTCCAGGAAAATTGCGTGCTGGAGTACTTCTTCATCATGATAATGCCCCTGCCCATTGATCTGATGTTGCAGGCGCTGCCGTGCAAAATGCTTAGTTTCAGTTGATGCAGCACCCACCATATTCTCCACCAGATTAAAAAAAAACAATTTGAATTTGTATATGAAAAATCTATCTCAAATGGTATCAATTGCCCATGGTATTAAGCAGCTCCTGCAGCAGATAAAGCAGCAAATAATCTTAGTATAGTGCCTTGTTCTTTTATTGGAGCGTAGCTCTGACGCACTAATTGGTGATGACATGCTAGTAGAGGTTGAGTGTCTTATTACAGAATCCAAAAAAGGCCTAATGAATGCAATTGAGGCAAATAAAATAAAATAATTGAAATATGATAAAATCTAACACCATAGGAATTAAAAAAAGAAGTGATTTTTACTACCAGGTACAGGGGCAACTACACGTGACCGAACCGCAAATATGTGTCTTTTGGAATTCGGGCGAATGAAAAATGAACCTATAAGTATTGAACGCATTTGAAAAGATGACAATTTTTATTTAGTCTTATAGATATATATACGTGATATGCGAATCAGACATCTTTCATTACAAAATAAAGAAAAAAAAAACGTCATCTTGCAAACCACACGTTGACGTTTTGACCAGGATTAAGAAAGGAATGCTTCGGTGGTTTGGTCATGTAGAAAGAATGAACGAGGAAAGAGTGACAAAGCAAATTTATGTTGCAGAAATGAACGTAAGAGTCGGGAAGGGAGGCCCTAGACGAAGGTCTATCGACCAAATTGGCGATATATTGAAAATGGGCCAGATTAGGAGTACCCTTAACCGACGAGCGTGTATGCGTAGATATATGGATGTAAAGGAGGCGAGAGAAGTGAGTCAGGATCGTGCCAAATGGAAGTCCGTAGTCTCTGCCTACCCTTCTGGGTGACAGGCGTGAGTGTTTATGTTATGTATGTAAAATAAAGAAAATGTGAAGCTTTCATCAATCTTGCAGCAAAAATCGAAAAATAATTCTCAACTGTGCCTTAGCACACGTCCACTTGACTTCGTGGAATTTTGATATGTTGTCTTGATACTCAATACCCATACTCTGTTGATGTCACATGGTTCCTCGAGGAACCAAGCGTATTTTCATTTATTTTAATTTGCCAAATGTAATTTTTTGTGTTCAAATATTTTAGTTTTATTCTGAATGGTTTAATTTTTTTGTTTTATTACATTACAGTGTGTGTTTTAAATTTACAAATACATTTCTGTGAAAAACCTACCGGGCCTAACCGTTTAAGAATAACCGTTACCCTATATCATCCTGTGGGTGTCGTAAGAGGCGACAGAGGGAAAAAAGTCAGGAGATGGGCAGCAGCGTCTTCCTAATAAAGACTAAAAATAAAAATGCGGTTGCCAACCCACTTGCAAAGCGTGACAACTATGGTAAATATCGCCACTATGAGGCAAACTATGGGGGAGGCCTATGTTTAGCAGTGGAGTTTAATAGGCTGAAACGGTAACGAAAGAAACTACCTTTGATCATTAATAAAATAAGTTAATTGTTAAACTTCCAATAAGTGATATTATATTTACATTTTATGCAACAATTAAAGTAAACTATTATAAAAATAAAATGGTAATCTGACGAAATAAAGGAGTCATACCAAAAAAGAAAAGTAACAATTCAATTATTATAGTATTCTATTCAGTTGATCTACTGCAAATATTTATACTTTGGCATTTACCGCACGGAGCACAGAAAATTACCGCATAGAGTGACTTATGTATCACGCCGCATCGTGAATAAATATGTAGGCGAAAGAGGATCATCCCAGATGCACTCATGATGGATGGCGCAAATATGCGTGCGTTACAACAAAGAGTACAAGAAAATATAATAAACAGATAGTTAGCAATTCGTCGCAAATATATGGTACACTTTCCCAATGATGTTAGTTTCAAAAGTCCTTCAAAAAAACAACGGTTATCCCGTTACCACAGACACGACGCTTCGCTCGAGTAAAACCTTTTTACCGTTTACCCTTGATCTGGCCAGTATTTTATAGTCGTACCTACACGGCTAATCTTGACATACGACAGTCCTCGGGCGTGTATCTTCATGAATTCCTGTAAGAAACCGCTCCGTCCGCTCGTCTATCCTGACTAAGTTTACTCTCCCTATATTTCGACATTCACTTACACATCCGCAAGGTGATTACGTTTGACCACATGCAAACTAACACTAGCTAACTAGCCGTCATTTTGACCAGCCATTATCTCATATGACAACATGGACCGGACAACTGTCTCTTTCCACTAATCATACACAGACATACTGTTGTTTATACAGCTTACACGCAACTATAAGCATTGATAGAAGATATACACTTTAAAAACACATACCCTCTTGTAAATATACTAACATCCTCAATCATACCATAATCGAAAGCGTGCGTCCTTTCGACTACGCATGGACCGGACGGCACTGTTCTCTCAAACCACCACATACAGCTGTAAACTAGTATGTCCCTACGACCAACCGCTCGGGTCTAGCCCAGTACTTATATACCCTGCAATGCTTCGACCAGTGTAACTCCGCAATTCATAAACCTGGACCGGATGAATGTGTCCTTTCAACAAGCCGCGCGTGGCATGGCCCGGTACGACATTGTCCTTTCGACCAGCTTCACACAAATCCAACCCTCAACATCAAACATTCATAAGCTTGAATCGGACGAATGTGTCCTTTCAACCAGCCGCGCGCGTCATGGCCCGGTACGACATTTTCCTTTCGACCAGCTTTACACAAAGCAAACCCTCAACATCATACACCAATTCTGTTGACCACACAATATTCAAAGCAAAACTGCTACACTCATCCACACATTAGAACACAAAAAGGCCACTCATTTTCTCAATTCATAGCATGTTTAAGATAAATATTTCCCCGGTACATCGCTAAACATTTCGAACTTTAAAAAAGGCGAAGGAAGATCATCCCAGATGCACTCATGATTTATGGCACAAATATGCGTGCGTTACATACATAAAGTACAAGAAAATATAATAAACAGGTCTTTAGCAATTCGTCGCAAATATATGGTACGCTTTTCCGATGATGTTAATTTCAAAACTCCTCTAAAAAAACAACGGTTGTCACGTTACCACAGATACGACGCTTCGCTAGAGTAAAACCTTTTTACCGTTTACCCTTGATCTAGAGAGTATTTTAAAATATGTCGTGTGTCACGCTAAATGGCGTGAGCTGAGAAAGTGTTTCAATTGCCTACAGGTCTGGGATAACCCCCGCTTAAGTATCTTGGACAGTTGGTCACCTCTTACCTGAAATATTAAAAAAGTTAAACAACCAACGACCCCAGTTTCTTGCCGGTTCTTTGCAAAACTTCTATGGAGAAGATTCGCTTTTGGAATTGATGACAGATTTTAATGTTCTTTATGTAAGCCTTAACTGAATAAAATATTATTAAATAATTAATAAAATCAGGCGTTACTTTGCGTAAATTCATCCAAAGTTCTTGAAAATTAATTTGCTTATATCCGCATAATGAAATAAAATGATGTGTCTTACCTAGTTTGCAGAGCACCTCCCGCCCTCCCTTAATTGCGTGCACTATCCCCGTCACCAATAATCCCAGCAGCACTACTCCCAATACCACTACACTAGGAAACACATACCATCGTCGATAATACGACACGTGTTTCGCTTCTAGAAGAGGCATACTCAGGTGGCGGCCACCGCAGAGTCTACTTCACCTGAAAAATTAGTTATCCTTAAATATTGAGTTTCAAAACTGATAATAGTTTAATTTGTTTAGAAGAAATTAAATTGCATGTATTTAACAATTATAATACATATTTATAACACTTTGTTCTATATTTTGCGGTTTCGTGGTTCAGCCGTGGCTTAACAATGGGTTACGGCGCTAATCGCCGCGGTTTCGAATCCCACACGGAACAAGTATTTGTATGACCTACAAATAGTGTTAGTGATCTCAACAACTACCGGTATAGGTGTGACATGAACGTTGCCCATGACTCGTTAGGTCCATGTTGTAGTATATGAGTTAAAATTATACGCATGTACCTAACGGAAGTATTATTATGTTATGACGCAAATGAATGACGTGATTGCAACTAAGCAATATAATTTACCTATTACCTTATTATTTTACCATTATTGTCATTGGCTTTTATTCTGGCATTCAATAAACGGACCTGAACGAGTGAAGTATTTTTCTATCGCTACACCAACGACCGCCTGTCAGCAGCGCTGAGCATAGGATCTGGTATATCGCGAATATCACGAAAATTCAAAACGCCATTAAAAACTAATTTCCCTCGAGTAATGAGCACTAATTAAAGAAGAAACAACAAATCAAGCAGCAAGTCAAAAAATAATCAAGAAAAAAAAAATAGAAAATCCAGATCAATAAAGAAAATCGGAATAACAAGAAAAGGATGACTATAACACCAGACTAAATAGCATTAAAGTGGAATAATACATGAAAAGATTTTGTGAGCAACCCTTTCTCCCCTTTTTTTTCACATAAAAACCACAACGGAATAAACCAATGGAGGATTGAGAATGAAGAAGAATTCAAGAAATGTAACAAGCATTATGCCCGAACGATACAACGAAAACTGAACAGAAACAACATTGCTACTATCTCCGATGCCGACATTACCACTTGCGCTGTCTAAGAAGAAAGAAGGATAGCCGGGAGGTGTCCGAGGTATAGCCCAGCCCAACCTTTCAACAAGAGCTTCAGCCTGAGTAACCAGCAGCTCGTGCGCCTGCCGTGTTCATCACCAGCCAATCTACGCGTACATAGATACCAAGGATACATTTGTTGACTGTTAAACATATTATGTATTTATTATTTAATTAAGTTAGTGTTAATTATTCTTATTATTTGGGTAAAATGTTTGTATTTGTACGTTATTTGGTGAAATTTTGATTATTATAACTAAAAGTATAGTAGAGTTGCATGAATTGCATAAGACGTTAAATTACCTTAAAGACTACTTAGTAAAATTAGGACCAGAAAAAAGGCAGCAAACACTTGGTTTAAACAAGATAGCAGAAGCAAAATATTTATATTCTAGTTTGGAGAGTATTTTTTCTCTATTGTACTTACAAATTTAACGTAAAGAAATAATATGTAGTTTAACAATATCTTCTAGTGCCAGAGCAGCAAAAATAAATTAGGGGTACAACGCGCAGCTAGCCAGGTACTGAGGCAGACGCAAGACTTACCTCGCAGGCGCCAAGTGTAAGTCAAAATAATGTATCTTCTATCATGTAATACGCATTTCTTGAAAAAGACAATCTTTAAATCATTAATTAACAAAGTAGGAAAAACGCAAAACACTAAGGTGATATGTGACATGATGAGCAACCATTTACGTAACTGCAATGAGATATAAGAACGTAATAAGTATAGAGCACAATGAAGTGCTGTCGTTGGCAAATTTAACGAGCAAACAGTGCATGGCGCACATTTGAAGTAACTAATATTTTAAACAGACAATCCTTTAACACTCACAGTTTATGTTACATAAAGTAAGACATTTCAGAAATATTTTATTATCTAATAGCAAATAAAATAAAAAAACAAGTAAATAAAATATACTACGAGAAACATTAATATTATAAAGAAAAATTAAAAATTATTTATTATCATACTAAGGCTCCAATGAATCGGTAAATAATTAATGGTTTATAATGATAATAATAATCTTTATTTTCTTTATTTGCAAGAATATGGTTGTACAATGGTGTTCAAATATAATTAGTTCCACATATTCTACCTTAACGGTGTGCAAATATTAATGGTCAACTATAATAATATTTATCAAATTGTTAACAACACATAAATTATTTAATATTATTCAATTGATTTGATAACTAATTAATTATGTAACATTGTCAGAGGAAATGCCAATGTAAGATTATTATTACATCTCAATGTCAAATATTTGACATAATTATTAATTTGTCCATCATTATAAATGTATAATGTCAATTAAAATGTTACATAACCAATTATCATTAATTTATTTCTGTATTTATGTCAAATTTATTAATTAATTATGTAAAATAATATCCAAAATTACTACCTCAAATATTGGTAGCTGACGTGTTATTCTAAAATATCATTTATTATTAAGTAGGTCGTTGTCATTTAAGAATTTTTCTACAGAATAATAGCATTTTGTGAGTAATAACTCCAAACCGCTTTCATAAATAACAATAAGATTTTATGTTTAATATTATCAGGTAGGTAGGTCAGGTATCAAGATACTTATACTTTGCAAAATACAGGCTATAGAAAGAAAAGAGTTGTTATTCATTTAAAATTATCGCAAAAATAAAAATAATATTAATGTTAATTGCAGAAAATAAAAATAAAAAAACAAATAAAATAAAATATACATATACTTTGCACCAAACTGTATTGAATAAAAGTAAAATCGAGATTAAAATTAAAAAAAACATACAGTCGAATTGAGTACCTCCTCCTGTTTGAAGTCGGTAGGAAAGAGATTTAAATAAACAAACAGTCATGTGAATTATAAATAAAGGCTTTAAAATTGATAATAATTAGAAAAAATACAATTTTTATAGAAAATTCAAAGCAGGTACATAAAAACAACATATCCTTGGGTAGGGTATAACATCTTAATAAAGTCTAATGAATTGGATGTTATAAACAAAAGGTATTCTGTTTTAAGTATTACCGCTTATCTTAAACAATAATGTAAACGTTCATTGCCAAAATTACAGTTCATACATGAATAAAAATTTAAATATAAATAAGACACATATATCCACATAAATTGAAAAGAAAAATAATAATAAATTAAAATGTTATTAAGACAGGATAACTCAAATGGTTGCAATGACTCATATTACGACATAATAGCTCAAAAGTATTTAAAAGTAGAAAAAAGTACAAATTATTACATTACGAAAAACAATAAAAGACAACAAACTAATCTAGATAAGTCAAATATAACAAAAATCAATCTTCACACAGTGAATATAGAAGGTCTGCTAACTTTTTCTCATAGTGCAAGATCCCAGGGCCACCAGACGTCACTTATTTTCTGACGAACGAAATGTGTAAGATTGAGTAAAGTTAGTATGTACTATGATCGCATGCCTACCTGCTAGCTTGACCAGTGGGCCATTTTCCAGGTATCAGGTAATCAAGGTACGTAAAACATTGCTCACCTCACGTAAGTTCTCCCAGCTGATTTTTACGTAAATGTTAGATAATATCGTTAAAAATCAGTCATCAAGTCATGAATTGAATTAAAACTCCGATTCCCGATGTAACAATAAATTGCGTACAAAATAATCTAGAATGTGTCAGAGCACGAGTATTATCTTCCCATAATCTATATAAATAAAACGATAGAGGTTTACAGTTATGCGCGCATCACGGAAAAACTACTGGATAGATTTCAATTAGGTTTTCTAAGTTTTATTTATTAGACACTTGGCCTTATCTAAAAAAAAAATCTTACATATAATTTCGATATCATCATTTAATATTAAGTTATTAAAGTTATAAGAAACAATGATTTTGTAAGCAAGTACTCGTATATTTTTGCTTGCGTACTTTTTGATGTTTTTTTCCTTAGCACATACGAAAGCTTTATTAGTATATCAAGCAACGCGGACAAAGTCGCGGGTATCAGCTAGTTAGTTATAAGACAGATTGAAATGATTTTACTTCGTGTCAATTCTTACAGTTCGTTTAAGTTTAATTTTTATATTTGTTATTATGCTTAATTTGTGCGTCAAGTGACGTGTAGTACCTACTATATTAATGAATAATATACGCTGCACGACACACTTGCATGCATGGTTAGTGTACAAATTTTTGATTTCATTAATGTTTATATCATTTTGGTAAGTTGGACGTCATCCATATATCATCTTTCATAGAGTTTACTTGTATTTTTATTTTGTAGGTAATAATTGTAAGTTTTAAGATAAAATCTAATAATACCTTTAAACGAGCAATTCTTGTTTATATAATCGGAATCTCGGAAACGGCTCCAACTTCATGAAATTTAGTATACAGGGGGTATCGGAGGCGATAAATCGATCTAGCTAGGATTCATTTTTAGATAATATCGTTTTATCCGTATTTTCAGGCAATGAAAAACTGCTACAATATCATTAGAATATGAAGGTAAATTTCGCCACTATCTACAAGGTTATAATAGCTGAGGTGGGAAATCGGGCGGTCCCGTAACTAGAAGACCCCGGTTCGAGTCCAGATGTCTCCAGTCCGATTATTTTTCCCCTCTTTTTTTCAAGTTCCTTCTTTTGTGAGAAAAACTATTATAATATACTTAGGTACAAATTAGATGCGTTGATAAAGGACTCCCATCAACGCATCTAATTTGTACCTAAGTATATTTTTTTAAAACACGAAAAATTACTGAGCTTTAAAAAAAGAATACGGTAGTAATTACATTGGTAAAGAAACCGACATTGTGCAAATATTTTTATCCTATTGGCGATGTTTCGGTGCAAAGATAAAAGTCCAATCAATAACTTTTTATCAATAATCAACTTAAACATAAACAGAAAAATATGACTCTTCCTGACATCTATCGGCGAGTAATAATACTATTTTTTTTAAATTGAAGTATAATTTCCAAAAACACGATTTCCAAAAAAAAAATACGGTTATCCAGGTACTTATATTTTAATTTAGATCAAGATCAGTTTGAAAATAATTATATAATTTTCTTTTGTTTGCATTTTCACTCAGAAATCTTTCGGGTTTAAAAGCAATGTTACTTACGAATAAAACTGCATATTTTTATTGTAGTCACAATATCTCACTCTAAAGTTCTTCTTGCTATTTATTACTGCCCTGCAATGCGTATTGACTTCTTCAACTCATTCCAAAATATCTTAGATAATCTTACTCCCTCCTATTCACACACGATTATAATGGGTGACTCTAACACTTGCCTCCTTAAACAAGATGCCAGGGCTTCTTCTCTTCAGTCAATCTTATATTCTAGTAATCTCTCTATTTTACCGCTAAATGCCACGCATTATTTTACAAACTCGACTCCCTCTCTCTTTGACCTTATTTTTGTTTCCTCTTATAACTTTGTCACGAAGCACGGTCAATATACGGCCGATGCATTTACATTTCATTACCTAATCTTTCTATCTTATAAAACCCGATCTCCCAAAGTTAAGCCAAAAATTCTACTGCAGCGTAATTTTGGTGGCATGGATATAGACAGTCTTCGTAAGGATGCTTTGCTTTGGGTCTGGTGAAATCTTTTTAGCGCAGATGATCTAGACAATAAGGTTTCAATCTTTACTTCTGCCCTTATAAAAATATTTGATGTGCATGCACCTGTACGCGTAGTCAAAATTAAACATCATCCATCACCTTGGCTTACTTACTGATATTAAATCTATTATCAAAAAAAAAGCGATAGCCAAGGTAAAGTTTAAACGTAAGCCGAATGCGTTTAATAGGGAAAAGTATATTAACATTCGCAATCACAGCAATAAGGTGTGTAGGGATGCTCAACGCCTTCATATTCTTAAGTTAGTCAAAAATGGTGATACAGCAAAGGTATGGAAATTTCTTAAATCATTGGATGTTGGGAAATCTAAGAATAGTCCAACGACAAACGATTTAAACGTTAATCGTTTAATTAAACATTTCTCTTCTTCGTCCTGCTTAGGTAGCACCACTAAGGCTAATACACTAACATATCTTTCAACTATTCCCACACCCAATTATTTCTCTTTTGTTTTCAAACCATTATCTGCTTGTGACGTTAAGAAGAGTGTTCTATATATTACTTCCAATGCAGTGGGAAGTGACTGTGTCAGTCGTAACATGTTTCTTCCCATTCTTGATATTATTCTTCCTATTATATATTCATATCCTTAACTTCTCCATTTCTACAAGTAGTTTTCCATCATCTTGGAAAAATGCTGAAATTATGCCTATTCCACAGAAAAGTAATCCTGCATCCTTTTCTGAACATCGTCCTATCTCTTTACTGCCCTTCTTATCTAAAGTCCTTGAACGCCTTGTTTACACCCAGTTCAACAGTTTTCTTTGTGCAAATGCTCTTCTTAATCCTTTACAGTCAGGATTCCGACCTGGACACAGTACTACCACAGCATTGGTGAACATCACCGATGACATCCGATTAGGAATGGAACACGGTGAAGTGACTGTTCTTTGTTTATTAGATTTCAGTAATGCTTTTATAACCGTTGACCATGACGTCCTACTCGGCATCATGCGCTCTCTTAAGGTATCTCCAACAGCGATTGGTTGGTTTCAGAGTTACTTGTTTGGTCGCCAGCAACGTATACGTTTCGAAGATACATTATCATCTTGGTATAACGTATGTGTTGGTGTACCGCAGGGAGGCGTTCTATCTCCTTTACTTTTTGCAGTTCTTATAAACTCAATATCCAATAATTTAACTTCTTCCTACCACCTTTATGCAGATAGTCTACAAATTTATACAAAAGCTAGTCCCAAAATTATTTCATTAATGCAGATCTCGATCGAATTCTTGAGTGGAGTAATGCATACGGCCTTCACGTTAACCCAGCAAAATTGCAAGGCATTATCGTGGGCAGCGCGCAAATGTTGGTTAAGTCGAGCCTAGATTACCTGCCTCATATAGTATTTTGTAAAACTATTATTCCTTACAGAGATTCGGTAAAGAACTTGGGGATCCACATAGATAAGAATCTGTCGTGGGGACAGGACAGCAGGTACATGATAAAGCTATAACTGAACCTGATATACGTGTTAATAGAGAGACAATTGCACAAGTTCATGAAGCACGAAATTTATATCTTTTTGACAGCAATTTGAGGTTTGAAAATCATGTAATTAATTTAGTACAAAACTGCTTTTACAGGTTAAAAGTTCTGTACAGGTTTAGGCCATTTATTACAGTTAATTTACGTGTAAAGCTTTGTGAAACCTTAGTTTTAGCTAAATTAAATTACTGTATAACTGTTTATGGACCTTGTTTGCTTAAAAAATCACAAAAATTAGTCCAGAGGGTACAGAATGCTTGTGCATGCTATTGTTTTTACATACCGAGACGATCTCATAATACATCAATTCTTAATACCTCGAATATGTTAAAAATTCAGGGGCGTCTCAAACTTTTTTATGCTTCTTGCTATTCAGCGTAATAAATACAAAGAATCCAGAATATTTATACAAAAAACTTAACTGGAGAAATGACCAGAATTTATATAAAACCCGAATATGCTCTAAAGTTTTTTGCATCCCTAAACACAAAACATCGGCTTTCCGAGGAAGTTTTAAGTTTATGGCAACTAAGTGTTGGAATGATCTCCCACCACCACTACGCACTATGACAAGTAAATCCAACTTTAAAAAGAATTATAGACGTCACTTACTACAAGAGCAAATACTGTCATAATCGGATTATTTTTACCTAATTGCAGGACCGCCTTGTAAATACTTAAAATAAATAAACATTGCTAAATAGTAGGTGGGGAAACAACTTATATGAGATTAAAGAAGTTAGGCTTGTTAAAAGCAATATTATTTTATAATTTATGTTACTTATTATTAGTTATATTATTGTAATAATTATTTAAAAAAATGGCTAGTACTCGTGAATCCAAGGTACGTACCCTAATGTGAACATAGTTAATGTAGTTGTGAGCTAGTAAATGTAGTTGTGATTAAATGCAATATGAGCAGGAATGCGCGCGTACTGTTCATATGTTGGGTGCTGGCAGAATAACAGCGTTGTAGGCAACTGCAACATTTATGCTGAGCTAGAGCCAATTCATTACTACACTATGTAATTCTTGTCATTTCTGTGTGTACTCATTTTAAATTTATTGGTGGTAATGAATAAATGCTTATTATTATGCTTTGGGTATCCATAAAGTATTCTCATCTGGTTGGAATGAATAAATATATAAAAGGAAATGATAAATTTACATAAATATATATATTAAATAAACTAACATGAATAAATAAAAACTGCATGAATAAATAAAGGCCCAACCAGATGGAAGCCCTCGGCAGGGGAGACCAAACGGCCGAGGGATAGAGGGAAAGGGAAAGAAACCGGCGGGCGATGCGGGCGGTATTGAGGAGCACCACCTTCTGCATTTGAGCCCGGAGCGGTCCATCACGGAGTCCCAATCGCGTCAGATGATCCGAGAGGCTGACCGGGATTAGCCCGTTCGCATAAACGACTACAGGTATAATTTCGGTCGGCAGAACACTCCACATATCGGTTACCTCGTGAGAGCCAGGTCCAGATATTAGGTCCTTACATATGAAATTGGCGTTTTGTACGGGAGGAATATAAAGTCAACTTTTTTTGTAAAATACATTTAATTAATTAAAGTATGCACCGTTGTTATCTATGCACTTTTGCCATCTCATAGGTAGTTCATTGATCCCTTTACTAAAAAAACCATGGGGGCGAGAATCAATAAACTCTTTGAAGGCGGTTTGGACTGCCGCATCGGAGTTGAATTTTTTTCCTTGTAAGAAGTTGTCCAAATTCCGGAAAAAATGGTAATCTGTTGGAACAAAGTCCGGGGAGTACGGTGTATGTCGCAGACATTCCAATTGTAGCTCATCTAACTTAGTGGTTGTTTGTTGTGCAGTGTGTGGTCTTGCGTTGTCGTGAAGCGGCAGTGGCCTAGAGCGATTGACCAATCTCGGTTGTTTAGCAGCTAGTTCTTCCTTCATGGTTTGCAGTTGCTGACAATAGATATCTGCCGTAATCGTTTGCACCAAACATTCACAAGTAACTTTTTCTGAGTCAATTTTCGTTTAGGGCAGGATTTGGCTGGGTCTCCAGGGTTCAGCCATTGCGACGAGCGCTTACGATTATCGTACAGTATCCACATTTTTTTCTGGGTCGGTTGAGCAAAGTAACACAGCAGTCAACGCGTGTTTGCAAGTTCGATTCACTCAATTCATGAGGTACCCATCGTTCAAGTTTTTTTACTTTCCCGATTTGCTTCAAGTGGATTAATACAGTTTTATCACTTACCCCGAAGCCTGCAGCTATCTCTGAAGTGCTTTGTGATGGATCCGCTTCCACAATAGTCTTTAAATCTTCATTTTTCACTTTGGTCTCCGGCCGTCCACGGGGTTGGTTCTGAAGGTCGAAATTTCCAGAACGAAAACGTTGAAACCAAAAACGTACCGTGCTTTCTTTAGCGAAACCAGCGTTGTACACGTCAATAATCCTTCGAGCTGTTTCTTCAGCACTGATGCCACGGTAGAACTCGTACTCGTAAATATACCGATATTTCATGTTTTCCATTGTGCGTTAATAAGCGACGCCAAAAGAATAAAATAATGAGGAAAAAACAAACAAATGACTGTCTTCAAAACTCAAATGTACCAGCTAAATGAATTTATAAATTTGAATTTGTAATTCTTAACCAAAGAGGAGATATTTCAGATCAAATTGGTCAGTACGACAAAACGCTAATTTCATATGTAAGGACCTAATATTTTGTCTTCCTATCTGCTTAGGCTTTCAGGAGTTTCTCGTCATACGGAATGGTAATGTCGACCAAAAATATCTTTGATTGTGCTCCGACCATCAGCACAATATCAGGCTTATTCGCAAGAATAGTCCTGTCTGTGATGATGGCCCGGTCCCATTAGAGCCTGGCACGGTCATTTTTAGGCACGGCTTCCGGCAAGTACTTATAAGAAGTCAGTTTCCGATACACGGGACCGTATTTTAGAGCGAGATCCTGGTGTAGAATCCTGGCTACTAGGTTGTGTCTGTGCAAATACTCATAGTTAGAAAGCGCCGAACAACCGGAGATGACATGCCTAAGTAACTCACCGGGATGGCGCCAAGCCCGACAGATATGGACGGTGCTATCCTTTAGGATGTATATCCGATAGCTGTTGGTCTTAATAACCTGATCTTGTATCATACAAACATAAAACCCTCGGTTTCCCAAGGAGGTCTCCGAAACGTAGCTAGTGGAGGGAGGCGACTGAATCTACGAAAGGCTCATGTAGAGCCTTGCAGAACCTCCCGTGGAGCTCCTTTTCCTTCCATACGGTCTCACGGTCGGAAATGCTCTGTACTGACGGGTCTTGCCAATGCTCGTTGGCTAAGGATAAAAGGGTAAGCCCTTTATCACAAGAAATGACGTTCTTATAGAATGAATCATCCGAACTCGCCAGCAAGTAATTACGGAGGCTGCACACTTCGCGGTTATGCATGGTGAGCGCGCTTAAAAGCCACGTCCACCATGTTTCCGCGGCAAGTACAGCCTCATTATTGACGATCCCGGATGGTGCATCCTACGGGACGTCATGGTAGTGCGGACTTTTCTATCCCGGGCGTTAAGTTCAGTTTGAGTCCACCTGAGCATGCCAAAGGTATACATGAGGACAGGCATGACCCAACCGTTATATGCGTGTGTCTTATTCACGCCCGACAAAAGGCTTTTTAGCACTTTGGTCAAGCGTGCATAAAACAGATCGCAAACTGATTGTTTCATGTCCACCTCATCAATACCTATATTTTGTGACATACCTAGGTAGCGGTATGTTTCATCCTCGGAAAGGGTCCTTATGTTGATGGGCATAGAAAGGTCTATGCCCTCAGAGTTAGCAACCCTTCCCCTTTCAACATGGAGGACCGCGCACTTATCCGTCCCCAACTCCATTCTAATAGAATTGCTAAAATCATAAGTGATGTTTAGCAATTCCATAAGATGGGAGCGACTGGAGGCGAATAACTTGAGATCATCCATATAGAAAAGGGGGGTCACTTTTGTAGCTCCTTTCCGAAGCTGAAATCCCCTCCCGGAACCCTCCAGTAAGGTGGTGAGAGGGTTTAGAGAGAGGCAAAATACCCCTTCTTATCCTTATGTGGTTCTCCGCAGCCGTCATCCGCTCACCTTCATCACAAAGGATCGTACTGCACTACATCATACATTGCCCGAGGAAGTCCCGAACTGTACAGTCAACCTTATACAGCTCGAGGACCATCTTCAGCCATGTATGAGGCACCGAGTCGAATGCCTTTTTGTTGTCTATCAAGGCGGCGGAGAGGTTCCGACGGTTGCGTTTAACCACCTTGCCAATAACCGCGTCAATGAGGAGTGATCAAGCGTCAAAAAAAAAATATTTCTTGAATCATTCTAACGGCAGTGCGCAGTATTTTCTACACAGTAAATAAAACAACAGTTAACAGACACCTTCTTGTTTCTTATTGTTGCCTGTCTCGTTGGTCTAGTGGTCGTAGGCGCGTAATCCTGGGTTGGGTCGATATCAATTACTGGATTTTTCTGTAAGAAATTCTCAGTAGCAACCCGGAGTCATGAAGGCGGTGTCATCCTCTCCCCCCATGCCCCGAAAAGTATGTCAAGCAGTTGTTCCTGCGGTTAATCTATTTCCAGTAGAGTCAGATTTATGTCCCATCAGACTATCAGAGTGAAGGAAGAGAGATTGCACCTGTGTTTGCGCACACACTCGTGCACTATAATCCTGTCCAGTGCAGATGGTTAGTCTCCGTAGAGACAGGCCGCCGTGACCGAAATCGGTCTGGAGGGCATTATATTTTTTTAAATGGCTTTTTTAAGTAACAAAACTTGACTTTCTATTAGAATAAGACTTTCTGTTTTTGATAATTGAGGAAAGAAAGATTAAATATACCTTTAAAGTTAAACAAAGGAAATTATTAATCTGTAAGCGCACCTCGAATACTAATATCGCATTTGCAACTATTATTCATACTCAAAATGAGGTAATCTATATGTGCTTAAGGAATAAAGTCCTCCGTTAGAAGAAGATACATGAAAAAAAATTCACTTCCTTTCACCAAGAACTTTTGAGGAAATTTTCATAAAGCATATCCCACGCGTGCTCAATTGGATTGAAATCCAGGTACTCGGTGGGCCATTCCGAGGTCGCCATTATGTTGCTGCAGCCACTGAATTGCCACTCGAGCCGTATGTTGGCAGACATTATCTTGCATAAACTTAATCTTGACTCTCTTGCAACCGGTGTGTTCAGACAACAGATTCTAGCACCTCATCGCTGTATTTAGCAGAAGTTACATTGACGTCTATCGAAACGTGCAAGGTTCAATCAAGGTTCTCGAGTGGCAGCCTCGTACCGGTAGGCGAAGCGAATAGGACAAATTACCCAATTTACGGGACAATTTAAGGCGACCCTCCACTAGATGGAGTGACGGCCTGGTAAGACATGCAGGAAGTCGATGGACGCAGGTGGCTCAGGACCGTGCTTTGTGGCGTTCTTTGGGGGAGACCTATGTTCAGCAGTGGAATTGTGAAGGGCTGTAATGATGATGATAACGATGTATCGAAACGAGCTTAGTTTCCCCGTCCGTACCATGATTATTTCACCTTGGTTAGAATGGATTTTCTGAGAATTTTATAGGCGACACATACGTCCAAGTGTTTGCCACACACATATGCTTCGTGGATCTGGATAAAATCTGAACCAGGATTTATATGAGAATATCATCCTAGACCATTCGCAATCACCCAAGTTCGTTGGTCCGTTCGTTTGCCCATTGTCATCCTTTTCACGTTTATTTCGTTGTTGTGCTAGAATTAGAAGTGTTCCACGAATGAAGATAGACTTGGTGCAATCTCCTTCTCTCAGGCGCTTACCAGAATCTGGTGCTCCGAATGTAACTGCAAAACTAATTGCCTTGCCGCAACGTTAGCTTGTCTTCTCGCCATAATTTGTAAAAATCGGTCTTGCGGCGATAACCCAACTATTTCCAATATACCGCGAAATCACCTCGCCAGTGACCCGGTAACGTGAGTTTAATCTTGATAGAATAGAAGCGAAGATCGCACCCATTTCTAGCACGCCTGTTGATCTCAACATCTCTTATAGAAATAATCACCGGTATTAAACCAATTTAAAAACTTGCGAAAAAATTTAAATTTCATTTAAAAAGAATTAAGTCTTTATGACACCATTATAAGAAAATTAATCTTACCTTATAAAGTTAATTCAATTTTATCTTCTCCGTCAGCCTTTTTGAATTTGAATTATGACTACGGAACAGAAATATGCCAGTATCAAATGGACATTTAAATATTTTTTTATAACCAAGTCTTTTAAAGATTTTGTTAATGAACTTAAAATATCTTTAGACAGTTCGATTCGAAACGAGGTTAGTTTGAGTAGAGAGTTGAGAGTAATTATTATTGCATGAGCACAGAACACAATAATAATTACTCTCAACAGAGAGTGCATGAGTATTGCTCTCAGTTGGAAAGAAGTATATTATTAATATTATGTTATTCTCACTGAAGTTAATTTTTTTTAAATGTTAATTTGTTAGTTTTTCTATATATTTTTGTCTCTCTTTCATTGACATGTCTATCTTTCAAATTACAGCCCATGAAAGTCCACTGCTGAACTGGGGCTCCCCATTGATTGAGGAAGACGTTGTTGACCATTTTCTGTTTTAGTTTCCCTCTATCGCATCTTTCGAAATCAATGGGATGATATGGAGTAATGGATTCTCTTACGCCACAATTTATTTTAGATTAAACAGAACTTCAATACATGCACTAATAATAATAATAATGTCCTCCAGACCGAATTTCGGTCACGGCGGCCAGCCTAAATGGAGACTAGCCATCGGCGCAGGACAGGATTATAGTACCCAAGTGTATGCGCAAGCATAGGTGCACTCTCTATTCCCTCACTCTTATAGTCCGATGGGACGGAACATGCACTAAATCTGTCCTTTAACAAACTAATTTTAATGATGTAGTAAAAAAGTAAGCAAACTATTATTAAAACGAAATAAAAAGTGATATCTCTAACATTTTTTATAGGATAGGGTGACGAGCACACAGTCCACCTGATGGTAAGGGGTTGCTGTGAACCATAGATATCTACATCTATCCTTATCAAGGCAGATGCGTTGTCACCAGTGAGGACAAAGATGGAATGTCTTGTTTTCAGTAAAAGGGGTCTCCGGTTCTCTACACTCACCATACGAAACACAGCAGCATTAAGCTGCTATTTTAGGCTGGTATTCTGTGAGAGCGTGGTCTTTCCCCGGTGGAGCCGACCCATTCGAGTTACAACTATACTACTAATATAGCTGCATAGCTCTACCACGTATAAAATTTTATATAATCAAAAGTTACGGGAGGCTACAAAAATATATTAATATTTGTAATTACTTAAATCCGAATACCATTTTCCTACTTCTGAAGCAACCGAGTAAAAAATTTAAAAATGTATTAATGTAAATTGAGGAATACATCAAATATAGTATGAGTGAGATGATCCCTAACTACTATATTAAATACCATTGTATATACAAAAATTATAATAAGGTAGAATAAAACATACTTTATTTGATTATAATCTTAGGCCCTTTCATGACTAGATGGAGTAAAGATTTGACAAAGCAACTGCAAGCATGTAGGAGAAGATTGGTGTTGAGTGGCGCACCTCGATAGTGATCCATGTCTAGCAGTGGGTCTGCAGTAAGCAAGTGATGATAATTACAATGCTGGTAACTTTTAATATTATTCTTGAATATTTATGCTGACACCAATCATGCAAGTGTTTAACTTTCGAAAATTCGTTCAAACCAAAAGCTGAAACTCCGTAGAACAACACTTCTTGAACGACGAATCTTGTTGAAATCGACGTTGCTGGACGCTAAATATACGTCAAAATTAAGCAATCTGAAGAGTAGATTGCTGATTATTTGAGTTGATGAACTTAGAAAAAATTATTTGATGCGGTTAATATTTATCACGATAAAGAACACGCGTATGATACCTCATCTAAAACTGCAGTTGTATCTACTAATCGAGAATTAAGATGATTCTTTGGATTGTAGGGGTAAACGGTGTGCGATAATTAGTAAGATAACAGTAACGAAATGATTTTAAAACAAGGATTATAAGATGTAATGAACAGATAAAAATAAAAATATGTAATATTTACCATTATACTATGTAAAATGTTTTACAAAAACATGTTTAAAAATGGTTCAGCACTCAGAATGTGTAAAGAGCTTTGCAGTTAGAAAGCTTCCTTAAGTATTAAGCGCTCTGTGTAATTAAAACTTTGTAAGAAACTTCACTCGTCGACTTTATGAACTTCACTATAACTTGAAAGTAATTAATACATGCATTTAAAAAACAAGTGCAATAGAACACAAAGAAGATTTAATAACTATTTCACTAATGGCCAATCTCCTGTAAACAGTAAGTTAACCAGGTAAGTTAATTTAAAATGTTCTGGTCCGATAAAATGTCCTATCTATTGCCAGTCGCCGACCGCGCTACTACACCACTGGCCTTCAAAATAAAGTTGAGCCAGAGTCAAAATCAAAAACTATACTCAAGAATAATAAAATGGATCTATACTATGCATAATATCACAATCTATGAAGTTTAAATTCAGAATTTCTGAGTGTATTTTCAGCCATCGCTCTTCATCGTTCTTGCTGCGGCGATCAATCTTCTAAGCTACTATGTATTATATTATTACCTTAAAACGGAGAAAATCCCGATAATATATTTGAAAATGTAAAACCATTTTTAGTGTAAATTTTTTTCAAGCATTAAAGTATTTAGAATTGACAATAGATTTTTATCAGATAATATTCCCGTTATTTAGTTAAAAAATCGAAATGGAACATTTAACTAAGACCGTTTTCTTCATTTCCTCTTTTCACTAATAGAATCTCGTTACTCAAGTCAGAGAAAGCATTAACCACCGCTAAAATAGGATTTAAAGAGAAAAGAACGGTATTATTTTACTTACAAGGAAAAATGGATCACATAAAAGGGGCGGTTTAGTATTATTTTTTTGTTTATAACAACATTATAATATTAAAGATATATGTTATATATTTCATTGAAAAAAATAAATATTAAGGTTTTTACATCAGACCCTTAACAAAAGACAATGTACCTACAATAATTTATTTACGTATTTAAATGATTTCAAGATAGGTGTATATGTTCGTAACAAACTTGTTAAAGTGAACATAACATAACGGATTGGGAAAAGAATAGAAAATACTGCGTATTTTATAAAGAAATTAAAAACGATTTCTTTCACGATTTGGATAAATAAATAGTTTATATACTAGTCGTCACAACATTATCACTATAAACCGGTTTAAATATAATAAAAGGGGGCAAAATGCCTTTTTTATTAAAAAAATTGCACTTAAAATGAACATTGTGAATCTTGCTGAGAGTTGTGCGATACACAAGTGATCAAATGATAGTGAAAATTTAATTCAAGAATTTTTTCACAGACCGGTAACGGGTAGAACAATACTAGTACGAGTGTAACTTCTAAGCGATTGATGACCAGACCTACCTTCTTTACCAACTGGTACATTTTTGAAACGACATACACCCAAAATATATAGAAGACCCAAAATATAAAGACATTTTCTTACATGGGGAAATGTTGTTTATTTTTATTTATTAATTAAATAAGATATTTTAATAAAAATATTACATTTTAATTTTAATATCAATTTAACCTCAAATTAAAAATATTTTAATAATTATTTAATCTATTAGTTTTTTCATCGACATCATCTCGATAGTTGGCAGTCCAATACCGTGCCTTTTAAAAGAAAAGGTGATGTGGCGGCGCTGTCGTCGCCACAAGTCTACTGCTTTTTCAAAGGCCTACAATGCATTTGCAATTCTCCTGGTGTTGCACATGCTTATGGTTGACGGTGATCACTTATACACAGCTTTGCCGATTGCCTCCTCTTCAAAAAAATTACTACTGGTTATTACTAGTTAGTATCCTTTATACTTATAATATTATTACATTTAGTTCTATCATTATTGTTTTATTCACTTATTTATTTATTTGCTTCTTTTTCTTCAGAAATATTCGGAACAATATTTCCGAAAACTATAACCTATTATAAGATTATAACCTGTTGAATATATTAAATATCTGGGGGTTATAATAGACAGTAATTTAAATTTTAAACAACAGATTAACACACTTGGCGGAAGAATTCATAAATTAATATATATTTTTAAAACCATTAGACACGTTTTAGATCCAGATAATATATTAAAACGAGTTTACTTAGCTTTATGTCAGTCTATTATAACGTACTGCATATCAACGTGGGGTGGTGCTTCTAAAACGGTGTTAAAAAGATTGAGATCTCTCAACGTGCTATTCTCAAAGTAGCAACATTTAAAGCCTTCCTATACCCTACATCACAATTTTATGATAACTGTCAGGTCCTTACGGTAAGATAACTGTTTATATTAACGATCATTCAGAAACAATATATTTTATTGCTATACAACCCAAAGAACTTAAATAAACGCAGGAAATTTTCCGTAGATACAACTAATTTTAAAACAACTTTTATAAGAAGATTCTTTGCATTTTTAGGACCACACTTATATAATGTACTAAATAAAACATTAGACATTTACCACCTTAAAAAAAATAGATTAAAAAAAAACTGTACATACTTACCTACAAAAATTAACTTATAATGAAACTGAAAACCTTCTTAGTATTCAGACTTAAACATAAATTCTTATATAACTTTCACTCGCAATGCTACCCGTATAAAAATAATAATATCCAGACACACACACACATACACACACACTAACATATACACACATTTTACACACTCCTCTCCTTAAACTGCTCACACACATTACCATACATTACACTCATTACACAAATACTTCTTTCAGTCATACATTACACATCTTAAGAGAGTGGAACGATATTATTAGTATGAATTATTTTCTTGTTTGTGCCTTGGTATAAGTAATAACTTATCATATAAAACGTAACATGTAATCCATTAACTTTTATTGTACCTAGGTTATGTTAGCATAAAGTACAAACTTTTTAGATAACACTTAATTAATTAACTTTTGCTTGCATCCTAATATTAATGTAAATTAACGGTGTTGATATGGCGCTGACAGCTGATACACGGGTCTCCTAGTTCCGCTGCAGATGCTATGTTTCAAATATATGTACCAAATTAGATTTATAACAAATATCTGGTCCCCCTCGTGTAGTGGCGGGTAATAATACCCACTACCCCGTATCTTCCCGTGGGTGTCGTAAGAGGCGACAGAGGGAGACTGAGGCAGAAGATGGGCAGCAGCATGTTTTTGATAACAGCAAAACAACAATAAAACAACTGCGGTTGCCAAACTGCTCGCCAAGCGTGGCAACTATGACAATATACCCCCCATGATGAAAGTTACGAAGAGACGGCCCCCAGTCCCCGGCGTCCCCGCTATTCCTGGCTACAGTGGCGAGCATGGTAACGGCGGGGCAGGGGTTGCTAAGAATCACTGGTGGAGTTTCAATTGCCACCTAAGACGACTCGACCTGGAAATATATAAGGCACGCACCCTGAGGACTGACGATAACATCCTGGAGCTGGAAGAAGAGATGGACAAGTTGCGCTTGAATATTAAAGGATTATCCAAGGTCCGAAGAGATGGGGAGGACATGGTAATACTTGAATCCGGCAACTTGTTCTATCACCGAAGGGCGACTATCTGTCCCAAGGAGGTGTCGCATTTATTGTCCACAAGTCTCTCGTTAACAACGTTGTAAAGATTGTAAGTGTGTCGACGAGGGTTGCGTACCTTATACTCAGAATCACCAAACGATATTCGCTGAAGGGTGGAGAAAATTTATGAGGATATATCTAGTCATGCATTCCTCCAAAAACAAGAGAGAACGGTGAACTGAATGTAGGGTAATTTGGAATAGGGCAACAGAACCCAAGGGGCCAGCAGCTGGCCGACTTCACGGAGAAAGAGGGACTCTTTATGATGAACTCTTTCTTAAAGAAGTGACCCCACAGAAAGTGGATCTGGTTGAGCACCGACGGTTCGACAAAAAATGAGATTGACTTCATTATGACGACCAGAAGACAACTGTTCAGTGATGTCTCAGTGATCGTGAAGTTGAAAACAGGCAGCGATCACCGAATAATGAGAGGCACACTGAGCCTAAACGCTAAGTTGGAGAGGTCTTATCTAATGAAGTCGACGCTCCGTCCCCCTCGTGCTCTAATCCAGAGTCCCGAAACCTTTCAGCTCGTGCTACAAAACCGTTTTCAGTGCCAAGAATATTGCAATGCAGTGGACGATATAAATGACAAGCTCATAGAAACTGTCCATATGATCGTAGCTAAGTTTTGTAAGACCCGCCGCAGAAGAACACAAAAACTCTCCGATCACACTTTTAATCTTATGGCTGTTAGACGGACAATGACGCTGCAGTCTTCAGCAGATTTGGCAGCGTACGGGCAACTGAACAGACATATCTCCAAATGCATGCGGCGGGACTTACGCAACTTCAATACAGCTCGTATTGAAGAAGCGATCGAGCGGAACCAGGGCTCCAAGGTCTTTGCTAGAGAACTGTCTGCCAGAATGAGCCAACTGTCGAAGCTGAATACCAAGTGTGGCAGCGTCGATTTTGAGTGAGATTGAGAGGTTCTATGGGCAGCTGTATACATCATCGTTGGAGCCACAAGCAAGTGTGAGTAACGATCCAAGAGCAATTATTATCCGACACTATTCCGATATTATTCCGGACGTCAGTCTGAGCGAGATTAGAATGGCTCTCCAGCACCTTAAAAATGGCAAGGCCCCAGGCGACATACATACCCTTCGGCAAATTGTACAGAAGTCCGAGGAGTACAATTTGCCACTATGTTTGGCGTATGTAGGCTATGAGAAAGGCTTAGATTCCGTCGAAATTTGGGCGGTACTGCAGTCCCTTCATCAGTGCCAAATTGACTGTCGGTATATCGGTACATATAGGAAGATGTTTTCAAGCTTCTAGACTGGAATGGATACGGTATTAACATCAACGGCGACTACATCACTCACCTTCGATTTGCCGACGATATAGTCCTTATGGCAGAATCGCTGGAGAACTTAAGCACTATGCTGAATGACCTCAATAGTGCCTCCCAACGGATAGGTCTTAAGATGATCATGGACAAAACAATGATCATGTATACGTCCATGTCACACTTATGCCGGTAGTTGTTGGGGACACTAAGCTCGAAGTTGTTGACGAGTATGTTTACCTGGGACAAATAGTCCGACTAGACATTTTTCGGAAAAGATCTGAACCATATAAAACTAAACACAAACAATTAAGCTTGAAGACGGGAGTTGTCACTTCCTTGCGCTTATGCCAATAGTTTTATTGTTATAATGCAGAACATGTTAATATAACGAAAATCTTTTATTGCAACATTTTTGTTTAATGTAGGTATCTAATAGATACTTGCAATTTAAGCACACATATTACAAGCAAATATTTATAAGAAATTAGCCATAGTTAACGGTCACGAAGTTAACACTTCCGTAATACCGTAATACTCGTTACGGGTTAGTTTAGAAATTAGCCTGAGATGGAAATGACAAAAGATAGACGAAAACTGAATGTAATAGGGGAGAATGAAAAGTATTAACTTTAATTAAATTGAATGAATATCATACCAAAATGTTCTGTTTATTTATAAATGGATGAAATAAATCTCGTTTTTACATATTCCATTAACACCGATTTGATTTCTAAAAAGTGTGTCAAATGAATATGATGTATAATATATATAATAATATGAATATTTATTATAATAAATATCACGGATATTTTCGGTCATAAGAATGAGTACCTACTACTTCGGTTCGAACCGGCATGGTATGTTTCTTCGACTTTATTCCCAAATAAAATATATTTTTGCTCAATGCAAGCTGCAAGCATACAACACGTATGGGCTGTTGTTTGTTACATAGTTTTTAATAAGAGCCCATATTTCTCTAGTCTTGGGTACATATTCTTATTATTCGAATTTTACTTTGTTCTATCGTGCATACTTATTTTGGTGCTATAGAATAACGATCGTTTGAAGCATATGAGGCGAGACATTCACAAAGCTCATCAAATCAAAAAGCGATGCTACAACAAAATCTTCTATGTATCTATACATATAATAAAAACGTAAATTATAGGTGTCTGTATTTTTGTTACAAAAATGATTGAGAGGGACTAAAAAGAAGCAACGAAATACATTTCTATCATTTTTAGAATTGTCTGTCTGTCTATCTGTCTGTTTGTTTATGAACGTATCGCGTATAAAGTATTTTTATTTCAAAATAAAGTTAAGAAAATCACAAAACGTATCCTCGTGTAACATTTAGTCTTTTTTATTAAAATCAGTTAATTCTTCAAAACTTATGATTATTATTTTGAATTATAGGTATGAAATTGTTAAATGGTTAATTTTGATCCAATGTCAGAAATCGTAATTAAATGATGTAAAAGATGAAAACAAAAAAATTACATGTGTTCTTGCAAAATAAATATTAACATACAAATAAATACCGTTTTATTTAAAAAAAGTACAAATAGAAAACCAGTGTCACCGATAGATGGCGTTGTGCAAATGTAATGCAAAAAGACGGGTTGTGTTTTTTTTTCTATAAATATGTCTTGATATTTGCTGCCGATCTTTATATTACTCATAGGTGTAATAAATATCTAATATATTAAAAAAAACCAAGGAAAGCTTTATTATGTATTTATTATAATATATCAACCGATAAATAAAAATATATTAACGTTGTGATGTAGAGCTAGGATGTCAATCAAATCAAATATTTAAGTTTTACCACTTTTCATTTAAATTTAAAAAATTGAAAGTGTATATTCTGTATATTATGGTTGTGGTAAGTCAAATTTAAAAAGTTCTATTCCGTTGGTTTCGACGAGGATCAAAGTAAGGCTTTTTGCGAACTTACTTATTTTCTGAGCTACAACTACACTTCTTTCGTTAGTAATCTATAAATTTAATAATGACCGTCATAATCCTCTTGATTTAAGAGTTGTTTTATATAATGAATCATTACAGCCTGTCAAAAGTTTACTGCTAAACATAGGCCACGCCAATAGATTGACTTATACGAGGGGATATTTGCTTGGCAAGTGGGTTGGCTACCGCAGTTTTTTTATTTTTATTCAGCTGTTATCAGGAAGATGATACTGTTCATCTCCTGGTTCAATTTTCACCTGTTGTCTCTTACGACAGAAACGGGATGATATGGGGTAGAGAATATTGTCATACCGCCACTATATGATTGTATAATGCATCAATCGCATCGAAATTTTTTACATGTATTTTTAAGAACTGGTGTTAATCTCTCTTTAAATTAGAAAAAATGCGATTTTATTCGATCTATCTTTTCGTATTTACTAATATTGTAGTAAATTTTTATAAATCGTACTTTCCCGAATATAAATAAATTTTATACGTGGTAGAGCCATGCTGCAGCTATATTAGTTTTATTACTTTAGTTGTAGCATGAATGGGTCAGCTCAACCGGGGAAAAACCACGCTCTCACAGAATACCAGCGTAAAATAGCAGCTTAATGCTGCTGTATTTCGTATGGTGAGTGTAGAGAAACGGAGACCTCTTTTACTGGCATCGAGGCATTCCATCTTAGCCCTCACCGCATGTGCATTTTGATTCGTAGTCGAGGATAAATGTAGATGTCTATGGGCCATAGCAACTACTTACCATCAGGTGGACTGTGTGCTCGTTTGTCACCCTTATTCTATTAAAAAATATAAAAAACTGACTGAAATGTTCTGAACTCTAATTTCTTTCATTATTTAGCCGTAGATTTACCTTCACAGCCGAGCACCTAGTAAATCAGCACTTAAAATTCAATTAAAAAATTCATTGGTGCCAGTGAGGATCAAACTCAAGTTACTCAGGTGCTTTAACAGCGAGCGCTTAGCTCCTGATCTACTACGCCTTATTGATGAGAGGGTGTTTTTTCTCACGAATTCGCTTAAGGTCGTGTAAAGTTCCAAGCGCTGATTAGCTCAAAACAGTACTTTTCATACCTGTCAATATCCATCAACTGCTTATCTTACAAAAATGTTAATTACTCATAATTTTAAGAAACTTTATGGTCTAAATAGTTGTAAGAGATTTTTTTATATTAAAATAGTATTTGTGGATGTTGTCAAGAAAACTAAACAGAGGATTTCTTAATTTCCCTTTTAGCGTCTATTTCAAAGCTTAAAATGTCTGAAATGACTGACAATGTTACGAAACAAAAAAATACAATCAACTTGACAAACCCTAAGAAAAGTAGTTACTGTAAAGTATATTTTGATTTAGTTTATATACATAAGAAATAAAAAAATTAAAACAAGTGAATTTTTTTGAAAATGCTGTCGATAAAACTATTATTTTCACCAATTTATGTTAATAAAATAATAGCTTAATATGTAAGAAGACTATCTTTTTTAACCTTTGCCAATTAAATTAAAAATTAAATAGCTTTATTATTTTCTATAAGTATTTTAAAAGTACTATAAAACCACAATAAAACTCCGCGTTTGGATTAATTCCAATTAGACAGCCGCCAGGATATACAGAGAGAGGTCACGTCGCTCGGCGCTCTGCCTGACGTTTGCCATGCATACGAGGATAGTGCACTATTATAGTGTTATCGATAACTCTTAGTCCTTTATAAAGTAAAATATTTTATTATTATTTTTGATGGCCGACAACATTTATTTAAGAGTAACAACAAATTATGATTAAGACGTAATGGGAAATAAAACCGAGCTATGTTTAGCAAATAAAATAAAACGAAAAAATTTAGAGAATTTAGTTTAAACTTTGGTAAATTTATCTTATACTAGCTAGTTAGTTATGCATAATACGCATAACATAAATAACAAGGTTTGTATGCTTACAAGTTTATGGTTTTACATCAGGCAAATTAAGAAAGTCTCAAGTACTGATGGTATAAGAACGGAGGAAAGTTAAAAGTAATGAGATTTTGTTTATTTTGAGTCTGATAACGATTGAAATTTCTTGAGCAGCAGTATTAATAAAGAAAAACGAGCTAGACTTCATTAAAATGCAAAATGCATGTTGGGAATGTAAAGCTCGAAAAAAAGTGCTCTAAGGCGATAATAAAATGGGCACAAATCAGGAAGTTATAGCAGGAATTATATATCTACTGGTGCAGGAAATATCCAGCTTCATATTGTTATTGTTAATGGAGACATCCCACCGTATATCTGCGGTTGTATGAAGCAACGCGTAATTAAGTTTGCCAATGGTGGGAACAAACGGCGGAGTAAAACTCATCGGAAATATGTCGTCTCAAGGAATACCAATGATAGCCGTAATTGCAGACGCATGTTGAGAAAACGTTCATACGACACAAGCTACGATGCTTCCTCTAACGCTGCGACAAATGGTAACCAGGACAGCAAAGAAGTCCTGTACTGTGTGGTGAAAATTAATAAAAAAATAAAATCAAATATTCTTTCACATTTTCTCGATCAGAAAGTACAGGAATTAAGCTACCATATCATATGTCATTCTAGAAATTTTGCGGGCTCAACAGGTAAAAGGTCTTTGTCAGATCACGGACCTATGCTTATAAATAGTTGATCTTATTTTACAGTTGGTTAAATCCCCAGAGCAGAAAAACTTTATTGAAAGGAGCACTGTTTTACAAAGTGCAAACTCGGTCTTGAAAACTAGAAGAAAATTTGACAGCTTCATGGTTTGCCAGAGTTTGCAAGCGGCTTGAAAATACCAACTGCGCTCTCCTTGTTAAGCAATTACTGTGTCATCATCATCATCATTACAGTCCATCACAAGTACACTGCTGAACATAGACCTCCCCCAAAGAATGCCACAAAGCACGGACCTGAGCCATCTGCATCCATCGACTTCCTGCATGTCTTAACAGGTCGTCACTCCATCTAGAGGGGGGATGCCCTAAACTTCGTCCGCCGGTACGAGGCCGCCACTCGAGAACCTTTTTTCCCCATCGGTTGTCGGTTCTTCGAGCTATATGACCGGCCCATTGCCACTTCAGCTTACTAATCCGTTGAGCTATGTCGGTCACTCTGGTTCTACTACGCATATCCTCATTTCTAAGTTTATCACGCAGAGAAACTCCGAGCATAGCTCTCTCCATAGCTCGCTGAGCGACCTTGAACTTTTTGAGCTTGAGTTGAATCCGTCGATTGACCTCTCGGTAGAAGTTCGACTTACCTAGTCGGACTATTTGTCCCAGGTTAACATACTCGTCAACAACTTCGAGCTTAGTGCTCCCAACAACTATCAGCATAGGTGTGACATGGACGATATACATGATCTTCGTTTTGTCCATGTTCATCTTAAGACCTATCCGTTGGGAGACACTATTGAGGTCATTGAGCATAGTGCTTAGGTCCTCCAGCGATTCTGCCATAAGGACTATATCGTCGGCAAATCGAAGGTGAGTGATCTACTCGCCGTTGATGTTAACACCGTATCCTTTCCAGTCCAGTAGCTTGAAAACGTCTTCCAATGCAGCGGTGAAGAGTTTCGGGGATATAACGTCACCCTGTCTTTCACCTCTCTGCAGTTGGATAGGTTTCGTACTCTGATTCTGTAATCGAATAGCCATCGTAGCCCTACTGTACATACATTTCAGCACTTCGATATACCGACGGTCAACTTTGCACCGCTGAAGGGACTGTGGCACCGCCCAAATTTCGATGGAATCAAAGGCTTTCTCATAGTCCACATACGAAAGGCAAAGTGACAGATTGTGCTCTTCTGTCTTCTGTACAATTTGCCGAAGGGTGTGAGTGTGGTCTATGGTACTAAAGCCTCTTCGGAAACTAGCTTGTTCGGGAGGCTAGAACTCGTCAAGTCTGCGTGCGAGACCATTCGTAATGACTCTCGAAAACAGCACGTAGACGCGGCTCAGAAGGGAAATCGGTCTGTAGTTCTTCAAGAGAGCGTTGTCGCCTTTCTTAAAGAACAAGACCACTGCACTTCTGCTCCACGCCTCCGGTGTAGTGTCACCATGGAGGACGGAATTAAAGAGCTTCTGAAGGACCTCAAATACCAGTTTTCCACCCGTTTTCAGAAGCTCTGCTGTAATTCCATCCTCGCCTGGGGCCATGCCGTTTTTAAGGTGCTGGAGAGCCATTCTAATCTCGCTCAGACTGACGTCCGGGATATCATCGGCATAGTGTCGGATAAGACTCGCTCTTGGATTGTTACTCACACTTGCGTGTGTCTCCAACGATGATATGTACAGCTGCCCATAGAACCTCTCAATCTCACTCAAAATCTCAGGTAGTAAATTAGTACTTAAAATTGAAATTAGTTTTTCACTGGCGCCGGCGGGAATCGGAAAAACGTTTTGTTTGTTTGTTGAATTTTTTGCTCTTTCGTACTTAAATAAACAATGATTTTTCATGATGTATGTGACTAGGGCTAGTTCTTAGGGCTTACTCGCTAGCTACATCAAACATTACTTTTTAAAATAATTGAAGTGACAAACTCGCAGTTCATCTGATGGTAAGTGGTTACCGCAGCCCATGGATTCCTGCAAACAACGTTGAGAAAATAATGCTACAGATGCATTGTCACCTCTTAGAACTGAGATGGATTGCATCTGTAATTATTCTGGCTCTCCATACCCTCTGGACCGAAATACAGCATGCATGCATTGAATGATTATAATATTTACGGTTATAAATAATCACCGTACCCTTTGCAATTTACTTCAAGCTGCGTTGATTCTGATCATACAATACGAGCCCTGGGTTTAGGCCTAGCATGAAGCAGCATTAGTGCATTAACAAAATTTGTTGGTTTTCGTGTCCGATTGAGTTTGGACTGTCTACCTCGATTCTATCTTTTAAGCACATCCGGAAGCTATCGTTTTGTCTCAACAATGAGTGAGTTCATTTGTTTTATATGGTAGAATAGAAATTAGTTTTATTAATAAAATTTTAACCTGACTGAATGTTTAAGTGAAACAATTGAACTATTTTATTAAATCCTATGAACAACTTTTATCTGATGATTGAAAAATCAGCCCTTTGACTTTGGACTCAATTTAAATTTAAAAATAATAATTTTCTCTCAGATGGTAAATGTAAAACAAGCATAAGCATTTTAATTTATGTCTGTCGGAAAGAACACCGAAATTAAATTTCTGTTATTTGTGTTTAAGACGAAATGAAAAAAGTTTTGTGGCGTGGCAAATTATAAGTTATTTTGTTAACAAAATTTGTTTTTCTATTTTACTCTACATAAATAATGAAGTTTATTGGGGTGGAGCGAAGTATCGCCATTTTATTCTAGACCCCGATGCAATTATTTGAGTATCTGCAATCATTTAGATTATTTCTTGAATAAAGCAGACTGGTTCAGCGATTTATGAATTCTACAATCCGGCTTGAAGTAGTCAAAAATAAATGGTCAGCAAGCCGGTTCGTATGAAATAAACAATTAAAATGCAATAATAAGCATAAAGTTCAAATATATTCATTTCGAATATTGACTATTATATTATAGTAAAAGTATAAAATTGTCTTTAAAGAACTCTAAATTTTATAAAAACACTACTTAAAATATTCAAAATGTATTAAATAATACAAGTACAAGTCAATTATATTGCAATAATAAAGATAAATAACATTTGTAATATAATTGAATAAAAATTTTCTAAGTTTATGAAGGAGTTCTTGTATTTCCGGAGGGTGTTCATGTAATGTTTGCTGATATGAAGGGCGTTGCCGGAGATACATACCTGCAGCTGCACATATACATGGCGTGTTCGGCTGACCGACTGCTACAGGTACAGGTACACAATGACTAGTCCTATATTAGGGACTTATGATAGTAAGGTCTATGGAACTAAAGCATTAATATAGAAGGTCTTTATTATCTATAAGCATTATGATAGCAGAGTTATGACTTGAAGTCCCATATGTATAAGACATATAATAGTAAGGTCTATGAAATAAAGCAAATATGTCGAAGGTCTCAAATATGTAAAAGCATTATATTGAAAGAAGTTGGACATATATGGGGTGGTCGGGAGACCGACTACTAAAAGTACTGTTGCACAATGACTAGTCTTATATTACGTACTTATGATAGTAAGGTCTATGGAACTAAAGGATTAACATAGAAGGTCTTTATGATGTACCTATAAGCATTATGATAGAAGAGTTAAGACTTGAAGTTCCATATGTATAAGAAATATAATAGTATGGTCTATGAAATAAAGCTATAAAATTTTTATACGTGGTAGAGCCATGTTGCAGCTATATTAATAGTATAGTTGTAGCACGAATGGGTCGGCTCGACCGGGGAAGGACCACGCTCTCACAGAATACCAACGTAAAATAGCAGCTTAATGCTGCTGTGTTTCGTATGGTGAGTGTAGAGAACCGGAGACCCTTTTTACTGGAAAAGAGGCATTCTATCTTAGTCCTCACGGTTGACAACGCATCTGCATTTAAATTCGCTAACGAAGATAAATGTAGATGTCTATGGGCAACAGCAACCACTTACCATCAGGTGGACTGTGTGCTCGTTTGTCACCCTTATTCTATAAAAAAAAAAAAGCAAATATGTGGAAGGTCTCAAATATGTAAAAGCATTATATTGATAGAAATGGGACTTGAAGAGTATTATTATAGTGGCGTGTACATTGCTTCACGGCGTCCGAGACCGAGGTAAACTTGGACTCGCTTACTGATGTGTCCTAGACATATCATCTTAGTGCCGGTGGTAAGCGGGTTTGTTGTAGCAATACAATTTGCCCGTGGACATTGCATACCCCTACCGGTTGTGGGCGACGTCTTAGCGCATAGCGTTATGATACGTCGGCTATCTTTCGAATTAGGGTGAGTGTGTTTGGTAGTACTTTTAAATGCAGCAAGCATACTCAACACCATGTATTGGTGCAATAGCGTTATGATACGTGGAGTTTTGGCTACTGACGTCTTAGTAGCGGGCTACTATGATACGTTGGTGGTATTTTTAGTTAAAAGCATTATCAATTTTGTTCCAAAGTCGATAGGGATCATGTGGGTGTGTTGTGAGGGGGTGCCATCCGTATGATAGTTGCATTGATGCTTAGTGCTACTTGCGATATTGCGTCTTGTGATGGATTTGCGGGTATGCTACGCCTGATTCCACGCATCTTGTGGTTCCGGTCGATGGAGGTATGCGGGAGGTGATGTCTGCTGGGATTGTATGGGGGACCTTGGGATGGTGTAAGCCAACGATAGTCGTATTGATGCTTGTTGCGTTCTGCGGCATTGCGTCTCTGCGATGGTTGTTTGGCGTGTCGCCATTCTCAATGGCACTCTCTGCGTCTTGGTTTGACTCACAACCTAAGTAGTTTAGTCCAAGTCGGGTCCCTTAATTACGGAGCTGCAGACTGTTTGACCTCCATGATGTTTTATATAACAACATAATAATATGTCTCTGTAAAGTTTCCACCTTTGAATGATTGAAGGCAACTTGTTGGTGGGTGAGACAAACATGATCGGAAAATGCATATACTCAACGTCAGTGACACAAACCCTTTCTGATGGCGAATTATTACTAATATCTTATAACTGCCTATTGGCTTTATCTGCCATTGTTTGGTGCATATGTGTCGACCTCATGCGGATGGTAGCTGGAGGGAGGATCTGAGGAGACGCAAGGCAGCGGCCGAAAGCCGCGCAACGAGGGACCCCATTCCCTTGAGGTGAGCGGTAGACTCATAACACGCTCTGCGGCCAATTGGTCGTGCTAATCATGCAATTGGTGGTGATGCCTAACACTTACATCACGTCTGCAGGAACGGCGGTCTGGCAGGTGGTGGCGCTCACGGACGGCCTTTTATGGCCAGTGTGCCTATTGTTGCCTAACCCGTGTGACGTACATTCACTGTGGCTGGATTTGATCGTATTCTGTATGGTGTTTACACGCATTGACATGCGCGACTTCGGTCGATGTTTGTGCTTACGCACTACCAAGGGGCCAAGTCCTCTTTTACTGGTACGCCAGTTATTTTGCTGTGGACTACGGTCTAGTTCCCAACTGGTTGGTTGGCGCTCACCGCACCCGGCGTGTGTCTCCCTCACATTTTTTTAAATGTGGGTGAGCGAAGCCCTTGTATCTGGTATTTTATATAAATATTGTGAGTCTTTTCCAAGCAAGAAGGGATTAATTAATAAGGAATTGACTGATGTGAACCTGATACAAGTTAAATAGGGACGATTTAATGTTCTTAAACTGTTTTGAACCCTATCTTCGTGAACGGGGTTCTTTAGCTACCAACAGCTTTCGATTTCTCTCGTGAATATTCATTCTACCAAAAGACACCTAAAAGAACTAAGTTACTAAACAAACACAACGTAAATAAGTGTCCTTATTAAGACGATCACTAATGAAATAAACAAAAATAAAGTATTTGAGGGGGGGAGAACGTTACAGTAGGAACCAAAACAAAATGGTGGACGCAGCGGTACGGTATTGGTATGCGATATACTTTGGACTATATACTTGCGTAAAATTGATTTAATTCGTTGGATGACACGAACGAAGTTGAGTTGCTGCAGATTGGGAACAACAAATAAACATGAGCTTAGTTGACACTAAATTTATTCACAATAGAATATTTATTTTCAATAAAGTCATGTTCACCAAACAAACTTCCAACGATTAAATAACTTTAAGTCAACATTTACGCGCGGATGGCCGCGGGCCATATTTTCGATTATGCCATCTTTCTTCTAGCAGAGCGCAACAACGACTGGGTTGTCCTCCCTTTAGCGGTTCACGTCAACGACTGGGCAGAAAGCTGGTCTATGCCTATCCTATATGCCGGAAAAGGAATAAAGATAGGTTAGTTACATCAACCCAAATACACCAAAATGCAAATGTGCGTGTTGGCGCGGTCACAATTGAAAATATGAATAAAAACGCGTGTAAAGGAAATACCTGAAGTGAAACCCCAAGGTTCCGATAAGTCTACAGTTTGTGATCATATCCTAGATGGCCCCCGTAACTACATCATTTTTGATAGACCACAAATACCCGTGAAAGGACATCGATGTTTACCAAGGATGATACGTGAGGCTCCGTAGGGCACTCAATAAGTTTTAAGATATACAAAAATTATTCTAGATACTATTAATATTTTATAACTGGCCATAATGACAATAAGCTTCTATTAATTACAATAATAAATCAAACTAATATAATATTTGCTCTATCAATCAATTAATGGCATCAAATTAATTTGATAAAGATACCGAATTATTTATCTCAATTTCAGTTAGTTCTTTTTTATAGTAATTTTGAAATGTATGTACAGTTTTTCAATTACCAGTCGCAAGGATTTTATCTAGGGAAAAATTTTCTAACCAATTTAAGGATCTTACTGAACCAGGAGTAGCTTCATTACCCGCCTCTTTCAAAAGCGATTTTACCCACCCAGCAATTACAGTACGGGATGCTGGCTTAGCGTCGCCTCTAGCTGTAATAAACAAATGATTTATTATTATGATTTATAATTATATGTGGGAAATAAATAAATCTGTTAGCCTTTCTGCGATTTTTAGATATCTTTAATAATTGTCTTATCCAGAAAATAATATTCAAATTTTGTCAGGATGTTCTTCAAGCCTCCAACCAGACTGTCTATGATTAATGCTGTCCGTTTTGGAACCAAAAGCGGGCCATAAGATTATGCTACTTTGTTCGTCTATTAAACTGTTATTGTCAATATGTAACAAAGTGAGGTCATGAACTCTCCAACTAGAACCCAAAAGTAATAATGTAGCTGTATGCCTAGATATTTCATATAGATTGTTTTCATTTAGATTATATTCACTTATATACTGCATAAGAAACTTAGGATTCCAAATTGGTGGCTTTACTGATTTGGTACGGGCCATAGATATTGCTTTTAACATATGTTTTATAAAGAAATTTGAAGATAAATCTACTTTTGAAGTTAAGTGGGTGAAATTTGAAATCACAGATTTATGTACTAAAATTGTTCTGTAAGCAAGACCTATATCACAATGTAAATGTGCCAGATAACGGGCTACTTCTTCTGGGTTAGGATATTTATAATTAACCGAATTAGACTCGCACCATTTTTGCCATCTATTCCATGCTGGTTTATATGTGTTGATCGTAGAGCCTCGCCAACTTGATATTAACAATTTCTGTTCTTTATCCGTCCATTCCGTTAACATAACAACCCAAAATCAGCCATGCTTCCAAGAGCAAGTTTTGAATCTGTGGTGGGTGTATGCCTGTTCTCGTGTCTACTAGAGTGTGGACTAGGTCTGGAATCCGATAAGGGGGGTGTAGAGCTCTGCGTTGAACATCTGCTTGCCAAAACACCTTGTTCCATTTTGGGGCAATTAATATATATAGTCCGCTGGCTTGATTCAAATGGTTTAGGACTCTGGGAATAAGATTGGGTGGTAGTAATAACCACGCTAGTTTGTAGTGCCACTGGTGACAAAATGCATTGTGGTGTTGTGCTTGCTTCTCCTGAATGTTCACTGAAACATACTTCGGGGTCACGTGAGCAGTACTCGACGCAAATAGGTCTATCTCCGGCGTGTGCCACATTCGAAATATTTTGGATGTCGCCGCTGTTGTGAGGTGCCAATCGGGGCAAGCCTTTTGGCGTGATAAGGCGTCCACTTCGACATTGAATCTGCCTGGAAAGTACTGGGCCTGAAGGTGTATATTGAATTTGTCTAGAAGTGCAAGGAGTTGTCGAGTTTACTCGAGAAGCTTTTTGGACTTGCTTCCGCCTTCCTTGTTTATGTAAGACACCACAGTTCGATTGTCTGTCTGAAGAAGCACTTGGGAGTTCTTTAGCAGTTTTTGTTCGTGTGATGTCGCTGCATGAACTGAGAACATTTCTTTTCTGTTTGCGTGCCAGGTTAGTTGCCGTTTCATCCAGGTCCCCTCGATACTTATATCGCCGAGTTGAGCGCCCCAGCCGATGTCTGAAGCATCGGTTGTTAGAAGGTGAGTTACTATTGCATTCATGTGTATCGGTATAGATTGACCTACAGCTTGTAGCCACCATTCCATCTCTGATTGAACTGGTAGTGGAATACTCAATTGGCGGTAAGGGTGGTCCTTTGACAACTGTCGACTGAAGTATTGCAGTGTTCGACAATGAAACCGACCTCTCCGGGTTACGTAAGTGGCAAAATTGAGTCTCCCCATTAAGATCTGATACTGTTTGAGGGACCACTTGCCTTTTAAGAGCTGTTGCTGAAGTGCGTTGCGTAGCGTTAAGCACTTTTTCTCTGATAAGGACTTTGCATTGCGTTTTGTGTGCCATGTTATGCCGAGAAACTCGAAGCACTGTGTCGGAGTCAGCACGGACTTTTCGAAATTTATTGTCCAACCTAGTAACTGTATGATCTTATATATCTTCTTGTAGTTGTTGCATCGACTGGCTTGCCAATAGAAAATCATCCAAATAAACTACACATTTGATGTCCCGATTCCTGAGAAACTCTGCTACCCAGTTTGTTATTGAGGTAAACATTCTTGGTGCAGAGGAAAGGCCAAACGGTAAGCAGGTCATTTGGAGCAGTTGGTGCTGGTTTGAATTGATGTGATAATTTAGCCTCAAGTATATTCGATGACGCCGAGCAATCGGAACATGAAAGTAGGCTTGGCTTAGGTCTAATTTTGCCATCCAACCCTGATGCTGCAGGAAGGTGGGTACTCGAAAGTGACTGAACAGTCTGAAGGGTTTCGTTTTGACGAACCTGTTCAGTTGTTTTAAATTGAATATTGGACGGTAGCTGCCATCTGGTTTTGGCACCAAAAATAATGTGGAAAGGAAGCTGGCACTCGGCTCCGCCTGTTCGAGTACTCCAGACTTTAACATGCTTTGAATTTGACGAGTCATATTTAAGGAAGTTTTGGTCCTGTAGCTCTGAATCACAATTGGATTTGGAAGTAATAGAGGCGACTTGAGTTTGAATGGGATGTACGAGCCGTTTAATAGTCTGCAAATTTGTTCAGGTGCGCCTAAATTGCTCCAAACACATTGAAATTGTTTTAGACAGCCGCCATGAAATTTTTGAGAGTCATTTACGACGATCATCTTTAAAGGAAAAATGCGATTGAGATTTCTTTCCTCTTTGTTTATTTTTGCCCAATTTATCTCGATTCGTTTGGTTGGATGGGCGGGGTGGACGTTTTCCTCTTTTCGAGGGATTGCTTCGATGAAAAAATGTATTATCAGCTTGTTTACTCGTCGAAGGTTTTTAGATTTTCATTAAAAAAAATCTTTTTGAGTACGAGGCACTGATCGGTATGAAGTGATCAATTTATCTGCCCCTCCAATTTTCTGAAGGTAGGCCTGAATGGAATCGTCGTTGAACAGAGTTTCCACGTTAGAAGGGATTTTTTGCAAAACCTCACGATGATATTCTTCAGGAACTTGTCGCAGTAATGAACCTCGGCGTAAGCTAAGAAGCTCTTCTATCACAAACTATTTGAAGCAAATCTTCAGTTACTTTGCTATATAGTGATTCCTTAGAAAAAAAACGCCTATATTTTATCAAATAATGAATTTGGAGTCAATGTTTGTTGAGAATCACTGGCCCAATCTACTAGTGCTTGTAATGCTCTTTTTAATTCCTCTTTTTGGTAAAGTAAAGCATTGGTTAATCCGGCAAAGGAACGTTCTAGCAAATAAGAACGAGGATCATCACGCAACATTGCAGATTCAAATCGTTTTAACGAATCATTTACAGCAAGTTCGACAAAACCGGGGGTAGATAAATATTTCTTCTGGGCATCGATAAACCGTACAGCATACCAATCATCACAATTAAAAAGCTGTAATTCTACTAATTTCTTTAAATGTATTTCATTTGCACGTGGATAAATAGGATCTTTTACCGTGGTACTCAAATCTGATAGCTTGAGCTGGTTTATTTTGTCCCTGCCTTCTGTTGTAGGTCGGTGCAAGTTAAGATTAAGTGAAGGGACTATTTTTTGGTTTTGGCATGTAATTTCACTAGATTTTGTAGTAATATTAGTTAAAAAGGCCACTTGCTGGGATAAAAATTCTAAATGTTCATTACTCACGGTTTGATCCATTTTTCTTTTCTTGTGTCTCCTTGTTTGACTATAAACACTGTTTTTTGACGAATCACTGCTATCCGAACTCGATGATGAATATCTTGTCACATAATTCCACATCAATACCTCATATTCCTACTGCAAATAACAGTTTTCCACAAACAAAGTTACCACCCATCAATGTATCTACGTTTTATGTTAATTATCAAGATGGGCTTAATTTTAAAGATCTGTTCAGTTCATTGGTACATAATGAAAAGGGACTATGTGATATCCAAAAACATCACTATTTAAGATCAAGCTTATCAGGTGAAACTGAGCAACTGCTTCGTCATTTTGATACCACTGCTGCTAATTACCAGAAGGCATTGGAAACATGAGTCAATCGTTATAGTAATAAAAGGATAATTGTCAACACAATATTAACACGACTAATGAATAAAAAGAAACTTATCGTAGAGTGCTCAAAAGATGGTGAATTCAAGGAATGCCACAAAGCACGGTCCTGAGCCACCTACATCCATTGATTTCCTGCGGGGAGCTGCCCTGTACTTCGCTTACCGGTACGAGGTAGCCACTCGAGAACCTTTATTCTTCATCGGTTGTCGGTTCTTCAAGTTATATAATTAAAAGTCATATTCATAGAAATATTATGAATTTAGGTATATTTTGATTAATTAATTGATTTCAGTTAAATTTAAAAAATTCTTGAACAGAAAAAAATGCATTTTCAGTAAAAAATTACAAATTAACAACTTTTTTGGTTACATTATGAAATTAAAAACTTTAAAGTAATTTACGCATGTGCAATATAAAAATATCATTCAGAATAGGAATTCAGTTCAGTTTAGTGAGCTTTATTAAAATTTTCTACATCCGTAGTGAAAAGAGAATATGAGTAATTAAACGATAAAATTACATTATTATAGTATTTAAACAAAGATGCGGCAGTTCTTAAAAACAAAAGATAAAAATTTCGACGCCATTGATACATTATATTACAGTGTAACGGCGGTGTAAGAATATCCACTACCCCATATTTTCCTGTGGGTGGTTGTTGTAAGAGGAGAAAGAATCTGAACCCGGAGTTGGGCAGCAGCATCTTCCTCATAACAGCTGAATAAAAATAAAAATTGAAGATTTTTGACAACCCGCTTGCCAGGCGTGCTCTGGCAAATATATTCCGTATGATCCGCAATTTATTAGAGAAGCCGTAAATTAAATTTTTTTTTGTAATAATTTATTTTATATAAGAACCTTTAAATCAAGAGTATGATTACACGTTTTCAATAATTAAGAGCATATGGATTATAAGTACATTATTAAATTTATAGATTAATAACGGAAGGAGTGTCCTTATCAGGAAATAAGTGCCCGTACATTTTACGAAAAATATAAGTTCGATCCTCACTGAATCACCAACGGACACTTGCACTAGCACTTTGAAATTTGATTTAACTCGTACTCGGCGTTAAATAAAAATATTGTAAGCAAAGCCAAATTTTAAAAGTTGAAAGTAAATAAATGAGTTTTACAATGTTAACATGTAGGGCAACTTGATGAGTTTTTCCCTGTTCCAAACAAAATCCTCCTGTTCCTGTTCCAAGCAATATGATGATGCCTGTGCTCAGCAGTGGGATATATAAAGACTGTTAGGTGACTTTTTATTTGAAGTAGAAAATTTTACTTTTGCCATTGTAACAGATATACGCTATTTAAAAAAAGAACTTACAACTTAAATCTTAAAATTTATTGACATCCTAGCTCTACATTTGAAAGTTTTTACGGTTTGATTTATTTACATTGTTTATTTCGCCAATAAGTAATATAAAGATCAGCAGCAATTATGAAGACATATTTGTAGGAAAAAAAAAACACAATCCACTTTTTAGCATTAAATTTCCACAACACCATCTATCTGTGACATTGGTTAACTATTGTACTTTTACTAACTAACAGCTGAATAAAAATAACTGCGGTTGCCGACCCTCCTGCCAAGCGTGGCATTTTTTTTTAAAGAATAAGGGTGACAAACGATCACCCTGTTCACCTGATGGTAAATAGATAATAGAATAGAATAGAATATTTTTATTCAATCTATATTTTTCCATAATACTTATTGAAAGTCATTTTTTTATTTATCACTGGTTCGGAAAATACCTCTGTCCTAGGAAGAACCAGCAAGACACCCAGCGGAACTTTTTTTTAAACTTATTTCACTTTACAATAATTTTGTATTTTTGTTTGTAAAAATTTTAAATGTGTTTTAATAGAACCAGCATGGTGGCAATCACCTCATTCCCAGAGTTTTTTTTCGCTTATGTATTTTTTGATATTATAATAACCCTTCTTGTAAAAAAAATCTTTAATAAGACATTTAAACGTATTTATTGACAAATTTAGTACATTTTCTGGGATTTTGGTGTAAAAGCGTATATATTGCCCTATAAATGAATTACTAATTCTGTGGAGTCTAGTACCTGGTATCGCTAGCTTATGTCTGTTCCTAGTGTTTAAAGTATGAACACCTTTATTCTTATCAAAGCTTTTTATGTTTTTATGTACATACATTACATTTTCATAAATATATAGCAATGCCAAAGTTAATATGTTTATTTCTTTAAATTTTTCTCGAAGGGACTCATAACAATTTAAGTTATAAATCGCTCGTACGTCTCTCTTTTGCAAAACAAATATAGCTTCGATGTCAGTCGCATTACCCCATAGCAAAATTCCATAAGACATCACGCTATGAAAGTAACTAAAATAAACTAATCGCAACATTGGTGAGACTTCTAAACTTTCTTACAGCATATGCTGCAGAACTAATTCTGCTTGCTAATTTAGATATACGGGGGCCATATTGAAGCTTCGCGTCAATAGTAATACCAAGAAAAACAGTGGCATCCACAAGACTCAACTTCTCCCCATTTAAGAGCACATTGGTATTTGAAATGATAATGTGGTCCATTGATATCTACATTTATCCTTGATTAAGGATCAAAATGCAGATGCGTTGTCACCCCTGAGTACTAAGACGGAATGCCTCTAGTAACAATAGTCCCCGGTTTACTAAACTCACCATACAAAACACAGCAGACTAAGCTGATATTTTACGTTGGTATTCTGTAAGAGCGTGTTTTTTTCCGGTCGAGCCGACCCATGCGTGCTAATATATAGCTGCAGCGTGGCTCTACCATGTATTATATGATTAATAAAATACATACTACAAACATCACCAATATCAATATCGGTAACAAAAAAACTTTAACACAGTTTAAAGTAATATTGTAAAACAAGACTTAAAACTCAGGAGGTTTTATTGATAATTAAGATTATTTTAGGACTCCTTAATTACCTTAAATGTGTACAAAATTACAATAGAATACGTTCAAAAATGTTATAGTAAATAACACCCGATAAAAGAGCCTATTCAGAGAAAAGGTTCAATGGCCACCAATTAAAGCAAATTTCCTCTCATGCTATGAGATGAAACATTTTGAATCAGTGAGGATGGCGTTAACACTTTTAAAATCAAAAAAATAGGAATAGGCTTGACAGTTTTGCTACTGGTACTACTACAAAAAAAATAAGTACTGAGTGAAGAACGGGTTCATCAACATCGTTACAGTCTATCAAGAACTGGGTGCAGTGGAGGAAGAATTGGACTGAGTTGTTCGACGATTAATTCTGTACGAGATTAATACTGCGTAGGTCAGACCATATATTAATCATTTTAATGTGAAGGTAGCCGTGGTTACTCTAAAAGACGTGAAGTGTACAAGCTTGATTGTGAATGTAGCATCCATTACATAGGACAAACAAAAAGATCCATAAAACCTGCGTAAAAGAACATTTCGCTTATGTGAAGCACCTCTATGCTCAGGGAAGTCTGCAATATGATAACATGTTCAAGATCGTCTGAACCATTACATCAGATTTGAAATACCACAAATCCTTGCAAAAGCACGTCGATTCCTACCAAGAAGAATTCGCGAAGCTATTGGAATTAGAAAAAACTACTAATATTAATTGAGAAGATGCCTGTTTGGAATTCTATTATTAATAAAACTAAATCCAAACCCAAACATATTGCAAGATTTCAATATGCCTTATGCCCTTTCTGTGTAGTTGGACCAAGAATTAATTTTTAAAACTTGATGGTAGCCTTTGTTAAAAATGACATCAGGACGACAAAGATCTCAGTTCCCCCGTGACCATGGATGCTGTAAAGTGCCCGATATGTCAGGAATTCAAAAAGTTGAAATAAAATGCAATACAATCCGTAAAATTAGTTTTACTTATAGTGCTTGCACTGCTGTGTTTCGACTTAAAGATTATAGAAAGCCGTAAAATGACAGACTGTAGGCAGTAACAAAATTGGTAATCAGAAATTGTGATTAAATAAGATAAGTAAGTCATTAATGGGGAAATACATATTATGAATATATACTATAATAAAATTTCTTATAATACCTTAAAATTTTCTGAATGTAAATTCAAAAATCTGTGGCGTATAAGAGGCTTAGCATCAAGTTCCTGTCGTAGGATATCCAATTTTCATCATCAGTGATCAATCTTTTCAAAATAGTTCGGTTTCATTACGTTTCAATAGAGAATCGCAAGTAAGTACACGATTAATTAGGTTTCTTTCAGTGAGCTCGTGTGGTGTGGTTTTTTGTATAGCCAGACTATTTCAAAGGGGCCAAAACTCTTTTGTAGTCAATCCTCAATTCCTCAGCTATGTCGTAACTACTAATATGCCGATTTTTCCCCATTTTTTCAAAAATGGCATCGAGTTTATCCATATCAATTTTTTGTTATAAAACTTCAGAATGTATTGAATTTCTTCGTTACATTCACTCATTTTGGCGCACACAAAAACAACTGAAAATTGGCGGAAAATGTTTCTTACTTTTTATTTTATTTTTTCTTAATATCCTATATGTGTTGATATTAAAACCAGCCAGATACAAACGGTACAACCAAAGATATTTTTCTTCAATTTAATACAAACAAAATTCGAAGAAATTTTTTCCCCGACCTATAATAATAAATCAAAAAATTAGAACATTCAAAATAAAAGTAATGTTATGTCATAGGATTATAAGACCTGTATACTTTATATTGTTTATTTACTTAAAAGCTAAATTATTTCTTAGAAGCCAAACTAATGTTATGTCATAGGATACTATTTATTTTATGTTATAAGACCTGTATACTTTATAAATCATATTGTTTACTTCCTTAGAAGCCACACTAATTCTATTGTAATATTATATGCTAATGTTTATAGTTTACCATAAGTTAACCATAACACCAAGAACAATGTTGTTCCCTTATGTTTACCCCCACCTCCTAGCTTCCTACACTATTTAAACCAAATCTTTCGATCCCTCAACATAATTCCATTTACAAGTTCTCTGTATCAACTACTATATTTTAACTTAGTTTAAAAGTATTAAATAAATTTATTTTTAAAGAGTTTTTGTCTCTGCCACATAACAAATTTGGCGCAGTTGGTAGGATCTTGCGTGAGTCATTCGCTTATATCGCGTAAAGACGAACTAAAAATGTACCAAATTCGACGGGACAGCATCACCCAACAAGAAGACAACGTACGGTAGCTGAATGCTTTTTAAAAACTTCGCCGAATCATGCAGCTCCACATTTTATTCTTACTGTGGTAAGTGGCTAAACTTGTTTGTTCGAATTACTATTTTTACATTTTACCAAAATATTTTCCTACAACTACCACCTCATTCACTTTCTTTTTTTTTAATATAAGTAATCGTACTATTCTATTATATACTACTATATTATACTATTCTATTAAATCAATTATTCATTGCCTGTGTAAAATAATCTCAAAATAACCCTAAAATGACCTTAGACATCACCACATTACTTAAATTAATTCCCTCATTCGACACAGATAATAACAACCAAGTGTACAGATTCGTTAGGTCATGCAATTCAGCTTTCAACTTAAGTTAAGTCAGTACTTTTGGTATACGCGTTAAACAATATCACTGGTTCGGGTGCGGCAGACGTTCACAGTAAAGAACATGCCTCATGGACCGGTTTAAGAATATTACTTATTGAAAAATACTCTAACGTTAAAACTATAGCACACCTTAACCTTGAACTGCAATCCATGTTCCAAAAACCTACAGAAACGTTTACCGAATATTTTCGCAGAGTCGACCTTTGTCGCTCTAAAATAATTGAAAATTTAAACGCTGAAATATGCGATAAGACGTTATTAGGTCTGTTAGCGACAACGGTGGAAACGGCTCTTAACGTTTTTATTAATGGCATTAGCTCCGACATCGGAGCAATGTTAAGAACAAAAGAATTTCCTAGAATTTGCGAAGCAGGCCGATTCGCACTTCAAGAAGATAAAATTCGTGCAATGAACAAAGCTAGGCAATTTTTATTTAAGCTGAACACAACGCGTCTACCAACTTTTACAAAACCATCATACCATAACCATAATTATAATAATAATAATAATACAAATAAGCTTATGAGTCGAACTTATCTACCGTTTACACACACCATGTACAATAACGCAAACACACCACAACAAATTACGAAACTATGTAGCTATTGTAAAAATATTGGGCATAATATTACAGAATGCCGTAATAGAGCTTACAATAACAATTTAAGAAATAATCAAGCCCAAAGCGCACTACCTGCGCCTCCTATCCCAGTTAACCATTTAAACAACCAAGCCAAACTCGTTGGAAATCGCTTCAGTATCCTGCTCACCGATCCCGACTCAGGATATGGAGAAACTACAAATATAAATTCTAGCAAATCGAATCCTATTTCTCGAAGGCGTCCTCAACCGCCAAACCATCGAGATCACACTACACAAACAAACAATGTACCTTCCAAATCACCGCTTAAGTGTCAGACACAATTGAAAAATGCGTCTACACAAACTAGCGACTTAGTTACTACACATCACTCAGTACTCACAAATTCTAGTTATCAAACGGAAACCTACGAACAGGGTAGCCAGCCACAAACCCTTGGTTTTCCAAAGCTTATTATTCCTTTTAGATCCACTGACTCTATTATTACTATTTCTACTACATCCACTGACTCTTTCAAGACCACTACACCCACTATATCCACTGATTCTTTCAAGACCACTGCACCTACTATATCCACTTATTCTTTAAAGACCACTGCAGCTACTATATCTACTGATTCCATCAAGACCACTGCTCCTACTACCTCCACTTCTTCCAATATTTCCAACAAACCACGTTTGAAATCAAAACCTAAAACTAAAAAGTCTAAACCAAAACTTCCTAAATCCAAATCTAATACAAAATCTTTTGCCATATCCGCCTTAAATGATGTACCACCCGATAACCTTTTACACTGCACTTTTCATGTAGAAGGCAAACCAGTCACATTTCTCATAGACACCGGAGCAGGGATCTCGGTTATAAAAAGGAATAAAATATGTTCTTCACCCTTAAATAAATTAAACATCGTGTCAATCGTAGGTATTTCCGGTAGCCAAAATTCAATTATAACCTCAGGCACCACCGATATATCTCTAGATTATTTACCTAAATATCGTTTCCGTGTCGCCTCCCTTAACAATAAAGCAGACGGTATACTAGGTAACGATTTTATGATAAAGAATAATTGCAACATTTACATTCAATCCAAAACTATGAGAATACGTGAAAGATCCTACAAATTACATTATTTGAACGAAAATCTTCAAAATATAATTCATTTTCCAAAAATTGTCATCTTTTCAAAAGCGTTCAACACGTATAGGTTTATTTTCATTCGATAGAATTCCAAAGAGACAAATTTGCCGTTCGGTCACGTGTAGTTGCCCCTGTACCTCCTAGTAGAAATCACTTTTTTTGTTAATTGTAATGGTGTTAGATTTTTATCATATTATTACAATATTTTTATCTTATTTCCCTTATTATATAACTAAACTTCTACTTATCCAGACTTTGATACTACCCATTATTGATTATGCGGATGTGTGTTACCCAGATCTATCTCAATATCTTCTCGATAAGTTGGACCGCCTTCTTAACAATTGCATTAGGTTCATTTTCGGCTTACGTAAGTATGACCATGTTTCCCAGTACCGTTCTAAGCTTAAATGGCTTTTTATTCGTCAAAGGCGTAGCTCCCGAATTTTACAAGTACTATATTCAATTTTAAATGACTCAAATTCTCCTTCTTATCTTAAGGATAACTTTCAGTACCAATATTCTACTCATGATAGAGTTCCCCGTTAAATAAATAGTCTTAAAATTCGTATTCCACCACATAAGAGTGGTTTCTTTAATTCCTCTTTTACTGTGCAGTCCATACTGCTTTGGAATGCCCTGCCTGTTTATATAAAAAAAAAAAAACCAGTAACAAACATTATTTTAAAAGACTAGTTCGAGAATTCTTTAACAGGAATAATACCACCTGAATTATCCGACTTTTGTTTTTCTCTCTCTTTCGCTTTGTAATTTATATTTTGTATAATATGTATTTTAATATGCATCATGTTATTTTATTTTAGTATTATATTATTTTATATTTATTTAAAGATTTTGTATATACAAGTATCCGTTTATATATTTAATATTCATTCTTTCTTTGTTACAAAGTAGATATTAAGTTTGTATATTTTAAAAATATTTTATTTATTTGCATTTTGTTGTAAGATATAATATTTTTACTTATTTATTAATTTATGGAGTGGTTGTTACACCTGCCACAGCTTCTCAAATCATCCAAGGTTCACTAGTAGAGAATGCCACAAGGCATTAAGTCCGCCCTTTATATCCCTTGTTATAAGGTAGATGTAAAAAAGATAAAATAAATAACACATCGATCTACCTTGACAATTTCATCGACTTTTTTGATGTTTTCTTGCATAGCGGCCGTTGTTGGCCGCCCGGAGCAAGTGTCGTCATTGCAGGCGGTTCTTCCACGTTTAAATTTAGCGCACCAGTTCGAGTTTCTCCATTTTGCATACGAATAAAATTACCGCCAAATGCGAATTTAAAAAAAATTGGGTAAAGTTTATAATTTAGTTATTTTTGGCCTTCGCTACTTACGAATTTAAGATTCGAAAAACTAGAACGCATCTCTATCACTCATTGATAAATGTCCTATTCCGAAAACTTTTTGATTAACCTAGTAAATTATACAAATAGTTCTCGGCCATGAAGATCACAACATATCAAGACTTAAAAAATTACAAGCAACCAAAATCTATAGGTCGGCTTTCTACGCTCGAGGATCTAGTGTTAAAAATGGAGGTTTCAGATATATCAGCCCCAAAGTTTTGTTGAATTGGTCCCATTTCTCTGAAAAAGGAATCAAAAAGTCAAACTGACATTTTACTCCTTTTTCAACTGACAAAATAATCGATATTAACAAAACAAATTATGTTTGTCTAATAATCTATGTTTATGACTTGTGTGGAAATAAAATCAATTTTCTCAATTAATGCCCGTTGGGGACTTACTGTCCTTCTGTGCATTTTTTATGTGCCTTTCTCAGAGCGGGGTATAGATGCACTGTAATCAATAAAGTTTGTTTTATTTGTTTACATAGACTTATTTAAACAACTTATACACATCTTCGCCTACAATATCGGTCGTACTGTATGCTTATACTGTTACAAAATCTTCATAGAAATACATTTTGGGAAACAATAATGGTCGTACTGATTTACTTAGAATAATTATGTTACTGTGCTCACCAGATGGTTTTTGTTTTTCAAATTTGATATCTTTTTATATGTCGTTTTCAAAACGCGGGAAGCGTATCTCAAAAAATTGACACAGATCCAACCTTAACGACATCCAGCTGGACACTATTCACTAAGCGCGAGACGTACAAATTCGTTTGAGCCGTTTTAATATTTTAATTTTTAATTGTTAACAAAACGATTGATTTTCAAAAAATTATGCATTGAAATCACATTATAATACGACTATCTTTAAGTGCATGCAATTTTGATATAATTTCGTGCTGTAATTACGATGTAAAACGAAAAATGATTTTCAAATCGACACTGTTTCTTTTCGATCGTGCAAAGTACAATATATCGTGTTTTCAAACTTTTATAAATATAGTAATTTGACGGAATTTTTTATAGTAATTTACAAACGGAAACACTATTTAGTGGTAATGAGGTATTTGACTTTAGTCTTCTAGATGACAACGCATCTGCTATCTTTTAAGCAAAGTATTCACACATATAAGTATCTTTATGTGCCACAGTTTCTATTTACCATCACCTGTGCTCGTTTGCTACCTTTATTTATATAAAAATGGCTGGAAAATCATATTTTATATTACATAAAACAGAACACATAAAACACTTATCAAATGTAGCAAAACTAGACCTATTTTGTAGGTACATAAATAGAAGAAAATTATGTACGGAAAAAAAATGTCGCTTTACTTAGAATAAGTATTTTATCGCTTTGAATTTTGTACAATGGCTAAATACACAAAAGTTTTAGTTTGGTCTAAAAGGCCATAAATCTTTCTGTCTTTTTACGTGAGGAATGTACGTCTTTTGAACAAAGAAAGACTTTTAGAGCACACAACAAACGGTGAAAATGTTTTCAATATAAATTTTACTTTTTATTTTTTATACGTGGCCATGCTGCAGCTATATCAAAAAACTGACAATGCTAACTTCCATAATATGGAAAATATATTTTGTAGACAACTCAGACTAAATACCAGAACTAATACAACTTATACTAACCTCCCAAATATTGACAATATAGAAAATGTTTGGAAGGGAGTTTGGTCGGAAGGCGTATAACGAGGACGTGGTATGGATCAACCTGGAGGATGATCATCTCACCAACTCAGTGCCTATAACAATGGTCTCCATTACGGCAGAAAATGTCACAAAATCCGTAAACAAAATGCACAATTGGGAGGCCCCCGGTCCTGATAGCATTCATAGTTACTGACTTAAGAAATTTTCATCATTCCATGAACCCTTGGCGAAATGTTTTAGGGCCTTACTCCGAAAACCTAAAAGTGTTCCCGCATATCTTCCGAATGGAGTCACATATCTAATACCGAAGAATGAGAATATCGAAAACCCTGCAAACTACCGACCTAATACCTCTGTTTCTGTACTGTTTACAAGCTCCTTACGTCATGCTTGGCTGATAAGAAAACTTGGACCAAAATAAAATGCTAGCAACAGAACAAAAGGGATGCATTAGAAGATCGCAAGCCTGTAAGAAACAACTCTTGATTGACGCTATAGCCACAGATCAGGCGTATCATAAGACTCGGAATGTCCACATGGCATATATAGACTATCGCAACGCACGGTACATGAATTATCGGGTCCAGGGCCACCATTACCTTATTGTAAGGTATGAACGGCATTTTTGCTCTTTAACAGTTATATATTATAGATAAGATAGGTCGAATCCGTACTTAAACCGAATCATAACGCCGCACGTAGCACGTAGTCTTGTCTGCCTTACCTCCAGGGGTAGGTGTTTTTGTAAAACTGTAGGCGCAGAGGGAGAGCAGTCCCCGCCCTCACTTCCGCAGCTTCGGCTTATTGGTCGCCTTTGGCGACCAGCCTCAGCCACCACGGCTCGTACAAGTGCCTACGATTTGCTACGCAAGGGCAAAGGGGCTGCACTTCCTGCAGCGCCAAAGCCGTTGCAGGAAGTACAGTTCGTTGCGGTGAAAATTTTAGAACACCTAATTTTTAAACTTGGCACCTAATTAACACCTAAAAAGCCCCTTATTTTGGCTTTTCTAAATGCAAATTCCTGAATATGCGTTGCTGGCGAGGCAGAGCTCTCTATTTTGTCTGTGCGATACAGGATCAGGTCACTAAGACCAATAACTATCGGAAATACATCCTAAAGGATGGCGCCGTCGACATCTGTCGAGCTTGTCGCCATCCCGATGAGTCACTTAGGCATGTCATCTCCGGTTGTTCGGCGCTTTCTACCTCTGAGTATTTGCACAGACACAACCTAGTGGCCAGGACTCTACACTGGGAGCTCGCTCTAAAATATGGTCTCCTTGACCGCGCCAGGCTCTACTGGGACCGGGCCATCATCACAGACAGGACTATTCTTGCGAATAAGCCTAATATTGTGTTGATGGACCGGGCACAGGCAAGGATATTTTTGGTCAAGATTACCATACCGTATGACGAGAACCTTGCCAAAGCCGGAACAGATAAGCGAACAAAACATTATCTGGACCTGGCTCACCAGGTGACCGACATATGGGCTGGTCTGCCGACCGAAATTATACCTGTAGTCGTTTCTGCGAACGGGCTAATCCCGGTTAGCCTCTCGAATCATCTGAGGCAACTGGGACTCCGTGACGGACCGCTTCGGGCTTAAATGCAGAAGGCGGTGCTCCTCGATACCGCCTGCATCGTCTGCTGGTTTCTTTCCCTTTCCCCCTAACCCTCGGCCGTTTCGATCACCCCTGCCGAGGGGCTTCCATCTGGTTGGATTTTTATTTATTTATGTAATGTTTATTTATATATTTCACTATATTTAATGTATATTTATTATTTTCTTTTATGTATTTATGTAGACCAACCGGATGAAAAAAATACATTTATACATCACAATTAATAATCATAAACCTTTATTGCAGACACTGAGATCCATATTTACAAGACAAAACAAGACAAATTAATAATATTATATAGTTAGTATAAACACGTTGAATTGTTTACAATATTTCCTAAAGTCTATTGTCACCCAGCAATCTCCACCCAACATCTGTACATTTCAGTTTGTATCTGCCTATCCGCCAAACTACGCACAATGGCGTTGTTACAAAGGACAACTCAACACACAGATCAACTCTGGACATAAATGATGCTATTCTCTTTCGATGGATTGCATAAAAAAGTCAACCCGGGTTTTCACGTACATTTCACAAGCGCTACAATAGCGATTAAATCCCATTAGAAGTCTTAAAATATTATTATTAGTTACCCTTATACTATAATGTGTCTTCTTGGTATAGACAGACCAGAGTTGACAAGTGTAAAACGCTTGGCAGAAATATCTAAATAGTGTAATTTTCACATCAGGCGACGCCTTGTAGAACTTTCGTGCAATCATATTGCCTACTACACACAGAGATCTACGTTGACGTTCTACATCAGCATCATCTTTTATGTCTGAAGTAACAATATGGCCGAGATACTTGAACTTGTCTACTATCTTAACACACTTCCCATTGAGACGGATCTCCGGCACGCTCTGAGGTACCTTTCCTGATCTGAAAATCATTATTTCTATCTTTTTGGAGTAATGAATTAAGTGATGTTGTTACACATATCTTTTACAGATTTCAATTAATTTGTTCAAGCCTTTAATTGAGGGACTGAGCAGCACCATATCGTCAGTATAGCTTAGGCTGTTAGCATGTCAGTCATCCAGTCTAAGTCCTATCGGGATCTGCTGAGTTCCTCATTCATATAAAAGATCTGGTGAGGTAACACCCCCACAAGAAAGCTTATAGCAGTCCGATAATTCAGAGCCCCACCTAATGTTGTTGGTCTGATTACGGTCGGTCTTAGGTTTATAATTAGATTTATTTTATAAAAGATGAAACTGATTTCTAAATAAATTTGTTATGATTTTCTTATTGTTTTCCATATCTTCACTTAACGACAAATATTTTTTTATGTTATAACTTTTTTATTTCTCTCCAAAAATCATTAAATTTACCAGTATTGCGATGTCGGTCCAACACTTCGATTTTTATTTCGTCCTGATTATTTTGAACGTACATAAGTGCGGCTGTTGTAAACTCTCTACGTGAGGCAGCCATATTTTCGTAAAAATAGTCCCAACCCGGCCTACCAAATTCAATCCACATAAAAAAACTTTCTCTAGCCTTGACATGTGTATGCCAGACGTGAAAATTCCACCCCGCAATCCTCTACCCTTTTCTTTTATCATTCAAATAAAAGCTACGCTCTGCTGCTACTTGCTATGCACTTAAAATATCACAATAAAAACCGTCAATATATTTACAATGACACGATTTTTCACACAACTGTTTTATATCCATACATTCCAAGTTTACATTTTTATAATTACTCATCATCTTATTAAGTTTTTCATCACAATATTTTGAATATATTTTTCTTTGTTCAAGCGAATTAATGCGAATGGTGTATTTATTTTGCGAATTAATTTCATTAGTTAAAGCGAAATAATGCGAATGTTGTATGCCTCCATAAAACATTCGCCTTTTTTTTAGATTAGACTCATAGTAAATTTCTTTAACTCTAATAAAATAAGGTTTGAATTAATAACTAGACAATAAGCAATAAAAATAGATAATTAACCAAAATGAGTCATACTACAGCAGCAGTAGCAATGCAGTAATGAAGCCACCGCCCAAGCAGCACACAAGCGTTATGAACATCAATACACCAGCCCATGTAGAACTTAGAGTTCTTTTAGAAGCGTATAAGAGTGTTGAAAAGGGGTTATATCCTTATAAGAGTGGTTTATGAGTTATTATACAGCTCAAGTTGTATAGTCTGTATTATGGGATCTAAGTAAGCTTAGGGATCTTAATCAGAATATGAAATCTCTAGTATACGACTTAAAGTATTTTGTAACACTTCAATCTGATTTTATCATTAAAGTTGTATAGAAGCTGTTTTTTTGCATGCTGTCCCTTACTTATACAACTTTAAGTGTTATTATAGTATCACTAAAATCTTATTTCTGAACAATGGTGTATGCAAACTCTCTTCTAAAACTTATTCTTATGGTGTCATTGTACACTTTTGTAAATACAGTAGTTTTATGACTTCTGTCTATGAGAGTTATATAAAACTAAAAAAAAAAATAACAGCCATAGTACGATTTAAATCTGTATAAGTGACAGAATATCGCCATTTTGCATGCGCTGCGTGTTTATATTGTGCTAGTGAACAAAATAAATTTTTTATCAATATGTGGAAAAAAGAAAAAAAAATAGGTGCAGTAAAAAGATCATGTTAAATAAAACTAGTTTTACGGATTTTATCGCGTATATTAACTTATTTTATATTCCCGACGTTTCGAGTACTTTACAGCACCCATGGTCACGGGGGGGACTGATGTATTTGACATCCCAATGTCATAGTTAACCACGGTTACCTCCAGATTAAAAATTATTAATTTTTGTTCCGATCTACGCAGTATGAACTTACAGTATTTTGAAGTCTTGCAGTTGTATGCTTGGGTTGGGATTTAATTTTATTAATTATAGGATCCCAAGCAGATGGTAGCACCCAACCATCTTCTCTATTGAAATTAGGATGTTTTTTGATTTCAATAGCCTCGCGAATCATCCTTGGAAGGAATCGTTGTTCTTTAGCGAGGATTTGTGGTCTATCAAATCTAATGTAGTGACGGGGGCGATCCTGTACATGTTCACAGACTGCAGACTTCCCGGAGCGTCGATTCTTCACATCAGCTATGTGTTCTTTAACGCGGGTTTTTATTGATCTTTTAGTTTGTCCTATATAAGAGACACCACATTCACAATCAAGCTTGTACACTCCTGCATCTTGCAGAGGGACATTACACTTAACTGATGGTAAAAACTGACTAATCTTCTTCGGCGGCTTGAAGTATGTTTTAATAGAAGCACGCTTCAGGATGTAGCCAATCTTGTCAGTGACACCTCTGACATATGGCAGTACAGCAGGCACTCGCTCGACTGTGGCCGGATTCACTCGTTCACTGTGACGTAGGCGCGGGACCCAAAGCTTATTGTCGTGCAAAACTTGCTTGACGTGTTGGAGCTCGGCGGCCAGGTGTTTACTGTCACAGATCCCTCGTGCTCTCTGAAACAAAGATTTACCCACGGTAGCTAACTGTGAAGGATGGTGATGAGAGTCACCGTTTAAATATCTATCTGTATGGGTCTTTTTTCTATACACAGTGTGGCTCAAGGTGTTATCAGGATTCCGAATTACTAACACATCTAGAAAAGCTAAAGAGTTGTTTGCCTCTAACTCCATTGTGAATTGAAATGTGAATGTGAAGTGAAATCCGTAAAACTAGTTTTATTTAAATGTGTAGTGTTCGCGTAAATATAAGAAATCATTATAGATCATGTTAAATCTAAATTAAATTTATCCAACACTGTTCCTTAGAAAATATTTTTCATCTTTTATACGTATGTATCTCTAAAGAGAATTATAATATATTATGTTGAAAAAACTGCTATACAGCGTAAGTAATAAAAATATCCTATTAGAGAACTGATTAAAAACTAATGGCTGCATGATTAATCCATAACGTACATAGTACAGCTACTAAGACTATAAGATCCTCGAAATACCGTTGAGGCTGTTTAGCAAATTGCCGCCATTTTAAGACCCATAAAAACAAAATTTAAAATATAATTTTGGGAATAATAGACATTAGTCTAAGCCCTATACTATTACTTTCAGTTTGACTAATGATAACTGTGCCTCAATGTGCCTTCATATCCATATTTTTTTTTTAAATGGCGATATTCTGTCACTTATACAGATTAATTTGTAATATAGCTGTATTTTTTTTGTTTTATATAACTCTCATAGACAGAAGTCATAAAACTACTGTATTTACAAAAGTGTACAATGACACCATAAGAATAAGTTTTAGAAGAGAGTTTGCATACACCATTGTTCAGAAATAAGATTTAAGTGATACTATAATAACACTTAGAGCTGTATAAGCAAGGGACAGCATGCAAAAAAACAGCTTTTCTACAACTTTAATGACAAAATCAGATTGAAGTGTTACAAAATACTTGTTGTATACTAGAGTTTTCATATTCTGATTAAGAACCCTAAGCTTACTTAGATCCAATAATACAGACTTTATACAACTTGAGCTATATAATAACTCATAAACCACTCTTATAAGGATACAACCTCTTTTCAACACTCTTATACGCTTTTAAAAGAACTCTAAGTTCTATGTGGGCTGGTATATTGATGTTCATAACGCTTGTGTACTGCTTGGGTAGGGACATCCATTTGGCACTGATAGGTGGTATTTTATAGCACCAGTATATATGTGACAACATCTTCTAGTCCAATCCACATCCACACTTTTGTCTTATCATACATTTTTTCACCCTTCACATCTTTGAAGTCATCCCTAACATACTTCTCCAATGACCGCATATCTGCAGAAAAAATAAAAGTATACTAAAAAAAAACTTCTTGTGCTTTTTTTTTTGACACATTCTGTTTTCATATAATAGAGTGAGGTACCCCATTTACTGTGTGTCGTGCATTCACTTTTCGTTCTCTGTTCTTGTCATGTCTACCATTCCCACTAAACACATCCTAAAAACAAAGATCATCCACTTGCTCGACCAACTCCTCTTCTATTCTTATTCCCCATATCGTTTTACTTTCATTCCTCTTTTCTTTATATTTGATAATGAACCCATCATTTGCAAATTGATATCACACATAATATAACTTGATTGCCGGCGTAGGTTTGATTGCTAACTCATCCATTTTAACCCATATTCTTTGACTTTCAAAGTTTCCAATCGACGGTTTAGAAACAGATTAAATAACCACGGTGAAGTTACACAACCTACACTCCCCTGTCGAGTCAGTGTGAAAAGTGTTTTGGTTGCCAAATCAGTTTGTGCACGTTGATCCTGACAGAAGTTACAATATTGTAGGAATTTAAGTTTCTGTACCGGCCCCGTGCACCGAGGCCAGCGTTTGCCATAATGCAACCCTGACCACTTTATCGTAGGCCTTACCAATGTAAAAATGCACACAAAACTTTCTGATATATCTAATGAATTCCCACTGAAAAGTTAATATAAATATTCTAAAATACTAGCCCTGTAATTAAAAATTTAAACTCCTTAAAATATATTTGGGTAAAACTGTTTTAAACTTTAGATTGAATATTGGGACTATGTACGAGTTGCGGTTTCCGTTCAAAGTGTTAAGTCGACCCAACATTATCATCCGTACATTGTTTTACTGGAAATTGATTGGAGCGATATTTGAGAAGTGACTTCTTTACCTTGCAATACTTAAACAATGTTTATGAGGAAGTAATTAAATTGTATTTTATTTAAATATTCGGTAAGCTAGAAAGATCAGCTAAAAAATTGTTTAAATAAAACTAGTTATACAGATTTTATCGCGTATATTAAGTTATTTTATATTCCCGACGAGGATTTGTGGTCTATCAAATCTTTCACAATTCTACCTTTAGATAAAGTAACTGTATTTTTAGACCATCTTAACTCCATAAATTCTAAAATTCAGTTCACAATGGTGTTAGAGGCAAACAACTCTTTAGCTTTTCTAGATGTGTTAGTAATTCGGAATCCTGATAACACCTTGAGCCACACTGTGTATAGAAAAAAGACCCATACAGATAGATATTTAAACGGTGACTCTCAGCACCATCCTTCACAGTTAGCTACAGTGGGTAAATCTTTGTTTCAGAGAGCACGAGGGATCTGTGACAGTAAACACCTGGCCGCCGAGCTCCAACACGTCAAGCAAGTTTTAGTGTTTGGATATGTTTGTTGCTATTTTCCATGTGTTACGATCGTACCTACCTGGTGTAGCAGGATGTTTTACGTTTCCAAATTTAAGTTATGCAATGGAAAACCCGGGGGAAACAACACCTGTGACAAAGCAGAGTAAATACGTTTTTCTTTTTTATGATTTTAATTTGTTTTGACGAAGGTTTCAAAGTCAGTCTTTTATAATTATATATATAGGGTTATTTTGCAATAAAAGGCCAAACTAGCAGAGAAAGTTTGGAATTAGTAATATAGGCAAATGGTGAAGAAAAATTTATTAAAAAATATCACAAGTTTCAAATAAAAGTAGAAGCCTTATTTACTCGTAACATCAAAAATAAGAGTAAATAAGGCTTCTACTTTTATTTGAAATTATCCCAAATTGAATGTAGTGGGCAACAACGTTTTTGCCTACTGATCGACCCTGCGTGCGCATTAAAATCAGTTAAAATAATGCATTACCACGCATTTTGAATTTAAAGGATAAAAAGGACAGAATTTTTGAGATTTTTTTTAATTAACTTTTCTTCACCATTTGCCTATATTACTTATTCTGAACCTTCTCTGCAAATTTGGCTGGTTATTGCAAAATAACCCTGTATATATGACTCTGAATGTAATTTATATTAATGTTAGCTTAGCCTCGACCGGGCCATACGAGTACTTATGATAAAGGCTAACTTCCAAAATGTATCGTACAGATTAGGCTCTTAAACGAAAATCTCTAATCAATTTCTTTTTAAGGATAATCATTTGTTGGTTATACAAATACTTAAACCGTGTGATGTTGGTGTAAGAATATCCACTTCCCCATATCATCCCGTGGGTGTCGTAAGATGGGCAGCAGCGTCTTCCTAATAACTATGAAAAACAAAAAAAACTATATTTGCCAATCCGCTTGCCAAGCGTGGGCATAGCATATAGCAACTAAATTATATTTTAACTGACAATCTCTTTGAATTATGTAAGTGTTAAACAAAATAAATAAATGATTTAATTACTCCCAGACCCATGTCGAATGAACGCGTTTACTTAACGGATGGTAAAAATTGACTAATATTCTTCGGCGGCTTGTAGTATGTTTTAAAGCTCGCTTTAAGATCTAGGCAACTTTGTCTGTGACTCCTCTAACATACAGTAGTTCAGCAGGGACACGCTCGACCGTGGCCGAATTCACTCAGTCACTGTGACGCAGGCGCGGGACCCAAAGCTTGCTGTGTTTGCAATACCTGCTTGACGTGTTGAAGCTCGGCGGCCAGATGTTTTCTGTCACAGATCCCTCGTGCTCGCTGAAACAAAGATTTTCCCACGGTAGCTAACTGTGATGAATGATGGTGGAATTTACCATTTAAATATTGGTTGGTATAGGTCTTTTTCCTATACACAGTGTGACCAATAGTGTCAACCAATAGGATGACTAAAACATCTAGGATAGCTAATTTTAGAGTTTATGGAGTTAAGATGGTCTAAAAATGCAGTTACTTTGTCAGATGATAAAATTGTGAAAGTGTCGTCTACGTACCGCTTGTAGAATCTTGGACTTACAGGAGGAGTAAGAAGGGTTTTCCCCTCATAATCCGTCAAGGATAGGTCAGCGACTATGGAAGATACAGATGAGCACATCGCCACACCGACGACACGCGATAAAATCCGTAAAAATAGTTTTGTTCAATATACCAAAGGTTTTAAATAGATTTTTTGGCTAAAGTTTTCAAAGGTCAAAGTTAAATTAAGGTTTTTATTTATGTATGTATTTGACTGTTCTTACTGTGAACGACTTACCTAACCTACCTCTAGTACCTGGTGTAGCGCATCTTTGATACATTTTTCTATGGACCTCTCCCTCTCCCAAGCCCTCTCAAAGTAGTCCACCAACACGCATCCGGGGTGAGCTCGTGATTTCCACTCTATAAACCAGATAGAAAATGGTATGATAAATAAATACTAAATATAAATAAAAAAAATGTGGATTTCTCTTGTTCGATGACGGTTTATAAATGAATGATCAAACACTGCAACTAAGCGACAATAATAATTATATCCAAAAATTAAATAAGTGTTAATTATATTTACAAAACTTAATATCTAGCTTAAGTGATCCCATAAAATTAACTTAATCCAAAGTAGAAGTAGGGGGCAGTGAAAATGTAAGTAATTCCTGATTGTACTTTCCTCTAAAGCGGAAGTTTCTGTTGAATAGACTTTTCAATTATGCAAAGCGTAGAGAAATTTATTCTTTAAAACATCGCTATGTTTTGGTATGGAACGGAAAATTCTTTCTGGTCTTTTGTTTCAGGGGTTGTTCAAATACAACAGACAAAGAATGATATATTTTTTACTTCTTAAAATGCATTTATAACTTTACTAGCTGTTACTCGCGGCTTCGCCCGCATGGTAACTGGGAAATGAACTATCCATTGCTTTTTGAATTGAAAGAAAACTGAGTTTTATAGATTTGTCAGAGATGCAGCCATTAAAAGGAAACTGAGCAAAATTTATTCGTCAGCCTATTTAAATGTTTTGAAACGCAGCGTATAGGAAAGCATGAAAATAGCTTGTTTATTCCAAATGGAAATGGGATATTTTTTTAATTAAAGGAAACTGAGCATAATTATCCGTCAGGGATGCAGACTTTTGAAAAGAAACTGAGCTAAATTGATTCGTCAGAGATGCAGTTTTCTGAATTGAAAGGAAACTGAGCAAAATAAAAGATCCGTCAGAGATGCAGCCTTTTGAGTTGAAAGGAAACTGAGATTAATAGGTCCGTCAGAGGTGCAGCATTTGGAATTGAAAAGAAACTGAGCTAAATAGCTAATTTTGAATTGAAAGGGAAGATCTGTGGGAATTCTGATTAATTGATTGTGGGAATTTTGGAAAACTAACTGAACACTATTTTAAGACGCTACTGTACACAATGTTATATGTTTTTCCATTCGGGGAAAGAATGTGGAGATTCTGGGCATTTGCCATACGTGAACATGCTACATACAGCTGACCATGAGAGAAGCACGGTTTTTCTAAGTTGACCCCGCTACCTGTAACGTTTGCCCTTGCGCTTTATTAATTGTCATTGCAAAACTGAGCTTAATAGGAACTGCAAACTTTGAATTGAAAAGGAAGATCTGTAGGAATTATAGGGATCCGTGGTATAATAACATTTTCACCTTTTCCTACGCCTGTCAAAATTGTAGCACTGATTATGTTCCGTCCAAGATGTGTCACACGCAGCCTTGTCCCATTACATAACCGAGGAGCATCTAAATTTCGCATTAGCATGACTGGGACGCCTAATTTTAATTGAAGCTATGAGGGCACACCTGACAACTCTAGAGAATTTAGAAACTCTAAGGATATGAAGTGCTCTGTTATGTGTCCATAACTGTGTCTACTGACAAATACTCTGTTATTTCTCCTGCTACTTCGCTTAATATATCTGAATTTATTTTGTTAACGCTCATTTTTGGTGCAAGAATCGCCCTTTCACATAACCATTTGTCTTCATGCATGTTGTTCGTTAAATCTGAATAAACGCTCGCAATTAATTCGGAATGACTCTGTACTAAATTACAAAATCTCGTCAATTTAACGCAGCCCTCAGCATCCGTTTCCAACCGCCCATCGCCATTTTTAATAGTGTGTCAGCATAGATTCCAGCATTGATATCATTATACAAATGCACTCTCATATTCGTAGTTAAACTGAATTTTGTCACCTTGTTCCATAAAATAGACGACTTGAGGCATGCTTTAATTTCATCTGCAGGTGTGCCCTTTGAATGACAGGTAAAGTTTGGCGAAAGTCACCAGCCAGTAAGACCACCATTCCTCCCATTACATCGGTATGCTGCGCAAATCCTGGAGCGTTCGATTTAGTGCTTCTACAGCTTTTTATGCGACATTGTACTTTCGTCCCACACTAAAAGTTTGCATTGTCGTAGCATTATACCTCGTGCACTATTTTGCTAAAGTTGCAGATCGGCGATTCTTCCTGGGCTAGATTAAGAGGAGTTTTAAAACAGAATGTGCAGTGCAGCTCCCGCTTAGCAGCGTGGCGGCTATACCGGAGGAAGCTACGGCCACAGCAATGTTTTTATCTTTCCGTACTTGCGCTAATAATAAATTTAACAAAAATGTCTTCCCAGTTCCTCCAGGGGCATCTAAAAAGAAAAGTGCACCATTTCCAGATTCAATTTGTCCTAATACTTTGTCAAAAACTCGTTTTTGTTCGGGAAGCAAGCGGGGTACAAATTCGGCTACTTGCTGCTGCAAAGCGGGTATATCGTAGTTTGTTTCACGTATAATTTCAGCACTTAGTTCATTTTCGGTTGTTCGCTGAGGGCTTATCATTCCAAAGTCGCTTAATTTTTTGCCTACCGTTGCCATTACTTTATCTTCAATTTTTCCAAGTGCTTCATTATAAATGTGTTCATTGTATGTCATGTTCACGTGTGTCTACTGTAACCTTCGCAAAATATCTTCCACCATGTAATCTTTATATTTGTCCCACAATTTATGTGCATTAGATAACCCGCAAGATGATATGAGAGTTGCATAAAGATCCCTAATTTTGGCTGGTGACTGGCACTGCACAGCTTCCTCCATGGGTTCATCCCAGTGATTATCGTTTTCTAAAAGATGTAGAGCTTCACATGCTTCTCTATAAGTTGCGCATTCCTGACCGTTGACAATTTTAAGGTCTTTATATCCTGTAGGACCCCAAACATGGTGCAGCAACAATCGTAAACAGAATCATTCAAAATTAGTTACATAGACGGTATACACACGACCAAGGGCATCTGATGACTTTACACCGGGCCAATTTGCAACAGGCGCGCATTGAATGCGGCGTTTCCACTCCTTCCTAGATGTGTTCCAAGTATAATAGCGGGGGACTTCAGAATATAACAACGTTTTTGCAAAGGGTCGGTTTGACAAAGTTGAAAGAAGGCTGTTAGTGTAGTTTTGGCGGTGATGCAATTCTTTCTTGAAATTTTCAGTGAAATATACACGCTCTCCATTTTCTAAGTGCACAGTAAGGTGAGTAACTGTTGTGCCTTTTGTGTAAAGGGAAGCCAAGGAGACGCCACGCTGCCTCGTTACTGCTGACATAACGCCCTGCTTGAAAGGTCTGTACTCCATTAACGGGATTTGCCTCACCTTCACTCCTGAGATTAAATATTGCTTGGTCGCTTCCTTTATTTATGTACTTACAGATATACTTGATTGCGCGGACAGAGCTACATGCTTCTACATTAATGTGGGCATTAAACATTTTACATAGAATGGGCGAACACGGGATAATCCAGCTGTTATCTAAGATTTCGAACGCTCCAGAGCGAGATTTGATTGTAACTTTCCTGCCACCATCTTCGGGAGCTCTGCGTCTGTATAAAGGGTAGCCATTGTCATTGTGCACTGTTTCTTTTAATAGCTGTTTAGGGAATTTCTTTGTACATTTTCCTTCTTTCATACATGGCGATATTGAATTTCGTGCTCTACATGGACCGTGAATCATATTTCGGACGATGGTATCATACAATTCTTTATCTTGCTCAGGATCCGCAATCTCGGCGCTTATTATGTCATCTATTTGGCTGGGTCGCAACTTCTCTTTAAGCCATATTAGAATGTGGGCATGCGGTAATCCTCTTTTTTGCCATTCAATTGAATACATGAAGCACTGCACCTCTCCGAAAATTTTCCCTTTGTTAATTATATACATTAATTTTTGTACTTTTAATCTAAATACTCTAGCAACTAAATCGTGCCTGTCAGTAATTTTTTGGCCACGCATTAGCTCCTCGGTTATTTCTTTCCATGTGGGATTGCAAGTAAAAGTAACAAAAAGTTTAGGTCTTCTGTAAGTTCGTACATAGGCGAATGCGTCTTGTGTGTACTCATGTACGTAGCGGGGACTGTTAACGAATGATGAGGGCAGAATTACCATTTTACCTAAATCTCTGGGGTTTACATTGGCGTCGCTAGAAACTACATCTTTAAATGTATATAATTCTCAACGCGCAGCTTTTTTTGATTTAAAGATATATAACGGAGATGTTCACTTTCTACCTTCACATACATGTCTACCAAAAATTTATGAAATAATTGTCTACACCGGCCTAAGAGGTTAAAATCATTTTCTCGCAACATCATATGATACGCATAAAAATCCATACATGATACTTTTTTGTTCGGAGTAGGCTCCTTTGTGACCGGGTTAATGAGTGGAATTTGAAAATGATAACCCTCTTGTCCTTTGCAATAAATCAATGGGTATTGCAGAGCGTCATAAAACTTGTGTGTATCGGCTACCCGTTGCAACGTATCATCACGTGCTCGCAAGAAAATTTGAATCTCGTGAAGAAAATTGATCACCACTAATTACGGCTGCTATTTCGTTTATCAAAGGTGCATTGTAGCACGTTTCATGCTCTCCTCGAGGGGTCCGATCTGCGTGAATGACGACTTTATAATCCTCTTCAGGTAGGTTTTCTAAAGCAGTTTTAAATGTTTTGACTAAAATGTTACGTTCATTCAAGAATCTTTGAATTTTGAACACTGTGTCTCTCTCAACTCCCTGGATAAATTAGCAGCGACGGTCTACCTCAATTTCTTCGTCACCCATAAAATATACTTGTAAAAATTTATGCTGTTCATTTTCAGCTGGAAAAAGTGAACCTATTCTATGATAAATTTGCCCTTGCACCGTAAATGTATGCGAAAATCCCGGCATTACTATTTCCCGGTCAACTCCGAAGGACGTCATTTTAAAGCATGAGTTATATTTCTGGATCCTGTTTAAAAAGCGCCGTGACTCATTAGCATCATATAAAAAGAGAGTTTTCAAAGGTTCTTCTGGTTCCCCAAGTAACGAAAGAGACACTTTGCCATTGGAACAGCACATGCCTGCGGTCTCATCTTTCCATTTTAAAGCGCTGCGAAATCGACACGCCTTGTCTATCAGTCCGATAACAACTAACCTGTGATTTTTTAATCAATCAACGGATCATAATTGAATGCTGCGTCATTAAAAACCTTTCTAAAACCTTTTCTTTGAAAATTTTGTCGACGTTCAACTTGGAGCTGTGCATTTGCATCTCTTCGCGCCTGTGTCTGTTCTGGTGTTTCAGATGCCTTTTATAGTATAGGGTGGCAAACGAGCACACAGTCCACCTGATGGTAAGTGGTTGCTGTGACCCATAGACATCTACATCTATCCTCAATAAAGAATCAAAATGCAGATGCGTCGTCACCCGTGAGGACTAAGATGGAATGCCTCTTTTCCAGTAAAATGGGTCTCCAGTTCTCTACACTCACCATACGAAACACAGCAGCGTTAAGCTGCTATTTTACGCTGGTATTCTGTGAGAGCGTGGTCCTTCCTCGGTCGAGCCGACCCATTCGTGCTACAACTATACTACTAATATAGCTGCAGCATGGCTCTATCACGTTAAAAAGCTGTAGATTGACGTACAGCTTGCTCAATGAGTCTGTGTTGAGTTTCATCAGGTGTTTCCGCGGCTCTTAAGGCGGCCTGACGTTCCGCTTGTTTGAATAGCCTTTGCTGACTTTGAGCAGGTGTTTCAGTAGCTCTTATAGTAGATTGGTGCTCTGCCTGTTCAAGACGCCTTTGCTGACTTTGATCAGGTGTTTCAGTAGCTCTTAAAGTAGCTTGACGCTCTGCCTGTTCAAGATGCCTTTGCTGACTTTGAGCAGGTATTTCAGTAGCTCTTAAAGTAGCTTGACGCTCTGCCTGTTCAAGACGCCTTCGCTGACTTTGAGAAGGTGTTTCAGAAGCTCTTAAAGTAGCATGACGCTCTGCCTGTTCAAGACGCCTTTCCTGACTTTGAGAAGGTGTTTTGGAAGCTCTTAAAGCAGCCTGACGCTCTGTCTGTTCAAGACGCCTTTGCTGACGTTGAGAAGGTGTCTCAGATGCTCTAAAAGCCGCCTGACGCTCTGCTTGTTCTTGCCTTCTCAGTTCAGCATCTTCTAAAGATTCTAGCGATCGAGCTAATCTTTTCGCTTGTTTTTGAGAAGATACTCTTGAAAGGCTGGACTTACGTTTGCGAGGCATTATGAAGTAAGAAAAAACCTATTTATAAAAAAACGTTAAAATACCTAAAAGGAATTAAATTTCCTTTTAAATATTTTTTTTAAAAGCTAATCCAAAATATCTAAAAGAAATAAATATTCCTTTTAAATATTTTTTAAAAAAAAAAACCAATTCAAGACACAACACGAATCCGAAAACGATAGCCAAAAAAAAATCGAATCAACTTAAACCAAATCACAAAACAAATCGCAGAAAACCGTAATCGAAAGCAGTAGTCAATATAAATATAACCAACGAAAAAAGTAAGTGTATAGGTACCGTATACACTATCTATATTAATATTCCTTTGAAATATTGTTAAACAACCTAAAACAACGAAAACCAATTCACGATTCTAAATAAACAAAATCCAAAATCAAAGCCAGAATCTAAATATGTATAAAGGAATACCAACCAAATCAACAAAACCGATCCAAGAAAATACACAAATCCGAAATGAAAGCCAATATAAATCCATTCAACCTTAACCAAATCACAAAGCAAATAACAAACAACCGAAATCGAAAGCAGGTAGTCGAATAAGCTACGAAATAGAAACAATTTAAGCGTATAGGTACCGTATGCACTATAAGTTGACGCGCGGCTCAACGGCGGGAGTTAAGTACATGTCAGGAAACATTTCGTTACCGCCTTTTAAAAACCTAGTAACGACATCTAGCGGAATCAATTTAAACTATGTATACGTTAGTTAATAAGAACTCTCAAAAAATATTTTTCTTATAATTTTGCACAATTTTTCTTATTGTAATACCGATTCATTCATAACCACATATAAGAACTGTATTCATTTCCCGTTCAATAAATATTACTAAGGCTTACTAATAACGCTTACTAAGAACTGTTTCTACCATTGTTAAGTAATAGTTAAGGGTGAAAGCGTGACAGGTGGTGATAGTATTTCTGATCCATACTTATAATCACGCCTGTAACCCTTGCGGGGAAGGCAGAGCATCAACGGATTACTTAATATCGTCTGCGAGGTTATCGCCTATTCTGTGAATTACGATGCACCAAAACGTTTGAAGAAAATCAGCTGGTGAATTTTATGTTTTTTATCGCTCTCTTCCCGGTCCTGCGTGGAAAAATACAGATCCATACATTTTTTATCTTAATTTTGGTAAAAAGACATAATAATCTAGATATTCTGACCTTCTGTGTTCGTCCATCGTACCGTCGTCCGTCTTGTAGAATCACGGTGGCGCCACCTAGCTGAATTTAATTTTGCAACATATTCGATTTTCCCACGGGAATGATATGTTTTTCCGCTGAATAAAGTAGCCTATGTCACTCTACAGCCACCGAACTATCCCCATACAAAAAATCATGCCATGCCGACGCTCTGTTGCGACGTGAAAGAAGGACAAACAAACAAACAAACAAACACACTTTCGCATTTATAATATTAGTATGGAGTATGGATGCCTTTTATAAAAGTATTCTAAATAAGTAATAAATAGTGCGTCAGGGTCAAAGCGCTCGCTATAAATTTCACGTACGCGAGTAACCCGGGTTCAATTTTAAGAACTGATTTACAATCTACTCGTAAACCAAAACATCGTGAGTAAAACCTGCAAGTCTGAAAAATCAAAAATAGAACATTTTAAATTGGACGAAAGCTACTATAATAAAGTATAGTAGCTTTCATTTTATAAAGGTATCGATGAGACATAGAACGATCAGTTCCGACATGATTTTTGCACGGTTAACCAAAGTACAGAGTAGTCCTTCGTCAGGCGTGAACAAAGCACATGAATAATGTAAAAGTTGGGTAGTTATAATGTAAAGGTTTGTTTATTTTATGTGGTAGAGCCACACTACAGATATATTATGGCTGTTGCACGAATAGGTCGGCTCGACCTGAGAATACTACGATCTCACAGAACAGAAACTTAAAACAGCAGCATATTCCTGTTTCTTAAAGTGAGTGTAGAACCGGAGACCCTTTTTACTGGAACCGTTCCATCTTAGTTTTTAAGGGATGACAACGCATCCACATTTTTATTCTTAATTGAGGATAAATGTAAAATGTCTATGGGCCACAGCATCCATTTTAACATCAGTTGGTTTGTGTGCTCCTTTGTCATTATTATTCTATAAAAATAATGCCTGTTTTCATGTATAACTGTGACCTTAGGTGGACTAATATAATGTAATATGTCCAATATACTATAATGGATGAAAAAGTCCGAACCTCTATCTCACAAGATGTATCTTTTAGGAATGACAATAGCGAGGTTGTATTTACCGTGGAGGCATTGTGGGCGTGGCTTTATAAGCGCCCTCCCCACGCAAAATCGTGAAGTTTGCAACATCTGTTCTTACCTCCTGACGTAATCGAATAACCTATTCTATGGATATCATTTAGTGCAATATAAGTCTTTACATTTCTTTAACGAGCCAACATCCAAACGTCTTTCTTAAACACAATATACGCAAAATAATTCACCACCTCCCTTCACTATCTACGTTTCGGTGACCTCTTTAAAATTGAGAACCGAGGGTTTTTGAGGTACAGGGTCAGGTTATAAAGACCAACAACTATCGAAGTGAGAACCGAGGGTTTTTGATGTACAAGATCAAGTTATAAAGACCAACAACTATTGGAGATACATACTAAAGGATACACACGTCGATATCTGTCGAGTTTGTTGCCATCCTGGTGAATCAATTAGACAAGTCATCTCCAGGTGTTCGGTGCTTTGTAACACTTGAGTATTTGTACTCGTACAGACACAATTATCTACCAGAAGCTCACTCTAAAGTATGATCGCGTGAGTCGGAAATACCTACCGTAATATTATTTATATCGTCGGAAACCATGCTCAAAAATGACCGTGCCAGGTTCTATTGGAATTGAGCCATCAGCACGTAATGGACTATTCATGCTAATAAGCCTGATGTAGTGGTGCTAGACTGGATAGAGTCAAGGATATATTTGATCGCCAAAACAGATGAGAAGACAAAATATCTGGACCTAGGTCACTAGGTGACCGAAATGTGGAGTGGAGCCGTCCGAAATCATTCATAGCCGTTTCGGCCTGTAATGGGACTATGTGCTGGACCGCTCCAGGCTAAAATGCAAAAGGTGGTGAACTTTAAAGATATATCAGCTTTTGCTAGTGATCATAAACTTTTTTTGATATGTCTATGTTAAACTAGCTTTACGCCTCGCGGTGTTACCCGCACCCACGTTATATGGTCCACAGTTATTATACGATCGCATAATACGGAGAGCTCAAGCTAACGCATGGAAACTATCTCATATTTCGGAATGATAATGATCACAGATTTTAAGTTAGACTAAGGATTTTTTAATAGTGAAAGCCACTCTAACAATCTGCCTTTGTACATTGTACATTGTGTACATTCACCCTCTTTCAATTAATTATTTTCTGTTACAGCTGTACGCCTGTGTAACTCCTTCACTCTTTGTATTCGCCGTGATCAATCCTTTATTCCTTCAAAAATCTACGGAAAGATTATTACTTGCATCTATTATAGTTCCCATCATTCTTCGTGATATCTAGTGTTTTTATTATTATTAAATTTTTTAAGTTAATTGTATAATTTATGTATACCTCGCTTCTAGCCATTTGTTGCGAGCAATTCTTTGCATTATAGGGTATCGCTTTGGAAGCGATTTCTTCCAAAGCGATAAGATCGCCTATTGTAGCTTTTTATTTATTTAATTTTGTTTTTGTTTCAATGTGTATTAGTGTACAATAAAGAATATATTGAATTCATTGAAAACCGCATCAAAATAGTTAAATAATCATAATAACTCTCATCCCCTATGTTACCGTCAGGGGTGGAGTATCCAAAAATACTTGAATACGTGTTACTAAGTTTCTAATCGAAAGCTTATTAAGGTACGTGAGGGTTATTATTTTTCACCATACAAATAAGAAATCGTTCTGTAAAATAAAAAGTGTCGTACAAACTATCACACCTTATTTCACCTTCATTGAATTTTTCAAATCCTATCTAAGTTAATGTCCACGTAATAAAAGAAAGCTATATTGTCACAATTTCATACTTCTACGTCCAGCGCTATGAGCTGTGCATCATATCAATATATTTTATATCCACAGCAAAACGTTAACTTTATTATTTTAATTGTCAAATTGTAAAATACATAAAGTAATTCTTCTTCATACAAATTTGAACATCAGGATTGTTTTGAAAAACTCAAAATATGATTTATTTATTTTATTTAGAGAGTACGTTCAGTAAGTACCGAGTTAATTGCCCCGTAATATAAAAAGTTTCATAGAAACTGTAACACCCTATTTCATCCTCTTAGGGGTTGAATTTTCCAAAATCAAAAAATGAAGAAAAATGAGAAATGAGTCAGTGACTCAGGATATTCTCTTTATATATATATATAATATTAGTTAGCTACGGCTTAAATTTACGATATTCCTGATTGAATAGTCACACGGCAGATTTCACAATCAACATGTGTGTAATTTATTTTTGAATCCCAATGGTGTAAGTATACACGACACAATTTCAAAAACACGAGAAATTATAAAATAGAAAATATTTGTTGCTGTGTAATATATAACATATGCATATATATATATAGTGCAGTGTAATAACCGTGTAGTGGCGGTGTAAGAATATCTCTTCAGCTCTGAACATTGCAACGCAGCACTCCAGTGACTACGTTACCAAAACTCACGCACACTTATGTTGCTGACTAATCTTAGCATATGATATAAATTTGTACGTGTATTAAATTGTATATATTGTAAAGATTTGTGAATAAAATCCTCTTTCAACGCTTGATGACGTCTTTGTTACTACCGCTGAGACTCCTGGTAAGACCTCCCTCTCACTGCGGCCAAGACACCTTTAGCCGTCAGAACCTCTGATCAGTCTTGTGAATCTGCTTGATTGGCAGTGAGGGAACCCCATCACCTAACCCTGACATCCTGTCTCTGTCCGTCTGTTACCTTTGGATGTCTGCACCATAAGACCTTAGGTCTCATGGTGCAGACATCCCGCATTTATTTTAATTATTTATGTATATTTATATGGTAGGGCTAGGATATTAGGGACTGCTAGGTAAAGGGAACTTACTTAGGGTCTGTAGTATCTAATACAATGAGTCTAATACCTACCATATTCATGTGCAACCAGGTGGTCGAGCTATCGAAGAGAAACTAGGTTAATATTTAAACAAACAATTACTTGACTGTGCATTATCGTCCTACGTAGCCTAACTTAAATAAATAAAAAATAAAAATATGACATTGTGGTCCTTCGATAAAAAATTAAAATGAAAACATGTCGGTAAATTTTAAAATTAAAATCTTTAAAATTTCTGTCAGGTGTAGGTTAGGGAAAGTTATACCAATCCCAATCTTTAAAATAAGAAGCTGTGGGCTACTGTACAAAAAAAAGGCAGTAGTTGACGGCATATTTAAGATTGGGGTAATTATTTAATGTGATCTGTTTCTGTTTCTATTTTCACCACGGCAGCGGATCGGGCACTGGCCTCCCACGAGCAGGTTTAACCAGTGTTTTGAGAAGTCTCATATGTCGTAGATAGATGAAGATGTAAGAGAATTATATTTTTTTTTATAGAATAAGGGTGACAAACGAGCACACAGTCCACCTGATGGTAAGTGGTTGCTGTGGCCCATAGACATCTACATCTATCTTCGTTTGCGAATTTAAATGCAGATGCGTTGTCAGCCGTGAGGACTAAGATAGAATGCCTCCTTTCCAGTAAAAAAGGTCTCCGGTTCTCTACACTCACCATACGAAACACAGCAGCATTAAGCTGCTATTTTACGCTGGTATTCTGTGAGAGCGTGGTCCTTCCCCGGTCGAGCCAACCCATTCGTGCTACAACTATACTATTAACATAGCTACAGCATGGCTCTACCACGTAAAAAATATAATAGAACGAAAAATATATATACTAGTATTTTTCGTTCGTTAGGAATTGTAGGGAATTTTAGGGAATAGTAGGAAGAAGACGCAAGACAACCTTAGACATTTCAACTGTGAACGAACTTATCAAGAGCCAGGAGTCTGATGGGGCTGAATTACAAAGGATTCATATAAACATCAAAAAGGATTCACATCCCAGTAAGACACAAAAATATATTGACGAAATGCATAGGCCAATTCAAGAAATTTGCGACAAAGCTATTCAAAACCACAGACTGTTGGGAGTACAACCAATTTTATCGCCTCAAACATATTATATGTAACATACATAACGACCAACTATTTAAAAATTATTTGACTAAAACTTATGACACCACTATAGAGCACTTAAATAAATGTGAACAACGGTTAAATTATGCAGAAAACTTATATGAACCGAAGACTATTAATCAAGGGCAAGCCGAATTAATTAATACACCAAAATTATTCCAACAAATATTCAAAATTAGTCAATTACAAAAGAAACTGGGAAACGTCAGTTTACATGAAAGCAAGCCCGTATGCCAATTACAAACAATTATTGAAAATTTACAAAAAACAATTGGTGAGAATTCGAAGACCCCGCATATGGACTTATTTATGGAAGAAAGGACTTTAGACTACGAATACTTCAAGGAAAATTATTTTGATAACCTACAAACCGACCTAGAACGAATCATAGAAAAGTTATATGTAAAAACATGCGTGAGTGTCGTGGAACACTCGGTTGGAACTGTCTGTCTTTCGTAGTATATTATTATTGATAAACGTAATATATTATTCATTAACACATACAAATAAATGAATTACTAGCGTCTATTAAAATGAAGCGTCATTTAAAAAATATTTCTTTCATAGCAAGATAAGAAAATGTGCGAGGGATGATATTATTCCATCTCCCTTCCTTAAAGCCGCAAAGGCCGTCTGCACTACATCAGAAGGGGTCGTGACGGAAAAATCTTACACTTTTTGTCGCCTAGCCCCTATCCGCCAAATCCGTACTGTCCGATAAGGAACTTCGTTCCAATAATAAGTAAGTCCTACAAAAGTGAAAACAGACCTCCCGTTTCAAAATTATCAACCATAACTATACCTATTTTTACTGGAACATACATGTCATGAAACTCTTTCTACGATTTATTTATTAAAATTATTCAAGAAGATTCCTCTCTTACGACAACCAAACAAATGCAGTATTTGCAAACTAACGTCACACGACGCAGTGAAATTAATAAAACATCTGGCAGTAAACGAGGTCAACTGCGACGCCTCACTAACGTTGCTGAAAAAGCGCTACAAAAATGAGCGATTAATTGTCAATGCATTTATCGACAAATTATTAGATCTCACAAAAATTACAACACCAAATTACGCAATGTTACGTGACATGCATGATATCTTCAACCAGAGCCATGAAGCATTAAAAAATCAAAATAATAAGGTTTCAAATTGGAGTGCCATACTGACAAGAATATTACTAGAAAATTGGATTAGGAAACTAATGCGAAGTATGAAAAACAACTAGAAAACCCAAATCAAGTTGAAGATTTCTCAAAAGTAATGCAATTTCTACAAAAAAAGATTTAAGAGCCTTGAATTATGCAGTGTGTCGTCAATTAAACCTATTAAACAAAATTAAATTCAGACGCTTCAATATGGAAACATTAACACATCATTACATCAAAAAAAGACAGGTATGACTCACACAAAAAAATCACATTTTCAAACTATAGCTCTTTAAGGTATGAGACTTGGCCAGAATATTCTTTTTGTCATTTTAAAAATAACTAAGAAGAGATTTTATGAAATTCCATTCACGAAGGGGATTGCGGGGGCGTTATAATGAAAGTAAAAAAAAAATTAATTGTTTCGCTAAAACTCGAAACTTAATGTTTCATTTATGTTATTATATAATTATAATATTCATGTATATGTGCTTGTTATATGTAGCAGTTGCAATAAGTACAGACATCCTGCATTTTTTGCAACTGCAACCGTTGCAACCATGGCAAATAACCCCCTATGAGGCAATCAAGGGGGTTATTTGCCTATGTGCATCTGTAGAATTTGATAAGCTGTAATGGTCCTAATATATCTATAGATATGTTAAATAATACAAAATATTATGTTAGCTGAAATTTTATATGCTGATTTATAATTTGCTCTGCGGTGAGCGTAGTAGACTCTTTGCCACAAAACCCTTTAGTCGTCATTAGTGGGTAGTAGTGAATCCGGATTCCACGTAGCCATGTCACTGGCACCCCTAGTATTTTTGAAAAGGCGGATACGCGAAGGAATCTCCTCTCCTTCCTACATGTATTCTATCTCCTTCCGCAATTTCTGCTTTACTTTAAAAGGTTAATTTGCAGACATAACCTCATTGAAGCTGTAAGAGCAACAAAACGAACAGAGCTAAAATCTCAAACGAAAGAAGAACAATGTTTTTTTCTCCAAAACTATGATTTCACACACTTCCTCTCTCTTATCCCCTTCTTTCTCCCCTCTCCGCGACGTAGCCGTTTCTAAAGTACTTCCGTAACATACTATTTTGATAAGATATAATAAAACTAATAACTTGCTGGTATGTTCAGTTTTTGATTTTCTAAGAAATTTCAGTGTCACCCTCGAATTGAAATTAAAAAACATCCTAATTACAATAGAGAAGATGGATGGGTGCTGCCGTCTACTTGGTATCCCATAATTTAAAAAAATTAAATCAAAACCCAAACATACCACTGCAAGACTTCAAGATACTCCAAGTTTGTTCTGCGTAGATTGGACCAAAAATTAATATTCAAAAACTGAAGGTAGTCGGGCTAACTACGACATCGGGATGTCAGACATCTCAGTCCCCGCCGTGACCGTGACGTGAAAAATAAGTAAATTAAACGCGATAAAATCCGTAAAAAAATCATTATTAAATGTGTAGTGTTAGCGTAAATATAAGAAACCATTAGCTTAGGTATATTTAAGGAAAAGTAATAGGTACTCCGTTTCAGCACCAAAACCCAAAAGTCAATATTTAATGAAAGTTTCAGATGATCCCACAAATATCCAACTTTTTCTCGTGGTTTGCTATTAGCAACAACGAGTAACACCAAATAATACAATCCAAAATTAATTTAATTAAGAAGATACTTGTGTAAATAAAGATCGTAATTTGTTTGCTTAATTATCTACTTAAATACGAGATATGACTTAGCGAATACTCACATATAATAATCCTTAATATAAATTTGTACTTACCTTTGCATTAGACAGTTCGTTCCAACAACAAATATAGCAAAGCCCTATTTAGTTTTCTCACTCAGGAGAGAAATATTCAGAAGCAATTAAATTACATCCGCTCGCCAACGGCGGGAGTTTTAATTAATCAAAACCTATTCACGCTGCGCACAGAAAATGATAAGTTTGTTTTTCTATTTATTATGAGATTTGAGATGATAATTATTTAAAAACTATTTTAAACTTAATTATAAATAAGAAGTATTTTATATTCGAAATCAGATGGTGATTACATAATATTACATGAAAACTAGCGGTATTGTTCAACGGAATATTCCAAATAATTACAGAAAAAAACATCAGAAAGCAACGATGAGCAAGATGGTTATACTAATCGACTTTGATTTTCTTCAAAATGTCCTTTTAAAAAAGAAACATAACTGCATGATTCCCGCGATTCACTACTAATTTGGTAGGCGACTATAAATGATGATGACGATATCTGGTCAAATGTGTTAGACAAATAATGTCCGCGACGTGTGCACGCGGTTCACGATCACTTTTTACATAAAGTTTTGTGAATCTTAGTTATGGACGCGAATATCTACTTTGAGGGACAAGTAGGTAAGCCGAAGAGTGTCCTCGGCTACTACTTTATAAGACTATTTTAAAATATATCAGTATCTTGAACCCCAGCATAAAGTTATTGGCGAATGCTCTAGGTGTAGGAACGTTATTAGTGAGATAATTAATAGAATCAGGCGTTACTTTGCGGAAATCCATTATATTAAAGTTGTAAATATTTACTTTGCAAATATCCGCTTAATAAAATAAAATGATGTGTCTTACCTAGTTTGACACATCTGCTGCGGCGAGTCTTATAAATAGCAGCTGTTTTTGGCTCGCCGCTCACTTAGCGGTCAGCCAACGTAGAGTTTACTACACCTGAAGATGTCTCGTGTAGAGGCGAAACACGTGTCGTATTTTCATCGGTGGTCTGTCTTTCCTAGTGTAGTGGTGGTAGGAGTAGTGGTGCTGGGATTGGTGGTGGCGAGGATAGTGCACGCAATTGAGGGAGGGCGGGAGGTGCTCTTCAAACTAGGTAAGGCACATCATTTTATTTTTTTAAGCGGATATTGGCAAAGTAAAGATTTACAAATTTAACATTATTAGTGTGAAAGTTGCGACCTTGGTTTTTGCCATTCTCGGCTTAATTTTGGAGAAGATTAATAGATGCGCAGATTTGAATTGGACCAGCGTGCTCGCTCAACTTCAATGATTGTTTTAGATAGAATAAGAGCGACAAACAAGTACACAGTCCACCTGATCGTAATGGGTGCTGTAGTCTATAGAAGTATACATCCATTCTTTACCGATTAAGAATCAAAACGCAGATGCAGATTACCAGTAAAAAGGGTCTCTGGTTGTCTACGCTTACCATATGAAACACAGCATCATTAAGCTGCTATATAACGCTAGTGTTATGTCAGAGCATGGTCCTTCTCCGGTCGAGCCGACCGATTCTTGATACAACCCTATTATAGATGCAGAGTGGCTCAACCACGTATAAAATGCAAATAGTATTCTAAATGGCAAGGCGGTAAGACCAGCAATCAAAAGGTTAGCACTACCAACAAGCGTCTCAAGTGAGTATTGTTTGAATACTTTGTGTAGCGGAGTATGTATCTGCTGTGTAAAACAAAAGGGAACGTACAAATGAGCAATAGTCCTGCACAGACACAAATATAAGTCAGAACCAATCAATAATTAAAAGATAATATGGAGACCATGTGGGAGAGCTGCCCTGCTGCCCGTTTCAGCCCGCTCCCCACATCAATCCAGCGCAGGCCCCGCGAGAAAAGGGGAGTGATTACGTTCCTGCACTACCTGTATACGATGAAGATTCCCAGGGGAGGGCGGATGTGAACAAGGATCTGCCACCCCATAGAAGTCAACACAATGCACAGAGTGATAATGGAGTCGCCAAAGAATCACCGTCAAATCGTCATGTGAGGGTAAAGTCGCCTAAATATAGATCGTCATCACAATATCGCCACGAGGGACGTAGAGCGCCATCGCCGTATTTTCATGATACTCGTACGTCATCGCCGCGTGTTGCTAAGTAGGGATAGAGTTAGGTTGCCCACCCTGAATAAAGGTAAAGAACGGGAAATCAAACGACTCGCTTAGAAAGCATGGTACGATTTAGACCAGCCGCCGCGAAACAAGCTCAGGGCTTACCTATTTTCATTGCATCGGCCGCGGAATGTTTATCGTTTCAAGCTGCAATGAAGGAATATAATGGCACTTTTCAAACCCCAGTAACTAAAGAGCTATAATAGGTTCAAGGGGCTACGGATCTAGGTATTAGAGGGACCAAGGCCAAATATGTATGTCGGGGGAGGGAAGGGGGGAGGGGGAGCTCGAATTGGTGTGTGTTTGGCTGAGGGCAGTACTCAAGCATGCCATAGTAGTAGCTATACATAGTACTATTCGCCCACATTTAATTTATTATCAACGGACTGCGTAGTACATTTAGATAGAAAAGCATAGATTGAACTTAAGGAGATCTGAGAATTTATTGTTAATTATTACTGAATGCTGGCTTGATAATCCCGTTTTCATTACGATGGTATGTTGTTACAAAATTCAATTTGATAAGCTTTTCAAAATCTTAAACACCGTTTTTCGGTGTAGGTATTTTCTGAAATATGAATATTTGAAATCTCAACTTATTTTAAGAAAATTATAAAGTTACTTTAAACGACAAGCAGCCGCGTCGTATTTCCTTTGCCCAAAGTTCTGTTAACCTTGTTATAGCCAAACGACTTGGAAATATGTATATTAATAAATATGTAAATAAACTACAATTTCGTTTTACATACTTTGCGTTCCTCTTCATATAAGTAAGCAAGTAGTAATTTTGTTTCGTGTCTGAATGTTTTGTTTTTTCATGAATCTGCGTTTACGAACCAGTCTGTACTAATTACTCTGCTAACAGAATTCTAGAAGGTAACGAGGTAATGTCTTTGTGTTTGCGTTAATTTTTAAGGTATACCGATATAACGCTAGGTAACAGCCGACAGCTGACGGTGTTGTCAATGACCTCATTACGTACGAGAGTGCTACTTTTAAATTTTCGTAGGTTGTATAATCTTTGTTAGCAATGACGCAACAAAAATATTATTTGAACCACAAATAGTATGAAATGGTACGGTGTTATATTTTAAGCAATGAAAGTTCAGGTACGTGGTGCGCAAAGATTATACGAAAGTGAGTCTTTAACGCGTTTGCAAAGGCGAGAAATTACGCACCTACCAATCGAAGAACAAATGGCAGCTAACAAAACTATTTAAGTGCAGTGCGTGATTATTTAAATAGTGAATATAAAGATAGGTAGGTGAATTTCGCGCAGAGGCTCTATACTATAGCCTGCAGTCACCGGATATTTCACCGTTTGACTTTTATCTGTGGAGTGAAATAAAGAGACGTGTTTACGTCAAAGAGGCCCAAAGATTAAAAATTTATATATTTATTTATTTATCAACAAGTTACAAATAACATCTTATAAACAAGCAACGACTTACCACTTACAAGATCTTACCACCTCACTATAACGTTACATATTTAAGTGAAGAATTTATACAAATCCAAATTTAAAAGAGGTAAACAAAAGTACATTGCGAGTTATGATAATATTGTTACAGAAAAGTTAATATTCTACCCTCCGTACTAGTTTGCACTGTATTACGGCAGGCGTAGTCATCTTCCTCAAGGGCAACAACAATTATCACGTCACTCAGTGTATAGTGTAAGCAAAACTATACGAAGTTTCATTTTATAATAATTTCCATATTTTTTTTATGCTACTAATAATAAAATTAATAGAAAATATAACCAAACAAGTTTGTTTAATTTCTAATATTGCTTATTGTATGCGTAGTATAAAATTTATTTTATAATATTGTATATTAGGTAAATACTTAAAATAACTAATTTGATATATATATATATATATATATATATGTAAAAAATCAAATGTACGCGCGCAAGCACCTGTGTGTGTGTGTGTGTGTGTGTGTGTGTGTGTGTGTGTGTGTGTTTGTGTGCGTGTATGTGAAAGAAATTAAAAAGAAGATGAAAAACGTTACTTTGTTATCTGTAAAGATAATAATAATATTATTTTATATCTAATCATTATATCTTATCTTACTACAGTTAGTAAGTGCTCGGTTTGTGTATAATTAAACTGTCGAAGAAAATTATCAATTTTATTTTTTAAAGTAAATCGCAATAGTGTGGAAATATTAATCTTTTTATTAATTTTGTTATATAAGAATGGTCCGAAAAAATTTGAAAAACGTCTAAATTGGAGTATCATACATGATACCTTGGCTCCTTTTATCAGTGATTTTTAAGTTATGTGGGATTTTATGCTGATTAAAAATAATAGACCTAATAAAAATTTGACGAACTGTGAATAAAGAGAGCTCTTTGTATAATTTATTTGAAGGATACCGATAGTTTTTGAATAATATCACTTTCAGAACAGCCCTTTGCGACCTCTCAACTTTTAAGAGTAATAGTTTTGAAGCAACACCCCATGAGAGTATTCCATACGATATAATTGATTGACAAAGACAGAATTATACATTTTTAATAGTTTTCATGTCACCTACATGTCTAATGTTTTTAAAAACGTATAATAGTTTATACACACGTCTAACAACTTCTTCAATTTGACAATCCCATTTCAGATGCTGATGTATGACCATGCCAAGATATTTTAGTTTTGAAACAGATGATAGTTCATAACAGCTGCATGAAGTAACGTTTTTACAAGAATGAGCTTTAATTGTAAAACATTTTTTATTGGTTGTGTACGATTTGTTATACTAAATGTCATATATTTAGTCTTGGTATAGTTCAAGGTTAAGATATTATGGTCAAGCCATTCCAATGTTTTGGAGAAACTGTACTTCATCCCAAGAATTTCCATTAAAAACAACAACAGTACTACTGTAAAAGTGATAACTTGTGCATTCTTTAGCTCAATTTTACACAGTCCACCAATATAAATCAAAAATAACGTCGGGCCAAGTACACTGCCTTGAGGAAATCCATGGGTGACAATTTATTCTTCACTTTAAATATTTCCAATTTTCACTGATTGAGTTCTATTTTGAAGTTACTTGGTAAGTAATTTTAATGGAATCCCTCTGATACCAATATCCTCCATCTTTTTAGAAGCAATGTTATAGAGACAGTATCGAACGATTTCGTAAGGTCTAAAAATATTCCCACACATTTTTGTGATGAATCACAAGAAGCAACAATATGTTGAACTAAATATTCTATAGCGTCTGAAGTAGATCGATTTTTTCTAAAGCCGTATTGATTTGTTGATAACAATTTATATTTTTCCAAAAAGTTTAAAAGGCGGACATTTATTACCTTTTCTAAAATTTTTGCTAAAGTGGGCAATAACGAAATAGGTCTGTAATTACTGATACTGCCTCTATCCCCGGATTTATATACAGGTACAATTAAAGACTTTTTAAGGACACTGGGAAATATTCCTGCTTCCATACAAATATTACAAAGGTGAGCTATATGGGAAGATAAAATGTCAAGAGATTTTTTCAAAAAAATATTGCTGTTATACCATCCCAGCCACATGAAGAGCTATTTTTTAGAAATAGAAAAATATTCTTAATCTCGTTTTCATCGGTTAGTGTTAATACAAAAGAGTTACTTGTAACGTTACTATTTTTATGCATATTACTTATTATATCCTCGGTCAAATTTAATTTATCAAGTATTGACGAGGCTAGTGATCGACCTATATTGACGAAATATTTATTTATACAATTTGCCGATTTCAAGGGACTTGAGTTTAAACATGAAATATCACTGTGTGATTTATTTATTCGTTCTATATTGCAAATTTTCTTTACAGTTTTCCACGTCTTTTTCATGTCATTTTTATTTCTCGCTATTTCTTCTTTTTCATACTCTTTTTCAATTTCTTTAAAAGCTTATTGCAATAATTACGGTATCGGGTATAAGATACACGCAATATATTATCATTTGGATATTTTTTTGTTTTAAGATGAAGTTTATTCCTGAATCTAATGCACCGAAGTAGACCTGGTGTTATCCAGGGCTTAATATTAAATTTTCTATTTGATACAGTGTACGTGATAGTGTGTTTCATTACAATTTTTGAGAGTTGTAGTAAAAAGTTAGATGCAAATCTTCCATCGCGTAACAACTTGGAGGTCTATAAATGCCAACAATTGCTATCTCAGATCCTAATTGAATAAGTAAGCAATTTGCATTATCAATATCAGGATCAGTAACTTTTACATTTTTGAGAGATGACGTAACATACACCACTACTCCACCATTTTGATTTATTGTCTTTGTTGTTGTAAATAATGTATAATTTGAAAGATTCGGTAAAATACTTAACGGTTTTAAGCATCATTCGGCCAGAATTATAATGTCAAAAGTAATATTGATTTGAGACAATAATATTTCAAAATAACAAAAATAATGGGTTAGACTTCTTATAATTTGGGTAATGATGTTTAATGACTGCTTAGATACATTCAAATATTGTCTGCATTCACCTGGGTCTGCAACTAAAAATGCCTTTCCGACATTGATATCGTTATCAATGTCAGGAAATATTTCGAAACAGTTAGCCATTTTCAAAGTGTTTTTTAATTATTAGTTTCAGTATGGAGTAGGCTTTCACAGACGAAAACCCAGGCGTTATAAATTTATAATATTTTGAGCGTATCTGTTATATAATTTACTTGTTTAGTGTACAAGATTGTTTTGTTAAAGTGTGTAGAAATATAGTGTGTATAATAAAATAAAAACTTAAATACCATGCTGTTTGTTAAACTTATTCTTACATAATTTACCAAATTTTTGTAGCTATGGAATAGTTAGTCTTTTTGATTGGTATTCTTTTCACAAAGTGAATTTATTTGCTCAACTGTCTTCACTGTAATAGCTGGTTCATTTTCCTTTTTACGTAACATGATTCTGCCCTTAACAATCCAACAATACTTAAAATCACCTTGGTTCTTTAACTTACGGGCTAGAAAAAATAATTTTCTTGCCTTTGGTATAAGGTATTCAGAGATATAGACAGGTTCTTTCATTCCTTCTATGCCTAGCATGGTTAAGTTTAGCTTTTCTTTATTAATTATATTGTAATTTCTAACTTCTTCAAGAACTTGTCTTCCTTTAGTTTGATCAGAATATTCAACAATAATGGTATTTATTTCTTTCTTTTTAATTTTAAAAACCTGTTTAATGTCCTGAGAGTCAATTTTTACATTTAGTGTGGCATGAAAATTTTGGACTGTGTTTTGAATATCTCCTTTGTAATATTTCGGTATATTATTTATTTCTATCAAATTAAGAAAATATGCTCGTTTATACAGAAAGAGAAATGGGTTTTATTTTGAGGTACCAATAAATTAGTTATTGGGACTACTTGGGTAATTTACTTGTAAGTAATTTTTTTTAATAAGCAATAATAATGACAGTCATCTGTTACGTCGCTGATATGCAAAAATATTTTTCAAGTGGAAACTTCTTTAGCATCGTTGTGATTTGAAACTCAATGAAACGAAAAAGCGACACTAAAAAGAGACAAATACATAAATCGAGAAAGAGGGAATGACATAGAATCTATACTAATATAATAAAGCGAAAGAGGTTTTTGATTGTTTAAACACGCTAATCTCTGGAACTACTAGTCCAATTTGATAAATTATTTTTATCTATGATAGCCAGATTTACCAGGAATAGTTGTAGGCTAACTGGTATTAGGCTACACCCCTGAGCTAGCCTAAAATATTGATTTTTGTTAAGCAAGTCGGAAGGAAAAGCGCTTCCAAACTGCTTATTCCGCGTGCGCTGGCGTGATGGTTAGTGGTTTCCTATATCTAAAAAAAATTCCGTGAATGCCTATTTTTTATACATAAGCCACAATAAGGTATTTTGTGACAAAAATATTGAAAATTAAAAAGTGATTTATGAGCGTTATTATTAGGCATATGATGTTAATCGAACGAAAGTTACTTCATCATCATGACAATTATATGACGATAAACTTAGCTCTTTATAGCATGTTATTTGGACGCTTTGTTTAAGAGATAATGAAAAATTAAAATAATTCAACACTCAGCCCGGCGCGCGAACGACGTCTAGCCAGCCGAAGAGCACCGAGAGCGCAGCTCAGAGCGTGATATACACGGGTGATACGGCGGAGAAGAGCTAGTTCAATATAAAGTATTTCCTGTTATCTCGGTATCCTCTGTGTGCGGTGCTTTAAAGATGGTTGATATAATTTTTAACTGTTAAAAAAATATTATAAGTTTATTATCAAATAAATAAAATGTATTATATTGAATTAAATTATCATATCCAAACCATTTTTAACAATCCACGATTTTATATCTTACCGATTTAGTGTCTATTTTACAGACCACCTTGAGAGTCAATCAATTTTTGTTCTATAAAATTATTTTACATACTCGTATAAAATGAAGTAGAAGTTGCTTTGTAAGCAATTTAAGTCAAAAGAAAATATTCTTATGATTTAATACACTAAAATTTAGGTTCTACGTGTTTTAGACAAGGATTACGCGTTTTAATAAGGATTGTAACATTTATTTGCTATAAAATTAAACTTTTATCTTATATTTTATGCCGCACTTGTGGTTGAAAATTATCAAATTAAATAAATCATTTGCTGTGAAATGTTTTTGTTTTATATTTCATTTCATTTGAAGGTTTCACTTCTAACGCGTGTGAACTGCACAGATGTTTTTTTTTTTTAACTTTATTTATTATGACGATCCTAAGTCCGTAAAATGTACGAGGGGAAAATTGGAATGATAAAAACTTTGTGAATTGAATCGCACACATAGGAGCGCGGTAGTGTAGTTGTTGCCCATAAATCACATTCACATTTTATTTTGGATAACTTCAAATAAAAGTAGAAGCCTTGTTTACTCGCATTTTCAAAAACTGCAAAAACGGTGTAGCATTATTTGTATATTTGAAGTTGTATATTAAATTTAGATACAATGAGAAACATAACCCTTCAGACTGGTAGGGAATGCTATAATGCTTAATGCATTATGGCATTCCCTAACAGTCAGCTCTTTTTTTAAGTATTATTATTAAAAGATTTTGTTTCACTTGAAAATTGTTTCATTTCTAAAAATAAAATTGAGGGGAATTTGTGGGGAATATGTTGAAGTTTTGTCCCTAAATTGGGGAATTTGACATAGATTTTCGGAGAATTTCACAAATTTGTGTTGGCAACGCTACACATGTTGGACCGAAATTTACATACTAAGATTTGCAGGCGACATAAGAATTAGAGGCGGCAATCACAATAAAACTTGCAAGAAATTTTTAATAGTTTTGACATACCTCTTTTTAAATTCAAAGTATTGGACGGATTCAAAACAGAAAGTCAATTAAAATAAAGTAAAAGAATATTTTTTAGATCAATTCTGATAGATTAATTAACTGTCGATCATAATTGCAATTGATTTTAACTATTAAATTATTCAGTACCATTTCATTTCTATTTTCTTGTACAAATTCAAAGATAACGATGAAATAGTGTTTATAATTTTGTGAGTACCCAATTAGGTACGTTAATTAATTTCAATATTATTTTTGTAGTAACGAACTGCTTGTTGAGTCAGGGTACAATTTGTCTACAAGATCTAATTGTATTAAAAAATGACAACTATAACTTCTCAATTCAATATTATGACTGGTCGTAGGGATAACTAAACTTATAAAATGAAAGTTGGCAATGTCGTAACGGTTTAACGATCTATGGAAATGATCAAAGTGCTTACCGCAAGGACGTTAGGACGCACGCACTTAGCGGTAGACATTTGTTTTGGGTTTTTTGATTATTAATTGATTATTAAGTTTAGTTTTTGAGACAGTTCCGTGTTGACTATCACGTGCGTGTGAGCAGCAGTTCAATCGTCTTGTTTATTAAATTTTTGTTGTTATTACTTGTTGTTATTATTCTAGTTGGTACGTTTTTTGTTTCTTGTTTTGTTTTAATAATGCCTAACGCGTACGTTTATAATACTCGTGAGAATACGGCAATATGTTAATGTGCCTTGGAGAAGCTCGCGGGAATGCTTCGCGTGCATTACGAATTAACCGAGAGAAATTCCACCCGACCGCTCGACACCCAGCTGACTCTCGTCTGATAACAGCAGCATTTCAGCAAGTGTTAGAAAATCGGCCCATTGCTCCGGTAGCGGCAGGAGGTGGAAGTCAAGTGGCTGTTCACTCCGAGGAGCGCATTTTAGATGTAGTTCGCTGGAATCCGAACCTAGGTACACCAAGTATCGCTAAATTGTTAAGGCGTCGGTATGAAACAAGTGTGTCACACTGGACAGTTTACAAGGTGTTAAAGCGTAACGGACAGCGATACCTTAACTTCATAAATAAACAGTTGATTGACATTTTAGACGACCTATCGTTGGCTGAATATCGCCGCACATGGTTCCAGCGTGATAGTGGACCTCCACATGTCGTGAGGTTCGTCCGTGAGCGCCTCACCGAGCTTGACCACATGCTTGGCCACCTCGCTCTCCAGATCTGACACCGTTAGACTTCTTTCTGTGGGGGTATGTGAAAGAAAGGAGTTTTAATCGTGAGTGTGATAGTGCTGACAAAATGCGCCAAATAATCTTGGAATTTTTCGACAAACTACGTGCGGACTGTGTCGAAGACCCCACGATGATGCCCCGCCTGGATGAGGAGATGCAACGCCGAGTCCAAATCTGCCTCGAAATTAATGGGGCACAATTTGAGCCGCATCTCATAAGGCCACGGAGGATTTAGATCGGTAAGCTGTTTTATACCTAATTTTTTAAATAACTTAGTACTGAACTTAACTGAATAGGTACATTACTGAATACATCAGAATAATAAACATACCTACACGATGGATAAAAAAGCATGACTCCATACTTGTTAATATTTCATTTACGTAAATTTTTTATTAGCGGGGAATCGAACCAGGTATTTGGTTTATTTAACCTGTGAATTCGAATTAAAGTGGATAGGTGGAGACAAGCACAGTGGCAAAATATTAGGTTAAGTAGATAAGTTAGGTATTTAGACAAGTGTTGTAAATTATTAGGTATTGGTACGGTCGCTAGCTGCGGGCCGAGGAAATTTGGCTTCCGCGCGAGTATTGATCATATTATCAGCTGATTTATTCATTTCAAATTCCACTGCTAATTTTATGTTTAAGGATTTTCATGATTTTTTTTATGAAACTATCGTTTCATTTAGCTGTTTTAACATGATGGAGCGTGAATAAAGCTAATAAAACGTTGTGAAAAGATGTTTTTTTTTCATCGGAATCGATTTTCTTTCTGACCCATCATCAAAGGTATCGTTAGTATTATCGCCTGCCTTCGTTTTCGGGAGCGTTTCACAAATGCTATGTAATATCCATAGTAACCCCTAAAAAAATTGAAATTTAATAGTCATATTTCCCACATGTGTCAAAAATCAATAAATATTTATAAACTACTAGCTCATGCAGCAAAAATTTCATGGGGGCTTAAACCCGAGGTGATCAGAACGATTTACGTGTCAGTTATTGAACCGGTTATAATGTATGCCGCAAGCGTTTTGGCACCAGCAGTCCACAAAATTGCAAACATAAACCAGCTAAACGCAGTGCAGAGAGGATTTGCACAAAACATTTGTAAATCATATCGCACAGTCTCACTAAACGCAACTTTGATACTCTCAGGAATACTACCTTTAGATCTAAGGTTACGCGAAGCTGCATATTTGTATGAAGCAAAACGCGGTAAACCATATGATAATCTACTTAAAGACAGAGAAATTGAAGAAAAAGTAAGTTTTTTGGAAATCCAGCGTGCGTAGAAGAAATTGCCTTTGACATAATAGAGAATACAACATCAGAAAAATTAGTGGAACAAAATACAAATAGCATACAAGTATTCACCGATGGAAGTAAAATTGAGGGCAAGGTAGGAGCTGCAATCTCTATTTGGAGAAATAAACAAGAAATTATAAAAAAATCAAATTAGAATCATTCTGCACTGTCTTTCAGGCTGAACTGTACGCAATGCATCAAGCTATTCAAAAAGCAAAGAATTACCAAAGTACTTACATATACAGTTATTCAAGATCTGCACTGGAACTTGTCAAAACTCAATCAGCATATCAACCATTGGCTTCCGAAATTAGGCAAGATATCGTTAAATTAAGAAGTCAAAAGAGGAGGATAGGGCTGTATTGGGTTGTAGTGGGTACCAATTTTATAGAGTTATAACTCGGCAAAGGTTGGAGATAGTTTGGTGGTGCTCGAACAAATGTTGCAGGGAACACCAATGGTGAACTGCTGGCAAAATAAATTCAAGATGGCTGATCTAAGTTGGTGATCAAAAACTTAGTTGCTCCAATCGGCCTGTTGCTTTATTATCCCGGGGTTTTTGGAATCCCTGATTACGGTTTTGGGGTCGAATTGTTCGAGTAAAATTTCACAACCAAATTTTAAAAATACGCTTAGCTAAGTGACGTCATTGTAATCCAATATGGCGGAGCGACCAAGATGGCGGACTAGTTATTTTTTATACACTCCCATAATGTGGGTATTATATGAAAGGGTTTTCTGGGAAGAATATGAAAAATAAAATGACGTCACTCTAAATCCAATATGGTGGAGTCCCAAAGATGGCGGACTATGTTTTTTATTCATCTCCATGATATTGATATCAAATGAACATATGGATTCAAATGATGATAACTAGATGACTTTGTTCGCTGAAAAAATAGGAATAAAATGACGTCCGCATTCAGTTCTTCGAGGAGATGGTGTACTACTGCCCGGCTAAACGGTAAGAATAAGCGGGATCGTGTCTTATCTAACTCAGCAAAGGTTAGGGATAGTTTTGTGGTGCTCAAACAAATGTTGTAAGGACTGACAGGGGTCAATTACTGACGATAAAAAATTCAATATGGCGAATCTAAGATGGCGATCAAAAAACCAACAATGACGCTTTGAATGAAATGAACAGACTTTGAAACCTTTGAAATACCTGAAAAATAAAAAAATAAATTAATAGCAAAAAAAATCATTTTTAAAAACAAGCTTTTATATTAATGCTAAAAAGAAGAAAATAAACTTTTCATTTAATCAAATCCATCAATTTATTATATTACACAATGTACATGATATAAAAGCTTGTCGGTTGTGGGTTCCACCACCATCAATCGAAAACTACCTCTTATGAGGACCGCGGCTCGAATTGGGAGTTGAATTTTCTTGCCACCACCACAAGTTAACTATTATGCATATTGTATAGGTTAACGCTTAAAAATTACTTTTATACTAACACAATTTATCACATGTGGGATAAAGCTTATGACTACATACCACTGCCGTATTACGCATATTTGTTCGCTTGTATTACTCACGTTTTGTGCAATGAATATTCAAGCGTTGATATCGTGACGAAGCATAATTATATTGCGGTTATATTTTCAGCTACATGAAAATTTATTGTGTAGATTTTGTAGCTACATGTCGATGTCATAAAATAATAATAATTTCGTGGCGTCTACAATTTAACTTATTTTAATACATATGTTACGGCAAAAGCCGAAGTTCTAGCCGGCTAGAACTAGGTGCGGCCAGCAGTAGTTGTTTAAATTTAGGTGTACTGTTAAATTTGTAAAAATACGGAAAACGTATCAAGAAATATCAGCAACGGTCACTCCAACTGCACCTGAACTGTTGAAAACTGAATTTTATATGATACACCTAAGTTTACCCTTACGTGATCATGGCCTGTTCCAAGTTCCCAGCCATGTCAGAGGCATGGGCCGGCAACCCTTATCCAGACACAATGAAGACGCCATATTGGACTAATTCCAATGACACCCGAGAAGGAGCACCCGGCAAGCCGCTCGTCGGTTTGGAGTAAGCCAGTATGTGGTATGGAAGCTACTTTATTCAATGAATATGCATCGATACCATTTCTCACGCGTGCAAGCTTTGCATGCGCCGGACCCTGGACCACGCAAAGAGGTTTGATTGTTGACTGCAAGAACATGCGCAGACTAATATTTTGTGGAGCGATGAGTCGATATTTACCCACGTTGGAATTTACAACGTACACAATGAGCACTGGTGGAGTTTCCAAAACTCACACAAAATCAAAGAACATAGGTCGCGGTGGACCTGTGAATTGGCCGACGAGATCACCAGACCTAACACCTCTAGACTTTTATTTGTGAGCCGAACTAAAACCTTTAGTGTACACAGAACAAGCACGAAGTATTAGTGATTTAAAGCAGCGCATAATAGACGCATTTAATGTGATAAATAGTGATAGACACGCTTAAAAGTGTAACAAACAATTTACAAAGACGTTCTAGTTTGTGTTTAGAAAGAAACGGTGGACATTTTGTATAATTACTGCGATCGCTTAATATGTATTTTTTTAAATAACAATAATGTAGTATAATTTTGTAAATATCAATCAGTGTAGTACGTAAATAAGTTGATTTCCATCTTTTAAATGCGCCTAAGATGTTGCAATATACGGTAGGGGTAAACATTATTATTATAAACTGTTTATAAATTCATTGTAGCGTTTACAACTTTCATTAACTAGTGATCGTAGCCTACGCCGTTTAATATCACCTATTTTTAGTTTTACGCAAATGCGGTAGGACGAATTGTTTTGTGTATTTTTTTGGATATTCGGAAATTTTGCCTATCAGCTATATTTTACAAATACTTTCGAGGATAGTTTCTATTCCACTTATACAAAACACCATTTAATTTTCCAGGCGGTAAAAAAGTCACCCAGTATATAAGAATATTGAATTATACAAATACTTTTGAAAGAAAGGCGATAAACGAAAAATTTTTTTTTGTATGGAGAATTGGCCCACCACAAATAGGGGCTTAACTTAATGAATTATATGTCGATTTATTCCTTATAGTCTATAGACTACAAAAGTAATATTATTTTTGCCGCATCTAACGGGAATATTGAGAAATTAACAATTAAAATACGAAAATCACAATAAACTAAAAACAAACTAAAAGCGATTGTCCAGTAGTTTTCGTCGTATTATAAGTTTAAATAGTGTACTGTTTAATAATTAATAGTATAAAACAAAGTTGTAGGTACATTCAGCATTTATAGATAGTTTAAAATTGATAGAAAATCCTTTTAGTGGTTCAGGTAAAATATAGTGCACAGACAGACAGAACATTTTCAACTAAAAGCGATAAGACTGCTGTCTTTAATAATCATAAATTGTGTCTTCATATTTCTTTTATAATTTTGTTATCTCTAGATAATCAAATAAAGAAGTAGTTATTATGGTTTTGCAAACAATACTATTTAACTAAGTACAAGTAACCTGACTTTTTATTTTCACTGGTTTTATATAGGATAAAAAAATAATTTTAGTAGGTACCTTTTAGTAGATGACAAAATAATATCCCTTTACGCAGAGATAACAACAGCTTTTTTGGTATGCTTTTAAAATTGAAAAACCACATAGAATACAAATATTGCTGTACCCATATACTTTTATGTAATGAGTAATATAAATAAGTACTTTCTTGCAATTTCATTATGCAGTTTTTATAACTGGATTTACTGGAACTGGATTTATCTGAAAAAATTTAATATATTTCTAAAGACAAAATGGATTAAAAGTATTTACCTCGCGAGAAATCCACATACAAGTTGGTGCTTGGCGCACATTTGCAGTTTGCACCTAAGTGACTATTTGGAGGGTATGCTTTGTATATAAGTGAAAAGTTGTGATTTGAATAAAATTTTTCGGTTTCTAGTATATATGTTACGGCTAAAAGCCGAAGTGCGGTTAAACCTAGTTCTAACCGGCTAGAACGAGGTGTGGCAGTAATTGGTTAAATTTAGGTGTACTGTTAAATTTCTAAAAACACGGATATACGTATTAAGTAATTTTAGCGACAGTAGGTTAAGGTGTCAGTCTTAGGAACAGACAGAAGGTAATGTCTGTCTGTAATGGCTCTTGGGCCACCCCAAATCGCAGACATTTATCTTTATAAATTATATATGATACACCTAAGTTTAACCAACCGCAATAGACTGCACCTAGTATTAGCCGGCTAAATCTAGGTGTATCCGCACTTCAGCTTTTAGCCGTAACATATAGACAAAACGACGCCTCAGTGTCTGTTCTTTAATTTTTGGACATTTTTAACTCTTTATTTAATTCCTTTACTTTTAGGAATATACGCAATTTTTTTACCCATTTTAATCTAATTAATAAAAAATAGCTAATATTTCAAAAAGAAACGTTAATCTCTACACTTTTCTAACAAATTAACTTAACTAAATATTATATGTTGAAGTTTATAGTAACGAAGTAAACAGTATTGTTTGAGTTATCGAGGAATGCACTTTGAAGTTTGCACTTTTGTTTGAGTATTGTTGTTCTTATATGATAAATAGTCATGTTTGAAAATGTTGCGATTAATCGAAAATCAATCTTGTAATGCTTGATTTAATAAAGAATCGATTATAGTATGTTAGATTTGAATCGAATCGGAGATCGATTTTTTTAAAGTGAATCCATATGCCTACTCCGATGTCATTGACAAAGTAGCGCTTTGTTCCATGGTCACTTTGAACCATCTTATATGTTGTTACCCAACACTTTTAGAAATAGGTTTAAACACAAAGCTCTCAGTGGTATCTCTTTTTAGTAAAAAAATAATATATAAAATAATATATATATCAAATATACATATATATATATATATATATATATATATATATATATATATATATATATATATATATATATATATATATATATAAATGTATGTATGTATTTAATAAGTTATATTTGTAAAGAAATATTTTTCTTTTTGTACAAACTGCAAAAATGATTCATTGCATGCATTTTTCCCCATAGTACATTAACCAGGATACGAATATCAAAACACCTAATTTTTTTTTCATATTACATTATTCCCGTTAGATATTCATAAAATCTGAAGGCTATTTACTATAGTTATTGGTTTCTTTTTTTATGTGTTAAAACCATTAAGTTACGGTAAAATTTCTAGTGGGCCCAAAAGCGATTGACTCCATTATCCAGCACACATGCTACAGAAAAATAATGAGCAAATAAAATATATAACCACAAAAATAAATATACCTAGTCAATTTTTTTTATTATAAGGTATATGTGTGCGAGTCTCTTTAATTCCGTCCTCCATGGTGGCACTACTCCGGAGGCGTGGAGCAGAAGTGCGGTGGTCTTGTTCTTCAAGAAAGGCGACAACGCTCTCTTGAAGAACTACAGACCGATTTCCCTTCTGAGCCGCGTCTACGTGCTGTTTTCGAGAGTCATTACGAATCGTCTCGCACGCAGACTCGACGACTTCCAGCCTCCCGAACAAGCTGGTTTCCGAAAAGGCTTTAGCACCATAGACCACATACATACCCTTCGGCAAATTGTACAGAAGTCCGAGGAGCAATTTGCCATTATGTCTGGCGTATGTGGACTATGAGAAAGCCTTTGATTCCGTCGAAATTTGGGCGGTGCTGCAGTCCCTTCAGCGGTGCCAGGTTGACTGTCGGTATATCGAAGTGCTGAAGTACTTGTACAGTAGGGCTACGATGGCTATCCGAGTACAGAACCAGAGTACGAAACCTATCCAACTGCAGAGAGGTGTAAGACAGGGTGACGTTATATCCCCGAAACTCTTCACCGCTGCATTGGAAGACGTTTTCAAGCTTCTGGACTGGAAAGGATACGGTATTAACATCAATGGCGAGTACATCACATCCTATGCCGGTAGTTGTTGGGAGCACTAAGCTCGAAGTTGTTGACGAGTATGTTTACCTGGGACAAATAGTCTGACTAGGTAAGTCCAACTTCGACCGAGAGGTCAATCGACGGATTCAACTCGGCTGGGCAGCGTTCGGGAAATTACGGCACATCTTCTCGTCAGGTATACCTCAAAACTTGAAAACGAGGCTGTACAACCAGTGCGTGTTGCCAGTGATGACCTACGGAACTGAGACGTGGTCCTTCACTGCTGGCCGGATGAGGAAGCTCAAGGTCGCTCAGCGAGCTATGGAGAGGGCTATGCTCGGAGTCTCACTGCGTGATAAAATTAGAAATGAGGATATCCGCAGTAGAACCAGAGTGACCGACATAGCCCAACGGATTAGTAAGCTGAAGTGGCAATGGCCGGCTATATAGCTCGAAGAACCGACAACCGATGGGGAAAAAGGTTCTCGAGTGGCGGCCTCGTACCGGCGGACGAGTGTAGGGCGTCCCCACTAGATGGAGTGACGACCTGGTAAGACATGCAGGAAGTCGATGGATGCAGGTGGCTCAGGACCGTGCTTTGTGGCATTCCTTGGGGGAGGCCTATGTTCAGCAGTGGACTTGTGAAAGGCTGTGATGATGATGATGATGATGATGATGTGTGCGAGTCTGGTAAGAAAGGAATAGACTTAGCATGATTTCATGATATTGTCCAAGTGAGTAACTTATGGATGAATGTGCCATAACCTGTACAAACATTAGTACCATTAGTATATAAAAATTAATTTAATAAAAATATAAGAATTACATAGTAAATCATTTTGTTTTATGAATTATTAGAGTATTCAATATCTTGATGTATATCATATCTATATCAATATCGTGGTTTAATCATACGTCCTTATCAACTGAGAACATGATTTTTTTATTTACTTTTCTGATAACCAATTATGAAGTCAGGCGATGCAGTGTGAGTGGTAAATTGTTCCAGCATTTTTAGACTGAGCATCTAAATATATCTCGAAATAACTCAAAACGACAGCTTGAAGCTTTCATAGACCACTTAGACCGCCGTATTTGATATTTTAGTTGCTGTGGTTATATCTGAATTTAAAAATTATTTAAACACGCCATACACCAATTAAATATCTTTTAGCCATAAAGTTATCGGGTTTTGATTTAATGTTTTTTGTGAGATTTATCATTTATTCCTATTAGAAAATGTTGACACGCACATTTTACAATTATCAGTCATTGGATTTTCTTTAAGTTATATAAAATTCAACTGGCCAATTTCGTTATTATTACAGCCTATCGTAATCCACTGCTGAACATAGGCCTCCTCTATAGGCTTCCTCATGGTAGGAGTATTTGACATAGTTACTAGGTGGTAGGACTTCTTTTCAGCCTAGCAGTGCTTGCACTGCAGTGTGTTCTAAAGGATATAGAGTACCAGTATAATTAAAGGGTGTGAAGCATTCCATCTTAGTTCTCAGAGGTGTCAACGCATCTACAGTCCTCTTTCTTTGAATTTGGCTGCAGGTGTCCATAGACTGCGCAAGAAATTCCGCTCGAGACTAAACCTGCTCGGCGTAAACAGAGCAACAAGTCAAAGGCGCCCCCTGCCACGCTATCCATGAATTTCTGCAACATCAGGGGACTTCATTCAAACCTTAACGCCGTCCACTACCATCTGGAAACGGCGAAGCCAGCTTTGCTCTTTCAAACCCAGACACAGGTGTCCTCTCCGGCTGATACTTCATATCTCTCCTACCCAAGGTACAAATTAGAACCATCCTTTGTGCCTCGGGCTGGATTTTGCATGTACGTCAGAGAGGACATCTGTTTTCGACGCCTCGGCAGCCTTGAAGGTACGGATCTGTCCAGCTTATGGCTGCGGGTAGACAGCGACGACCATCCCCGCATCTACGTGTGCCTCTATAGGTCCCATAGCGGCAATGCCGAAACAGACCAACTCATCGACCACGTCCAAAGGGCTGCAGACTCCGTGCTTCAACAGGTCCCATCCGCAGAGATCGTGATGCTTTTCAACGCCCACCACGCTGAATGGCTTGGTTCTCGTTTAACCGATCATGCGGGTAGATCTGTTTATGACTTTGCTTTGGCATATGGTCTGACACAACTGGTTACCTTGCCTACGCGGATCCCAGATGTCGAAGATCATGTACCTTCCCTGTTGGACCTTCTACTGACCTCTCATCCAGACGGAGATCAGGTCTTCGTCGTTGCTCCTCTTGGCTCCTAGGACCATTGTCTGATCTGGAGTACGGTGCCACTCACGCTCCCATCGAGGTTGCGTTCTGCAGGTTGCCGCCGTGTTTGGCATTATAGGTCAGCCGATTGGGACGGGATGCGATCTTTTTTTACATCCTACCCTTTGGGGGCGGATTCGTTTCTCGCCGGATGACCCAGCGTTGTTGCTGATTTTTTCACTAATGTGGTGCTACAGGAATTGGAACTTTTTGTTCCATCATCTGTGGTACCTATAGGAGGCAGAACCCAGCCATGGTTTGGTCGCTCCTGCAAAATTGCATTACACCATAAGTAAGAGTGCTACCAGATCTGGGCTCACGCATCAATGTCTCGGGTTGTAAATACCAGCGCTCTTAAAAAGAAGTATAATTCCGCCTCCAGGTCCTTCAAAAGTGTCATTGTCAAGGCAAAGTCAGAGCACATCGGCAGAATTGGCGAGAAACTAATCCGTCTTCCTTCGGGAATACGTGCATTCTGGTCTCTCGCCAAGGCTGTCCAAGGGAACTTCTGTCAGCCATCCCTCCCATCTCTGCACGGGGAGGACGACTAACTAGCCCATGCCGCAAAGTATAAACCCGATCTGCTGGGCTCTCTCTTTGCATCCAACTCGACTCTTGATGACGGGGGCAACACACCGCCAACCATCCCGCGGTGTGAGTGCTCCATGCAGGACGTACTGTTTACCCAACGTTCGGTGCGCAGAGCACTCCTCTCCCTGGACGTCAACAAGTCGAATGGGTCTGTTGGCGTCCCTCCTATTGTGCTGAAGACGTGTGCTCCAGAGTTGGCACCCGTTTTAACGCGTCTTTTCCGGTACTCCTACTCGCTAGGCGTAGTCCCGAACTCATGGAAGACATCTTTGATGCACCCGATCCCTAAAAAAGGTTACCGCTCAGATCCGTCCAACTACAGGCCTATCGCTATTACCTCCTTGTTCTCCAAAGTAATGGAAAGCATTATTAACTGCCAGCTCATGCGGTACCTTAAGGATCGCCAGCTGATTAGTGACCGCCAGTACGGTTTCCATCGCGGTCGCTCAGCTGGCGATCTTCTAGTTTACCTAACTCACAGATGGGCGGAGGCAGTGGAGTCCAAGGGGGAGGCGTTTGCCCTTAGTTTGGACATAGCGAAGGCCTTCGATCGGATTTGGCACAAAGCGCTACTTACAAAGCTTCCTTCCTATGGGCTTCCCGAGAAATTGTGCAATTGGATCACCAGTTTTCTTGCAGATCGGAGCATCAAGGTCGTAGTAGACGGTGCATGCTCCGATTACAAGCCCCTTAACGCTGGTGTTCCACAAGGCTGCGTGCTATCGCCAACGCTGTTTCATCTGCATATCAATGACATGTTGCAAACCGGTAACATTAATTTACGGATGACAGCACTGGTGATGCTTTATATTTTTTTTATAAGAGAGGGGGCAAACGAGCATGCGGCTCACCTGATGGTAAGTGACTACCGCCACCCATGAACAACTGCAACAACAAGCAAGACGAAGAAGAATTTTCTTCATCATCAATATCATTACAGCCCCTCACAAATCCACTGCTGCCTCGCCCAAGGAATGCCACAAAGCACGGTCATTGTGTGTCATTAAAGATATTATTAACAGAGTTACGAATTTTGCTATGGCATCGTTTAACCCTTAACCTTTAAACAGCCTTGTTATGTGAAAGAGACAAAAACTCTTTAAAAATAAATTTATTTAGTAATTTTAAACTAACTTAAAATATAGTAGTTGATACAGAAAACTTGAGAATGGAATTATGTTGAGGGATCGAAAGATTTAGTTTAAATAGTGTAGGAAGCTAGGACGTGGGGGTAAACATAAGGGAACAACATTGTTCTTGGTGTTATGGTTAAATTATGGTAAACTATAACATATACATTAGCATATAATATTACAATCGAATAAGTGTGGATTCTAAGGAAGTAAACAATATGATTTATAAAGTAAACAGGTCTTATAACATAAAGTAAATAGTATCCTTTGACATAACATTAGTTTGGCTTCTAAGAAAGTAATTTAGCTTTTAAGTAAATAAACAATATAAAGTATATAGAACTTATAATATAAAGTAAATAGAATCTATGACATAACACTTTCTCCTTAGAATAAAGATTAAGCGGTTTTGCTAGATTTTTGAGTGTAGTCAGCAGCTTCATCTTCGTCTTCTGATATACAGAATGTTGTAGCAGTGGTGTTTAGTGATGATATGTGAATCTTGACGTGTTGTCGGCGACGAGAACGGTCAAAGCAATTATTAAAAAAAATTATACGGTTACCATGTGGATTTGTAGGTATGTTATTCCATGGCAAGCGTTTATAACATTTATAACAAAAATATGTTAGCATAATGATGCCAGTAATCGTACTTAATATGGAAAATTTTGTTACATGTTTTTCTAAGAATGTAGGTTTATTATCTTCAAGCAATTTTGTGTGAGTTTTTATTTGTTCTCTAACCGAGTTAAGAGAGTCGAGTTGAATGTTGTTGAGCTGGATTAGTGCAAGTTCTGGTTGTTGCAGCTTAATTTCATCTGGGACGCAAATGTGTTCAATATCCACATAGATAAAAGGATGGCTGATGTTGATCGATTTTGTGTCCTCAGCTAGGAGTGTAACAAACGCGGTGTACATTTTACATCCTTGTTTTAGAGTGATGATACCTGCTCCAGAGATTTCGCCGTGAGTCGTTTTGCTTTCGCATTCGAAAGCATACGGAGTCTTGCGTTGGAGTATGTAGATCCAGTTGCTGTTTCTAAGAGCTTGGAAAGTGTTGATGTGTGTATAAAACGTAGTTACATCACAAACTTCAGGAACTTGTTGAGTCGTCGTTGTTAAGATGACAACTTCGCATATGGGTCTGGTGTTGATGTTGTAGATGAGAAAATCCTTGCAGACTTTGGATTCCGTTGCAAAGTCTTTGCATTTGTCCAATGAGCTCATGATGACGTATTGCTGTCTAGTGGTACTCATGGCAAGATATGTTTGTTCGGGAAGGATAGTAGAATATAAGGAAGTGTCAGGATGTAGAATAGGGATAGAATATAAATGGTATAATGTAAATTTTTCGTTTTTTACTAAAGGGAATTCTAAGATATATACAATTTTATTCATATAAATATAGGAAGTAATAGAGGCAGATTCAAGTATTTTGTGTAAATTAGGTAATGCTATTGGGTTAACTAAGTTTTTATTGAGCCTAGCGGGATTAGAAGACAGCAATTCTTTGTATAGGCGTATAGCGGATATTATAGAAGGGTGAATTACATTTGATTTAATGAAAAGTATGCTTGTAATGACATCATCGATATCTCGTTCCAAAGAAACTATAGCTTCTAGAATTTGAATTGAAACGGTGGATATTTCTTTAAGAATAGTTAAATTAAATATAAGTTTGTTTGTTGAGGTAAAGTATGAATTTATTTTTCTAATTTCTTCCTTAATAACGTAATCATCATAAGAGATTTTATGTAATGTTTCATTAAAGTTTCTCTAACTGTTCAATACATTCGTTATAATGTTTGGCACCTTTTGCGTCTGGAACACCAATGAGCCATTTCAAAATTGAACCTAAGCCGTCTAGTATTTCGCGTTTGGATCGCTTGTTGTCAGTGTAAGAATTAAGTTCGTCGAGTCTAGAATCTATTCTGTCTATGTTTATTTTTATAAATGAAGTAGTAGTTATAACGTTAGGTAAATTTGAATGTGTGGTAATGAAAGATAGATAGTTATTTATAAGTCGTTTGATAGAGTTGCGAGCTAGGAATAAAGGTTCAAGATAACGATAATCGATAAATTTCCAGGAATTTTCAGATATTAATATTTCACCATTGTTTTCGAAATAGAGTCCAGAATTAGAAGGAATAGGATTTATGTGGGTATGCCCATCAACAAAAGTTGTGGAGTACCTGAAAATTAAAATAAACCTAGTTAATTGTTTTGACTTCTTTTAAATTTAGCTATAAAATAATTCTTAGAAAATAGATAAACTTTCTAAAAAATGATCCAAAAAAAAAAAACAAATAGTAAATTTTATGTATGACTTTTCTATAAAATATAAAATATTTTCAATTAAACTAAGGGTTTCATTAGGGTGTGCGATTATTCGAGCCACCCTGAAATAGATTTAAAGTTAAATATTTATGAATAATTACGATCTAGTCTTAGAATAAAATGTTATGATTATTGAATGAAGTCATGCAATGGTCTTAAGCGATTCGCATGCACTATTTAGTTTTTTCTAGATTTTTGTATAATATAATTTTCATTAAAACCTATTCTAACAACAAAATGAGGCCCGTCCCATAGGCTATTTAAGTTGTTTGGATTAGGGACTTTAAGCATAACTTTATCTCCTACGTTAAATTTGGCTATATTTTTAATATTGCTGTCGTATCGCTCTTTTGCCTTTTCTTTCATTGACACTACATTTTGGCGGGCTATGTCCCGTGATACCTTGAGCCTTTCATTTAAATCTTGTAGGTAGTCATGAGTTGTGTAGTCGTCGTTTGCTTTTAAAGAATATAGAGAACGCGGTTTGTAAACAAAGAGTAATTCATGAGGTGTAAATTTTGTGGACTGATTAATTGCTTTGTTATGGCACATAACGGCAAATGGCACAATTTGATCCCAATTAGATTGATTACGTTTGTGGTACATTCGGATGTGATCGCGTAATGTTGCGTGGAATCGTTCTAATGAACCGTTAGTTTGAGGATGATATGCGGTGCTAACTGTATGGTTGGATCCTAGTAATTTCATCAATTATTTTGATCACGCTATTTAGAAATTCTGTACCTTGATCGGAATGGAAACGTTTAGGCACACCGTAATGTTGACAGAAAATTAAAAGAGATTTGGCTACTGTAGTTGCTTGTTTGTCTTGAATGGGGTATGCTTGAACAAAACGAGTTAAGTCATCTTGTAATGTGACTATATATTTATTAAATTCATTAGTTATGTCTGAATAAGAAATTTAGTCAATAGTTACGCGGTCAAAAGGTTCAGTAGAAAAAGAAGTAATAACCATGGGAGCTTTTTATGTTTTACGTTGAATTTTGTTTTGTTGACGTATTTGGCAATTATCTATATAATTTTTAATGGTTTCTGTCATTCCTTTCCAGAAATATTCAGATGGTATTTTGTGTTTTGTTTCGATAATTCCACGATGTCCTGATAGGGGATTATCACTGAAGGTTTTCAGGATTGATGCTATCTCTTCTGGAGCTAGATTTTTAACTTTATTTTCAAATATGGTGATTTTGCATTCGTAAATGTCTGCTAAATAAGCTGTGATGTTTAACTGTTCGTTTCCTTTAAGTTTACAAGTGGGGTCGTTTTTTAGATTTAGAATGTAAAGTGATTTTCATTTATGGTTGTGTAGGCAAGCGAGTAATATTTTAAATTAGCTTTCAGAATCCCAAAGATCGAAGTGAGTGGATCTCGAACAGCCAAATATAATATTTTGTTTCTTATCCGAAACTAATAAATCGGTTTCGTAAAGTGTTTTTGGTTTATTTAAATATGAGTCCACTTGAGAACAAGTGGAAATTGCTTGGTTGAAAAGGGTATTTTTATCGGAAATTTGACAAGAGATTGGGATAAGAATGTTTTTGTGATGTTTATTTAAGAGGCAGTCTGGTAAAATGTGGAGATATGGAGTATTAAATGTGTAAGAGTCGATTTCTAAGTAGTGTTGAAAGTTTAGTTGTAAATAGTCTTCTGAAGTGTTTGAGTCAAGATGTGTGTTTTTGTCGCTATTTGTTGGATTATATATGTTCGTGTGGAGAATTGGTGGGCGTGACAGAGCGTCTGCATTAGTATTGTTTTTACCTGCCTTATATACTATTTCGTATTCGTACTCTTCGACTTTAAGTCGCCAACGAACTAACCGACTACCAGGGTCTTTTATCGAGAAAAGCCATGTAAGCGGTTTGTGGTCTTAAATGTTTGACGGCCCAAACGATAGCTAATAACTCTCTTTCGATAGTGGAATAGTTGGCTTCAGCTTTATTGAGTGTTCGAGATGCATATGCTATAGGCAAGTCCTTGCCTATTTCCCTTGCGATAGCACAGCACCTAAGGTGTTTATCGAAGCGTCTGTGGTTAGTATGAATTTCTTTGTGAAGTTAGGTTATTGTAAGATTGGAGGGTTAGTAAGAAGATGTTTATATTCATTGAAGGATTGTTGTTGGGTTTCGCCCCATATGAAAGCAGTGTCCTTTTTAAGAAGGCTAGTTAAAGGTTTAGTGAGTTTACTGAAGTTAGGAATACACCGACGGTAGTATCCTGTAAGACCTAGATGCTTTTATATCTTTACACGATTTAGGAATAGGGAATTCTTGAACTGTCCGTATTTTATCGGGGTTCGTTTTAACGCCTTCGTTGGAAATGATATGGCCAAGATAATAAACTTCGCGTCTTTTTTTTTTTTTCGTGGGGAAATCCTCATGGATACCTTCCGCTGCGGAGGCAACGAAAAGGTTATGCCGGACTCCTACCGGCTAAAACCCCACGGTGGTCACCATCAGCGTATACGAGGGGTCCCGGGATCTCCGTTCGGAACGCCACCGGGGCCACTCCATCGCTTTGCTACACTAATAGCACGTCCCGGGGGCAGTACATGCTACCCCCAGCGCTTTCGCAGTGCTACCACGATGTCGCGAGACCACTTCCGAGTCATCGTCCTCCTCGGGGGTTACATAACTAGGCGCTCGAGGCCCCCGCCCCGAGTGTCTGCAACCCCGGAGGCCCCGTTTCAGGTAGGGGAACACCGTTTTCAAGAGGAGGGCCGTGACGAACGCCTTGGTGACGTCGTCTCCGCGCGGGATCCACCCTCTGCCGATCCCGCTCAGAAGCCTCCTTCTGAATCATAACAGATTCACAGAAGGTGGCTACGGCCCTCCACGCCGAATCCCCGCTCAGCATCGCCGACACGACTGCTGGCAGGGAGAGGTTCTGTCCGATGCGGTTTACCAGGATCGTCCGCTCCCGTTCCCACGCTGGGCATACTGCGAGCGTATGGGAAGCGGAGTCCTGGTCCCGTCCACCACAGTGGAAGCAGTTCGCCGTCGCCTCGCGTCCGATCTTACACAGATAATCACCGCACCCATGCCCGGTAATTATCTGTGTAAGTCTGTAGGTGAGTCTTCCTGCTCGTCGCTGCATCCAGGCTTCGAAGACCGGCAGGATTGCTCCAATGACGCGCCTGCGTTCATAGCGCTCCTCAAGTCGAGAGCGCCACGATGCCAGAGCGTTTTGTCGCTCCTGCCGTTTAATGGATTCGAGCGCCTCTTCTGGCTCACTACCACCACCGCCCTGGCGAAGGGCACGGATTCGGAAGTACACCCTCGCGTCCATTTCCGCCAGTATATCTAGTGGTGGAAAGCGAGCCAGGATTGTCGCCGCCTCAAAGGATATAGTGCGGTATCCTCGTACGATCCGTATGGCCATCCTCCGCTGAACACTGTAGATTTTAGTTCTACAGCGTCGGATGGCCAGCCTTTTTGCCCATACAGGCGCTCCATACAGAGCTAAGGATCGTATAACTCCCGCATAGAGGCAACGTACTTCCTCCGTCGGTCCCCCTAGATTGGGCAGCAGTCTATGCATAGCACCCGCTACCCTTTCGATCCGGGGGACTAGGCGCTCGAAATGTTCTTCGAAGCCCCAGCGACTGTCCAGGTGGAGGCCTAGGTACTTCATGTACCTCCCCACTCTGACATCAGACCCACCCACGCGGACACACGAGTCGGGTGGTTCCCTGCCCCTTGGTAATTTATGGAACCATAGGGCCTCGGTCTTGTGAGGCGCTATTTCTAATCCCAACTCGTGGATTTTGGCGACGACGATATCCGCCCCGAGTTCGGCGAGCTCCTTGGCCCTCTCGAAAGTTATTCCACTGGCGATCACCAAGGTGTCGTCGGCATAGCACACGACATTTACGCCAGCGGGAAGATCGATTCGTAGAACCACATCATAGGCGAGGTTCCACAGTAGCGGCCCCAGCACCGAGTCCTGTGGAACCCCACGTTTAATCTCCCTCCGGATCTTCCTGCCATCTTGCCCCATGTACAGATTGTACCTGTCGCGCAAGTAGTCGCCGATAATACCTTGAATGTAAGGGGGCACCTGATGATGTGCCAGTGCCCTCCTGATTGCATCCCAGGGTAGGGAGTTAAAGGCGTTGACGATGTCAAGACTTATCGCCAACGCCACGTCACCCTGGGATACTGCTTGTTCCGACAGGGAGCGGACGCGCATAATCGCATCTAAAGTGGAACACTCCCGTCGGAATCCAAACTGGCTATCAGCCAAATCGGGACCGACGCACGACAGATGCCTATTGAGCCGACTGGCAACTATCCTCTCGAATAATTTGCCAATCTCGCCCAACAGGCATATGGGGCGGAAGCAACTTCGCGTCTAAGAAATTCACATTTGTCTGGTTGGAATTTTAGTTCATATTTTCTAAGTCTAGAGAAAACTTCTTCAAGTTTTTATTCATGTTCTTGAAGGCTAGAAGCAAATACTACTATGTTGTGGAGGTAAACGAAACATCTTTCACCTTGTAAGCCACACAAAACGGAGTCCATTACACGCTGATACTTCGCTGGCGCGTTTTTCAGGCCAAATGAAATTATTTTATATACGTAATGACCGTATGGAGTACTAAAAGCTGTTTTAGGAATGTCTTTTTGATCTACTTTTAACTGATGAAAACCTGAGGCGAGATCCAATGTGGTAAAACATTGAGAATTACCTAATTTGTCTAGAATGTCTGTGATGTTGGGAAGAGGATAACTGTCTCATACTGTGGCTTCATTTAACTTGCGTTAATCAATAACTAATCGCCATTTCTGTTTCCCAAATGCATCTAGTTTTTTAGGAACAACCCAGATGGGGCCACTCCAAGGAGATGAGCTAGGTCTGATAATGTCTTGGTCTAACATTTTTTGGACTTGTGATTTTACTTCTTGTTCGTGTACTTGAGGAAAGCGATTGGTTTTTGTGTGAATTGGAATGTCAGTAGTAGTAGGTATTTGATGTTTTGTATGATTGCTAAATGTAAGTGAGTCGCCTTCGATGAAAAATATGTCGGGATATTTGGAAACAATTTTATGTAATGAGTTCGACTCTTCTTTGTTCAAATGTTCGCGTCTAATAAGGGTGAGTATTTGGTTTTGTCTATCGGTTTCAAATGTGTGAATAAGATTGTTAATTAAATGGTTATGAATGTTGTTTGTTTGTTGATGTGGTTGGTAAGGGAGAACTTCGATGTTTGGAATGCTAATTACTTTGTCGGATTTGTTTGTATTTACACAAGTGATAATAAATGAGTTGTTTTTGACTTCGACTATTGCATTGGCAATAACAATACCGTTATCTATTATTTGTTTTTCGACTATTGCTGTCCCGGAAGTTATATTGCTTGTTCTTCACATAATTACACTCTCAGAGCGGCTAGAAAGGAATAGGTTATTAGAGTCGATTATATTTTGAAGATTTTCGTTCAAATAATGTAATTTGTAGGATCACGTATTCTCAAAGTTTTGGATTGAATGTAAATGTTGCAATTACTCTTTATCATCAAATCGTTACCTAGTATACCGTCTGCTTTAATGTTAAGGGAGGCGAAATATAAACGATATTTAGGTAAATAATCTAGAGATATGTCGGTGGTCCCTGAGGTTATAATTGAATTTTGGCTACCGAAAATAAGGTTAATATTTAAGGGTGAAGAACATATTTTATCCCTTTTTATAACCGAGATCCCTGCTCCGGTGTATATGAGAAATGTGACTGGTTTGCCTTCTACATGAAAAGTGCAGTGTAAAAGGTTATCGGATGGTACATAATTTAAGGCGGATATGGCAAAAGATTTTGTATTAGATTTGGATTTAGGAAGTTTTGGTTTAGACTTTTTAGTTTTAGGTTTTGATTTCAAACGTGGTTTATTGGAAACAGGGGAAGAAGTGGATGTAGTAGGTGCAGTGGTCTTGATGGAATCAGTGGATATAGTAGCTGCAGTGGTCTTGAAAGAATCAGTGGATATAGTAGGTGCAGTGGTCTTGAAAGAATCAGTGGATACAGTAGAAATAGTAATAATAGAGTCAGTGGATATAGAAGGAATAAATAAGCTTTGGAAAACCAAGGGTTTGTGACTGACTACCCTGTTCTTAGGTTTCCGTTTGATAACTAGAATTTGTGAGTACTGAGGGATTTGTAGTAACTAAGTCGCTAGTTTGTGTAGACGCATTTTTCATTTGTGTCTGAAACTTAAGCGGTGATTTGGAAGGTACATTGTTTGTTTGTATAGTGTGATCTCGATGTTTTGGCGGTTGAGGACGCCTTCGAGAAATAGTATTCGATTTGCTAGAATTTATATTTGTAGTTTCTCCATATCCTGAGTCGGGATCGGTGAGCAGGATACTGAAGCGATTTCCAACCAGTTGCTCGTCTCGTTGGTCGCTTGGTAGTTTAAATGGTTAACTGAGATAGGAGGCGCTGGTAGTGCGCATTGGGCTTGATTATTTCTTAAATTGTTATTGTAAGCTCTTTTACGGCATTCTGTAATATTATGCTGAATATTTTTACAATAGCTACATAGTTTCGTAATTTGTTGTGGTGTGTTTGCGTTATTGTACATGTTTTGTGTAAACGGTAGATGAGTTCGACTCATAGGCTTATTTGTATTATTATAATTATGGTTATGGTATGGTGGTTTTGTAAAAGTTGGTGGACGCGTTGTGTTCAGTTTAACTAAATATTGCCTAGCTTTGTACATTGCACGAATTTTATCTTCTTGAAGTGCGAATCGGCCTGCTTCACAAAGACTAGGAAATTATTTTGTTCTCTTAACATTGTTCCGATGTCGGAGCTAATGCCATTCATAAAAAACATTAAGAGCCGTTTCCTCCGTTGTCGCTAAGCGACCTAATAACGTGTGATCGCATATTTCAGCTTTTAACTTTTCAATTATTTTAGAACGACAAAGGTCGACTCTGTGAAAATATTCGGTAAACGTTTTTGTAGGATTTTTGGAACATAGTTTGCAGTTCAAGGTTAAGGTGTGCTATGGTTTTAACGTTAGAGTATTTTTCAATAAGGAATGTTCTTAAACCGGTCCATGAGGCATGTTCTTTACTGTGAACGTCTGCCGCACCCGAACCACTGATATTGTTTAACGCGTATACTAAATATACTGACTTCTGGTCCGCTGAACTTAAGTCGAAAGCTGAATTGCATGACCTAACGAATCTGTACACTTAGTCGTTATTATCTGTGTCGAATGAGGGAATTAATTTAAGTAATGTGGCGATGTCTAAGGCCATTTTAGGGTTCTTGTGAGATTGTTTTACACAGGCAATGAATAATTGATATAATAGAATAGTTGTATATAATAGAATAGTACGATTACTTATATTAAAAAAAATGAATGTGAATGAGGTGGTAGATGTAGAAAATATTTTGTTAAAATGGAAAAATAGTAATTCGAACTAACAAGTTTAGTCACTTACCACAGTAACAATAAAATGTGGAGCTGCATGTTTCGGCGAAGTTTTTCAAAAGCCTTTAGCTATAGTACGTTGTCTTCTTGTTGGACGATGCTGTCCCTTGGAATTTGGTACGTTTTTACTTTGTCGTTACGATTTAAGCGAATGAATCACGCAAGATCCTACCGACTGCGCCAAATTTGTTATGTGGCAGTGACAAAAACTCTTTAAAAATAAAATTATTTAATACTTTTAAACTAACTTAAAATATAGTAGTTGATACAGAGAACTTGGGAATGGAATTATGTTGGGGAATCGAAAGATTTGATTTAAATAGTGTAGGAAGCTAGGAGGTGAGGGTAGCATATAATATTACAATCGAATTAGTGTGGCTTCTAAGGAAGTAAACAATATGATTTATAAACATAAAGTAAATAGTATCCTATGACATAAAATTAGTTTGGCTTCTAAGAAAGTAATTTAGCTTTTAAGTAAATAAACAATATAAAGTATACAGGACGTATAATATAAAGTAAATAGTATCTATGACATAACAGCCTACCGTCTGTACAATTTGGGAAAGGATTTTGACACTTTAGGTAATTCAGCTGTGTACTGCGACGATATTCATTACAAATGTAAACACATAGAATTATTAATATAGAATACTAGTACGCGCACCGAAAGTGAAGCAAGTAAAACTAACGCGAAACCGCGTAAGTTCACTAAGCGACGCGTCAGTGCGCAACGTCACGTCTTACGGAGAAGAGCTCGCGAAAAATTGCAAAAATGACCGTTTGTGTTGTAAAATATTGACACAAAAGTTATGATAAACATAACAAAAATGATGGTATTACATTTCACAGGTAAGTTCATATATTTAATTCATTATTAGTACGTAAAACTAAAAAATACTTACCTAAGCTATCATAATACAAATGTTGCTAGTTGTGGGGAAAAAAATCACAATTTTCTTTTAAAAATATTTATTTTCTATTTGTGTTTAAAACGTTTAATCGCAACGCTCTGTGTAAAACTCAAATGTTTATATGTAGATACCTACTCCTCTAAGTATTAACATAATATTAACAATGGGTGCCTATTTAAAACTAATACGGAGTGATCAGCTGATCGCGATCCGTCGACACCATTTTAACGCAATTAATTTATTTTTATTGCTTTGTTCATTGACCAAGTCGACGTTTTAGAGTATAGAATAAAAACTTTTTTTATTTACTACATCAAGAGATTATTAATAAGAACGCCTTTACGAAGCAGATGTCATTTCGATACCTCCTAAGTATAATGAGTCAACTGACATTATAGTAATTTTATAGGAGAGCGATTTGAAGGCAAATCTTTTATATTTTATTGAAATCAAACTAATTCGAAATAAATTAAGTGTTTTTTTAATAAAGATTGCAAGCTCTTCCTTTGGTATAAAATGATTTTGCTGATTTTTGTTTTTAAATGACATTTTATGTACATAACTGGCTATACGCCGACGGGACTCAATAGTAAAATGGTTTAACTACCAGTTATATTCATGTACGTTGCACATCAAAATCCATGGTTTACACTAAAATATTATGAAATATGATTGTCATTTTATTAATACCAACTTACTTTTGGTTGTTTTCGGGATTTTCTGTCTCATTTAATAATAAAATGCTGAAATTACATCACTTGACTCATTATACTCGGAAAGTACTAAGCTATGTTAGCATTTGAAACTTCAACGTATACTGGACTAATATAATTCACCGAGGCTTTGTAATCACTCATTTTATTTCTAATACCTTACGAAATGTGGGATTAATAAAGGCTAGGAAGAAGAAGAAGAATCATAAACAAAAACAACGCATTTTAAAGAATCACAATATATTTTTCACTATAATTAAGTAGGAACATATTTTTTAGCCTTAGTAAAAGCTACAAGTTGAATAAATCAACAAAAACAAATTATCAATTTGTATCATTAAAGTTTCATAAAATAACAACAAACAAACAAGAGAAATAAAAACTAAAACAGGTACTTCTTTAGTAGATCAATAAAAATAATAAGAACTAAAAATGGTAACTTACGTTAAACAATATTAATAAAAAGAATGGAAATGAATGGCATAAATATCTAAAAATTCTATAACAAAATAATTAAAAATATTAAAGGTTTAACAAATTAAAAATCAGTCTGAATCGCTGTCATCAGCTCCATTAGAGTTAGTTGAAATCAAATTACTAAAAAATAAATGATACTCCTTAGGAATTACCAGTGTCTTACAAAGATCCATCAAATCTTTGTGCTTATTTTGGTCTATAGGAATGGGTGTCTGATAAGCTAAAGAAATATTATCTATATCAATATTCAACTCTCTTCGATTTCGTGTAGCTTTAGGTTTCTTTACACAATCTATCCACTTGTAAGCATCATCTTGGTAACTCGTTTTATAAAACACCCTAAATGGATTTTCTGCTTTAAATACTACTTCCGTTACTTTATTCCAAGGCATTTTAGATCCATCATTAGTAGTTGTCCAGTTGTTTATAAGTTTTAGCTTTGATTTGAAGTCTTTTATTAAATCCTGAGACACTTCGATAACTTTGTATGGCTTTTCATCGGATTTGGCAAATCTAAAAGCTGTATACCATTGATCAGGCGTATAAAGCATTTTATCTTTCGTCTTTCTTTCAATTAAAGCGTGCATACTGTCACCTTCATTTTGCGTGTGACCCACTATTAGAAACCGATGGTTAATATCTATACTAAACTTCGAACTAGCTAACATATACATTAAGAAAACAATTCTGTTTCTATTTTGGCCTCCACAGTTGTCTGACCAGAACCGGTAATCTTTGACTCCTTCACCCACCGTATCCTCTATAAACTTAAAACACAGCTGGAAATTTCATTCGCACCTCTCTTTGCTGTCTGTTGATGCCATGAAAAACAATAACCTTGGTGAGATCCCAGATTGAATATCGTGAAATTATACAAAGAAAGTTTCCGTTTATAATAAAAAGTACTCACGTTCCCGTGAGGTACATTAAGGCACTTTTGAAGATCAAATGCTGCTGTAAGGATTTCATTATTTTGTATCGCTAATTCTTTATTTTTCGTTTTCATTTTTCTTGCTTTCTCTTTTTCTTTTAAATGCTCTTCATGCTTCTCTTTATCTGTCTGTGTAACTTGCTTGTTATTTTCATAAATGTGGCATTGTTCACAAACATCTTTTTTGGGTTTATGAAAACCTATATTGATATTTTTATTAATGATATCTCGGTATTGTCTCACGGTAGTCGCTTTAGAAGAGTATTTATTAGAATCAAACCATTCATTATATAACTTGAACATTTTTGGGAAGGATAAAGAACTCTCAAGATATTTTTTACTTGATTTTTGGCGAGTGTAATGTGATTCTACAGGAGAAAATGCTTCAACGTGGTCTATAACACTGCGAACGATATCTTCATTGATAATCTTTGGATGATTAATATGCCTACCACGCTGATCTGTTTCAATAAATCCATTTCCTTTATCGGACTTTTCTAAAGCTGTGTAAACAAAATTAAAACTAATAGAAAGGGTTCTTAAGAACATAGTTTTGCAAACCGATATTTTTGTAGTCTCAATATTATCTTCTTGACTGCTTGGAAGGTAATAAGAAATAGTGTGAAGACGTTTTGAATTTTCTTTATCCACAGTTAATCTTTTCTTTTCAGCTCTTACAGCATATCTTGCCAAAAAATCCCATTGTCTTGAGTGGTCTCCAATACTCCAAAACATATCAAAATTCTTTGCCGAATATCTTCTGTTAATTTCGCTGCATTTTTCCGGCAAGTTACGGGGCAGGAAGTTTTCATAGTTCTCTTACCATGTACTCTTCCGTTCCTACTGACATATTCCAAACCTCTATTAACATTATATTTTCTCTCCTGATCCTTCCATTTTTTATGGAAACGTTCTCTTAGCCTTCCTTTATCTTTTTTAGCAATGGAAATCCGCTTACGACGTTTGGCGTTATTGGACGGTGAGTATGTGATATCATTAATGTCAGATGCAGGGGAGGCGACCGCAGGACTATCATTTAACTCGAAATTAACAGGTGATGGGGCAAAAGAATTATGCAGCGATGGTACTGGAGTAATATCACAATAATTTTCAATAATGCTATTCTGGATGGGCGAATTCCCTGGAGTGTTTTCTATGACTGATGGCGATCGATCTCCTTTTTGAGTTCTATTATCACCATTCGATACCCAAGGCGAGGAGCAAGGAATATCATCCGGGAATAATATGGAAGGTTAGAAGGGATATTCTGCAATACATCCTTGCTATCATTCAAATCAACATCATCAAGTATTGATAGCTCCTCTTCCGTAAAATTTGCATCAGGTGGCAATGGAGACTCTAAAACAAATGATAACTTAATTTAAAAACAGAAGAATTCATATTTTTGTATTAAACATGCCAATAACAATTAATAAGCTATATAACAGATAAAATATATATATTATAACACAGTTAACACAAAAATATCATAAATTGAATAAGTACATTATTATAAACAGATGAGTCAAGTGTCTTCTTTATAAAGTTTGTTCGCCGTATACTGGTGTAACTGCAGTTGTATGAGTATACGGCGTACTAAGCGACGTGAACAACAATTATCAAAAAAAAAAGAACAAAATCACACTTATACACATAAAGATAACTTACCATCTCTATCCCTGTTTTGCGTTATATCACCGACTCTTGTGTTATTGTTTATTGTATCATTGGTACTATTCACATTGTCATTGAGTAAATTTAAAATTTTTCGCGCCCTGTTTGACTGCATTCTGTTACTAATATTGATTAAACATATAAAACAATATAAAACACATACATCCACATTTACTTTATTCACAAATTTTACAAAACAAAAATGTTAACTAAAATTGCGTGTGCACTCGCCGCCATTCATCGTATACTGAGCCACAATAAACTTGTACCAATACGTCCCCCCTCACGCCCCGCGTACACTAGTACGATGTTATTTGGATCAGTTTACAATGTACGATTTTAACTGATGTTGAAATTGATTTAGAATACGTGAAATTATCTCGGTAATTATTGTCGTTTTTTAATTTTTTTAGCACTAACATTAAGATCGTGGTTTATTATGTAAGTTTATATAAAAATAATAAAATACCTAAATTTGTTAGATGTCTCAGTATACTTAGGAGGTATCGATTTTACACCCAAACATAGTCTATTTTTAACTGACTCCCAAAAAGGAGAGGTTATGAATTATGTATGTACGCTGATTTCTAAGACGATTCTAGATCAATTCATATATACTCGTACATGCTATAATTTTAGTGGTTGTTTTCCCGCATTCCTGACTCAATGCAAATTATAATTTTAAAATGTTTAGGTATATAATGATAATATTGATAATTATTTAAATTAAAAAAAATAATCTTAATAATTATTAAAAAATCTTTTAAGTCATAAAAGCATTCAATTTTCAACCAATTACACAAATATTTGTTATATAATCTTTCGCTTAATAATTTAAATTCTTTAGGTATTTTATTAAATACTTTTACACACATATTAAGACAATTTTTGTTATATTTAACGAGCCTAGGAATGACATCTAGGACAAGTTGGTCTGGTTCATGTCGATTTCGAGGATTTTTAATAAATATTCAGAGCTAAATAAATTCTAATGCGTAATAATACGGCATAAGCTAGCCTGCACGCCCAACCTACTCGCGAGATATTGCTATTGGTTTGAGATCGCATTCGAGTTTTGTTTTTCTCTATTGTAAATCTGCCATTTTTACATCCTAATAATTTTTATTTTAATAAATCTATTGTACTACCAAGACAAAATCATTTGACTTCGGGAAAACAACCATTAAAATGTCAGCGTGTATATGGGACAATGTGTGTATATCCTTTCAAATAAAAAATTCTAAATCGGTTTAGAAACAAAAGAATTCTTAGGTAAAAACATTAAAAAATTACATTGAATTGAGAACCTCCTCCTTTTTTGAAGTCGGTTAAAATTAAACATTACACGATGTGCTTATTGTATTCGAGCAAATTAATTGTGTTTAATAATATTCTTAAATTTTATTACGTCTGCATTTTTGTACCATTAAAATATGTATAATAAAGTTATATTAGTACCTTCATTGTCGTGTTTATTTTATTCCATTTTATATTCTCATAAAATACGTCTTCGTACGCAATACGTAATCTCTATTATATCGATTATTTAAAATTAATGAATAAAATAGTGATTTCAACAATTTGATTGCAAACGCCAGAAACTGGTATCACTGAATGGCGTGTATGTGTGCGTGTGACGAGCGTAGGCACATTCGACTCGCGCTCACTAACATAATGACCTTGCGTCACTTTAACGCTCGTGTTTTGTTCTAGACTGCGTTTCTATACGTAATAATTCTATGTGTAAACAGTTCTCTTCAAAGACTTTATATAACATAACTTCATATTGACGTGGAATTTGCTGTACCCCGCATCTTTCAGAAATAAAATAATTTACGGTCTTATTAAAAGCATTTTGTCCTATAAATGAAATATTTTCGCAATACTCGCTAGTATTTATTCCATATTGGTGAAAATTGTATGTAGTTGTTATTCTTTGAAAACTGACAATGGTTCAGCAGAATAAAAATCTTTAAAATTATAATACTCAATTTTGTAGTAGTTTGGTAGTAGTAGTTTAGTAGTAATAGTGATTTTATTTTTTCACTATTCGCAGAATTATTCAGCACTAACTGCGCCCCGCGGTTTCTCCCGCGTATATCACGTATCTAAGGCGCGCGACATGACATGACACCTAGTTCAAGCATTTTAGATAACAATATATTTATGAAAAAAATGGCAAAAGTAATGGAGCACTTTTATCTAGCGGATTATGTACGTTATAGAGCGAATTTAGATTTAATCCATTCTCCCTCCCCCACCATGTTGAGCTTCCCCTGCCTCAGAAAGTGTCCCGAAGCACGGATTTTTTCCAGTTTTAAATAAAACCGTACACGATACATGAAAATTGTGTAGGCTCAATTACAATCATTTAGCTATCATGATTGAAATAACCTCGCTCATAGAAGCATTCACTGCTGGTTTCTCTCAGTTGTCATTGGACGGCTAGAGTTTATGCGTCGTTCGCGCGCCAAGCCAAGTGTTAAATTTATTTCAATTTTACATTATCTCCTAAATTATGCGGCCATATAACAAGCTATAAGGAGTAAATTTTATTTTCATAAAATTGTCTTGATTATGAAGTAGCTTTCGATCGTAGGGATTAATATGCCATGCTTAATAATAACGCTCATAAATCACTTTATAATTTTCAATATTTTTTGTCACAAAGTACCTTATTGTGGCTTATGTATAAGAAATAGGCATATGGTAACGCGGATTTTTTGTAGATGAAGTAAAGATCTATATTTTTATAAAACTTTTTATTTACGTATCACTTACCATTACGCCAGCGCACGCGGATAAATCATTTCGCGTGCGCTTTTTATTCTGACATGCTTAACAAAAATCAATATTTAAGGCTACATGAGAGATGTAGCCTAATGTTGGATAACCTATACTATGTTTCATGAATCATTTTTTAGTGCACAAAATGAAGAATGATAAATACAATTAAACAAAACCTATATTTTTGATAATTTTTTGATTTTTGAGCAGGTCAAATTTTATATATTTTTGGGATTTTGTTGTAAAAGCGTATAATTTTAGTATAAGTCGCGTGTCTCCACAGCAAAATACCATACGACAATATGCTATGAAAATAGCTAAAGCAAACTCGTCTAGTTGTTGCAATACTGGTAAAAGTTCTAATCTTTTTACAGCATATGCTGCAGAACTACGTCTGCTTGACAGTTTTGATATATGGGAACCCCATTGGAATTTCGCGTCTAGTGTGATTCCGAGAAAAATGGTGGTATCGACAATACACAGTTCCTCCTCGTTTAAAATTACATTCGTATTTAAATGTTTCACATTTGGAGTCATGAATTTCATACATTTCGTTTTAGTGCCATTTAAATGCAAATTATTAACATTGAACCAATTTACAAATTTAGATATAGCACTAAATACTTCGTCATATTTTAGTAATTGTCGTCTTAATTTGCAAATTAAAGAAGTTTCATCAGCAAATAATGCTATATCATAGTTATCCCCTACTATGTAAAGTAAGTCATTAATATATGCAAGAAAGAGAAAAGGGCCGAAAATTGATCCCTGAGGCACGCCCATTTGTACCACCGACCCGGAAGAGCTCATATGAGCTCATATTAATAATGACAACTAATTGCCTTCTGTTACTTAAATATGAAATAATTAATTTAAAACCATTACTTCTTGTAAGAAGTAATGGTTTTAAATTAATACTAATAATACGGTGTACCGTAGTGTTGAAGTTTCCTGATTAATGTTTCATGGTGATTACAATCGAAGGCCTTGGATAGGTCACAGAATATACCCAAAGCATCCTGTGAATTCTCCCATGCATTAAGGATTTTATATTTAATCAGCTTAACACCGGAACCAGTTGTTAAGCGACCCCTTGTGAAACCAAATTGTTTTTATGAAGTAAATTATTTACATAAAAAAATTTAAATTTGATCAAGAATAGATTTTTTAAATCTCAATAATTGCTGGCAGTACAGAAATAGGTCCAAAATTGTCGGGGTCTAATGTAAAAAAACAAACCAGATTTGATACTAATATTAAAAATAATAGCTGGTTGATGCGCGATTGTATCTATTTATAGACACAATAACTTTAACGGAAATCCTCCACAGATGTGCAGTTTTGTTAATATCAATAGTTTTAAAATGTTTTACAGTATATTTTGATGATACTTTATGAAAATTCTTTGTACACGCATTTACATTTTGTTTAAGTAATGATTCGGCGACGGCGAGAGAAGAATTCCGTGACTAAGTGGTTAAGATCGGAATATCAGTAAAATATTTCTCAAAAACCATTGCAAATTCTGATTTGATTAAGTTAATTTGTTATTAAAACTTACCTGGTAGTGTGAATAACGAGAATTGATCTTACCAGTTTCGCTGCACTAGAAGGGAAAGTATCCAGAGAATAAAGAAATTAAAAGCAAATAAAGAAAATAAAAAACCAAAGTACTAAATAATTATTACACTAGAATATTACTTGTAGTTAAAATAAAGTTATATCACATATAGCTTACATGTGCTATCAATAACAATATAGTGAAGTATGGCAAAAGGCCATCTAAACAAAACCAAAAACATAGCAAGCTGTGAATGTCATCTGACATCTGTGAATATCATGTTTTAGTTGTGCAAAATATTACATTAGTATTAGTATGTAGGTAATTAAATTTAATATGTTACCATTCCAGTATCATTGCAATTATACCTACTTGTTATCAATAATAATAGGACAAATAACAGAAAAAAATAACAGCTTACAAGTTAAATCAAGCGTGAGAATAAAGCAAAGTCAATGCAAGTTACTTGTTGCGAATTTTGCGCTTGGGCCTCGTCGTCAACTTTGGTGCGCTATCACTATTAACATTCGATGGAACTTTCTTGATCGTAGAATCAGATGTTTGATCCGATGCAGCAGACTGTTCATACTGCGCAATGAGCTCATCGAGATCCTTGGTGTCCGTCAGTCGATAACGCTTACCACTAGGCAACTTGACGTAGATATTACCATCAAGTGACCAAACTTGTCTGATACCAAAGTGTTTTCATGCAGCAATGAATAAAATTTGACGCTGACGAGTAAGGAACTCGGAAAGCACATATGAAGTACCTTTCAACTGTGTCTTCTTGGCCCAAATGGTTGACTTAATGGACTGATCACTAAACCGTATCAGGACTGGTCTAGCACGAGCTTCCGAAACTGCACCCAGACGATGGCAAGCCACAATGGAGCTTGAAGAAAATTCCTGTGGTTGAAGATTATCCTGCAGGACAGTTACCACTTTATCTAAGATGTTTTCATCAGATGATTCCGGAAATCCATTTAGTAGCAAATATTTTCTCCGATGCCGCATCTCAATATAGTCAACAGTTTGACTAACCTCATTGATCTATTCTCTTTCCTTTCTCTTTCTCTTCCTCTCTCCTCATTTATCTAACCTCTAGATGTAGTAGTGACATGATTAGCCAAACATTATCCTTAAGCGCTTGAAAGTCACTTGAGAGAGACTTCAAGTCAGGAACCGGGGTGGCAGATTTTTTAATGAGTTCTTCAAATTCTGCCATACGTTGATTGAGAGAAGCTAAAGCAGCTTTTTGGATATTTGCTAACTCAGCAATAGAAACATTGTCTTGAAAACTTATCTTCTGGTGTGTTGTGAAAAACAAAAGTGACCGGTCGTAGGGTGATGTAACTTTATCACAGTTTAAACATTAAGGTGAGTTAAACCCACAATGTATGTAATTAAATACACAAAAATAATAAAAACTGTAAACTAGTAAACTGTAAATTACTTTTAAATATCAATAAATACTAATTTAATTATTTAGAGCAATGTGCACATTATTTTACACCTACCGCCGAAAAAAAAAAATTTTTCAAGTAATGATCGCAATGCCAGAACTTTTATCTCTTTGACGCTGTCATTTTTATTAACTTACAATTTATAATATTGGCTATATAACAAAACATTTCTTACAATTTTAGTACAATAAAGTATATTTTAATTTTATATGCTAGACAACCAATGGGGAAGTAAGGTTCTCGAGTGGCAACCTCGAGAACTTTTGAACCTCGAGTAGAAGTCGATGGATGCAGGTGGCTCAGGACCGTGCTTTGTGTGGCATTTCTTGGGTCTATGTTCAGCAGTAGACTTGTAAAGGGCTGTAATGATGATTATGATGATGATGATGATATGCCAGATAATTATTTATTGATTGCCATTTGTAAAAACTCTAACGTTCATAGTTATCTGTGAAATAGATTCCGAAGAGAAGGAATCAGTTAGTTAAAACATAGCTTAATAAAGAAAAGATGGAAGGATATATCAGAATATTGTCATCTCGAAGTAAGTTTCATATTCTTTTAGCTGCTCCTTCCCAGTATGGTGATAATAACATCGTTAGTGATAAATAAGAATTTTACTACAAATTATTTTTTAATTTGATATGTAACAAAATAGTGTGAGCTAATTTTAGAAATGTCAGTACTTATTTACTTATACAAATTTAACTGATTTTCAATTTGTGAATAGAGTGAGGATTAAATTTGCTCCATAAGCTTCTTTTTCGTCTTTCGCGTTTCGCTTTCCGAATTCTTTCCACAGTTGAAAACTTTATCCTTATGCTATTATAAGGATAAAGTTTTCAACTTCTACAAAATTTAAAGTTCTTTTTCGATTTTAAAACGCCATTTTGTGAAGGCTCTTTGAGAATATTAAGTATCATTGTTAAATGCTCAGTATATTTGTGACGTTAAGTTGGAGATGAAAAAATTCAAACAGTGTCCTAACACATGATTTTAGTTCAATTCAAAATATGAAACTGAAAAAAGTACATAAGTAAATAAATGTAACATAGGCCTTATGTTCAGCAGTGAACTTTTCTCAGATTCAGAAGTGTGCTTGGATACAAGGAATGCCGCCAAACGCGGTTCAGTGGATGCAGGTGCTCAATTCATGCCATGTCGTCACTACATCGAATGGGGGGTCGCCCTACACTTCGATTCCCAGTCTGAGACTGCCGCCAGTAGAACTAGAGTGACAGACATATCCCATCGTATTAATAAGCTGAATTGATAATGGACCGACTATATATACCTAGCTGGAGGAACCGATAAATGACGAGGAAAAAGATTCTAGAGTTGCAGCCTCGTACTGATATTTTATTAAAAAATGATGCGTGACAGCTGCGACTGGGGTTTATCTGTGAGACCATTTTGAAATAATTATGAATTCACATTTTTTTTGTTTCTTTTTTTTTCATATAGAAATGGGTGACAAACGAGCACACAGTCCACCTGATGGTAAGTGGTTGCTGTGGCCCATAGACATCTCCATCTATCCTCGTTTGCGAATCAAAATGCAGATTCGTTGTCAGCCTTGAGGACTAAGATGGAATGCCTCTTTTCCAGTAAAATAGGTCTCCGGTTCTCTACACTCACTACACTTAGGAACCTTCAAGAAAAGAGCGTACTCCTTTTTAAAAGGACGGCAACGCATCTGCGATTCCCCTGGTATTGCAGTTGTTCATGGGCGGCGGTAATCACTTACCATCGGGTGAGCCGTACGCTCGTTTGCCTCATCTCCTATAAAAAAAACGAAACACAGCAGTATTAAGCTGCTATTTTACGCTGGTATTCTATGAGAGCGTAGTCCTTCCCCGTTTGAGCCGACCCATTCTTGCTACAACTATACTATAAATATAGCTGCAGCATGGCTTTACCATGTATAGAAAAAATTTAGTGTTGTTTGTTAACGAGAAAACTAACGATATTTTTTTTCGAATAGGGTTGGTTTATGTTGAACAAATGAGGGAAACAAATCAGGAGATGGGCAGCGGCGTCTTCCTAATAACAACTAAAAATAAAAAAACTGCGGTTGCCAACCCGCTTGCCAAGCGCGGCAACTATGGAAAATATCCCCCTATGAGGCAATCTATTTGGGAGGTTTATGTTCAGCAGTGGACTTTAATAGGCTGTAACGGTACCGGTAACGGTATGTTGAACAAAAGAAATCATTCAAATCGTTGAAACGAACACATCATACATAAAAATATCAAAATAGTATCTATAAAATATATTCTTTAAAATTATCTGTTATTTTTTAACTACTAAAGATTAACTATTAAATAAATTCAGCCATTATCTTGTTAGCAAATCCTATCAACTATTAAATAAATGAACATTATTTAGCAACGACCTTACGTTATAAAATATTCATGGAACACATTAGGAGTAAACACAATATATATCTATATAACACTTGCTTTGCTTGTCCTAAACGAATTAACGAGGCGGACAGAATAACGATCACTCGTAACAATCACTTTCTTTAGACGCGTTCAGTATTAGTATAGTTGCGCGGTAGGGCAACATAACCACTTAACATTTTATTACCACTAGATTAATATAAAAATCGGCTTTATATGAAGATCGATTCTTACGAAGTAAACTCCATAAATATATTGTATTTTTTTATAAAACTGAATTGACAACGGAACCTACAGTCCACCTGATGGTAAGTGGATACTGCAGTCCATGGAAATTTGCAACAAATTTCAAACATAACGGAAACCACAGATGCGTTGTGAATAAAGGAATGCCTCACAGCCTGCAATTATACTGGCTCTTTATACCAAAAATAGAAATAGGTCAAAGAATGGTACCTTCGCAGACTCCTTGACAGTTAAAGACTCAATTCAATTAAAGACCTAGTTAAAGACAATTTTTTTGTAATAGAAATTTCTAATTTTGCACAAGAGCGTTAATACATAATAAATTTTATAGATATTTCATTCAGGTCCCCAGGAACAATTTGTAGTATTTGCTTTATCGGTTGTTGCAATAACAAAAAGAAGACGGAATTGTTGTTTTAGAACTCGACTGAAGTAATTGTTCGGTTTCTCTATATAGATGGACCCAAACATAAACTTTTCCTTTATTACTGTTTTAAGGAGCGGAGACAATTACTTTTATTTTTTCGAACGGCGTAATTTCATGCAAATATTCACTTATGTATATTTCAATTGTTTCATAAGTGAAAAACTAAAAATTTTGAGAGAAAAAAATGTTGTCCTATATTTTAGTGCCAAAATATTGTAATGAATTGCGTAAAACAACATGATGTATTAGCAAGAGCACTGGCTTCGTATAAAATATAGTAATCAAATGTAAGCGAAATGTAATAAAACATAACATCAACTCTGACGCTTATCACTCAGATAGGTAGGCAGAGACTACGGATTTCCATTTGGCACGAACCTGACGCGCCTTTCTCGCTTCTTTCACGTTAATATATTACATGCTTGTCGGATAAAGGTACTCCTGAGGGGACTTTGGACCATTCTCAATGCATCGCAAAATTTATAACAGTACCGGTTATGGCTATCTATCCTTTTCTGTGGAAGAGACGGATGTCCAACCAGCGGATGGTTCATGAAAATTATTGTTAAAACGATTAGAGCAATTATTTTCAAAATTTATAAATATTTTGTTAGGATGGAATGCAAACTTTTTTTTAAATACAAAAACACTTTAGTAAAAACTAGTTAAATATTCAAATATGTGATATGAGGAAGTTAATATATTTGTTCAAAGAAAGAATGAATAAAGGACAAATAATTGTAAATAATCTTGGTAAATCTGATCATCTCTATTCAATTAATCGTTTCATTTCAAAAGCTACTTTGATTTACCACCTCATAAAGTAAAAAAAAAGCATTCCAACAACCGGTAACCTTTTGTATCTAGATCATCAATATAATATATATTATATTGATGATCTAGGTACAAAACCTACGTATACCTTTTGTCCTTTCATCCGAATCCCCATCATGACAAATGTTTAAAATAAAAAGAATTATGCAAATAGGTGGTTCCAGTAAATTACGTACTCTAATATGGAGTGGCGTAGAACGATCAATTCATTGGAGGAGGCCTATGTACAGCAGTTGACTTGTGAAGGGCTGTGAAGATGATGATGATGATGATGATATTTCATTTAATTATATTTATTCTACCTTAGTGCTCACACTTTTACATAGAATACAATAGAAGCCGTTTGTTTTAATTTGTATGTGGAAATTAAATAATATTTAATATTGTACAACAAATGGTGAACTGCAGCGCCACTGAATTTCTACCTTGTAAAACAACTTATATCCTGTTGATCACAATAAAATTGATTTGATTTTTATTACTTTCCGAACATTACATACATATTTGTAAAAAAAATACAATTTTGTTCTATATTAGTGTATATTGTTACTTGCTATAGAAAAACAAGTCTTATATTTTTAAAAATAATCACTAATATATTTTTATATCGGACAAACTGAAATCTGTTAAAGTATCGATAATTTTATAACAAACATTTCTATTGTTACTTTTAATTTACTTAGGAGTTGATATTTTTTATATCCTTTTAACATTTTCTGACAGATATCACTGTTTACAGTACAGGCTCAAATTATGTGTTTATTAAAAGAACGTGGTAGACACAGATATCGCTACCAGTTATGATGTTTATAAACGTTCCACTGCTGGAGAAGCCTGATCCCCTTCTTTCTGAGATGGTTTTAGCGCAAGAAATTGTCCGCCGCACTGCCCCAATGCGTGTTGGTGGACTTCATATTATGTCTCCTAAATATTTTTCTTGATGTTTTCACGATGTTTACCTTCACCAGCGGGCACGTGATAAATCAGCACTTAAATTGCAGTTAAATATTTCATTGTTGCCAGCGGAAATCGAACCTGAGTTACTCGCGTACTGTGAATTCTACAACAACAGCTTAGCCCCTGAGCTACTAAGGCTCATGTTGATTATGATGTTTTATTCCAAAATTAGTTTAAAACGAAACATCTACTACATTGCAGTGAAAATAAATAACTAAATATTTGAGGGGGTCAGAGACAATAATTTTATCAAATTACTTTATGACACAAAAATGTCAAAAGAATTAATGAATGAATTCTTGTTCATCATCATCTGCTCATAAAAGTCTACTGCAAGAATTGGACCTCTCATTTGTAGGTAATTTATTCCATAATTTTCATGTTTGGCAAGCAGACCTTTGACGTTACTACATGAGTAAAGAAACCGTACGTTACTCTGCACGTAGCCAGTCTGGATATTTTATGTCTGGCTGTGACGTAACCAATATTGTCAAACCACCGTTTATCGAAAGCCCTTCGATTTTCTAGCATTTCCCATGGTCGCTTTTTACTACATCTCCGGGAAATAACAGGGTGATGGATTCATTTATGTCATTAAAGTTTGCAATGCAAGAAACACTGTATTTATAAATAAGTCATTGTTAACTTCTTCCGTAGTTTTCTTATTCATATTTTCAGTGCCTATTTACGTTACTTAGTTTTATTTTAAATATAATATTAAAGGCATACGGCAAACTTGGCGTTTAAGTCATCCGTACACTTGATTGGTTTTATGATGAAATTACTCCTTATAAGTATAACATTATCTGTACTGTAACTGTTTAAGTTGGAAAAGTAGTGTAGTTTATAGAATAGAATAGAATAGAATAATTTTTTATTCAATATAGATTACATGTATAATTCTTATTGAAAGTCATTTTTTACTTTACCACTGGTTCGAAAAAAAAACCTCTGTCCTGGGAAGAACCAGCAAGAAACCCAGCGGGACTTTTTTTAAAAGTAAATTTTACATTAATAGTTGTACAAACTATTTAAGTACAAAATTTATTTTAGAAACAGCTTGGTAGCGACCACCTCATTCCCAAGGGTTATTATCAATCATGTATTCATTTATACTATAATAACCCTTTTTATACAGTTTCAGCTTAACAAAACATTTAAACTTGGTAATAGAGAGAGCCTGTACACTTTCCGGGACCTTGTTGTAATAGCGTATACATTGCCCCAAGAATGAATTACTGACTCTGTGGAGTCGAGGAACTGGTATCACTAGTTTGTGTTTGTTCCTAGTGTTTACAGAATGTATATCACTTTTTTTACTAAAACTACCTTTGTTTTTGTGAACATACATTAAATTTTCGTTAATATACTGAGAGGCCAAAGTTAATATATTTATTTCTTTAAATTTATCTCTAAAAGAATCTCTCGGTTTTAGGTTGTAAATAGCTCTAATGGCCCTCTTCTGTAAAACAAAAATAGTTTCTGAATCAGCCGCATTTCCCCATAGCAAAATCCCAAAAGACATTATGCTATGGAAATAACTGAAATAAACTAATCTAGCTGTCTCGACACTAGTGAGACCTCTAATCTTTTTTACAGTATAGGCTGCAGAACTTAGTCTGCTTGCTAGTTTGGATATATGGGGGCCCCACTGAAGCTTTGCGTCGAGAGTGATGCCAAGAAAAACAGTGGATTCAACAGGGCTCAGTTCTTCCCCATTTAAAAACACATTGAAACCCAGATTTTTAACATTCGTTGTTGTAAATTTAATACATTTAGTTTTATTTCCGTTTAAATGTAGATTATTAAAGTTAAACGAATGCACTAATTTTGATATAGCATTATTCACGTCGTCACATTTAAATGATTGACGTTTAAGTTTAAAAATCAAGAAAGTATCATCAGCAAATAATACTATATCATGATTATCCCCTACAAGGGAAGGTAAGTCATTAATATATACTAGAAATAGGAATGGGCCGAGAATCGAGCCCTGAGGGACACCCATTAATACAGGTGACCCGGAAGAACTTTTACCATTGATAATAACTTTCTGCATTCTATTACTTAAATATGAAATAATAAGTTTAAGCACTGTGTTCTTGACACCATAGTACTGTAGCTTCCTGATTAATGTCTCATGGTGAACACAGTCAAAGGCCTTGGAAAGGTCACAAACTATTACCAAAGCATCATCCGAATTCTCCCATGCACAAAATATATGTTTAATAAGCTCAACTCCAGCGTCAGTTGTCGAGCGACCCCTTGTAAAACTGAATTGATTTTTATGTAGCAATTTATTAATATTAAAGAAACTTAAGATCTCATCTAAAATTATATTTTCAAAAATTTTACTAAAAGTTGGTATAATATAAAATATAATAAATTAGGCCCAAATAATAAAACTTTAAAACAAATTAATTACTAACCATGATGATGCGAATGAAGTCGTGGGCACAGATAGTTAAATAATAAAATTGAACACAAGACCCAGATGCGTCTATATTATTTTGCAATGTCAACCTTATGTACTTCTATTTATTATAATACAGTTTTTTGGTGTTGGATTTTACAAGAAGTCATTTCATTAAATTTTTCTAGTGGTTAGTAAAATATTTACTTTTTGTAAGAATTAGGCTAAATAAAGGTTTTGTTTTTCACTTCATACCGTGATTCAACTAACAGTTAAAATAAACGCAAGTTTTTAGTGAGATAATGGAATACTCATTGTCAGAAGACGTCTATATTGTATTATATTTTCCATTTCAAACAAATCTGCGTAAAATAATTTAGTCTCTTGATATTTTTTATTTTTTTATTTGGTTCTTTTATGGAAGATAACACCTGAAATCGCTAGACACAGCCAATGCCAATATTGGTTGTTAAAGCTTTCCAAATTATTATATAGTCGTTATTGATGACAATTATAATGAAGATCCAGTTTATAGTGTACAAGTGACTGCGTTAACTTAAAAAACACGCCTTTTAAATAAATAAAATTTCTTTCTAAGTTTCAATTACGTTAAGCTCTAAAATGCTTAAGAGAATTTCGACGTTCAGGAAAAGCTATATTCACGTTTAATATAGGGTTAAAATCGTCAAAGAGTTTTAAATTTTCCGATTTTATTTTTTGTTAAACATTTTACACAAAGACATTGTGTATAAAAATACTTTATGCCGTCACTATATCTAATAAAATAAAAAGTAAAAACTGAATTAAAAAACAAAAGAGAATAAATTAATTTCTGAAGTCGGTATGGTATAATGTATAAAAGAAATAAAGCGCTGACTTCACAAGCTTTTATCAAATAGCTTTAATGTTACAATCAGAATGTTGTTTATAATCATTTTAATAGGTTCAGCCATTTTAGAGAATTCTGTGAACATACGAGTACATAAAAAACATACGCGTCGTATATAGAATCTCCTCGTTTGAACTTGGTTAAAATCCGTTAAGTATGTCTGAAACAAACAAACAATATTTTTATTCCATGATCTTCATCATCATTACAGTCCATCAGAAGTTCACTGTTGAAAATAGCAATAATCCATAGATGTCTACGAAGGACGATCCTTAATCACCAGGATCCAACGATTCCCTTAATATTTCATCACATCAGGTGGTTACTCTGTCTACTGGGAGAGTCGCCCAAGACTGAAATTGCTAGTACGAGGCCTCTTCTTCTTCGGGCTATACGCCGGCCCATTATCACTTCATCCTAATAATGGATATCCTCGTTTCGGATTTCGTCACACAAAAAACTCCAACATTAAATGAAACTAATTTTTATGGACTATATCGCGTTTAATTTTAACTTTTTAATTCCCTACGTTTCGGGTGCTTTACAGCACCCATGGTCACGGGGGGACTGAGGTTTAGTTTTTTAATATTAATTTTTGGTTCGATCTACGATAAATAATATAAGAAAACATTAGAAAAACTCCAAACATAAGCCGCTAGCGCGCAAGCGCGCTGAGTAACTTTGAACTTCCTCATACGTCCAGTGGTGAAGGACTACGTTTTATATGTTTTTTTTTTAAAGGATAAGGGTTACAAACGAGCACACAATCCACCTGATGGTAAGTAGTGCCTGTGGCCAATAGACATCTACACCTATCCTGGACTACGAATAAAAATGCAGGTGCATTGTCACCCGTGAGGACTAAGATGGAATGCCTCGTTTCCAGTAAAATAGATCTCCGGTTCTCATACTTAATAGAGCAGCGTTAAACTGCTATTTTACGCTGGTATTCTGTGAGAGCGTGGTCCTCCCCGGTCAAGCAGACCCATTCGTGCTACAACTACTAATATAGCTGCAGCATGGCTCTACTAGGTAAAATATGTTGCTGTTGGGTTCCGTAAGTCATCATTGGCTCCACACAAATGATAATTTTCGTTTTACCTTGCAGTGAAGAGAAACCCAAAAACCTGTATGAAAGATGACTTTTAAGTATTCTGAGGAGGGTTAAGTCCGTTAATTAACTCTACAGTAACGCGACAGCCCCTTTCTATTCTCATATCCACTTCATAAATGAGAAGAAACTCATGCCAAACAGTGACACGTATTTAGTAATATCATTCAGTCTTCCGTCTTAAAGTTCAATTTCGGTTTTAAACCATATGTTCATCTCTTTTACGTCTCACATTAAATTTTTTTTCACAGGGATTGAAATAGGAACTGAACGATATGATTATATTATGCAAGAAGCTTTTTCGGAACATGGATGAGTTCGGTTTAGCTTCATCGTTAGTATTCTGTTCCAAATCATCAAAACAAAATACTTGTAGAATCACGTATTTAATTAGCTGCAGTACTGCGAGTCGCAAGTTCGTATGAAATAATAAATAAAAAGGGCAGCACATAAAACATTGTTTTGTAGTTTTATGTTTTGCTGAATAAAAGTAAAAAACATAGATATTAAAATATACAATATAACATTATGAATCCTTATTTTATAAGCATTATTTCAAAAAAATATTATTCGGGAAAAACGCTTTATAATTATTTTCTTGAACATCAAACATCAAATCTTTAAAAATCAACATTGAGAAGAAGATGTAGAATGAAACAAAATTATTAGGATTGAAAAATTCTTGGTTGGTGGCACGCAAAGATATTTAAGTATAATTCTCTTTGGTGCACGTTCAACCAAATATCAAATAAAGTTTTGCGATCAAGGTAAAGTTGTAGAATATATTCCAGTAAATTCCTATATACTACATTATATTTCTCTTAATAGCGGATATGTATAAAATAAAGAACATATTATATATACTGGGTTATGTTGCAATAAAGAGACAATTTATTTTTGAATGGAGAATGGGCTCACCAAAAAAAATGACGACACTTAATGTAATGTATATAGATTTATTTCTTATAATCTCTAGATTACTATAGTAAAATTAGTTTTACCATATCTAAAGGGAATACCGAGAAATTAACAATCAAACGGCAATCTCACTATTACCTAAAATCTCATACGGGCGACTGTCTAATAGTTTTTATCGATATTCTATGTTATAATAGTGCACTGTTAATAATAAAAAGTGTAAAAAAGTTGTAGGTTCTTCAAAATCTTAAGTACACTTAGTGGATGGAAAAGTTTTTTAGTAGTACCGGAGTAAACAGTACGAATAAACGGACGCGGTGATGTATTGATTCTTGTATTCTGTATTCTGTAAGTACATGAGTACATGAAGCTTTACACTTCTATTGCGAGTCTTACCTATACAGCGATTGTAATAAGAATGGTACAACATATTCCAATGTGTAAAATGGTTCGGCTAGTTTAACAAAGAGTCGAAATTTGTTTGTTTATTTCCTCTGAATACTCGCAACTGTTATAGCAATATTACTTAGGTTTGGATGTCCGTGTATTTCGCGGGTCGATGTAATTCTTGCTTACTATTTTCGTCACGTGATCGAAATGTAATGTTAACGCCGCGCGTCGTAAGCGAAAGCACATTTTTTCGCTGCTCCCAAATATATGTTCTGCCGCAAGTTCTTCCTCAAATTGGATAATTGTGAGTGATTGAAATCCGTGTCGCTGTGACCCCGAAGAAGCACACGAGAGCAGGAGCATCCGCCTTCGTATATTCAGGTTCGTCCGACCTTAGAAATATTGTCTAGTCAGCGGTATCGAGTAGAATCAGCCAGCGTGTATGTAAATTACAGTCCATTTCCTATTTTCTACCACCCTACGAGTTCTCGACTGTTCAATAAATAAGACTGGTTGAATATGGCATTTGAATATTTTTTAATATGTATTGATTGATTAACAAGTTTACATCCCAGCACAATTAAAACCAAAATGACTGGGTAGTAACACATCCATTTACGATATTAAGCGCTAAAAATAAATAACATGTAAGGTGTTTTGCACTGGTTGTGTTAGGATAAAAAACCACTGTATTGTCCCTGCATTAAACCTCCGGCCACACCCTCGTCGAGTGGTATGGGAAGTAGCGAGGAAAGGAGGCGGAGACGTGTTGTGGCCACAATATTTTTAATTTATTTATTTAAACTTTATTGAAACTTACATATTAAGTACAGGAACAAAAGGCGGACTTAATGCTAAAAGCATTCTCTGCCAGTCAACCTTAGAGCAGTGATAGTCGTCATGCCGCACGTCATGCTCCTCGTCAGAACCGTTGAACCATCGCTCCCTGTTTTGTCGGTTTTTCGGGTGCGAGTCAAAGGAATGGCAATATGAGCGCGAGTGATTGGCCACACACTCGCGTAAACGCAGTCCAAATCGAGCGCTCGTTACGGAAGCACGTCACGTGTCATTTAAAATTCATAAGTAGTGAACCTATCATCATCATTCAGCAATATTATCACATGAGTAAATAATATACAGAGAAAAAGCTATCTCGACGACTACAATGTATATTTCTTTTTATGACATTTATATAATTAGCTATAATAAATATGCATAGCTCGCACGCTGCAACAGTTTCAACATCCATTGTGTTGCAAAAGCAAGCGACCTAGTGCGGGCGTCGCGATTAATTGCGCGAGTAGAGCAGTGTGTGTGGCCAGAGAGGGCAAGTTCACGGCATCGCGAGTAGCATAGTATGGCCGAGTCATATTATTGTAAACTTATCACATTCTTAAAGCAGTCTATTAAAAGTAGCACACGCTGCCAGGTGCAGTGTCAGGATATTGTTATTAATATAATGTATTGATTGATTAGCATGTTAACATCCCAAGCACAATTAAAACGAAAATGACTGGGTAGTAACATATCCATTTACGATATCAAACACGAAAAATAAATAACATGTAAGGTGTTTTGAACTGGTTGTGTTAGGATAAAAAAAAAACACTGTATTGTCACTGCATTTTTATTATTGTAAAATCATCACATTTTTAAATCAGTCTTTTAAAAGTAGCACTGGCCACCAGGTGCAGTACCAGAACATTCTTTTAATATGTGTTGATTGTAATCAAACATGCTAATGCATGTTTACATTCCAAGCACCATTGAAGCTAAAATGATAAGGTTATAACTTATCCATTCATGAAATTACACAATGATAAGAAGTTTTGGCAATGGACCGGCCATATAACTGGAAAAACCGACAATCATTGGGGAAGAAAGGTTCTCGAGTGACAGTCTCGTACCGGTGGATACGGCTCGACCGGGGTAGGACACGCTCTCACGGACTACCAGCGTAAAATAGCAGCTTAATGCTCCTGTGTTTCGTATGTTCAGTGTAGAGAACCGGAGACCTTTTTTACTGGAAACAAGGCATTCCATCTTAGTGCTCAGGGGTGAAAACGTATCTGCATTTTGATTCTTAATCAGGGATAAATGTAAATGTCTCTGAGCCACAGCGTCGACTTACCATCAGATGGACTATGTACTCGTTTGTCACCCTTATTCTATAAAAAATAAATAAAAGGAGATTGTCAATTAAAAGAGATAAGAAAAGGTGCGAGAGCATCAATTCAACTTGCTCGGCGTTTATTTATAAATTACACATATAGCATAATACATAACAGAAAATAAGGCACACAGTAAATAGAAATAGGTCAAGTAAGCAACAATAATTACAATTTCTATTGATCATTATTCATCATCATTACAACAGTCCACTGCTGAACATAGGCCTCCCCTAAATACAATATATAATGTAAAATATTGTATAGGTTTTCCGTGAACTGCAATCCCGTTTCATCCCGTATGGTGACGTAAAAGTCGAAACAGAGTAAAATAAAAATACCAGCAGATGAGCAGCAGCACCTTCCTATAGAATACCACAAAAAAACTGCAACAAGCGTAGCAACTGTGACAAACCATTTATATTGATATTACTATATTAATATGCATAATTGTTAATAAAATCATCATTTTCAATATCATCACTTGAAAGTAATATATATCTAAAAAAAGAGGCAGGTAGTTCAACCTCATCTCGATGCCGTGTCTAAGATAAAAACCAAACAACAGACATGACATGTGCACAGAAGCCAACAGTGCGTCTGCCTACTAAACAGTGCAAAAGTACCCAGTAAGAGCAGCCCTAGTGTTAGCAATTGATTGGTTGGTGTCAACTAGTATATTTTTTTTACATGTGTGCCTTGATTGTATCCTACCTCGCAATAGATAACTATTTGGACCAAAATCATGGACAGATTGCATGTCTACCTCGATTTTATATTCTCCACAGGCCCTGATATGCTCCCCGTTATAACTATGAGCTTGTTTAATTTGATATATTCCTAGACTAAACAGAATTAGATCCTGGAATGTCAGTCGAGGAAAATTATCCAGCTCTGGAAGTTTACCATCAATGCTGGCGAATCGCGCTCTCACTCTGTTTAAATTGTGCGTTTCTACATAGGAGGCTAAATTATTTGGAGTATTCAGTTTGGCTTGAGCAATTGCCAATACCTCTACAGTATGAAAATTATCACGTATCAATGTATGAAATCGATTTATTAAGGCAGCTGCAATTTTAAAGTACAGCATAAGATGAATAGATGCAGTATTAAAATATTCCTGACGGAATAATTTGAAGTCCCGTTTCAATCTCACATTTACGATTTCAACCACCCACCTACACAAAGTCACACATCTGGACTTATTGGCTGCAATGGTTGATAATTGGATTTCACCAGCTTATTTAGATTCAGGCATGTGAGCCTTGTAACCACATTGCTGCATGAATGGAATTGCATCCCTAAAACCTTTATCAAGAATAAATACATCGTTTTCTCTAAAATAGGTTCGCAGTGGACTATTATCGCTGAACTGTCTAAGCATTATAGAGGCATCTGATTCTGTCGCAGGATATGGTCGATAAACATCAAGGATATACCCATTACAGCACCCAAGTAAAAATGGCTTAACTAAGTTACGATACTTATGTAAACTGTATGTTTACTTCTGGTAACAGTAATTACTACTTTTCTGCTCATAAACATATGTACCATCACATATTACTATGGCTGGAATAAATTCAGGATCCATGTCTGGATTACCCAATAAACAATTTGGTATTGTCAAGTTAAATTGAGCAACTTGCTGAATGCATAAGGTATTTGTCCCTAAATGCAGTCAGATGAATTGCTCTTCAAAGCACTGACTTACAATATTTAAGTGTTTGAAAACAGTCGATAAAGCTATATTAAAAAGAGAAGCTATTCGTTCATTGCTATCACCTGTACATAGTTTCATTAAGAACATAGCTAGACTTCTTTTATGATATTTAACCTTTTCACTGATAGATGGAATTTCAAATTGGTAGTTAATAAATCCTAACCAATACTTGCATAACATTGAATTATGTTCAATGATATTTAAAATATTATAATTCTGAGTGACACTACTTTTAAGTAGTGAACATTGTTGTCTATTTGAGATGCAGTGAAATCTGAACAGTTACTATTTGTGTATAAATTGTTTCAATCTTTGTGAGGTTCATTTAAGTGATATTCAAAAATACGAGCGCACAGTGGCACATAAAATGAGTGATCAATCAGCAATCTCTCTTTTAATCGTTTAGGTATTAAGAAACTAGATGAATGATTACATAACTTAAAAATACATTGACAGGAAGTAGACGCAGCATGCTTATAATTACCCATAGTAATTGTAGATACCGCTCTGGAAATGGCAGGAGTTACAGTTGCAGGCATAGGGGATGGTTGTGTGATGTCACTGTCGTCTTCAATATTCATGCATTTTAATTCCATATCCCTGTTATCATTTTGTTGTCTCTGTCTCCATACATTTCTGAAAGCTCTCAGCCAACAAGGATTGCAAACTCGTCCTAAACGATCCACCTTCTGTTAGTTGATGAAAAAAGTGTTTCTTTTTTCATCAACTAACCAAATGGACTATAGTTTTACAGTGTCGACCCTAAATAGTAATGTTTATTAATATTTTATTTATTTCAATCTTTATTAAACTAAATTGTCTTAATGTCTTTTAAAATTATTTATAAAAGCATGTATTCGTATCCCTTCATAATACATTTGTGGTAAACCAGATTCCAATAAGGTAAAAAGAAATAAAAATACATTCAAACAGACAGGTGAAGAAATAGTTATTTTAGAATTATAACATTATTTGACTCAGCATAGGTTCTTTGAAGCTTTATTTACACTAATTTCATTTCAGGTAAAAAATATTACTTGTATATTAAGTACGAAGGCATACAAATATGGGTGTAAGGTAAAGAAGAAGTAGCATCTACCTAATAGCAACTAAAGATAAAAAGACTGTGGTTATCAAATATCCACCCCTATAAGGCAATATATGGGGGAGGTCGATGTTCAGCAGTAGACTTTTGATAGGCTGTAAAGTTAAAGATAACCTGGTGGTGAACAGCCACCAAATTGTGTGGTGTGCGAGGTGTATGATACTATAAACTTCAATTTGTGTGCCAAAGTGATTATGGCAACTCCTCTGTTCAGACCTATTTCAGGCATTATCATTTATTTATCATATCATTTACAGGCTGTTAAAGTAAAGTAAGTACCTGGTGTGATAATATTTCTTTCTACTGAGTTAATAGGCACAGCTCGTGTATGGTGTGCTCTTAAAATTGAAGATAGATAGATAGATAGAAAGATAGATTACACTTTATTGTACGCCAAAAAAATAACATAAATATTAACAAAAAAGGAGAAATAGAAATGTGGTACAATGGGCGGTCTTATCGCTAAGAGCGATCTTTTCCAGACAACATGTTTGGATGGACAGGATTGCAAGAAAACAATAAAAACATGTGTGTGGTTTGGCGACAAAAATAACAATGGAATACAAATACCACATGGAATACCAATATTCCTATACCCAAATCTTCTAATGGAATGAGCAGTTGCAATACTTTCTTGCAATATTCTTAGGCAGATACAACAAACTGCGTCAAGTGGGTGTAACTGAAAAAATTGGGAATGCAAATAAAAAATAAAAAAGTAAAGAAATATTAAATTAAGAAGGAATGTACATTACCTACAATCAATTTTGAGGGGGAAGAGGTAGGAGAGGGAGGCGAGGTTGGTATGAAACCCCAGTGAAGGTTTAATTTTTTAATATAGAATAAGGGTGACAAACGAGCACACAGTCGACCTGATGGTAAGTGGTTGCTGTGGCCCATAGACATCTACATCTATCTTCGTTTGCGAATTTAAGTGCAGATGCGTTGTCAGCCGTGAGGACTAAGATAGAATGCCTCTTTTCCAGTAAAAAGGGTATCCGGTTCTCTACACTCACCATACGAAACACAGCAGTATTAAGCTGCTATTTTACGCTGCTATTCTGTGAGAGCGTGGTACTTCCCCGGTCAAGCCGACCCATTCGTGCTACAACTATACTATTAATATATCTGCAGCATGGCTCTAACACGTAAATATTGATACAGAATCCTATCCTATGTTTTTGAGATAAAATATATTTTCTAATACAAAGATATATTGGAAATCCAAAAGAGAAATATCGATTATATATTATGATTTTACAATATTATGAGTATTTCAAGCTCATAATATATTGATAAATAAACTTTATAATATTAGAGCCGTCTGAAAAATTACTTATTGCACTTAATTAACTTATTTTCTTATTACATAATATTTTATTCTTACTATAAATATTAATATATTATCAATATTATATAATTATTTTCTTTTTGATTTTGATTTCTGATTGACTGACAACAGATTTATTACATACACATAACATGTGATATAATATACATAATTACCTTGCTCCTTAAGTCCCTCGACCCATATATTACTCTTAACATAGACAAAAACTTCTTTTGTGTATATTTTTCGTGATTTTATTTTATCTATTAATTAAATTAGATTTAACCAATAACAAAAAACTTCAATACTATGATACTTTTAACATACTAATAAGACCTGTGTTTGTCATTTGTTTTAAGTAATTCAACATAAATAATAGATTTTCCAAGATTCTAAGACTTTTAATTAAACTAGTCAGTTTTTATTTTCGAATGTCATTGGCGAATTAAATACGTAATGTGGTATAATCACCTTTTTTAATATAATCCAATGCTTGTTACATTGATTAGAAATTGACATAATATGGATTATGAATCTACTTGTTAGCAGAAAAACTACGTGAATTAGGTAATTCATATTTATTTGAAAAAATTCAAACTTTAACACGAACACAGTTTATATCTTAAATAAGTCAATAAAAAATAAGTCAATGCAATGTCTACAATATTTATATCCTTTTTATAATCAGTGTATTATAACCATAGATAAAAATTATAACTGTAGAAGGTATGAATTTGTTATAGTAATATAAAGGGATATTTATTAGTATTTTTACAAACTTAAAATAATGAAGTATTAAAACATGTATAGATCATTGAGTGTCTGTGGGTGTGTGCTTATTATTTTTTCTAAAAAATCGTACCATATCTCATATTCAGGTAAAAAAAAAATGTAATACATTAAAATCGAATATTAGTAGTTTTCGTTTCCGCAGTATACTATTTTTGGACTAGAACTTCGAACTTTGAGAGTGACAAAAATAAGATATAGGTATATCTCATAAAAGCTTGAAACTTTAAATCGATTGTAGGTTTTGTAAAGATGAATTCTTCGCGTTCCATAAGATAAAATACTCACGTCGTGAGAAATCCACACAGATAAAAGTTGGCGCACATCAGCTCCTGTCTCGGCTAGTAATTGTCTTCGCACACTGCGTTGAAATCTAACTCCACAATTAATACAACTATTTACAGTGTATGATGATCTTCCAGATGCAATTTTCTTAAAATCGTAAATAAATATAAAATAACAACAGCGTGAAGAATGTCCATGCCATAAAGTAATACCCGGCCGCCGGTAATTACCCAGACACGGAATACGGATGTCAATGACAAAATAGCGTTTTGTTCCACGGTCACTTTGAACCATGTTAAATGATATTAGATAAAACTTTTAGAAATAGGATTAAATACAAAGTTCTCAGTGGTATCTCATATATTTTTCTTTTCATACGAACTGCAAAAATGATATATTACACGCATTTTCCCCCCTATATCACATTAATCACAACAAGAATATTAAAACAACAAATTTTTTTCAGATTTCTTGATTCCGTTTAGATTTTCATAAAATCTGTAGGCCATTTACCATATTAAATTGGTATCTTTTTTTAACAATTTAAACTTTGTGTGTAATACCATTAAGGGTCGTTAAAATTTCTAGTGGGCCCAAAAAGGATTGTCTGCTTTGCAGAGAAGGTTCAGAATAAGTAATATAGGCAAATCGTGAAGAAAAATTAAATAAAAAAAATTCTCAAACATTCTGTCCTTTTTATCTTTTAAATTCAATGAGTGGTAATGCATTATTTTAACTGATTTTAATTTTACGCACTGTTTTACTCACGCACACATTCGTAAGGGTCAGTCGGTAGGTAAAACCGTTTTGCTCATAAATCACATTCAATTTGAGATAATTTGAAATAAAATTAGAAGCCTTATTTACTCGTATTTTCAAAAACTCTATTAACGGTATATCATTATTTATATATTTGACCATAAGTTTAAAATTTGGCAAATCTTTGAAAAAAAAGCTAGCTATATATATATATATATATATATATATATATATATATATATATATATATATATATATATATATATATATATATATATATATCATGCTTGTTATCTCAGACGGGGTAGGCAGAGTCCAAAGAGCAGCGGACAATACTATGAGTATAAATAGAAAATAGTAAAGTAAGTAATAGGTGACTAACCAATCGCCTGAACAGTCACCCAATACCCCATTATTCACCTATAACGAGGCAATTAACAAAGTTGGCTCATTCTTTTAAACCAACTTTCAAAAGGAGGAGTTTTACAATTCGACTGTATGTGTTTTTGTATGAATGTCACGCGATATGTTTTTATTAAATAGATTATATACTTCCGTGGTGGTCTTATATAAATTTAGATAAAAAATTCCACCTCTAGAGATAGCAAAATAGGATTGTGATATTCTTTAGTCCACTCAGAAGTATATCTATAGCTAAGCACCAACTACAGAATGTGATTTTTTTAAAATTATTTGAAGTCATCTTTTACCTTTATTGAAAGTTAATTTTATGGCTATAAGTACCACACAAACATGGGACCTATAAGTCCTAGACCAACATGAAACTGTACTGTACTGCATAATTTACAAACTCCAGTGATAAATAATTTGCCTTGATTTTATATAATTTGCGATAAAGTTTAACTATAAAATTCACTCCAAAACCGATGTTTCATAATTTATTTTTATTTAAACTAAAATATATTGGATTCCTGTTACACTGTCAAGAGGCTAATTCGATGAGGAATATTGTCTATAAAACACCTACACGAGTTTTAACAACTTCTTTTAGGTGTCTATTTTCTTGCTTGTCGCTACATTAAGCCACCCTTCTTATAAAATATAAGCATTCCTTGCTGAAAACTTACTTGTTTTTTCTAAGACATTGTTTCAAAAATGTGTATGTGGGTACCAAATAATAAAATAATCTAAGCATTTGATTGACAAATATTCTGTTAACACTAGCAAGACGGGCAAAACAGCTAACGTAGAAAGGCGGTTATGGGTCATTTGACCCATCTCTGTTACTAGTCTCTAATTAGGCATCTATGTGCGGTATAATTGTAGAAATAATATGCAATATTCATTACTTCAAAGGCTAATAAAATATTTTTGGTTTCTAGTGTAAATATTATGTTAAATTAAAAAAAATACAGTTATGACATATAAAATTTTGAATAGATTGCATCTGCGACATAGTGTTTTTTCGCACAAGTCCCACGCAGGCGATAAAACGCGCAGTGAGGTCTCAGGAGTGGGTTCTTCTAAAATATTACTCAGTTTGACAGACAATGGCAGAATAAAGTCTCTTCGACGTATTTTTTTGTTGTTTATTTCTTGGTGCAACGCCCAGACATTTATTGCAGATAAATCTGAAATATTATAAAATACTTGTACTGGTCATCTTCTATTCATATTTCTACCTTTATTCAGGAATGCTTCCATAAGATGCGTGACGAAGTGTTGTCCAAAACTTTGATTTTCCGGTTGAGTTTTATTTTTCCCAAAATGATGAATGAATTCAACGTGGTAGAGCCATGCTGCAGCTATATTAGGAGTATAGTTGTAGCACGAATGGGTCGGTTCGACCGGGGAAGTACCACGCTTTCACAGAATACCAGCGTAAAATAGCAGCTTAACGCTGCTGTGTTTCCTATGGTGAGTGTAGAGAACCGGAGACCATTTTTACTGGAAATGAGGCATTCCATCTTAGTCCTCACGGCTGACAACGCATCTGCATTTTGTTTGATGTAGATGTCTATGGACCGCAGCAACCATTTACCATTAGGTGGACTGTGTGCTCGTTTTTCATCCTTATCCTATAAAAAAATATGGGTAAGCATTCAACAAGTTTTTCGATTTGACAAAAACGCAGAGTCAAAATTTTATTCCAAATTTATCTGGTTTATTAGCCATATCTTCTATATAAATAAATAAAATTGAAGTGTCTGTTTGTAATGTCAAAATAACAGCATTTTACTAAATGCATTTTTGTCTGTCTCTTTGTTCCAGCTAATCTCAGAAATAGCTGGACCGATTTTGACGGGACTTTCACTGGCAGATAGCTAATGTTATAAGAAGTAACTGAGGCTAGGTTTTTATTTTAAAAAAGGAATTAGGGTTCTGCGCAAAAAAATTAAAACCCATAAAATCCAAACGTAATAAATTTCACGCGGGCGAAGTCGCGGGGAACAGCTAGTATTGAATAAAAGGATATCGAACTTTTGTAGCAAGCAACTGTCCATCTACTGTTACATTTTCTCCCGGTTTGTAGCACGAAATGCTGTCAATAAAGCGATTCCATACTTGAGAAATCAATGCTAATTTATCTGTTATAACTCTCGTAGATCGTTCTGATCTCACATAGAATCGCAAATATTTCATAATTTCTTTGAATCTATCCCTAGGCATAGTTTTAGAAATGCCCCATATTTTACTCCATAAATCATTCAACATATGCATATTATTATGAGATGTATTTCCATAAAATTATATTCAAGCACCAAGTACTTGTCGTCGCCGAAGACGATCTTCCTCTTGTTTGATTTCAACTTCTGTTTGTAATCGTACACCTTCAACTTCACTATCCGATTGATCTTCTGGAAATGATTGCAATAATGTCAATATTTCTGCTTCACGGATAAACTGAGACATTTTCATGAAATATCAACCAAAAATAACAAAATTGACTCAATTATAATGCGTAGAAGTAATAAACGATACAATGAATATATATGAAATACGATAAGTCAACAAAATTAAAGTGAATGTAATTATCCTACACACTACAACAATTCATTCATCTATTGAATAGGTCAAATGACCCTAGCCGTAATTGTATGTGAATGTTATTTTTGTTCATATTTGTATGAAAATTTTTCAATGTAAATACTTTTATTTACAAAACAATCGTAATTCATTAAAAGTCTCGAAGTACAAAACTATATAAATTAAATAGTGACAAAATAATCAGTACTGCAAATTCAAATTCGGGTCAAATGACCCGTGCCGCCTTGCTAGTGTAGCTATTATGAATTTAATAAACTTATTTTACTACTTTTATCAGTACACAACAATTAACACTAATCATCTATTATTGCAAAATTGTGAAATGTTAACTTTTTACTTTCAATTTACGCGGTTACATTTTTTAGATTTGGGGCAAAGTCTACAATAGACTTTGCGTCAAATCTATACAATAGACTACAAAATTTTAAAATAAATTTTGCCTTAAATTTATAATTTCTAACCGCTATGGAGAGGGCTATGCTCGGGGTGCCTCTGAATGATGAACTTAGAAATGAGGATATCCGCAGTAGAACCAGAGTGACCGACATAGCCCAACGGATTAGTAAGCTGTAGTGGCAATGGGCTGGCCATATGGCTCGAAGAACCGACAACCGATGGGGAAAAAAGGTTCTGGAGTGGCAGCCTCGTATCGGTAGGCGAAGTTTAGGGTGACCACCCACTAGATGGAGTGACGACCTGGTAAGACATTCAGGAATTGGATGGATGCAGGTGGCTCATGAACGTGCTTTGTGGCGGCATTCCTTGGGGAAGGCCTATGTTCAGCAGTAGACTTGTGAAGGGCTGTAATGATGATGATGATTATGACTATATATATGTGTGTGTGTGTGTGTGTGTGTAATAGTATATGTGCAGACATATGTATTTATTTTATCTTGTATGTATTGAATAATAACAAAGTGCACAGCTTATTTTATTTATCACATATCTTTGTAACCGGCCTACTGGAAGAAATTTCATTAAGAGATAAGTAGCGCCCTTGTACAAACTCTTCATCAAGTTGTATCCTCTCCGTTGTTTGTGAGTACATAAATTGTAAAATAAATAAAGAAATGAAATATTGAATGCGAAATTCTAGCACATATACATACAAATGAAGTTATATTAAAGCTTTTAATAATAAAATATAAATGCGGGTCATATTTACCGTGCCAGCTACCCACTCCTGCTCCCGCGTGATCCTTTGATGCATTTTTTGTTCTGAATTGCCGATCTAGTAATAAACATTGGTAGTAATCGATGCGCAAGCGCACATCTGGAGCAGCACATGCAAGGTCAGCGGGAAGCCAAATAGTGGAGCGCGGTGGTGATGTCAGTACTAACAGGCCTGTCTTGGTCACACCATTAATACAAAAATAACAGCAACTGATGAAAAAAAAGCACACAGTCCACCTGATGGTAAGTGGTTGCTGCGGTCCATAGACATCTACATCAAACAAAATACGAAACACAGCATAATTCTGCTGTGTTTCGTATGGTGAGTGTAAAGAACCGGAGACCCTTTTTACTGGAAATGAGGCATTCCATCTTAGTCCTCACGGCTGACCACGCATCTGCATTTAAATTCGCAAACGAAGATAGTTGTAGATGTCTATGGGCCACAGCAACCACTTACTATTAGGTGGACTTTGTGCTCGTTTGTCACCCTTATTCTATAAAAAAATGTATTTTATTTAAAATACGTTACCCCCACACTAGGATTTTCTCCTGTATCGTGGAGGCAGTTTACAAACATAAATAGCACAGGAACAATCATCTAGACCCGGAACAATTATTTATAGGCCATACAAATACTTGTTCCGTGTGGAATTCGAACCCGCGGCCCCCAGCGCTGCAACTCATTACTAAGTCACTGCGCCACGGAGCCCTCGAATATGTGAATAATGTATATTACTAGATCGGCAATTCAGAACAAAAATGCATCACAAGGTCACGCCAGCGTTGGAGTGGGTAGCTGGCACGGTAAATATGCCACGCAATTGTAGTTTCATTTACGACAGTTACTGTTTTTAGGAAAAAAGTTACATACTTATTTGAAATAAACTTCAAATCACTTTGACAAAGTGCGCACATAAATTATGACAGTGTCTTGATATTAACATTATACAATATAAAAATAGATTGTTGAAAACAACGTCCCAGGTTTACAAAACAAATAACTGGTTTTCTCGCCTACTTTCGGTATATTAAAAGAGAAATTACTTTACATAGTGTACAATGTATAAAGGCCGCAGAGCTCCTCTAGTCGTATACATGGAAGTATTTGATTATTACCTTTTTTTCATCAATGAAACCTCATTTTGTAAAATGCTGCTACAGAATATATATATCTTATAATATGCATCGGAGGGTCTCTACTCTTCGCTGCATTTAAACTCAGTTGCATTATTTTATTAATAATCCCATTCAAAAAATTATCTCCTACCATGTCTTCAATTCACAACTCTTACACATTATGTTCAAACATGTCACAAAATGATCAATCATTTTGTTGTCCTTTCATTTACTGATACCGTTACAGCATATTAAAAGTTCGCTGATGAACATACTCCTAGGCGTTGGCCAAAGATTGCCTCGTAAGTGATATATTTGCATTGTTGTCGCAACTTGGGTTGACAACCGCAGTTTTTTTTTGTTATTAGGAAGAGGCTGCTGTTCGTCTCCTGGTTTATTTTCCCCTGTGGCCTGTTACAATCACTCACGGGATGATATGGCGTAGTTGATATTCTTACACCGCCACTAAAAGATCACGGTCCTTTTACTTACCTTGATGAAAGGAGATTGCCCATCCTTCTATGGGCCGCTGTTGCGCATAAAACGTTTGTGTATGATATCATAAATTGGATTTAAAAGAGGGGAGATGTCGTACTTTCCAAGGAAATAAAAATGGTCTATTTATTTTGTGGGGTTTTTGTTGTTCCTTGACTTTCTGTTCAGTTTTGAGGTTAATTTTGTAACAAAACTTCTACCAAAAAAAAAAAAACAGTCCTTACAACAACATGATTCAAATTTTCATAAGACAACATAAAATAGTTCCAACAAACCATTGAATGATCCAAAGTAAATAATATTACAATTAATATTGTTTGACTTGACAGTGAAACTTTTGACAGTTCACCTTTTATTTCCCAGTGGTGGTGTTACCAACAGTTAATCTAAATCACCCTGACCATTAGTGACTTTTCAACTAATGGAAGATTTTAAATTAGTAATGTAATATTATTTTAAATATGTTATTTAAAAATAAAAATATTAATAACGCGAAAAAATGTCATAATTGCCATGATTTTTAAAACTCGACGTGTGCCCTTACACTATCAGTTAAGACCAATTATGGGGAGGTTCTTAAAATTGGCAACGCTGCTTTCACTAAAGTACGCCATTTAAAAAATAATGCAATAAAATCTAATAAATAACTAATTAAACACAAAATATTAACCCCACATACGATTTCGATCAAGTAAACTAAGAAAATTTAAAAAAATATTTTATAATTTATGAGCATATTTTTGTGGCTATATATTTTTTTATTATAAAGCGATTCTGATTTTGTTAATTGGTCTTTATAATTAAAATATATAACGCCGTTCAAAATTTATAACGCCTTTCGCGTATTCCATCTCTTCGCCACTGATATAAGACATCGTACTTACATAGTTATATTACACAACGAATAAATTATTAGAAGAATATTTTAATTTTTCCTCTTTTATACTATTATTTTTGTCACTTTTTACTAGGAAGATTGTAGTGTGAACTTTTCGGGACGCACGCCTATTTTATATAAAAAAAAAACTTTGTAAACACAAAATTTTACATAACTTTAAAATTAAACAACGAAATTAACAAAAACATATGTTTCCCCTTTCATAAATATTCTCCGTTACAGTTTAAATATTTTTCGCTTCAACTATTTTCAACGCAAAAGGGCCACATATCTCTGAAAAGATTTTACGTGTTATTAAAAGCCTTCACTGTCACTTTTGGCTTCGTAATATTTATCTCACATCAAATCTTTGAGCTTTTGGGAAAGGAAAACTCACATGACGCAGTATTTGGGAGCTAAATTATTCCACCTTTTCCATTTTCAATGCAACCTGCGGACATATTCGATAATATTTAAAAATTTTAAGAAATAATTATAAAGCTAACAGCTTTTTAAATATTACACTACTAAAACCTTCGTTTACCAATCCAACTGAGCCAAGTGCCAGCAGTAGTTCAGGACAGTAGACAGTGACATCCAAGTCTTATTCTTAAATCTTCATCATTACAGCCCTTCACTGGTCCACTGCTGAACATAGGCCTCCCCCAAGGAATGCCACAAAGCACGGCCACCTGCATCCAACGACTTCCTGCATGTCTTACCAGGTCGTCACTCCATCTAGAGGGGGGATGCCCTACACTTCGTCCACCGGTACGAGGCCGCCACTCGAGAAACTTTTGTCCCCATCGGTTGTCGGTTCTTCGAGCTATATGGCCGGCCCATTGCCACTTCAGCTTACTAATCCGTTGAGCTATGTCGGTCACTCTGGTTCTACTACGCATATCCTCATTTCTAAGTTTATCACGCAAAAAAACTCCGAGCATAGCTCTCTCCAAAGCTCGCTGAGCGACCTTGAGCTTCCTCATCCGGCCAACAGTGAAGGACCACGTCTCAGTTCCATAGGTCATCACTGGCAACACGCACTGGTTGTACAGTCTAGTTTTCAAGTTTTGAGGTATACCTGACGAGAAGATGTGCCGTAATTTCCCGAACGCTGCCCAGCCGAGTTGAATCAAAGGCTTTCTCATAGTCCACATACGCAAGGCAAAGTGGCAGATTTTACTCTTCTTTCTTCTGTACAATTTGCCGAAGGGTGTGAATGTGGTCTATAGTACTAAAGCCTTTTCGGAAACCGGCTTGTTCAGGAGGCTGGAAGTCGTCGAATCTGCGTGCGATACGATTCGTAATGACTCGAAAACAGCACGTAGACGCGGTTCAGAAGGGAAATCGGTCTGTAGTTCTTCAAGAGAGCGTTGTCGACTTTCTTGAAGAACAAGACCACCGATTTTCTGCTCCACACCTCCGCAGTAGTGCCACCATGGAAAACGGAATTAAAGAGCTTCTAAAAGATTTCAAGTACCGGTTTTCCACCCGCTTTCAGAAGCTCCGCTGTAATTCCATCCTCACCTGGGGCCTTGCTGTTTTTAAGGTGCTGGAGAGCCATTCTAATCTCGCTCAGACTGACGTCCGGGATATCTTCGGAATAGTGCTGGATAAGACTCGCTCTTGAATCGTTACTCACACTTGCGTGTGGCTCCAACGATGACGTGTACAGCTGCCCATAGAACCTCTCAATCTCAGTCAAAATTTTAGGTGTCCCGGAAACGATGCTGCCACACTCGGTCTTCAGCTTTGACAGTTGGCTCTTTCTGGCAGACAGATCTCTGGCAAAGACTTTGGAGCCTTGGTTCCGCTCGATCGCTTCTTCAATACAAGCTGTATTGTAGTTGCGTAAGTCCTGCCGCATGCATTTGGTGATCTGTCTATTCAGTAGCCTGTATGCTGTCAAATCTGTTGAAGACTGTAGCTTCATTTCCCGTCTAACAGCCATGAGATTAAGAGTGTGATCGGAGAGTTTCTGTGTTCTTCTGCGGCGGGTCTTGCAGAACTTAGCTCTGACCGCATGGACGGTTTCCACCAGCTTATCATTCATATCGTCCACTTCATTGCAGTCTTCTAGGCACTGAAAACGGTTTTGTAACTCGAGCTGAAAGGTTTCGGGATTTTGGATTAGAGCACGAGGGGGACGGAGCGTTGACTTCATTATTAGACGAGACCTCTCCAACTTACCGTTTAGGTTCAGTGTGCCTCTAACCATTCGGTGATCGCTACCAGTTTTCACCCTCGCGATCACTGAGACATCACTGAACAGTTGTCTTCTGGTCGTCATAATGAAGTCAATCTCATTTGTTGTCGAACCGTCGGGGCTCGACCAGATCCACTTCCTATGGGGCCGCTTCTGGAAGAAAGAGTTCATCATAAAGAGTCCCTCTTTCTTCATGAAGTCAGCCAACTGTTGGCTCCTTGGTTTCCGTTGCCCTATTCCGAATTTCCCTACTTTCAGCTCACCGTTCTCTTTTGTGCCTAGTTTTGCGTTGAAGTCTCCCATTAACATCGTATAGTGGGTTTTGGAGGAATGCATGGCTCTAGAGATATTCTCATACATTTCCTCCACCTCCTCATCGGGGTGTGCCGAGGTTGGTGCGTAAACCTGTATGACCTTCAGCGAATACCGTTTGGTGATTCTGAGTATAAGGTACGTAACCCTCACCAACACACTCCCAATCTTTACAACGTGGTTAACGAGAGACTTGTGGACGATAAATCCGACACCTCCTTGGGACAGATGGTCGCCCTCCCAGTGATAGAACAAGTTGCCGGATTCGAGGATTACCGTGTCCTCCCTCTCTTCGGATCTCGGATAATCTTATAATATGCCAGCGTAACTTGTCTATCTCTTCTTCCAGCTCCAAGATCTTCTTGTCAGTCCTCAGGGTGCGTGCGTTATAAGTTGCCAGGTCGAGTCGTCGTAGGTGACAACCGAACCTCCACCTGAGATTCTTAGCACTCCCTGCCCCGCCGCTGTCTGTTTCCCACTGTCGCCTCTTACGACACCCTCGGAAAGATATGGGGTAGTGGATATTCTTAACCGCCACTACACGGCATTAAGTGATATATACAAGTTATTCTTAAATAACTTGTACATATCACTTAAAATTTCTTGTACATTTTTTATTTGGCGACGCATACGTAATATTTGTAAACAAGCTTGGCGGGCAGTATTAATTCCTCCTTGTAATTTTTGTTTAAGAACGGTAATTACACAGTTGTGGCGGCGCTGTCGTCGTGCCACAAGCGAAATACATCGAAGCGTAAATCGCGTATATATACAATAGCTCCGAACTGCCACTCGGAGCGTTGGCCGCTCCCCGGGCAGCACACCTTGCCCGGCGGGAGATCTCCCCTTTTCCTTCCACCCGCCACACAGTCAAGGCGGCCAGTCACAACGGAGACTAGCCATCTGCGCAGGACATGATTATAGTACACGAATGTCTCTCATAGTCCATTGGGATGGCAACCCGACACGATCGGGGAAAGTTCAGGCGCAGCATCAACGGCTTTACTCGAGGCACGGGATGAAATACCGCCAACACCAAATTTTTCGCTTTTACCGTAAATCTCTGTCTGACAAAAACCCAATAACTGATTTTGGCCGTTCCGGAAATCGAATCCAGAGCCACAAAATCAGAGTCAGGCTTACGGCCACAACGATATGATACAGAGGAACCAAGTTTTGAAACGGCATTAGATTAAATTATATGTTGTCGTTTGACAAACAAATTGTTTATGTCTTAACTCTGAAAAAGTTTTTATTTCATTTTATTGTCACTTCTTCTAACCGTTTTTTAAGGAAATTTTTAAATAAAAATTTTAAAATTTTGTTAATACACACGTTTCTTCCATTACCTACATAAATTTTACCTCTTCTTGCATAAACCTAATTTAATAACATTTCTAAAGAAACAAAGTTCTAAACGAACCACAACTCTAAGCATATTTTTATTTAAAGTGAGCCTTTTCATAGAAATATACTTTGATAGAAGCCATTCAGTAATGCGGAGTATTTCCATATCAGCTGAAAATGGAGTGTTCGTTGCATCGAGTAACGGGCAAACATCGCAAACGCACTCATTCAAATTACACATTCTACGTTTAAAACATCAGCGATAAGCGTAGACTAACACAAAATATAGCCCTGCTCTACTTATACCTACTGATTCCTAACGTGCCTCATGTGATCATAATTATATTTATAACGAAGAGCGTTGCACCGTAATATCCTTATATTAGAGACTTCACTGCTGATGGATCTCACGGCAAACACTACAACAAATGGCACAAATATAAAGCAATTTCTCAGATACTCATATTTGTATCATTTACTCATTTTAGCCGCTTCTTATAATGTGCTTCTAAGATGAGGGAATCCAAAATAACTACGCGATAAAAAATAAAAATATATAAGAAACTGATCCAGCCAATTTCCTAAGATACTTATTAATCCAAACATCACAAATATTACACAAAAATATAATGTCAATTAACTATATTTCAATCAAACAAATTTTAGGTTTTATTTATTAAACGCTACACCTAATAAAATATACCATATAAAAAGGTACGAATTGTAATATTTTCACGTTGCTAACGCAATGCATATAGCTTTTCGAATCTTGTCTATAACCCGAGCGATAAATTACAAATTATATTAATTCAATATATAATGTCCACCATTTTCTCCGCTAGTAAAAATTACTAACCTACATACTTATGAAGCTCTTACAGAATACAGGCGTGAAATAGCAGCTAAGTGCTGCTGCTTAGTCATCAGGGGTGACAACGTATCTACATTTTTATTCTTAATCGAGTATAGATGTAGGTGTCTATAGATCACAGCATCCACGTACCATCAGGTGGACTGTGCTCGTTTGTCACTCTTATTCTTTAATTTAAATGAATAAATAAATAATAAGTAAGCGAATGGTTATGCTATGCTAGGAACGAATTTATTTCCATAAATGAGTGACTGATATAGAGGGAATTTTCTTTATTTGGCCACCAATAATCAGACCGATTAGTTGAGAGTTCACCTCACTATAAGAGACCACTTCTTCTAAAAGGCTGGTAATGCAACTGCAATTCGTCTTTTCTTGTTATTGTTCATGGCAATGTTAGTCATTTCCCATTAAATGAGCTGCGCGGTCGTTTCCCCCTCTTCTATTAAACATTGATAAGTAAATTTAATTTCAGAATTGCCTTTTTTGGTTTTAAATGAATTACGGAGTAAATAAGGAATGATTTTAGCAATTTTGTAGGGTTGATTTAAAAAATCACAGCCTGAATATTATTAAAAAGAAAACTGATTTTAAAATTACTTTTAATTTTCGACGTAATTACCACTTTTCTCAATACATTTCTCCCATCTGGCTTCGAAAGCAGATGTTTAAAAATTATACATGTTTAAAAATGCCTCATCTTAAATTGAATAAAACTGCTTTTATGGATTTTATCGCGCTTAATTAACCTATTTTATTAAATTCCCGACGTTTCAGATGATTTACAGCACCCATGGTCACGTGGGACTGAGGGTATTGACGTCCCGATGTCAGTGTTAACCCGGAGTACATTCAGCTTTTTTAATTATTAATTTTGGTGCGATCTACGCAGATTAAACTTACTGTGTCTTGAAGTCTTGCAGTGGTATGCTTGGGTTTAGTTTTAATTTTATTAACTACAGGATCCCAAGCAGGTGGTAGTACCCAGCCTCCCTCTCTATTGAAATAAGAATGTTTTTTAATTTCAATAGCCTCACGTATCATCCTTGGCAGGAATCGATGTTCTTTCGCGGGAATTTGTGGTTTATCAAATCTAATGTAATGGCGGGGGCCGTCTAGGATATGATCACAAACTGCAGACTTCCCGGAACGTTGGTGTTTCACGTCAGCTATGTGTTCTTTTACACGGGTTTTGATAGAACGTTTTGTTTTCCCTATATATGCGAGACCACATTCACAATCAAGCTTGTACACTCCTGCATCTTGTAGAGGAATATTGCACTTTTTTTGTTTGATGACAATTTCAATCCTCTTAAAATGTTTTTTTTAGATTGGGGAAGAGATTGAAGTTAGATGGTGCCAGATCAGGCGCGGAATTAATTTGAACAAACAATCATGGCTGGACGTGTGTGGCCGTAATTTACCTTGATAAAACCAAATTTTTTGGTTAACATTTCTTGGCCTATTTTATTAATTTCATCACGCAACCGAAAATTATGTAATAATAACTATAGCTTATAGTGCTTGCTTTCTGTAGGTAATCGATCTTAATGACACCCTTCCAATCCCAGAATACTGTTGCCATCACCTTGATCACAGACAAAATCACTTTATCTTTTTTAGATGCGATGACCCTGGTCTTATTGTCTAAAAATTTACGAAATTAATGAAGTGAGATTGTCCATAATATTTATCATCGTGTCGTGCATGTCAAAAAAGTAATAAAATTAAATAAAAAAGGACTAACCACAACTTTGGAGAAGTATTTATTAGACGCTTTTTTAATAGACATTTTAACAATAAAAATATTGTTGTTAGAGGAACACCGAAAAACCCTATCATGACAAAATAGCAAATTTTTTTTTCTTAATCTTTTTCAATGTTGTGAACCTAAAACAATATTTTATGTGCGAACTAGTATACTTGTAATATGCCTAACGTAACGGCGGAACGATGCGTTATTAATGCGAAATGTCTGAGAATGGCGATTACGACAAGGCCTCACTTCACGAGACCTTTGTCCAGCAGTGAATTGTTATGGACGGTTAACAAAAAGGTTAAGGTTAAGGCAAATAATTAGTTCATGGTCTTTTATGCCATATGCATTAAAAAAAGATCATGAGATAATAATTATTAGACTTGTGGAGAAAACCCTAATAGTAACAAATCCGCCAATTGAATTTCAAGTGCAATATGCTTTTAAGTGTACAGAACGAGAGTCAAAACATACCTTACATAAATTGCGTAAGGTACAAATATTATAATAAAACAATAATGTTATAATCATTGCAATACGCAATTATTGATATAAAAATATTCTGTAATAAAATTTATTTACATTTTATCGTATCTAGCGCACATCGTTTAAGGTGGAGCCACGTGTAAGTAATTGCGTATCCATTTACTGATGATACTGTTTGAAAATGTCACACTGGATAGCATCTCCATCAATAAATTTAGACGCTGTCGCTGTTAGTAAAAATATGTCTTCATTACTTAATGTAATAAAATAAAAAAGTGGCATATTGATAAAATAAAATAAAATGGCTTATCACAGTTTTATTTTTATGATACCAGCTAACTCGACAGACGTTGTTCTGCCCTTTCCAGTAGGTGCAGGGATGATTTCACTCCGGACTTATTACTTTTTGACCGCTGTGCCTTTTATCGGGTCCAGATTTTTCGATTTTCTTTTTTGGCATAAAAACAATTTATATTATGAATATGATTAATATGAATAATATTGTGCATATGAGTAAAAAAAACAGCTTCTATAGGGCTCAAAGCTTCTTTAATAATTGTTCACTATCAACGAAGTAAAATTTGTCTCTTTTTGATTTCTAAGTAGTTTAAAAGTGGAAAGAAAGATTCAAAAATATTAAAGTAAATTTCAGAAAATATTTTACCCTAGTATCGTTTTATATTTTAAAATCCTTGCTTTAGAACCACAACCGTTAAAAGCAAGTTTTGATTTAAATCTCAACATATTTTTTTTTACCACGCCGTTGCAATAACTTTTTTTTATTGGTATGTGGTTGTTGTGGCCCATAGACATCTACATCTATCCTCGTTTGCGGATAGAAATGCAGGTGCGTTGTCAGCCGTGAGGACTAAGATGGAATGCCTCTTTTCCAGTAAAAAGGGTCTCCGGTTCTCTACACTCACCATACGAAACACAGCAGCATTAAGCTGCTATTTTACGCTGGTATTCTGTGAAAGCGTGGTACTTCCCCGGTCGAACCGACCCATTCGTGCTACAACTATACAATTAATACAGCTGCAGCATGGCACTTACGTACCACATATTATTATACTCAGTCTCGAGAACTGGAGCAAAGCAACAATGCACGACATTTAAGTTCGTTTTTTTTTTCATATTCGGAACTAAAATTAAAATTTAGCAACACGTAAATGTTATATTATTATACGCACAACATTATTATGATATATCAATTTATTGGGGAAAAAAGATACATTATTATCAATTTTCTAACTGCTTTAATTCAAGATTCCGATTAAACCGAAAAAAATTGTACTTAATTAAAAAGCAGAAGTTGCTTGAAATAGCTCAGAAATAACTGTTAAATGTTTTGAAAAATAGTAATAATAAATAGTAATAATAATAACTGTTAAATGTTTTGATCAAATAGTAAAATAATCAAAGTAAACTATTAGTATATATCGTACGCATTCGCGTTAAATATTTACCCATTATGTAAACGATGAAACTTTGCTTACAGATTTATTTGAAACAGAGTAATTAATTTTCGAAAATATCCGACCCTTGACTTTACACGCAATAACGCTATTAAGGTCAATAATTGTTGCAGTGCTTACTTGCAGTTAACAATATGATTTTAGACCTCTGCCTCTCTGCTTCCAGCACTTATTATTTATTTTGTTCCGTAAGTACATTACTGAGATGTATTAAGTTTATAATACGAAGTTACTTAAGCGCAACTTAAATAGATGATATAAGAAAAAATGTGACAACCAAATCCGCATCAGCTCCACCACTACGTCCTACTGTATACTGTATCCCATCCCAATGATCCACCTTGCCAAATTTCAAGTTTCTAAGTAACCTAAAAGTGACTTAGTTTTTTATAGGTATGCAAAATTACATGTGTGTACGTCTAATAGTTCTTAAGGTACCCGTGAGGGTACCCAATACCTTAAGCGAACCTCAACCTTCGCTTTTTCCGTGAGGGGGAGGGTTGAGGTTTGGATGACACACTTCCGCGAATCATTATTAGCCACTTACGAATCCCCCATAATTCTTTTTTTTTTTATAGCAGAGGGGGCAAACGAGCATGCGGCTCACCTGGATAGTGACTACCGCCGCCCATGAACAACTGCAACACCAGAGGAATTGCAGATGGGTTGCCGGCCTTTTAAAAATTAGTAGGCTCTTTTCTTGAAGGTCCTTTAGTCGTATCGGTCCGGAAAAATCGCTGGTGGTAATCGATTCTACAAGGAAGTTGTGCAAGGAAGAAAAATAATTCTAAATCGCATCGCGATTATTATGGTATCGCGAGGTTTGTCGCGATGTGCGATGGTGAAATTGAGCGGCTGGAATTAGTCCGAACAATTTCTCAGAGCACTCCCCATGATAGATGCGATAGAATACGCAAAGAGATGCAACATCTTTACGCAGTGCCAGTGAGTCCAGTCAATCGGAAAGAACTCGGTCGTCGACGATTCGAGCCGCTCTGCGCTGGATGCGGTCAAGTGGAAGGAGCTGGCACTGGGGAGCCCCTGCCCAGAGATGGGAACAGTATTCCATGTGGGGCCGAACCTGCGCCTTGTATGGTTGCATGCGGTGTGCCGGCATGAAATACTGTCCCGCTCTGCTGAGCACGCCAAGCTTTTTAAAGGCCAATTTGGCCTTCTCTTCCAAGTGACCACGAAACTGCATTTTGCTCGATATGTCGACACCGAGGATTCTGATACTGGCAGAGACAGCAAGGGGAGTGCCTTGAAACTGAGAAGATACGACAAAGGGGTTCTTTTTAGTGGTAAACGCGAAAACTTGTATCTTCTGGGGATTGAACTGGACTAGATTTAGTCGCCCACAGTTTGAGACTATGTTCAACAAAGTCTCGACTTCAGACACAAGTTTGTTCCGGTACTCGGCGACGCTTTCCCAAAAATGTTGGCACAGCCAGTGTATAAAGCATCACCAATGCTGTCGTCTGCATAGCAATGAATGTTACCGGCTTGGAACATATCATTGATACGCAGAAGAAACAGCATTGGTGATAGCACGCAGCCTTGTGGAACACCAGCGTTAAGGGGCTTGTAATCGGAGCATGCATCATCTACTACAACCTTGATGCTCCGATCTGCAAGAAAGCTGGTGATCCAATTGCACAATTTTTCGGGAAGCCCATAGGAAGAGCTTCGAAAGAAGCGCTTTGTGCCAAACCCGATCGAAGGCTTTCGCTATGTCCAAACTAACGGCCAACGCTTCCCCCTTGGACTCTACTGCCTCCGCCCATCTATGAGTTAGGTAACCTAGAAGATCACCACACTAATCAGCTGGTGATCCTCAAGGTACCGCATGAGCTGGCAGTTAATAATAGTTTCCATTACTTTGGAGAACAAGGAGGTGATAGAGATAGGCCTGTAGTTGGACGGATATGGTCGCTTTTTTTAGGGATCGGGTGCACCAAAGCACCTTTCATGAGTTCGGGACTACGCCTAGGGAGTTAGAGTACCGGAAAAGAGGCGTTAAAACCGGTGCCAACTCCGGAGCACACGTCTTCAGCACAATTGGTGGGACTCCATCAAGCCCATTCGACTTGTTGACGTCCAGGGAGAGGAGTGCTTTACGCACCGAGTGCTGTGTAAACAGCAATTCCTGAATGGAGCACTCACACCGTGGGATGGTGTGTGTTCCCCCTTCATCGAGTTGGAAGCAAAAAGAGAGCCTAGCAGATCGGCTTTCTCCTTTGCGTCATGGGCCAGTGAGTCGTCCACCCTGTGCAGAGATGGCAGAGATGGCTGACAGAAGTTCCCTTGGACAGCCTTGGCGAGAGACCTGAATGCACGTGTTCCCAAAGGGAGGCGAACTAGTTTCTCGCCAATTCTGCCGATGTGCTCTGACTTTGCCTTGGCAATAACGCTTTTGAAGGACTTGGAGGCGGAATTATACTTATTTTTAAGAGCGCTGGTGCTTATATCCCGGAACATTGATGCGTCAGCCCAGGCCCGGTAGCACTCCTGCTTATAGCGTGATGCAATTTTACAGGAGTGACCATACCATGACTGAGTTCTGCCTCCGATAGACACCACAAATAATGGAATAAATAATTCCATTCTCTGAAGCACCACATCAGCGACAGAATCAGCAAAAACGTTGGGATCATCTGACGAGAAGCAAACCCGCCCCCAAGGGTAGGATGCAAAAAAAGACCGTATCCCGTCCCAATCGGCCGACCTACATATAGCGCCAAACACGGCGGCGAGCTGCAGATCGCAACTGCGATGGGAGCGTGAGTGGCACCGTACTCCGGAACAGACAATGGTCCGAAGAGCCAAGAGGGGCATATAATCATCCGTCTGGATGAGAGGTCAGCAGAAGGTCCAACAGGGAAGGTACATGATCCTCCACATCTGGGTGAAAGTAACCAGCTGTGTCAGACCATATGCCAAGACAAAGTCATAAACAGACCTACCCGTATGATCGGTTTTACGGCAACCAAGGCATTCGGCGTGGTGGGCATTAAAATCACCGAGTATCACGATCTCTGCGTATGGGACCTATTGTCTTTATATGTGTATTTGTTATGTTTATTTATACGTGTATTGGCATTACCGCTAAGGGAGCTATAGAGGCACCCGTAGACGCGGGGATGGTCGTCGCTGTCTACGCGCAGCCATAGGATGGACAGGTCCGTACCTTCAAGACTGCCGAGGCGTCGAAAACAGATGTCCTCTCTGACGTACACGCAAACTCCAGCCCGAGGCACAAAGGAGTTTTCTAATTTGTACCCCGGGTAGGAGAGATACGAAGTATCAGCCGGAGAGGACACCTGCGTCTCGGTTAGAAAGAGCAAGGCCGGCTTTGCCGTCTCCAGATGGTAGTGGACGGCGTTAAGGTTTGAATGTAGTCCCCTGACATTGCAGAAATTCACGGAAAGCGTGGCAGGAGTCGCCTTTGTCTTTTTGCTCCGCTTGCCCCGAGCAGGTTTCGTCTTGAGCGGAATTTGCCCCAGAATACGCGGGGCAGTCTGAGCACCCACGCTCAGAAGAAGTAGGGTAGCTTGGGCGTGGATGCTCAGCGAGGGATTCTCCAGGGATACTGGTACCCTCCTGGGGTAGTCTTCCGTTTAATACCGCTACCATGTTGATGGGGGGGGGGGAATTGGGCCTCCGGCCACCTGCGAAACTCACCAGGCGAAATGCGGAAGTAAACTTCTACTTCATGCTGGTATTCTGTGAGGTCGTGGTACCACCCTGGTTCGAGCCAGCCCATCCGTGCGACAGCCAAAGCTGCCGCGTGGTTCAACCACTGTTAAATCTTTTAGACCTGCTCACTTATAATTTGCATGTCTTAAAAGGACCCCGTGGATGGCTAAACTCTGGAATTTTCTTAATTAACTATGTTACTACACTATAAATAACCTAATTGAATGATTAAATAAAGTAAAGAATGAACCATAATTACCTTAGCTTTTCGAGTTATGTAGGTTTGAAATGTGTTAATTTCATCATCACTTACCAATTACCTGTATCACTCACCAAAACCCAATGTCACTTCTAGGTGACTAAGAATCTTGAAATTACATCAAGGTTTAGTCGTGTATAGAGGAAAAAAGTCTGAATACTACAAATAATTGATATTCACTGTCGACAGGTGGTGACACACTACTATATTAGAACTATCAATAACATCAATTACTTTGTCGACATGAAATTCTTATAGCTTAAAATCAATTAGAAAACTGTGCAGCGTAAACGAAAGAAATAAATTCCTTGATGGTCATGTTTTCATTTAGATTGATAAATGAATAATCATTTGTTTTTAAAAGAACAATGGCCACTCTCTTAGCAATCTTAGACTAGTAAAATCTAATTTAACGTAACATGATGAAACATATGTCGTTTCATTTGTCTATTTAAATATAACAAAGTAAAGCCTTCAGTATATTCTTAAAAGTACGGAGAATCTAGTTATGAAACATGTTTTTTGATGTTATGTAGTATATTAATAATATGTAGCATTTTAAAACGAAAAGTTTTCTTAGTTTAATAGTTAACATAAGTTTATACGGTTAACATTGTCTAGAATTTAATATGAAATTTTGGTGACAGTCTCATGTCGGTAACTATTTATAAATGTAAAAAGGGGGCCAAGTTAGAAACGACGTTAGGAATTATCGGTTCCGTCGATTAAAGAGTTGGGATCTGAAAAAGTGCCAAACTTACCACCCTCTTCACATTTATGTTTTTGGTGGGATTGTTTACTCTTTTATTGCTTGAACTATATTCTTCATCACATTAGCCTATACAATGTGTCCGGTTACCGGTGTCGGAGCTTTTAATGCTATAAAATATAATCAATTTCATTGACAAATCATGTCTCAAATTTCATTTAGACCTAGCTGTATTTAAATGGCAGCCATTTAAATTTTTCAGTGTCACCACCTCGACCCCGCGCATTAAAATTACAATATTCACCGATGTAGAAGTCCTACATTCTTAAAAGATGTCTCATTGGGTAGATAAAGATACGCGTAATAAAATAAAAGCAAACTTTTAACTGCAAAATTGTATTTAGATCCTAAAAAGACTAAGAAAAGAAAAAAATAAAAAAAAACTTGGGATCAGAGCACCCGCTAAAGAAAGATCAAAATAACTAGAAACTTCACCACAAACTTAAAAAGTTCCACAAAACGGTTTTTTTTTTAACAATAACAACAACAAGCGATCTTAGAGGGGCAAAAGTAGTGTAATTACAACGCGTGGCGAGGGACGACTGTTTTTGTTGTCCCAAGTACACTTGTTTAGAACATCAAACAATGGGCTTTGGGTTTATCTACCTGCTCTTGAACTATCATAAATGATCCTGCACGTGCAGCTTGCGCTTTTAAGAGGTCGTGTTTGATAAAGTACAATTCTTAATCTGTTTAATTTACAATTAAGATTTTAAAGTTTTTGTTAAGGAAATATCTTGCTCTATCTAATAAATGTACAAAATTGATAGGTAATTGACCTACTTTTTTCATTAAAGTCGAAAATGTGAAAAAATAACCGAATTTTTTTTACATTTTTTTTCTTTTCTTAGTCTTTTTAGGATCTAAATACAATTTTGCAGTTAAAAGTTTGCTTTTATTTTATTACGCGTATCTTTATCTACCCAATGAGACATTTTTTAAGAATGTAGGACTTTTACATCGGTGAATATTGTAATTTTAATGCGCGGCGTTGAGGTGGTGACACTGAAAAATTTAAATGGCTGCCAATTAAATACAGCTAGGTCTAAATGAGATTTGAGACATGATTTGTCGATGAAATTGATTATGTTTTATAGCATTAAAAGCTCCGACACCGGTAACCGGACACATGTATAAGATACTGGAATGTTAAGATTGGACAAAAAATATCTTTTACCTCATATGAAGGCTTCCAATTAACAATTTCTATTTTATTCTGATAGAATTTAGTAATAATAATAATAATAAAATGGTGGTGGTCATGGCACAAAGAAACCACCCCCATTGACGCGGTCATTGGCAAGGTGGTTAAACGCAACCGCCGGAACCTCTCCGCTGCATGGATAGACTACAAAAAGGCATTTGACTCGGTGCCTCATACATGGCTGAAGAGGGTCCTCGAGCTGTTCAAGGTTGACTGTACAATTTGAGACTTCCTCGGGCAGTGTATGGGGCAGTGGAGTACGATCCTTTGTTAACTAGGCGAACGGATGACGGCTGCGGAAAACCACATAAGGATAAAAAGGGGTATCTTCCAAGGCGATTGTTTGAGTCCAATCTGGTTCTGAATCTCTCTGATCCCTCTCAGTATCTTACTGGAGTATTCCGGGAGGGGATTTCAGCTTCGGAAAGGAGGTACAAAAATGACCCAACTCTTCCATATGGATGATCTCAAGTTATACGCCTCCAGTCGCTCCCAACTTATGAAATTGCTAAACATCACTTGTGATTTTAGCAATTCTATTAGAATGGAGCTGGGGACGGATAAGTGTACGGTCCTCCATATCGAAAAGGGTAGGGTTGCTAACTTTGAGGGCATAGACTTATCTATGCCCATCAACAAAAAGACCCTATCCGTGGCTGAAACATACCGATACCTAGGTATGTCACAGAACATAGGTATCGATGAGGCCGATATGAAACAGTCAGTTTGCGATGTGTTTTATTCACGCTTGACAAAAGTGCTTAGCAGTCTTTTGTCGGGCGTTAATAACACACACGCATATAACGGTTGGATCATGCCTGTTCTCATGTATACCTTTGGCATACTCAGGTGGACTCAGACCGAAATGAACGCTCTGGATAGAAAAGTCTGCACTATTATGACGTCCCACAGGATGCATCATTCGAGATCGTCAGTAATGAGGCTGTACTTGCCGCGGAAACATGGTGGGTGCGGCTTTTTAAGCGCTCTCATCATGCATAATCGCGAAGTGTGCAGCCTCCGTAATTACTTCCTGACGAAATCGGATGATCCATTCTAAAGGGACGTCATTTGGTGTGATAAAGGGCTAACGCCTCTATCCTTAGCCAACGAGCAATGGCAAGACCCAGCAGTACAGTACATTTCCGACCGGGAGATCGTATGGAAGGAGAAAGAGCTCCACGGGAAGTTCTACAAGGCTCTTCATGAGATTTTCGTAGACACAGTTGCCTCCCTCCAATGGCTAGGTTTTGGTGACCCCTTCGGGGAAACCGAGGGTTTTGTCTGTGCAATACAGGATCAGGTTATTAAGACCAACCACTATCGGAGTTATATCCTAAGGGATGGCACCGTCGACATCTGTCGGTCGAGCTTGTCGCCATCCCGGTGAGTCACTTACGCATGTCATCTCCGGTTGTTCGGCGCTTTATAACTCTGACTACTTGCATAGGCACAACCTAGTAGCCAGGGTTCTACACCAGGAGCTCGCTCTGAAATACGGTCTCGTGGTTCGGAAACTGCCTTATTATAATTACTTGCCGGAAGCCGTGCTCGAAAATGACCGCGCCAGGCTCTACTGGGACCGGGCAATCCTCACAGACAGGACCATTCTTGCGAATAAGCCCAGTCAAGGATATTTTTGGTCGACATTACCATTCCGTATGACGACAACCTCGTGAAAGCCGAAACAGATAAGTGAACAAAATATCTGGATCTGGCTCACGAGGTGACCAACATAAAGGGTGGACTACCGACAGAAATTATACCTGTAGTAGTTTCTGTGAACGGTTTAATCCCAGGGTCTCTCGGGTCATCTGAGGCGAATGGGACTCCGTGACGGACCGCTCCAAGCTCAAATGCAGAAGGCGATGCTCCTCGATACCGCCCGCGTCGTCTGCCGGTATCTTTCCCTTTCCCCCTAACCCTCGGCCGTTTGGTCTCCCCTGTCGAGGGCTTCCATCTGGTTGGGTTTTTATTTAGTTATGTATGTTTTATGTATTTACTTTATTTTATTGATATTTATGTATGTTTACCATTTTCATTTACAATTATATATTTATACGGCCTAACCAGATGAGAAAACTTTATAGGTACGCCACAATATAATTATAAAAATTTCTTTATTTTCTTAAAACATTGTATTTGTAGGTACAGTAAAATAAGTTCACATGTTTTGCTTATAATTAGCATGCAATATTCATGCAATATTTAAGTTTATGTTACATACATTTCAGGTAACATTTATTTCAAAAAGGGTCAAATACATTCATAAAATTCAATATCAACAAATATATAATTATTAAAGGCTAATATCCATAAATTCTTTAATGTCATACACTTTTATCTAACGTAGAATGGAGGCTACATACGCGTGGTAAGTGGTAATAGCTGTTTGCATGTTAGTTACGCTCCTTGTTTTATAAAGAGCATAAACAAAGCTGTTGATACGCTTGCATAAGGCCTCAATGTGTAATTTCCAGTTTAGATCCTGGTCTATCGTTACACCTAAAATTTAGTATGAGTAATTTCTTTAATCTTTTCGATATTGAGGTTAAAATTGTATTTATCATGTTTGAATTTATTGAATTGTATGACATTTGATTTACTTAAATTTAATTTTAGATTATTTTCCTCTAGCAATTTAATAATGTTGTCAATAGTATTATTAATTTCAATTTCATGGTCATGTATAGAATTGTATTTATTTTTATCTGATGTCACAATTATTGATATGTCATCTGCAAACAAGATACATTTATGACGCGCTGACACCGATTTCTCAAGTAGGATGATAGCCACTGTAGTGTTGGTCCTCTTATTCCAATTGTTTCAAGTTTATTTAATAAGAGGTCGTGGTCTACAAAATCGGACGCCTTGGACAAGTCAAAAAATAGACCTGTCGTTAGATAACCTTTATTTAATTTTGTCAGTATTGTTTGCACAAGAGTAAATATTGCTAAAGTTGTCGGCTTTTCTTTTTGGAAACCGAATTGATCTTTATTAATGGTGTTGTATGTGTTGCAATAATTAAGTATTCTCAGGTGCATGCATTTCTCGAACACCTTCGATAGAATAGGTGTTAGAGTAAATTTAATTATTATAATTATTGGATGATAATTGTTTACGTCATTTTTTTAACTTTTTATACAATGGTTTGACGACTGATTGTTTTAATGCTTCCGGAAACGTACCAGATGAAAATTATGGATTAATTAAATACGTAAATACAGGCAATAGTTCATCAGTACACATTTTAATTATTCTTCAAAGCCTTCTGAGTTGGTGTTGTTCAAACCCATAATTTCTTTTTTTACTTCTTCTTTTGAAGTCGGAAGAAGAAACATCGTGTTTGGTATAAGTTTGCTCTTAGCAGTTGTTTTTTGTGTCTTATTTGTAGTCAGATTTTTTTTATATTAGTCATTAAAAGCTGAGGCTATGTCAAAAGGATTTGTCAATTGTTTTTGTTTAAATTTATTTCAGTTATAATATTGTCACATTTTAAACCACTAATTTCCTTTTTTATTACACTTCTTGTTGCTTTACATTTGTTTTTTCTTTTATTTATATATTTTATGTGTGGATTCCTTTTGGAGGTATTAATAAATTTTTTAATACTTTCGAGTAATTTATATATTTGATTTTATTGCTAGTTGTTTTTTTATAATATTTACACCTTAGTGACCGTTTAGTTTTACAGCTTGTTCTTAGACCTTTGATAATCCAATCTTGTGTGTTCTTTTGAATGATGTTAACTTAAATTTTCATTAAAGGAAAACACAGATTATAAAACATGCACAGTAGTTCATGAAACTTATTGAAGGCAGAGTTCAGACTCATATCTACGTATATCTCAGACCAAGTTATGCTTTTCAGGCATTCCTTGAATTTTTTTTTATTTTATTTATTATTATTTATTTTATTATTATTTATTTTATTTTATTTATTAAAGAAACCAACAGCGTTACCAGTGATTAGGTTATCATAACTTATTGCATGCCTTAAGCGCAAAGCGCGTAGGTATGTTCTACTAGCGACTAAACATTAAGATTCCAACGTTTTGTCGCATTAAATCGTATCTAACAATCACATTGAACATATAATGATATAAAAAGCACATTGTCAGAAAGACAAATGATTGTTGAACTTATAATTTTCTTTTTAAATCGATTTCTTGCTATTTTTACATAAAAAATTGGTTTTAGTGGCTTATGGTGTAGATTTATCAAGTCCGCATGGAGAGGTAAACACTATAACTTTTGAAAGTACCATTTGTTTAACTCAATCTATTTTTTAATATCTTCATCTATCATGTGGGAAGCCATGGAATGTAAATGGCAGATTAATTGTGTTTTGTTTAGTTATAATTAATTTTTTTCGGCTGAGAAATCTCGAAATTTTCGGTGTTTTGAGCAGCCTTGTAATAATTTATTTTACTAAATACACTTTGCTTTGCCTCACTACTCCGCGCTCGGCCGCCGTCGTGAGTGGATTACTGTATCGTTTGCTTATAGCAGCGGTAATAGGCAGCAAAAATATCGATCGCTGTAGAAATACAAAATACTCCAAAAACCAAATTTGATACATACTTGACCAAGGTTATTATTTTTATAATCACAGATTTTTATTACAATATTTTGTTTCGCCAAAAGTACGTAGTATTTATATATAAATTTACTAATACGTACCGGCAGGCGAAGTGTAGGTCGTCCCCCTACTGGATGGAGTGACGACCTGGTAAGACATGCAGAAAGTCAATTGATGCAGGTGGCTCGTGACCGTGCTTTGTGGAGTTTTTTGGGGGCCTTCAGTGAATTCGGTGAATGCTACTGGAACTCCTCGAAGAGTAGAATTAGGTTGACGAGTTTGGCATCGTTTTGTTAGTTATGATGAGACCTTACTTGATAGAACGACAACTCTGGTAGTGGTCAACAACTGTGTAAGCTTGACGTCCATTGCGTTCCACCTGTCACGTTTGATAATTCTATCATACCGTATTCTGACAGCGTTAAAAATCTGGGTATCTATCTACTCTGACACAACCTTAAGTTGGTCCACCCAAATTCAGAATATCAGTGGTTCTGTTTTTGCTAAGCTCAGTGCTTTGAACCGTCTCAGGAACTTTCTTCCGGTCAAGGTAAAGATAACTCTGATGCAATCTCTTATTTTGCCTATTATAGACTATGCTGATGTATGTTTTCCTGATCTCAATAAGGTTTTCCTGATCTCAATAAGGTTTTCCTTGATAAGCTGGATCGTCTCATCAATAACTGTATCCGTTTTATTTTTCGTCTTCGCAAGTTTGATCGTGTATCCTCATTTCGTACTCAGCTTGAATGGCTTCCAATTCGTCAGCGAAGACATATTCGGATACTTAACACAGCTTTTTCTATTTTATTCGAAAACCACTATCCAAATTATCTGAAACATATGTTTCAGTTTCTGCGGGACACTCATGACAGACAGCTTCGTTTATCGGAGACTCTTGCTCTCTTTATACCCCTTCACCGTTCGAGTTTCATATCTTCATCGTTTGCTGTCCAAGCTGCGCGCCTATGGAATGACCTGCCTGAAAAATTAAGACAACCTACCTGCAAACAAACATTTAAGAAAAACATTCGAGATCATTTTCTAAAATTGCTTTACAACTGCTAATGTTCCGTCATCATTAGTATATTACGTATCTTTATGTATTGTACTATATTATATTTTCTTATAATATATAAATTTATATACTTGTGTATATTGGTATATGTATATATGTATGTATGTATGTATGTCTGTGTGTATATGTATGTATATATGTATATGTATGTATATATGTATATGTATGTATAATATGTATATGTATGTGTGTATGTATATTTCTTTGTAACCGCCTTCGTAGTTATATCACTGCCTTAAGGTAGACTGGCAGATAATGCTTTTAGCATTAAGTCCGCCTTTTGTTCCTTTACTTAATGTGTAAGGTTCAATAAAGTTTAAATAAATAAATAAAAACGACCTGAAGGTGTACTTCGGTAAATGCTACTGGAACTCCTCGAAGAGTAGAACTAGCTGTGCCGAGTTTGGCCTTGTTTTATTAGTTATGATGAGACCTTACCTATGGACTTGATACAGTGACCTGAAGGTGTACTTCATTGAATGCTACTGGAACTCATGGAAGAGTAGACCTAGGTGTGCCAAGTTCGGCCTCGTTTTGTTAGTTATGATGAAACATTACCTCCGGAATTAATAGAGTGACCTGAAGGTATACTTCGGTGAATGCTACTGGAACTCCTGGAAGAGTAGAACTATGTGTGCCGAGTTTGGCCTCGTTTTGTTAGTTATGAATTATGATGAGACTTTGCCTCCGGACTTGATAGAGTGACTTGAAAGTGGACTTTGATGACTGCTACTGGAACTCCTCGACGAGGAGAACTAGGTGTCCCGAGCTTGGGCTCGTTTTGTTAGTTATGAATAGACCTTACCTCCAGACTTGATGGAAAGACTTAAAGGTGTACTTCCGTGACTGCTACTGGAACTCTTTGACGAATGGAAGTACAACAATACAATTTTTTTTTAATTTTTTCACGATCATATGAGCATTATGAGTGGTGCACTTTTAGATTTTCCAAGCTTTTTTTAATTAAAATTTAAAATAAAATTATCGGAAAAATGGAAGTATAGTAATAATTATAAGGTTTTTAGTGAAAACTTGTGTGTGATTAAACTACTTTAAAAAATTACGTATACTCATGTTATACGTAATTATTTTGTGCGCTTAAGGCATGCACAATTGGATTTACCAATAGTTATTTTTTTTAAATTATGTTAGTGGTATCATTACAGCTAAAAGCTTATAACAGGTTTCTCTATGCATTTAAAAAGGAATAAATTTTACATATTCGTTAAAACAATATTTTTGTTTGCGCAGAATACAAAGTCAATACTCAACCTTGTATTACAATTTCAGCATATACATACTATATTATATAAGTTTGCATATTATGTAAATATTATATTTTATATATCTTGTATAATATATAATAAACCTATGTCTAATAAGCCGTGGTAGCTCAGATGGTTAGCGCTCACTGTAAGTTTCACAGCACGCGAGCAACCTGGTTTCGATCCCCGTCGGCACCAATAAAATTGTTAATTGCAAATTTAAGTGCTGATTTACCACGTGCTCGGCGGTGAAGGAAAAACATCGTGAGGAAACCTGCATGTCTGAGAAATAAGAAAAAAATATTTCGAAGACATATGAAGTTCGCCAAAACGCATTGGGGCAGCGCGGTGGACATTTCCTTGCCCTAAAACCCTCTCAGAAATTAAAGGAGGCTTGTGCCCAGCAGTGGGACGTATTTAGGCTGTAACTTTAAACCTATGTCTATAAAATATGCCGATAAAGACGATCAGGTCCAGAAGCTAAGTATAGCCATTCAGTGAGAAAACGCTGTTTGCGTTCTACCTCTAGGAAAATGATCATGAGCGCTTCATCAAAATAATTTTAATTTTTAGCTTTTATTGTTATAAATATTGTTTATGAAATTTATGTAAACTATATTCATTGTAATACAAATTTATTTCTGAATCAATAATGCCAGCGACGTTTGGCCAGTCTCCTCCCTTTCATTGTCGCATTACAACGCATTTGAACCAAACGGTTTGCTTTATAGGTTTTCATGTGTACATCAAGGGAGTGGAATAACTTGTCAGCATCTGACTTTCCATTGGATTACAATTTGGGTGTCTTCAAGGCAAGAGTAAATAGGCTTTTGATAAGTCAGCGTACTTTAACATATTTGTTTGTATCATCACTTGTCATCAGGTGGGATAGATGACAAGCACAGGCAGAATAGTAAAAAAAAGTAATTGATAGTTTTGGGTGTATTAAAACAGTTAGGAAACAACCTAAGTATGTATGTACCGCAGCTGGGCACAGGCCCCCCACATTTCTGCGAGGATTCCTAGAGCAATAATGTACCGCGCATCTCCAGTATTGTTGGTGAACTTCACATGCAGCCAGCATATATTTTATTTCACCGACATGCTGGTTTTCTTATTTTGTTTTCCTTCACTGCCAAGCACGTGGTTAATCGGGATTTAAAATTGCAATTAATAATTTCAGCACCGGCGTAGATCGAACCCGGGTTGCTCGCTTACTATGAAATTTACGGTGAGTGTTTCGCTAATTAGCTATTTCAGTTCCTTTTACGTATATTATTTTACAAAAGAAAACGAAACATAACAATTCCATAATAATGTATTATATTTACGTAAACACTACACATTAAATGAAACTATTTTTACGGATTCTATCGCGTATAATTTAAGTTTTTAATGCCCGACGTGTCGGGTGCTTTACAGCACCTATGGTCACGGGGGTAAATGATAACAGCATGCCTACAGAATATGCAGTATTACTCAAACACTGCCCCACATCTGGCTACCTTTTTGGAAGGAAGAGTTCTACAAGCAAGAAGACGGTGTGGCGATGGGCTCACCTGTGTCTCCCTTAGTTGCCCACATATTCATGGAGGACTTTGAGGAGAAAGCCCTTCTTACTGCTCCTGTAAATCCAATATTCTACAAATGGTACGTAGAAGATACTTTACAATTTTACCATCTGACAAAGTAACTGCATTTTTAGATCACCTTAATTCCATAAACTCTAAAATACAATTCACAAAGGAGTAAGAGGCGAACAATCCTTTAGCTTTCCTAGATGTTCTAGTCATCCGAAATCTTGATAACACTATTGGTCACACTGTGTATAGGAAAAAGACCCATACCAACCGCTATTTAAATGGTCAATCGCACCATCATCCATCACAGTTAGCTACCGTGGGAATATCTTTGTTTCAGAGAGCACGAGAAATCTGTGACAGAAAACATCTGGCCGCCGAGCTTCAGCAGGTCGAGCAAGTATTGCAAGACAACAAGCTTCGGGTCCCACGCATACGTCACAGTGACCGAGTGAACCCGTCACAGTCGAGCGTGTGCCTCTTGTACTACCCTATGTCAGAGGAGTCACAGACAAGGTTGTCTACATTTTGAAGCGAGCTTCTATTAAAACATACTTCAAGCCGCCGAAGAAGATTAGTCAATTTTTACCATCCGTCAAGTGTAATACCCCTATACAAGATGCAGGAGTGTACAAGCTTGATTGTGAATGTGGTCTCTCTTACATAGGACAAACAAAAAGATCCATTAAAACCCGCGTAAAAGAACATATAGCTGACGTGAAGCAGCGACGCTCTGGGAAGTCTGCAGTCTGTGAACATGTTCAAGATCGTCCCCGCCATTACATCAGATTTGATAGACCTCAAATCCTCGCAAAAGAACACCGATTCCTATCAAGGATGATACGCGAGGCTATTGAAATTAAAAAACATCCTAATTTCAATAGAGAAGATGGATGGGTGCTGCCATCTGCTTGGGATCCTATAATTAACAAAATTAAATCCAAACCCAAGCATACCACTGCAAGACTTCAAGATACTGTAAGCTCATTCTGCGTAGATCGGACCAAAAGTTAATATTAAAAAACTAAAGGTAGCCGGGCTAACTATGACATTGAGACGTCAAGCACCTCAGTTCTCCCCGTGACCATGGGTGCTGTAAAGCACCCGAAACTTCAAGAATTAAAAAGTTAAATTAAACGCGATAGCATCCGTAAAATAAATTTATTTTACTAACAATTTCAATCAAAATCGTTTAAAAAGCAATTATTACTCGTATATGGATAAAGTTTCAGGACGATATCAAAATTTTCCATAAATATAGTTTACGTTTACCAGTATTGGAAAATTGAAACCAATTAGGCGGACTATTGTGTTTTGGTTCAGATCTACAGAGACAAAAGTAAAAACAACCTATACTAAATATAATAAAACACTGATACGATTTTTTATCAGCAATTTTATAAGTTCTATTAATCTTTACTATGTTTGCTTTTGTCTGCATTTAATAAAAATGAACTGTACATTAGCGGTGTAAGAATATCCACTACACTTTATCGCCCCATGGGTTGTCTTAAATCAAGAGATGGGTAAAAACAAAAAAATAAAAACTGCCGTCGCCAATTCGCCTGCCACGCGTGCCAACTATGGTGAAAATCCCCCTTATGAGGTAGTCTATAGAGAGGCCGCTATTCAGCCGTGAACTTTGAGAACGTTACCGTTACAGCCTTTTAAAGTCCACTGCTGAAAACAGGCCTCCCCCATAGATTGACTTATAAGGGGATATTCGACATAGTTGCCACGCTGTGCAAGAAGGTTAGCATTCGCAGTTTATTTTTATTTTTGGTCATTATTAGGAAGATGCTGCTGCCCAACTCCTGATTTGTTTCCCTCTGTCGCCTCTTACGACAACCACGGGATGATATGGGGTAGTAGACATAATTAATAACTACACCGCCACTACACGGTAGTGGCGGACACGGACTTTGATAGGTTGTAATTAAACGCAATTTATAAACAATTACGAATTTTTCTGTATTAAGAAGAACCGGAACCGGTGGTTTCGTGCCGGCGTAATATAATCCACCAACTCATTTCATTACGTGCGTGTTGTAAGGGAATACGATGGGAAATGCGGGAAAAATCTCATGGTTTCCGATAGATAGGAGTTTACCATATCGTGTGACGAGCACATAGTCCACTGGATGGTATTTGGATGTTGAGATCTACACTCAATTAAGAATCAAAATACAGATGCGTTGTCACACCTGAGCACTAAGATGGAATGTCTCGTTAAGATTAAAAAGAGTCTCCGGTTCTATACCGTACCGTACGAAACACAGCAGTTTTGAACTGCTGTTTTACGCTTGTATTCTGTGAGATCATGGTCCTTCCCCAATCTAATTCGTGCTACAACCATAATTGCTGTAGCGTGGCTCTACAACGTGTACGTCAGACTTAAATACTCAGAACGGCGACGATCAAAGTTCGAAGCGTCAAAGTTGCGACGTGTTTATTACTGTGATCGCCAATCTGATTATAATATAAATATATATAGTTTATATAATTAAATTTATATTTTGTTAAATATTATAGGTTCTTAAAAAAACACAATGTTTGTTTACATCGGAGCTTAACCCGTGAGAAGGCGCGCCTAATTTTCTTACACGAGTAGGCGCGCGCGAGCAAATTGCTCACACTATCATAAATGTTCATATTTTTAGTGTTTCTATATTTATTGGCTTATAATGTATTTAAATAAATAACACAAGGTTTAGTAAGTAAGAAAACAAGTATTTTAATCAAAACTATTAAACATAATAGCAACTTCTAACGCAAATAACAAAACAACCTAGTATTAATTAAATTTTTTGGCACGTTTCATAAAAATCACATTAAAAACTGTTACATAACAAAAACTAAAAAGTATTATTCATCCATTAAATCTACACTAATGTGCCTCTCGAAACTCACTGAACACATGTATTTTACATGTTCGGTGCAAAGTAATTGCTTTCACGAAGTACATGGTTTTTTTGACCTTCTATTTTTACGTCTAGGACATATTGCACAAAATCCGCTTGGTCCTGGCTCCGCAACAGGCACAGGAGCCGGCACAAATCGCTTCATTAGAAATTTGAGATCTGAGGATATGTTCTCCATGTGAATCCGGCGTGAAATATGTGGTTTCACCAGCTCGAGAGCCACCTCTTTCAAGAATGTTCGTCTCTCAATCAGAGTGTTTGTGTTGGCTTCGTATATTATTTGGGCATTGATCCCAGTTATATTCAAAATGGAGAAGAATAAGCGCATTGGCCATCTTGATGTGATTCTGGCAACGGAATAATCCTCTTTCATTTGATCTACAACATCTACGCCTCCTTTTGTGGAATTGTAAAATGTAACAATCTCAGGTTTAGCTTCACTTCCAGTTTCTTGGTCTATAGCGTCGTCATTGTGAAGTGTTGATAGCATAAGGACAATCTTCTTTGTTTTTTCTTTGGCACATATGATAAGATTATCTTATCTTCACCGAAACCAAAATTGAACTTGGCATTGGCTATCCTTTGTTGACAAAAAGAAGGCGGAATCTCTTTTTATTTTTCGCAGTGTTCCCACCGCAGTTGTTCTGTAGGTGTTTTCAGTTCATCAAGCAACGGTATGGATGTAAAATAATTGTCCATAGTTAGATTTCTTCCCGTGTTCAATATGGGTTGTGCAATTCTCTTCACTACATCAGCAGCGGAGTTACTCACACTGAATGGCCCTGCGGGTTGTTTCCCGGCGTAAATCTCCAAATTACTTGTGTAGAAGGTTTTGGAATCTACAAGTGCATAGATTTTGATGCCGTACTTTGCGGGTTTGTTGGATATATAAACTCTAAATTTACAGCGGCCTCTGAATGATTCCAACATTTCATCCACAGTGCAGTATTCCCCGGGTGTGTAATTTTGATTACAATGAGCAACAAAGCTTTCAAAAATTTCTCGGATTGGTGCCAGGTGGTCGGTTTCCTTTCTGTTATCACGAGTATTTATGTCATCGAATCGCAAAACCCGTAACAAAAATAAAAATCTTTTTATTGACATGGTTGCTCTAAAAAAATCACATGCTGTTCCATCATCTAGCCACATTTCTTTTACATTTAAATGACAGATCTTTTTCAAGCCCGCCATGTACAAAACTCCGATCAATGCTTTTATTTCAACTGCATCTGTAAGTTTGCAATCCCGTTCACGTGAAAACTTTTCTTGTAGTTTAGTTATGTGCACATTCGTGTACAGGACTATTTTGTCTATCATCCACAAACAATGAGAAACATTGTAAAGGTTCTTTGGAATTCTTAGCTACATTTTTTACTCCTGGCAGGTGGATAACTATGTTATAACTCCTAGTACGTACGTTACGTAAAGGCGTGGATAAGCCATTTTGTGGAACGATCTTTGCCAATATAGTATGGGATCCTACCTCTTTGTTGTTGAGTCGCGGGTAGAAATATCAGCATCGTTTTCATCCGACGATTGCTCCGTATCAGTTTCGTGAGGACTACGGACAGAACTATCGCTTTCTATGGTGTCAACACGATATTGTTCCCCATTTTCAAGATCTGCATCCAATTCATCATCAGAATCCTCTTCCAACCACGAACGAATTTGTGCTTGCATTCGATCGTCCATTTTGTATCTGTAGTGTAGCTAGAAGAAAAATAAAAGTAATAACATTATTACTAAAGAGTTTTTACATGATAATCAACTAATATAAATCAAACAAATAATAATAATAATTTAATAATAAGAAATAATATGGCAGAAATAACAATCTAACTTTTTAACTTTTTAAAATACTTACACGGATGGGCGCGTGATGAGCAAATTGCCGCACCGACGCACTAATTGGTACATGGCCTCCACAAACGCCTTGCTGCGCGGTCGCAACGCCACTGAGCGGATCGAGAATTGCGTCAGGGGAGAGGGGGTGAATATTTAGGAAGGTACTTAAGTGCTTGAATTGGTGTGGCAAGGGAAAGACAAAAAATTTTTGAATTAAATTTTTGTGTGAGCAAATTGCTCATAGAGCGCCTTCTCACGGGTTAATGAAGCTAAATGTGCTAAATGTATATTCGTTCATACGATTAAGAGTGTGTTCGGAGACTTTTTTGTCAATTCATAATAGTTAACAGGTGGGAAAATATAAAAAAAATCTTTGCTATTGTGATGGTGCATTATTATCATTAATAAATAATAATTAAATTCAATATATAAATATTTAAAATATCATAGATATAATATTTTGAACAATTAAAATGTAGTAATAAGCATTAAATTAAAATACATTCATTTCGAATATTAAGTATTATAGTATAGTAAATGCCTAAAATTGCCTTTAAAATCTTTAAATTTATTAAAACTCTGCTTAAAATATTGAAATGACTAAAAATAACTAAAAATGGGTCATAAAGTTCATAAGTGTTTTTGTATTGATGGAGCGTGTTCTTGTATTACTGAAGGGTGTTCGTGTAACAGTTGCTTATATAAGGGAGTTGCCGGAGACGCATACCCATGATCATACATATACTGTTGTACAATGTATAGTCCTATATAAGGGACTTATGATTGTAAGGTCTATGAGTCAAAAGCATTAATATAGAAGGTCTCTTAGATGCATAAAAGTAATAACATTATTATAATAGCATTATGATAGCGGAGTAATGACTTGAAATTCCATATGTAAAAGACAAATAATAGTAAGCTCTATGAAATAAAGCAAATATGTGGGTAGTACACAAATATGTAATAGCATTATATTGATAGAAATGGGACTTAAAAAGGGTTATTATAGTGGCGTATAGGCTCTTTCTGCGTCCGAGACCGAGGTAAACTTGGACTCGCTAACCGATGTGTCCTAGACATATCATTTAGTGCTGGTGGTAAGCGGGTTTGTTGTAGCAATACGACTTGCCCGTGGACATCGCATACCCCTACCGTTTGTGGGCGAAGTCTTACCGCATAGCGTTATGATACGTCGGCTGTCTTTCGGATTAGGTTAAGTGTTTTTGGTAGTACTTTTAAGTACAGCAAGCATACTCAACTCCAAGTCTTAGTTCAATAGCGCTATGATAAGTGGATTTTTAGCTACTGGCGCCTTAGTAGCGTGCTACTATGATACTTTGGTGCTATTTTTAGTTAACAATAGTACCAATTTTGTTGCCAAATTCGATAGGGAACATGTGCGTGTGTTGTGAGGGGGTGACATCCGTATGATAGTTGCATTGATGCTTACTGCTACTCGCGGTATTGCGTCTTGTGATAGACCTGCGGGTGTGCTGCACCTGATTCAACGTATCTTGTGGTTTTGTTTAATGGAGGTATGCGGGTGGTGATATCTGCTGCGATTGCATTGGGGACCTAGGGATGGCGTTAGCCGACGATAGTCGTATTGTTGCTTGTTGCGTTCTGCAGTATTGGGTCACTGCGATGGTTGTCGTCTTGGTTTGACTCACGCCGAAGTAGTTTTGTTCAAGTCGGGTCCCTTCGTTACGGAGCTGCAAACTGTCTTACTTCCATGGTGTTTTATATAACAACATAATAATATATCTCTGTAAATTTCTCACCTTTGAATTATTGAAGGCAACTTGTTGGTGGGTGAGACAAACATGATCAAAAAATGCATATACTCAACATCAGTGACACAAACCCTTTCTGATGGCGAATTGTTACTATTATCTAATAACTGCCTTTTGGCTATATTTTCTGTTGTATTGGTTGGTGTTGTATATATGTCAACGTCATGCGGGTGGTAGCTGGAGGGAGAATCTGAGGAGGCTCTCGAGGCTACGGCCGAAAGCCGCGAAACGTGGAACTCCATTCCCTTAAGGTGAGCAGTAGTGTCATGATATGCTCTGTGGCTAGCAGCCGTGCTGTTCATGCAATTGGTGTTGAAGTCTTACACCTCCATCACGTCTGCAGGAGCGGCGGTCTAGCAGGTGGTGGCGCTCCCGGAGGGCTTTTTTTGGCCAGTGTGCCTATTATTCAACGTGTTGCCTATACCGTGTTACGTACATTCACCATGTGACGTGTATTCTATATGGCTTCTACACTCATTGACATGCGCGACTTCGGACGATGTTTGTGCTTACGCACTTCCAAGGGGCAGAGGCCTTTTTTACTGGTTCGCCAGTTATTTTTCTGTGGACTACAGTTCAATTCCCAACTTAACGTCCCTCTTCGGAAGGAGCGCGTTGGTTGGTTGGCGATCATTACACACGGCGTATGTGGAGCCTTGTGCCTCCCCACAATTTTTTTTAAATCTGGGAGAGCGAAGCCCTTGTATCGGGTATTTTTATTATATAAATATTATGAGCTTTTTTCAAGCGGGAAGGGATTTAATAAAAGGAATTGACTGATGTGAATCTGATACAAGTGGAATAGGGACGATTATATGTTCTTATCCTTTTTTAGCTCTGCATTCTTGAACGGGGTTCTTTAGCTTTAAATAATTATAAGGTATTACCAACAGCTTTTAATTTCTCTTGTGAATATTCATCCTTCCAAGAGATACCTGAAAGAACAAAGTTATTAAATAAACACAGCGTAAATAAGGGATCTAACTAAGACGATCACGCTACAAATTTATTAAACGGCCTATGACTAAACCTTTACAAAGATCCTTGAGAAAGATCAATATATGGTTATACCGTTCACATAAATTTTATATTTTTAAAGACAGCCACTTTTTCAATATATATGTATATATAAATATATATATATATATATATATATATATATTTATATTTATACATATATAGAGGAGGGTGGGATGGTTACACTATGTATTTTAAAAATTACAGGCATTTATACAAAAATCGAGGAAATCTACACCTTATGACGGTCTTTTAACTCCTGTTGCTACAAATTTTAGCTTTTTTTTTAATTTCCATTTTATTATGTAATCCTGAATAATGGTTCTGAGAATTTATGCTTAAAATTTACAGCCTACTGCTCCTGTCCAGAAGAAAATGTAATTTTTTCCCAACCAAGTATTCAAAATTACACCGCCACTTACTTTGCCCAGTTTTAAATGACTGTACTGAATAAAAATATACTATACGAGTTTGGCAAATAACTTTGAAAGTTGGCGCATTTAATAAGACTACCAAAATGGTGTAACACTTGCAAGATTATATGTTAAATTATGGATTTTTTTTTTTAAAGAAACCCAGTTGTCAATTAATTTTCCTTACCTGTCTAAAATATTTTTTGTGTACCCCAAGGCTTTCCTCAAGCCTGTTACTTAAGATTTTATTTTGAGTGAAACGGAGGGAATTAGTTGATGAAGTTTGAACGAGACAGAAATCCTCTTTTCAGGTAGTCCAAAATCATCACGAGCCATAGTAATATTGACTCATCAGTGTATTTGCTTTAAAATTAGAATTATCATTCTTTTTTAGAAAAGTTCTAAATTAATAAATTATACATCGATTATTTGAATGTTAAAATTTATTAAACTCACAAAATATCTTAAATTAAACAAACAAAATGCCTTAATTAAAAATCAAGGATGGAATATTTACAGCAAATGCTCAAACTGCCTTCCTTCACTGCGAGTGAAGGAATGCAGTTTGAGCACGCTCGGCATCTTCTTAAAAAGGATCGGGTTATCAGACGAGCGAATCTACCATTATTTACAAATTCAGCCGCTTCAGTTAGTCTTTGCCGTAGTACATTTTCAATCAGTTTCAAATAAACTTCTTCTCTGATGGCTCCCCAGTAAAAAAATCTAATTGATTCAAATCAGGTGAACGAGCTGGCCACGAGATTGTACCAGACCGCCCTATCCATCTGTTGGGGTAATCTTCATCCAGATATTCTCTCACTGAGCGGGCGTAGTGCGCTGGGCAACCATCTTGTTGGAACCACATGTCCCTGTAGATACTTAGTGGCACGTCCTCCAATAAATTTGTCCAATGATTTTGTAAGAAATCCAAATACACTACACTAGTCAAAATCTCTGGCAGCTCAAAAGAACCGATTATTTGTTCATTCAAAATTCCGGTCCAAAGTTTAATCTTAAAGCGAACCTGTAATCGATATTTTCTCATCAAATTTAGATTTTCTACGTGCCACTCGTGTAAGTTATGTAGATTCATGTATCTATCTTTTTTAAATTTGGATGAGTCCGACCATAAATTTTTTTAAGGAATCGGGGATCTTCCCTGTTTTTTTCTAGCATTGTTTGACAAAAAGCAACCCGAGGCTCATAATCTCGGTGAAGAAGAGTTTGTACTCGGTATGCGTGGTATAGGTGAAGCTCACTTTTAGCAATATCATCTGAGCTGCACTTTTGGGCACTCCAGTTCTTAATTCTATTGCACGCACTGAAGTACTCGGGTCTTCTGCGACAGCTTCTAGTACAACGTCCTCGTAAGGGAGGAATGGCCTCCCCTCACCATGTGCTTTGTTTGGGAGTCGGCCCTCTAAGAAGAGTATACGTTAAAGTAATTAAAAAAAAATCGATGGTCCGGATGACCAGCAGCATTTGGTTACCTCTCACGATAAAGTCTAGCTGCAGCACTAGCGTTGCATCTGAATCCCCCAAAAATGAGGCGCATGTTATAATCCACGATGGTCCACGGAAAAGCAAAGGTCGTTTTAAAGAGAAACTAAATAGTCCAAATCCAAATCACAAGCAATCAAGTCCAATAAACGAAGCCAAATGTGGTTATTACAAAATCAATATGAACGAATACAGAAAGATGCGCAGTAAACAAAGGAGCGTAACGTACTGAACTTAATTTTGTGTCTGACAGCGAAAAACAAGCGTCACTATCTACCTCGCTCAAACTACGTAAAATTAGTCTCTCCGTATTTGTTATGGGTTTCTTAAAAAAAATTCTATAGTTTAACAAATAATCTTACAAGTGTTATACCATTTTGGAAGTGTTATTAAATGCGCCAACTTTTGAAGTTACTTGCCAAATTTCCGTAGTACATTTTTTTTTCAGTACAGTCATTTAACTGGGCAAAGTATTAATTTTGAATACTTGGTTGCGAAAAAAATTACATTTGCTTCTGGACTGGAGCAGTTGGCTGTATATTTTAAGCAACAGTTGTCACAAGCATTATTCAAAACTATTATTCAGGATTATAACTTTTCAGGATTACATGGATTAAAATACTGTCACAGGATGTAGATTTTCTCGATCTTTTTATAAATGCTTGTAATTTTTAAAATACATAGCAAATTTTTTTTATATTTTTCTGTTATCTATTATGACTTGACCAGATTATATAGATATCATCCGATTTCGGCTTGACGTCGACTTCTGGGACAACCTGTATAAGTTGGCATTTTTTGACGTTCATACTGCAAATATGAAACACGTAATAGTCTGTGGTCAAACAGACGCAAAGATAAGAGATTGTCGTCAAAGAATTTTAAAATAAATAACTACTTCTTCATTTTTCAAATGTTCTTTTTTTAGTACTCTGCGGAGTATAAGTCTAGGCTAAAAGCGTTTATTTTATATTTTGTTTATGATTTATCTGTGTTTTCGTGTGCAGTTGAAAATTAATTACAGCTGTTTCAAGATATAAACTTAATTTAATGAATTAAAAATTTTCACTACTAGTCCAGATTAGGTTTCTGTCGTTCGGAAATTTTCATAGCATGATTTGAGGGTTCGCTTGTTGTTGAGACCTAAGACATGCTCTACTTATTGTTATGAGGTTCAGACCATGTTTGTCAGTGTAGCAAAGTGACAGCACGGTGTCAGTATTATTTCTGTGATTTTTATAAGACTTTTTAAGAAAATTAAATGAATTTTATTATAAGCTAATTGCGTATTTTAGAAACACCATTCAGTGTACAATTTTAGAGTCATATCTTTTATTCGTGCATTAATTATAGTCCGTCAAAAATCAACTGGTGAACGTAATTCTCTACCATACAATGCCTTATAAGGCTGATATTTGCCATAGTTGCCACACTTGGCAGGCAGGACAACCTCAGATTTTTAAGATTTATGCATTGTTTTCAGGAAGATGCAGCTGCCAATATTTTCCCCTGTCACCTCTTGCGACATTCACGGGATATTATGAGGTTGTTGCCTCTTTTACCTCGTTACTACATGGTAAACTTTACTTCACTATGGTTAAATGTTACGTAATTTTTAATTGTAATACTTTAAAGCAATTTCACGTTGCCACTTTCAAACTTGATACGGAGTGCGAGTTGCGGTTTCAGTTTAATCAAAGTGCTAAGTCAACCCGACCATGTCGTCCCGTAACTGTTTTACTAAAATAGCTTAAAATATTTCCACTGGAATTAGCTTGTATTAACATAATATATTTAATTAGATCCTCGAAGGTTTAATTTAATAAAATTATAAAAACAGGATAATGAACGTTTTGATTGATAAATTGGCTTGGAACAAAATGGAACGAAATGCGAATATATGTATTTTACATTGAACGCATGTTATTTTTTTTCTAAATCAGTACTTATTTGTTTTTTTTTACGTTGATATTAACTGAAGATTAGAGTGGAAGCGGAACTCCGGCTGAGTTGGCATCGGCTTTTGATGGTAAATGTCAACACAATATTAAACCATTTGCAGAAAATCGGTAAAATAAAGTACCTTGACAAATGGGTACATAATGAACTGAGTGATGTACGGATAACATTTCTGTCGTCAAATTAGCAGAGCTGATGCTAGAGCCCATTTCTCACCCAACATAATCTCCAGAGTTTGTCCTAACAGACTTTCACTTTTTTTAATTTAAATAACTTTTCGTCAGACAAATATTTCTATTCCGAAGGAGCAGTAAAGAACATTTTTATAGAAATCCTTGATTTTCGTGCAGCAGATATCTACAGGAAGGGCTTCAACAAACTGCCCAAAAAAAAGTTAAATACCGAATACTATGAGATTCTAATAGTAAATAACCATCATAAGCCATCTGAAAGACTTGATTTTGGTAGTAATGAAGAGTTCAAGACTAAATTCAAGTTCAAGAATTAATTAAAGCGGCCTGTAGTGACCAGGTCACTACAGACCGCTTTAATTAACTGGCAGCAAATTTTCTGTCGCCATTTTTTTTAAAGAATGGGGGTATAACAAGAACATTCCGAAGCTCGTGACCAGGTACAACAAATGCTTAAATGTTTAGAGATTACTTAGAGAAACGAAGGAAGGTCGAGATACAACTTGGCCAAAACATTTTGGCGCATGACAGGAATGCAGTTTCGGCGCCTGTATTCCGTCTCTACCCCCGCGCTTCCCCTAGTGACTAATCACCGATCTGGTGTTCCCTCCCTAGTTCTAATGACGTCTTAGCTGTCATGCACCTAATTGTTTTGGTCACGTAGTATGTAACAGAATTGTTATTTATACTCATATTGCGTTTTCAATTTTCAAAAACGAAACGATGTAAATTTTTTGGATTACCTATTTATTTGACGAATCAAATTACTTACTAGAAAAAAAAAGGATTAAAGAAAATTTTATCTATTGCTTTATCTTATTTTATTTATAAATAAAATTCATATTTGCTATTAAATAAGACAACAGATAACAAAGTTCCCTATAGTTTTGAGTGGATTTCAGACAACGGTTATTTTGCATAATTTTTTATTTTATTTTAATAAAGGTGACTAAAAAGCATACAGTCCGCCTGATGGTAAGTGGATATTGTGGACCCCACCTAGATCCATCCTCCATTAATAATCAAAATGTAGATGTGTTGTCACCTCTGAGAACTGAAGATAAATAGCCCTGTTACTAATAAAAAGGGGGTTCGGATCTTTACACTCAACCTTTTTCTTTTGAGTAAACAAATCTCTACAAATGTTGATCATTTTAGATTTTTGAATGTTTAAAATGTAGATATGGTGCAATAAAATAAGAAGCCACTATAAATGACTTGCTTACCTAAAGCAGCAAACTTAAGCGTTTCATTTAGTTGCAAACTATTATCATGTGGGCTGTGCTAAGTGCACAAAACTATTTACAGACGTTGCTTAAATACTGTAGTAAGGTACGCAGCGTGGCTCGAGTATCGTACGGTTTTATTTTACTTGCTAACAAATACTTCTTTGTAGTGTTTTAATTAAACGGGTAATGGTTAAAATAAACTTCATAATAAAGGTTCATACGAATCTTGAATTCATTCATTCATTGCAGCATCATAATGAGGATATTTGCCATATGTTTGGATATGACATTAAGTAGTAGATTTGCTTACACCGTCAATACAAGGCGTGAGACAATCTTGTATATTATACAGTTTTTAAAAGGCAAATTTTATTTATTTATTTATTTAATAACTACCCATAAGATAATCGTGACGACAGTATAGCCTTTTAGTCAAAGAAACTACTTTATGAGCTTTGATGTTGCATCATAACCTACCTTCGATCATATCAAATAAGTACTACACAACAGTAATGCATCTGTATTCACGCGTGCAATTGTAGCACTATAATATATCCCCTGCGTAGATGATTGCTTCTAAATGTAGACGAAAACTATTGCTATAGTTGGGATCGGCCATATCAAGTACATGACAATTAACTGCGATTCTGCAAAGGTTGTAAAGAATAAGTTAGTTTACACTTATAATGAGTGAATAAAAAATTCATGTGAATAATTAACTCGTAAACATCGTTGGTAGTGCGATGTTTGTTAAATATGGCTCGTTAAATTAATACTTATTCTACGACTTTAACTCCACATTGCATGAACACTTCGGCTTTAAGTTTTTCTAGTAAGCCTAGCTTGAGATTAAAATATTATAATCTACACAAAATTATGTAAAGCAATTTTATTAGTGTTTTATACTTTAAAAACAAATTATTTTTAAATAATTAACTAGAGAACCTTATTAAATCGGAATATTTCATTGAATAAAACTAATGTATGATTGGATATTTTTTGCAGTTGTCGCAAAACATTATTTTGTCAAAACTCTATTAACTTTAAGTATTCATAAATGTAAAGTATGCAGCATGGCTCTACGTGGTAGAGCCATGCTGCAGCTATATTTATAATATAGTTGTAGCACGAATGGGTCGGCTCGACCGGGAAAGGACCACGCTCTCACAGAATACCAGCGTAAAATAGCAGCTTAATGCTGCTGTGTTTCGTATGGTGAGTGTAGAGAACCGGAGACCTTTTTTATTGGACAAGAGGCATTCCATCTTAGTCCTCAAGGCTGACAACGCATCTGCATTTTGATTCACAAACGAGGATAGATGTAGAAGTCTATGGGTCACAGCAACCACTTACCATCAGGTGGACTGTATGCTCGTTTGTCACCCTATTTCTATAAAAAAAAATGTAAAGAGTTAAATGTAAATAACTCTTTTCTTACTCCAACACTTATTTACTATTCATACCGACACATAGGAAGACATGCCCGATATAAAAAAGGAGTTACTAGACGTATGATATTAATGCAATTCTGATAAACTCACTTATGTGTTCCTGTAGAAATTTGTCCAAATTGCAATAATTTATGTTCAAATTCTCTAAGAATTAAAAAATCCTGTGACAAATAGACAGATACCGAGGTGATTCTACAAGTGATCCAATTTTGCTAATTTTGGCACGAAGTAGCATAATGATTTTCCTAAATTGAAGCTCACGCGAGCAAAGCCGCGTTTAAAAAGCAAGTTATTCAAATAAGTATGATCAACATATACTTGTGTGTGTGTGTGTGTGTGTGTGTTGCAATAGGTTCGCCGTTAGTGGCTTTAGTACAAAAAGGTGTTTAATAAAATAAAATAAATATAATAAATAAATGCATGATGGATTAAAATCTTTGCACTTTCAAAATCAAAAAGATATATAATTTTAAAACTATAAAATCAATGATTTTGTTCATACACTCACCTATGACGTACATACATGTGACCAACTATACTCAACTAACTATTTTAACCATTTACATTGCTACCCGTTCCTGGTTAAATAAAATCTTTCGAGCATTTCTCATACTCAACACTTACGACACCTTGAGGATAAAGTAAACATTGGATTCCCTTACACCGCCGCCGCACAGAAATAATATAAACTATTGGTAAATCCAATTGTGCAAGCCTTCAGCGTATTAAAAATTACGTATAACATGATTATACGTAAATTTTTAAAGTAGTTTAATTGCAAACAAGTTTTCACAAAAAACCTTATAATTATTACTATATGTATTTCCAACTTTCTGATAGTTTTATGTCATATTTTAATTAAAAAAAGCTTGGAAAATCACAAAAAGCTCGACTCATAATGCTCATATGATCGTGAAAAAATTAATAAAAATGTAAATTGTAGTTATATTCGTCAAAGAGTTCCAGTAGCAGTCACCCAAGTACACCTTCAAGTCATTCCATCAAGTCCGGAGGTAAGTTCTATTCATAACTAAAAGAGCCCAAACTCGGGACACCTAGTTTTCCTCGTCGAGAAGTTCCAGTAGCATTCACCGAAGTACACCTTCAGGTCACTCTATCAAGTCCGGAGCTAAGGTCTCGTCATAGCTAACAAAAACGGAAGACAAACTCGGCACACCTAGTTCTACTCTTCGAGTAGTTCCAGTAGCATTCACCGAAGTTCACCTTCAGGTCACTCCATAAAGTCCAAGACGTATCATCATCATCATCATCATTAAAGCACTTCATAAGTCCACTGCTGTACATAGGCTTCTCCCAAGGAATGCCACAAAGTACGGTCACGAGCCACCTGCATCCATTGACTTCCTGCATGTCTTACCAGGTCGTCAATGGATGCAGGTGTACTCACGACGGCGCGGCGGCCGAGCGTGGAGTGAGGCAGAGCAAAGTGTGTATTTAGTAAAATATTACAAGGCTGCTCAAATCACCGAAAATATCGAGATTTCTCAGCCGAAAAAAATAATTATAACTAAACAAAGCAAAATGAAACTGCTATTTACATTCCATAGCTTTCCACATGATAGATGAAGAGATTAAGAAATAGATTGAGTTAATCAATTGATATTTTCAAATGTTATCGTGTTAACCCCTCCATGCGGACTTGATAAATCTACACCATAAGCCAATGAAACCACTTTTTATGTAAAAATAACAATTAATCGATTTAAAAAGAAATATTAATAAGTTCAACAATCATTTATCTTTGTGAAAATGTGCTTTTTATATCATTAATATGTTCAATATGATTGTTAGATACTATTTAATGCGACAAAACGTTAGAACCTTGATTTATAGGCGCTAGTAGAACATTTTTTTTTATAGAAGAGGGGGCAAACGAGCATGTGGCTCACGTGATGGTAAGTGACTACCGCCGCCCATGAACAAACGCAACACGGAATTGCAGGTGCGTTGCCGGCCTTTTAGAAAGGTGTAAGCTCCTTTCTTGAAGGTCCTTAAGTCCCATCGGTCCAGATAAATCACCGGTGGTAAACAATGCCACAGAGAGTTGTACGAGGAAGAAAACTCCTAGTAAAACGCACAGTGGTGGACCGCCAAGCATCCAGATGGTGAGGATAGTATCGTGAATTTTAACGCGATGGGCGTTCGTGAAATTTGGCGGCTGGAATTAATCCGAACAATTCCTCAGAGCACTGCCCGTGGTAGATTCGATAGAAAATGCAAAGGGATGCAACATCCCTACGCAGCGCCAGTGAATCGAGTGTCGCTTCAAACCACTCTGCGCTGGATGCCGTCAAGTGGAAGGAGCTGGCACTTGGGTATCCCAGCCCAGAGATGAGAACAGTATTCAATGTGAGGCCGAACTTGCACTTTGTAAAGTTGCAAGCGATGTGCCGGCATGAAATACTGTCGCGCTCTGCTGAGCACGCCAAGCTTTTTAAAGGCCAATTTGACCTTCCCTTCCATGTGACCACGAAACTGCACACTAGTCAATATATCGACGCTGAGGATTCCGATGCTAGCTGAAGCAGCAAGGGGAGTGCCTTGAAACAGAGGAGATACGAGAAAGGGGTTCCTCTTAGCGGTAATCGCGCATCTTGTGTCTTCTGGGGATTGAACTGGACTAGATTTTGCCGCCCCGAATCCGAAACTTTGTTCACCGAAGACTCGACTTCAGACACAAGTTTGTCCCGGTACTCGGCGACGTTTTCCCGAAAAATATTGGCACGGCCGGTGTATAAGGCATCACCAGTGCTGTCGTCTGCATAGCAATGCATTTGACCAGTTTGTAAAATATCATTGATGTGCAAAAGAAAGAGCGTTGGTGATAGCACGCAGCCTTGTAGAACACCAGCGTTAGTAGGCTTATTATCAGAGCATGCACCGTCTACTACGACCTTGATGCTCCAATCAGTAAGGCAACTGGTGATCCAATAGCACAATTTCTCGGGAAGCGGTAAGGGCGCTTCGAAAGAAGCGCTTTGTGCCATACCCGATCAAAGGCCTTCGCTATGTCCAAACTAACGGCCTATGCCTCCCCCTTTGACTCTACTGCCTCCGCCCATCTATGAGTCAGGTAAACCAGAAGATGACCTGCTGCTCGAACCCGACGAAAACCGTATTGGCGGTCACTAATCAGCTGGTGATCCTCAAGGTATCTCATGAGCTGGCAGTTTATAATTGACTCGATTATTTTGGAGAACAAGGAGGTGATGGCGATAGGCCTGTAGTTGGACGGGTCTGAGTGGTCGCCTTCCTTAGGGATCGGGTGGACCAAAGCTGTCCTCCATGAATTCGGGACTACGCCTTGGGATCAGGAGTAACGGAAAAGACGTGATGAAACCGGTGCCAACTCTATGTAAACCGCACATCCGGTATGGAGCACCCACACCGCAGGATGGTCGGCGGTGTGTTCCTCCGTCATCGAGAGTCAAGTTGGATGCAAAGAGAGAGCCTAACAGATCAGCTTTCTCCTTTGCGGCATGGGCCAGTGAGTCGTCCTCTCTGTGCAGAGATAGAAGAGATGACTGAAAGAAATTCCCTTGGACAGCCTTGGCGAGAGACCAGATTGCACGGGTTCCCGAAGGAAGGTGAACTAGCTTCTCGCCAATTCTGCCGATATGCTCAGACCTTGCCTTGGCAATGACTGTTTTGAAGGACCTGGAGGCGGAATTATACTGTTTTTTAAGAGCTCTGGTGTTAACATACCGAGACGATGATGCGTCAGCCCAGGCCCGGTGGCACTCCTTCTTAAAGCGTGAGAATATTTTACATGAGCGACCAAACCATGGCTGGGATCTGCCTCCGATGGTCACCACAGAGGATGGAATAAAAAGTTCTATATCCTGAAGTACCACATCAGCAACAGAATCAGCAACAACGTTGGGATCTTCCACGCCAGAAGCAAACCCGCCTCTAAGGGTAGGATGCAAAAAAAGATCGCATTCTATCCTAATCGGCTGACCTATAGTGCCAAATACGGCGGCACCTGCAGAATGCAAACGCGTCAGTGTGAGTGGCACCACACTCCGGAAAATGGTCCGACGAGCCCAAAGGAGCGTTGACGTAAACCACATATCCGTCCGGATTAGAGGTCAGCAGAAGCTCCAACAGGGAAGGTGCATGATCCCCCACATCTGGAATATGCGTAGGCGAAGTAACCAGCTGTGTAAGACCACATGCCAAGACAAAGTCATAAACAGATCTTCCCGCATGATCAGTTGAACGTGAGCCGAGCCATTTAGCGTAGTGGGCGTTAAAATCTTCGAGCATAACGATCTCTGCGGATGGGACCTGTTGTAGCACGGAGCATGCAGTCTTTTGGACGTGGTCGATGACTCGGTCTGTATCGGTATTACCGCTATGGGACCTATAGAGGCACCCGTAGATGCGGGGATGGTCGTCGCTGTCTACGCGCAGCCATAGGATGGACGGGTCCGTACCTTCAAGACTGCCGAGGCGTCGAAATCAGATGTGCTCTCTGACGTACACGCAAACTCCAGCCCGGGGCACAAAGGAGTGTTCTAATTTGTACCCCGGGTAGGAGAGATACGAGTATGAGCCGGACAGGACACCTGTGTCTCGGTTAGAAAGAGCAAGGCCGGCTTTGTCGTCTCCAGATGGTAGTGGACGGCGTTAAGGTTTGAATGAAGTCTCCTGATATTGCAGAAATTCACGAAAAGCATGGCAGGGGTTGTCTTTGTCTTCTTGCTGCACTTGCCCCGAGCAGGTTTCGTCTTGAGTGGAGTTCCCCCCCCCCACGAATACGCGAGGCAGCCTGAACACCCACGCTCAGAAAAAGTAGGGTAGCTTGGGCGTGGATCCTCAGTGAGGGATTCTCCAGCGATGCTGGTACCCTCCTGGGGTAGTCTTCTCTTTAATTCCACTACCATGTTGATGGGGGGAGGGAATTGGGCCTTCGGCCACCTGCACTCACCAAGCGCAACGTAGAGGTAAACCTCTACTTCACGCTGGTATTCTGTGCGGTCGTGGTACTACACCGGTTTGAGCCGGCCCATCCTTGCGACAGCAAAAGCTCTACCACTGTTAAAACCTACGCGTTTTGCGCTTAAGGCATGCAATACATTAAGTTTAATTGCAAGATTGTCTAGTAAAGAACCTATTTCTACAATTTATGTATTTGGAGAAGTGAAATGTTATTTTTTAATTGTAAATACAACAAATGTTCCCCTCCGTCAGTAATATGGATTCACGATATGTTGTGTTGAAATTCGATTCTATCCCAGTGCATTGAAATCGAATAACCATTAGTATGGATCACCTGTTTTAATCCTTTATACGAAACAATCGTCTATGGTAAAAGGTACTCTTAATGACGAGCTTTAATGCTAAAATGGAACTAAAATGACTCATGTTAGGATTATGGAAAAAAGTTAGAAAAGTAAATCCTTTGTATAAATTCAATAATAAAACTCAAATCTTTTTTTATAAATTTATATTTAAAAATATTTTTTTAATTATGTCGTTTCTTTGTATTTATAAGCACAATGTCATGGAAATTTATCATAATTGTCATGTAAAAATTATAATTTCTCATAGCGTACGTAACATTTTTGAATTTGGTTCTCTATGTTACTTGAGAGTACTTGCGTTATAGTTGGGAGTGTCAGGACCAGGCTTTGTTGCAACAAAGATATTTAATATTATTAGCGGTCTCACGACTTAAACTTTGTATTTAAAAAAAATCATCTTCAATTGAATTTTTCCATCGAGGATTCCATTTTTTTAACGTGAATGAGCTACGCTGCAGCTATATTATGGATGTAGCACGAATGGGTCGGCTCGACCGGGGAAGGACCACGCTCTCACAGAATACCAGCGTAAAATAGCAGCTTAATGCTTACTGCTGATTTTCGTATGGTGAGTGTAAAAACCGGAGACCCTTTTTACTTCAAACGAGGCATTCCATCGTAGTTCTCAGGGGTGACAAGGCATTTGCATTTTGATCCTTTATCGAAGATAAATGTGACTATGGGTCACAACATCCATTTACAATTAAGTGAACTGTGTGCTCGTTTGGGTTTATTCCCGTCAAAAGTCCCACTGGTGGGACAAATTACAGTGTTAAAATAAACATCGTCCACTTTTCCCTACTGGGGCTGGCATAAGCAAATTCTAAGATCTAGAAGTATTTAAAAAAAAACAGTCACAATTAAATAATTATAGTCAATATAAATCATACATTTACCTATTTTTTATAACATTTTAAGAGTTATCTACAGAAATCACAGCCAATTTAAATATACGATTTACTTACATAATATCTGAAATCATTGATCCTCTTAAAAATACAGATAATATATAACAATATACATGCAAAGAAGTATAAATGACGGAATATTTGTTGCAAATATTGAAATAACAAACGAGTAAAATGAAACATTTGGGTATAAAAGAACAAATAAATTGCTTTCATAACAGATTTATAATAATTAAACATAATATGAAAATGTATAAAAGCACAGATTTACAAAAAATTTTAAAACAAATTACCCAATATATATATTTAATTAATATAATACAAATATCAAATAAAGCATAGGATTACATAATTGTTTATAACAATTTTGGACTTAACACGAAAATCACAGACAAAGTAAATAATAGATTTGCTTAGTAAATGAAATCACAGATGTATAATAAATAAACCTCTTAAAAATACAGATTATCAACGATTTACTTCCTAAGAAGTATAAATGATATTTGCGGATTTTGCGGATTGATTTTTTCGGAAATATTTATATAAAATATGGGTAAAATAAAACATTTTATATAAAATAACAAATAAATTACTTTCATAACAAATTTATAATGATTAAACCTTCTTAAATGTATAAGAACATGGATTTACTATAATTATACACAAAAAAAAGACGTATTAGAAATCACAAATTTATATAGCTTTTTTTTAAATCACAATTGCAAAATCATATTAACAAAAAATGATTAATTTTACTGTGCCAACTTTCAAGAGAGTAAGTAGTACGATGGCGTAATCCAAATGCACGCCACACTTTAGTGAAATCATTCTTTAAACAATTGTCTAAAATATATTTTCTAAATCCTTTACTTTTTGGATCATCTGAACTATGAGCAGCTATGTGAAACAAGCCTTCGAATATCTTTTCTTCTGGTAACAAAGGTAGGACAGCGCTAAGTGCTACTTATTTTCTTAAATATTTTGGATTTTGTCAATCCTAATTCACCGCCCTTTTTCCATATGGCTTTTGTGAAATGGAAGTAACAACCTTTTATAGACGCCGATTCAAATATTTCTTTAAAATCAGTCATAGCAGCCATCTGAAAATCTATTCTGAAACTACTAGGATCCTATTACGGAATTTGTAATTTTATCATAGAAAAAAAGAGCAGTGAAAGCTTGACGCGTTTTTTTTGCTCATTATAGCACATATCAACGGTATTATATATGTTATTTGTTCGCTGCTACCCAAATCGCCATGTATAGTGTACAACTGTAAAAATGGATGAGAGCAACTTTGAAAGGTACCATCTCCTAAACAATCCTTACAATTTTTCTGAACAAAAGACCGGAATAACCGTATCCTACGTGGCTAATATAAATGATTGAAATTTGTCAGGAATTTCAATTTCTGATAAAGATTTGTGATATATTTTTTTCACATCAGCTGCTTTATTTCTGGCTGTGTAAAGCCCAGATTTTTTTTTTGAAAATATGGGAATTTTACTAACAATATTACTATCTTGCCATGAAACTAAATGTTTGTTATACGCAACTGAAATGCTTGATACTTCTGTTGAATTAATGTTTTCTGTTAAATTGTTCATTATCTTAGCCACTTTCTGTCTTAGAAAATATGGTTGACACCTATGAGGTTTTTCTTTGAGGATATGATTTCCCTGAAAAAATAGGAAACTTATTTTTATTATCGATTAATAGGTTATTGGTAAAGTTATTCTATTTCACGGTGAAGGTTGTGAAATAGAATAACTTTAGTAAGTTTTTATGTATGGGGAAAAATAAGAATGTACTACATATTATGGAGCTAAAACTTTTTAATAAAATAATAAAACTATGAATTTTTAATAGATAAATCAAAGAAAAATAAAAGTTAAAGCTCCAAAAAAAAAACTCCTATTAAGTAACTATTTATTGAACTTGGTTGGTTTTCATTTCAAATGATACAATAAATCAATCTCTTTAACGCAGGGCACGCTCTCACGCTCTTTTTTGCGAATACTAAGCCATTTGGACGCAAAACATTTTTTACTATAGTAAGCCAGATGTTAACACTAATAGCATCGGGATTCTCAGATGTTATAGAAAGATTCAGGGACTTGACGAGCTCGTGTACTTCTTTTGCTTATTACGGTTATTGCCTACCATTCCATACATGTGTGTACTAACTTTTGAATGGATGTGAAAAATATGTAGCACAGTGCAATTTAAATGTTGACACAGCAAAAAAGTTGAAGGGAAAACAACGCAATACATCATCATCATTATCATTAGAGTCCTTTATAAGTCCACTGCTGAACATAGGCCTCATCACTGGCAACACGCACTGGTTGTACAATCTCGTTTTCAAGTTTTGAGGTATACCTGACGAGAAGATATGTCGTTATTTCCCGAACGCTGCCCAGCTGAGTTGAATCCGTCGATTGACCTCTCGGTAGAAGTTCGACTTACCTAGTCGGACTATTTGTCTCACGTAAACATACTCGTCAACAACTCCGAGCTTAGTGCTCCCAACAACTACCGGCATAGGTGTGACATGGACGTTATACAGTTGTTTTGTCCATGTTCATCTTAAGACCTATCCGTTGGGGGAGACTATTGAGGTCATTGAGCATAGTGCTTAGTTCCTCGAGCGAATCTGCTATAAGGACTATATCGTCGGCAATTCGAAGGTGAGTGATGTAATCGCCATTGACGTTAATACCATATCCTTTCCAGTCCAGTGGCTTGAAAACGTCTTCCAATGCAGTGGTGAAGAGTTTCGGGGATATAACGTCACTCTGTCTTACATCTCTGCAGTTCGATAGGTTTCGTACTCTAGTTCTGTACTCGGAAAGCCATCGTAGCCCTACTATAGAAACACTTCAGCATTTCGATATACCGACAGTCAACTTGGCATCGCTGAATGCACTGAAGCACCGCCCTAATTTCGACGGAATCAAAGGCTTTCTCATAGTCCACATACGCAAGACATAGTGGAAATTATACTGCTCGGTCTTCTGTACAATTTGCCGAAGGGCATTTATGTGGTCTATGGTACTAAAGCCTTTTCGGAAACCAGCTTGTTTGGGAGGTTGAAAGTCGTCCAGTCTGTGTGCGACACGATTCGTAATAACTCTAGAAAACAGCACGTACTAGATGCGACTCAGAAGGGAAATCGGTCTGTACTTCTTCAAGAGGGCATTGTCGCCTTTTTTGAAAAACAAGACCACCGCACATCAGCTCTACGCCTCCGGAGTAGTCCCACCATGGAGGATGGAATTAAAGAGCTTCTGAAGGACCGTACCGATTTTTCATCCTCGCCAAAGAACTTGCCCTTTTTAAGGTGCTGCAGAGCCATTCTAACCTCTCTCAGACTGACGTCTTGAATATCATTTGAATAGTGTCGGGTAAGACTTGCTCTCGGATTGTTACTCACACTTGCGTGTGGCTCCAACGATGACGTGTACAGCTGCCCATAAAAACTCTCAATCTCACTTAAAATCTCAGGTGTTCCGGAAACCACGCTGCCGCACTTGGTCTTCAGCTTCGACAATTGGCTCTTTCTGGCAGACAGATCTCTAGCAAAGACTTTGGAACCCTGGTTCCGCTCAATCGCTTCTTCAATACGAGCTATATTGAAGTTGCGTCAATCCCGCCGCATGCATTTGGAGATCTGTTTATTCAGTTGCCGGTATGCTTTAAAATCTGTTGAAGACTGCAGGTTCATTTCCCGTCTAACAGCCATGAGAGTAAGAGTGTGATCGGAGACTTTTTATGTTCTTCTGCGGCGGGTCTTGCAGAACTTAGCTCCGACCGCATGGACAGTTTCCACGAGCTTATCATTCATATCGTTCACGGCATTGCAATCTTCTAGGCACTGAAAACGGATTTGTAACTCGAGCTGAAAGGTTTCGGGGCTTTGGATTAGAGTACGAGGGGGACGGAGCGTTGACTTCATTAGACGTGACCTCTCTTAACTTAACGTTAAGGTTCAGTATGCCTCTCACCATTCGGTTATCGCTGCCAATTTTCACCCTTGCGATCACTGCGACATCACTGAACAGTTGTCGTCTGGTCGTCATAATGAAGTCAATCTCATTTTTTGTGGAACCGTCAGGACTTGTACAGGTCCACTTTCTGTGGGGCCGCTTTTGAAAGAAACAGTTAATCATTAAGATTCTCTATTTCTCCATAAAGTCGGCCAGCTGCTGGCTACTTGGGTTCCGTTACCCTATTCCAAATTTCCCTACTATCACCTCACCGTTCTCTCTTGTGCCTAGTTTTGGGTTGAAGTCTCTTATTAACACTCTAGAGATATCCTCAGACATTTTCTCCGCCTCCTCATCGGGATGTGCCGAGGTTGGTGCGTAAACCTGTATGACCTTCAGCGAATACCGTTTGGTCATTCTGAGTATAAGGTACGCAACCCTCATCGACACACATTTCCAATCTTTGCAACGTTGTTAACGAGAGACTTGTGGACGATAAATCCGACACCTCCTTGGGACAGACGGCCGCCCTCGGTGATAGAACAAGTTGCCGGATGCGAGGATTACCGTGTCCTCCCCCTCTTTTCGGTCTTCGGATAATCGTATAATATTACAGCGAAACTTGTCTATCTCTTCTTCCAGCTCCAGGAACTTCTCGTCAGTTCTCAGGGTGCGTGTGTTATATGTTATCTGGTCGAGTCGTCTTAGGTGAAAAACGAACCTCCACTGGAGATTGTTAGCACACTTTGCCCTGTCATTACCATGGTCAACAACGTTTTATACGTGGTAGAGCCATGCTGCAGCTATATTAGTAGTATAGTTGTAGCATGAATGGGTCGGCTCGACCGAGGAAGGACCACGCTCTCATAGAATACCAGCGTAAAATAGCAACTAAACACTGCTGTGTTTCGTATGATGAGTGTAGAGAACCGGAGTCCCATTTTACTGGAAAAGACGCATTCCATCTTAGTCATCACGTGTGACGATGCATCTACATTTTAATTCTTTATTGAGGATAAATGTAGATGTCTATGGGTCACAGCAACCACATACTATCAGGTGGACTGTGTGCTCGATTGTCACCCTATCCTATAAAAAAGCCAGGAATAGCGGGGCGGCCGGTGACTGAGGGCCGTTTATTTGTGTCGTTGCTAATGGGGGGTATATTGCCATAGTTGCCACGCTTAAATTATTCGCCTTCTGACCCTTCTTTCTTATAGAATAGCTAAACATTACTTGTAATTTTAGCTATTCTATTAAAATGGAGGTGGGGACGTATAAGTGTGCAGTCGTCAATGTTGAAAGTGGAAGGGTCGCTATCTCTGAGCGCATAGATTTATCTATGCCCATCAATATAAGGACCTTTTCCAAGGCTTAAATATCCGATACCTGGGTGTCACAACTTAGTTATTAATGATGCGGACATGTAACAATCACTTTGCGATCTGTTTTATGCACGCTTGACCAAAGTGCTTAACAGCCTTTTGTCGGGCGTGAATAAGACACACGTATATAACGGTTGGGGTCATGCCTGTCTCATGTATGCCTTTGGCATACTCAGGTGGACTCATACTGAACTTAACGCCCTGCATAGAAATATTCGCACTACCATGACGTCCAATAGGATGTACCGACCGAGATCGTAGGTATTGAGGCATACTGGGTGTAACTTTTTAAACGCGCTCACTATGTATAATCGCGAAGTGTGCAGCCTCTGTAATTACTTCCTGGCGAGATCGGATGATTCATTCTATAAAGACGTCATTTCTTGTCATAAAGGCCTTACTCGTCTATCCTTAGCCAACGAACAATGGCAAGATCTAGCAATACAGTACATTTCCGACCGTGAGACCGTATGGAAGCAGAAGGAGCTCCATGGGAGATTTTACAAGGCTCTACATAAGCCTTTCGTAGACACGGTCGCCTCCCTCCACTGGCTACGTTTCGATGACCTCTTTGGGAAACCGAGGCTTTTGTCTGTGCGATACAGGTTCAGGTTATTTATAGACCTAAAACTATCGGAGATACATCTTAAAGGATGGCGCCGTCGATATCTGTCGAGCTTGTCGCCACTTCGGTGAGTCACTTAGGGATGTCATCTCCGGTTGTTCAGCGCTTTCCAACTGTGAGTACTTGTACAGACACAATCTAGTAGTCAGGATCCTGCACCAGGAGCTCGCCCTGAAACACGGTCTAGTGGATCGGAAACTGTATTATTATAAATACTTGCCGGAAGCCGTGCATCAAAATCATCACAAACAGGACTATTCTTGCGAATAAGCCTGATAATGTGCTGATGGACCATAACAGTCGAAACAGATAAATGAACCAAAAATGTGACCGAAATGTGGGGTAGTCTGCCGGCCAAAATTATTTTTGTAGTCGTCTCTGCAAACAGGCTGTCCCGTTCAGCCTCTCGGGTCATCTCAGGCGGCTGGGACTCCGTGACGGACCGCTCCGGGTTTAAATGCTCCTCGATACCGCCCGCATCGTCCGACGGTTTCTTTCTCTTTCTTCATATACCTCGGCCGTTTGGTCTCTCCTGCCGATGGCCATCTGGTTGGGTACTTATTTATTTATGTATTATTTATTTATTTTACTATAAATAATGTACATTGAATAAAGGAAATATTAAATATTAGAAAATCATAAATAAACATATATTTATATTTTTTTATGTATTTATTCAGTCCAACAAGAAGAGAATATTATATAAATACCCTAAAATAATAATTAAAATGCAAGTTCTTGCTTTGCAGTATTTCCTTTATTAATAATCATTATTATGTTCTGTGACAAAAATACATGTTTTTCATTTTATGTGTGCAGTTGTGTTTAACATATTACTAAAATTATAAATTTTATGCTGCAGCTGCTAAATATTTTTTTCTTTTAGTTACCGCTCCTAGTCAATGATCAAAAGCGTACAAAATACAGGAAAAATATTGATTGAAAAATACAATGCGTTTTCTAATTTTTTACCTTTACTTTTTATTTTAGTACAACTAAGATTTGTAAAAAAAATAGTAAAAGAGAATGAGGGGAGAAAAATAAACTACAAAAATATTTGCTTCAATTCGAGTGTAGTAGACCTTACCAAAATCCACAAATGAAAACTTAGCTATGAAATTACCTACAAAGGAATTTAATTTATCAAGGCATTGTACAGCAAAGACGTAGGTTTGACACGAAAAACTTTTGTATACTGCCTGTGTCGACAGCGGTTCGCTTAGGTAATTTGTTAAACATTCAATATTCTGCCCCCTGTCTATCTCAGCAAATTTGATAGATCACAGGAATGACCAATGGCAAACTGATGGTAGTTTATAACCGGAAAATTAAAAAATCTCCTATGTTTTATTACTCGTACATCATATTTAAATTGTATATAAATGGGTAAAATTTTACATTGTTTAAAGAATTTAACTTTAATGCTTTGAAATCTTTCCTTTATGTTTGAAGGTACTATATGTTTAAGAATTTTTTTGTAGAAGCTTATATATTTCATTGAGATAATATGTTATAAATTTGCGACCATAGCTACTGAGCCTGTATTTTATCAAAGATTTAGCTAATGAGTTATAAAGCATTAACTTAACTTTGAATGGTATGCGGTTCTTAAGAATTATAATATTCGCTTAAAATTGCCTTAGCTTATTACAAACGTATTCAACATGATAGCTCCAATTGAATTTGTTTATCTTTTAGCGACTAAAATTATTGTTTTTAAGCTTATATTGTCTATACGTGAAAACTTTTAAGGCCATCCGGTTGTTATTCATTTATTTAATGTTAACGGTTGACCCTACAGTCCATCCCTGCAACTTCCCGCTAATTTCAAATGCAAAACGCTCCAAAGTGCACCTATTATAAAATTATCTTATATAACATTATCAAGAGAAAGAACGATTTCTCTTGAACGAATAAACCGATTTTGATGCGGTTTGCGGCAATTGAAGTTGTTTTTGAGGTTAAGAGCTGATTAGATTTTGGATTCGATCGATGCATTAATTTAAAAGTTATCTCAAAAAAATATTTTTGAGAGTTCTCAAAATCTACCGAGCCGAATTGATTTAATTTCCCATGAAATCTAATGGCAATAGAATTCTTTCAAATGCCGTGAACCGCGTTTCGATCGGTCAAGCTGTTCAAAAGTTATAAGGAGCACACACACACACACACACACACACACACACACACACACACACACACACACACACACACACACACACACACACACACACACACACACACACACACACACACACACACACACACACACACACACACACACACACGCACTGATTTATTAAGTATTCTTAAATGTAAACATTTGAAAATAAATTTTATGCTAGCCAAACCTGGGAGACATCGAAAAATGTGCGCATGTGCAAATTGGTAATGCAAATGAATATAATACTCGTATCATGTAACAACCTGATAAGCAAGAAGAAAGATGCAAGCAAACGTACAAGTTGCAATCCCTTCACTCCGTGAATATTTTTAACCTCCTATTTGGAACAGGTTATAATAAATCCTATATTTGAAATTACAAATTTTAACATAACATTTCTAAGCTTTGAGGTACTTTAAGTCTGATATTAATATTGTTGAAAAATTGTCTGCATGTAATGTCTACATGTACTTTCGTAAGTTCATTAACTTTTTTCGCGTTGTAAATCTCTAAAAATCAATTTCATTCACCTTATTGTTCATTAAAATCGATTCTGTAATTTTAAATCAATTGGGAATTTGACAATTCCTTACCCATTTTTTATTTCCTTGATATTTAATTTTAAAGGATTTGTGTTAGCAATTCATTTATAAAACTAGTATTAACTGCAGTTAAAACTTTTTTTTTATTCTTTTCTTGCTTATAAAAAAAGATAAAGAGATTTTTGAAACCGTCTACGCGACGTATATTATCACTTACCAAAATGAGCATCTGCCCGACTGTCATTACTTTGAGCACTTTATATAAGAAGGAAGCGTTATAGAAATAATTTAGTAAGTTCGTTAAAACGTGTTTGCTATGAAATATATCTCGCTTGTATTGTGTGCTGCTTATTCCATATTGAAAGTAACCTTTATCGGTTGTCGTTACTATTACATTAAATAATTAAATATAATTTAGATGAATCTTGGACGCTCAAGGGTCAACCACGACCATGCGTGAGTAACGTTAGTATTTTTTTATAGAATATGGGTGACAAACGAACACACAATCCACCTGATAGTAAGTGGATGCTGTGGCCCATAGATATATACATTCATTCTCAATTAAGAATCAAAATACAGATGCGTTGTCACCCTTGAGGACTAAGACGGTATGCCTCGTGTCCAGAAAAAAGGGTCTCCGGTTCTCTACACTCACCATACGAAACACAGCAACATTAAGCTGCTATTTTACGTTGGTATTCTGTGGGAGCGGAGTCCTACCTCGGTCGAGCTGACCCATTCATACTACAACCATAATATAGCTGCAGCGTGATAATGCAGCGCGATATAAAATTAGTATGGCTCCAGCCAGCACCATTTAAATTATTAATTGCATTGTACTGATGTATATGCTGATTTTAATACAAATTGTTCACTACGGATTTAGTTTGTTGTCTTTAAATATGAGTCTTGCTAAATAAACGTTACATTAGATGATGGTAGTTTTAGGCAAGTGGTGCTTAACGTTAGCGACCGTTTATTTTGTTCAAAATACCCGGTTATTGTGGACGTACCCAAAATTACATTTTTTATTCCGTTATTTTTTACTTAGAGTTTAACAAAGTATTTTTCGTTAAAAATCTAACTTTTTCCTATGTTTTATCAAGTTTGATTAATGAACAATTAAAATTTAATAAACTTGAAATTCGTAAGTAGCTTAAGAATTCGGATTCGAGAATACAGGATAGCAATCTTACCAGATTAAGTAGCTGAGATAATAGACAGGCAAATTGCGTTAAGAAACGAAGTGATTAAAGACAATATTAAAAGTGAAATTACTGACAAAACTAAGTGAAAAGTGTATTAATATAGTTTTACAGCATGTTTATAACCCTAATATATTGGTATAGAATGTTGTTTTGATAATAGTTAAGATAAAAAACTTTTATTGTATAAAGAAAAATCGACCAATCAGAGCATGTCGTATTGTAGAACTTACTAAAAGTTTTTTAATTAACTGCGTGATAGTTGATCCCGAAAATGGTGTTTTTATGTTCTGAAAGAATTATAAATATGACATTAAATTATCATAAGGTTTATAGATTAAGGAAATGAAAGAATATTTTGCATAATTAAACTTATTTCCTTTTTATAGAGAAATTAAGGAATTAATGTACCCAAATATTATGAAAATTCGGGACATTTTGTTTAATAACTTTTTATAATGTTAATATATTAAGAAACCTTTATGGTATACTAATAAAGGAATAAATTACCGATTTAATAATATATAGTATATTAGTGTAGGAATTGACCATGTATGAATAAAATTATAATTTATGACAATTGCGTAGTGAAAATGTTATGCAATAAAGAGGCAAAACGGACAATGGCAAGCGGCTCACTTTAAAGTAACGCTCAAGTCTACCTTAGGGGCTCGGGACCCAGTAACGTTGTAGTGTGAAGAGCTACCAGTAAGAGGCGGTAGTAACCAGTAGTAGCTGAAGTAACTAGTAGCAGAAGATAGTGAATAGTAAATAGTAGCTAGCAACATAGTAACTGATATTCGCAGTTACATATTTGGAAGTGATAACTAATTGCATAAAGTGGTAACTGATATTCGCAGTTACATATTTGAAAGTGATAGCTAGTTGCATAACGTGGTAACTGATATTCGCAGTTACAAGTGATAGTGATAACTAGTTGTATAACGTGGTAACTGATATTTGCAGTTACACAAGTGATAGAAATAGCTATTTTAGTTGATAATAGCAGCTAGTCAGACAGTGTTGACAAAACCAGCTACTACTAATAAATATTTGATACTACCATAATAATTTGAAGAAATCTTTTGAAAAACATAGTTACCAACCGATAGTGAACAACCGATATAGAACAACCGTAGTTGACCAACCGTATTCAACAACCGTGGTCAATAACCAAAAGTCAGAAGATTTCCGTCGAACAGTTGAGCAGTCGAACCGCTGGCCACTGCCTTGCCATTTGTATTCTATTTCGTGCATTTTGATTTAACCTCAGTCCACAGTACCTCAGCTGCACCCACAAAGACGGCAGTAGAAGTATACTCCGGAACCTATAGGTGTAGGACGTAAGCGACTCGCGGAGTACTTTCGATAACTTTCCTTCTCTGTAATAAAATCCTTTGCTTTGCTCTGTAATAACGGCACAAATTTGTTATTACAGAGCAAAGGATAAGACAATTATTATAGTCTTATTATCCTTACTGATTACTAATAAAGAAAGAAAAATAAAATTTAAGGCTGTAGATATACTTATAATGCTTAAAATAAAAAGAAAAATAGAATAAATATTATTATGTTGATAAAAACTTAATTTATTTCATTTATATATTCAGTGCAGCTTATAAAAAGTCCACTGCTGAACATTGCGTAGTGGATAGATGAATAAATTATTTTAGTGTAAGTTAAGGAGTATTAAACCAACTGTTGCTCGGGTCATAAGTTTCTTGTAAAATTACTCCCTGCATCGCACACATCCCAGTAGGACTCCCCCATAGATTGCACCACAGGGTTGATATTTGCCATAGTTGCCATCGTTGACATGTTGATTAGCAAACGGAGTTTTAATTATTTTATTAGTTATCACGAGGAAAATGCTACTGCTTAGCTTCTGTTTCATTTCTCTCTGTTACCTCTTATGATAACCACGGGATGATATGGGCCAATGTACTCTCTGACACCGCCACTATACGGTGATCAACATATACATACAATCATACATAAATGTTATCAAAAACAAAGAAGTAATGAAAAAAGAACGCTCTATAAAGAATACTCGTATTCTTACAAGAGTACAACAACGTAGTATAAAATTCTACTGAAGCAATGGTAAATTAAACATAAGAATGTCTTTCAATAAGTAATGATTATAATCTATATTGAATAAAAAATCGCATACATTTTAACATCGCTATAATATCTAAAAGTATATATAATTATAAATACACCAAAGGCAATTTTGATTTTCTTCTTTCTATAGGTACATTTAAAAATATTATTTAAGTATGTTTTGAAAATAAAGTTTAATTTCACCACTCTCTTTAAGATTACTTGTGTATTTTGAGCGATCACGTAATGTTGACTTAGAAACAACAGCTTATGGCCCGAAAGTTATCAATGTCTAAGCAAAGATGGCGGTATATTATCACGGGAATGCCAGATGTAAAACTCTCAGCCCAGGCGTGGTATTTTTTTTTAGGTACGAGCAGCTATGCAGGTCTAGAGAGACCAGTATCACTGTGACCTAAAATATCTATTGTAATCGCTGCTATGTCTACAGTTCACTGCTAAGCCCTACGACCTCAATGAATAGAAGGAGTTGCTTAGCTGTGAGTAATTTCACTTCTTCTGGGCGAAGTACATAGTTTCTCAGATGAGTGCTACTTTGCGCATTAAAGTCCTCAATTCGTCAGGATGTGTAAAGGCGTTTCCTCCTCTAGGGAGCAAATCTGGCACATCCTTGAGTTGCTTAGTCCTAGGATGGACATGTGCTTTTTAAGACAACACAACAGTGTCCAGTCAGGGCTCTTACCAGAATGCGCAATTTATTTTTACCTAATCTTAGGGCTTCCGAAGCGAATTTACTATTGAAAGCCTGGATTAAGGTTTTATACTTACCCTGAGAACATCCGCACCATATACCACCAGGTAATTGAACTAATTATCACTTATGCTGCTGGTGTATGGGGCCATGTAGCCCTTAAGAAGTGCATCAGGAGGAGCCTTGAGGTTGTACAGCGTGGTTTTGCAAAGCAATAAGAGACTTCCGCACAGTATCTACGTCTGCGGCAAACATCATCATCATTACAGTCCTTCACAAGTCCACTGCTGAACATAGGCCTCCCCCAAAGAATGCCACAAAGCACGGTCCTGAGCTACCTGCATCTTTGTTTTGTCCATGTTCATCTTAAGACCTATCCGTTGAGAGACACTATTGAGGTCATTGAGCATAGTGCTTAGGTCCTCCAGCGATTCTGCCATAAGGACTATATCGTCGGAAAATCGAAGGTGAGTGATGTACTCGCCATTGATGTTAATACCGTATCCTTTCCAATCCAGTAGCTTGAAAACGTCTCCCAATGCAGCGGTGAAGAGCTTCGTGGATATAACGTCACCCTGTCTTACACCTCTCTGCAGTTGGATAGATTTCGTACTCTGATTCTGTACTCGGATAGCCATCGTAGACCTTCTGTACAAACACTTCAGCACTTCGATATACCGACAGTCAACTTGGCACCGCTGAACGGACTGTTGCACCGCCCAAATTTCGACAGAATCAAAGGCTTCTCATAGTCCACATACGCAAGGCAAAGTGACAGATTGTACTCTTCGGTCTTCTGTACAATTTGCCGAAGGGTGTGAATGTGGTCTATGGTACTAAAGCCTTTTCGGAAACCGGCTTGTTCGGGAGGCTGGAAGTCGTTGAGTCTGCGTGCGAGACGATTCATAAAGACTCTCGAAAACAGCACGTAGACGCGGCTCAGAAGGGAAATCGGTCTGTAGTTCTTCAAGAGAGCGTTATCGGCTTTCTTGAAGAACAAGACCACCGCACTTCTGCTCCATGCCTCTGGAGTAGTGCCACCATGGAGGACGGAATTAAAGAGCTTGTGAAGGACCTCAAGTACCGGTTTTCCACCCGCTTTCAGAAGCTCCGCTGAAATTTCATCCTCACCTGGGGCCTTTCCGTTTATTAGGTGCTGGAGAGCCATTCTAATCTCGCTCAGACTGACGTCCGGGATATCATCGGAATAGTGTCGGATAAGACTCGCTCTTGGATCGTTACTCACACTTGCGTGTGGCTCCAACGATGACGTGTACAGCTTCCCATAGAACCTCTTAATCTCACTCAAAATCTCAGATGTCCCGGAAACGATGCTACCACACTCGGTCTTCAGCTTTGACAGTTGGCACTTTCTGGCAGACAGATCTCTGACAAAGACTTTGGAGCCTTCGTTCCACTCGATTGCTTCTTCAATATAAGCTGTATTGTAGTTGCGTAAGTCCCGCCGCAAGCATTTGGAGATCTATCTGTTCAGTTCACTTAGAAACAGTGCGTACCTTTGAAATCTGTTTGCGGATACCTCCGGGATGCCTTTATGTGAACTAAAAATTGACAATAACGGTCTGTGATCTGTACGTAATGTGAATGGAGTCGACCGGTCGTATAGGTATTGATGATACCGACGCACGCCGAATATTATCGCAGTTGCCTGCTTTTGTATCTGAGAATATCTTTTTTCGGCGCTATTTAAGGTACGAGACGCATAAGATATGGGTCTTTCTAATCCGTCATCGTTGATTTGCGATAATATCGCGCCTAATCCATTTGGTGACGCGTCGAATTTTAAATAGAGTTTTGCATTTTGATTAAAATGAGCTAATGTCCGTTCCGAAATTAATATATTTTTAATTTTATTGAAAGTTTTCTCATGTAATTTACTCCAATTCCATTTTGTGCCCTTTTTTAGCAAATTGTACAATGGAGATAAAATTGTTGAGGCGACCGGGACGAAACTTCTGTAGTAGTTTTTTAATCCTAAGAAGGATTGCAGCTGTGAAACGTTCGTAGGCACGGGTGCCTCTATGATTGCCTTAACTTTTTCTGGCGATTTTTTTAGTCCGTTCTTAGTAATGACGTAACCCAAATATTTTATTTTGTCATTGAAAAATTCGCACTTATCTTTGTTCAACGTCAAGCCTGCATCCTGCAGCCGCTGCAGGACCGCATTCAGCCGATCCTTGTGCTCTCGGTCGTCGCGGCCCGTGATCAGCACGTCATCGAGCAGGCACAGCACCCCCGGCAGCCCCGCTACCACGCACTCCATGGCGCGTTGGAACACCGCCGGAGCTGACGCCAAACCGAACAAGAGCCTCGTGTATACGTATAGGCCACGGTGTGTGTTTATACATGTTATTTTCTGAGTTTCGTCTAAACAAAATTGGTTGTAAGCCAATGATAAATCTAACTTTGTGAAAATCCCATCCTCGTCGCCACTATTAGATATTGTGTTGCGGGGAATACGAGTGAAACGCTCTGTGGCTGGTGACACACTGATTTATTTCCAATAGCGGTCGCATCTTACATACATAACAACAACGTTGTTAACGAGAGACTTGTGGACGATAAATTCTACACCTCCTTGGGACAGATGGTCGCCCTCCCGGTGATAGAACAAGTTGCCGGATAATTCTCGAGATTACCGTGTCCTCCCCCTCTCTTCGGACCCCGGATAATCCTATAATATTCCAGCGCAACTTGTCTATTTCTTATTCCAGATGTAGGATCTTCTCGTCAGTCCATAGGGTGCGTGTGTTATAAGTTGCCAGGTCGAGTCGTCGTAGGTGGCAACCGAACCTCCACCGGAGATTCTTAGCACCCCCTGCCCCGCCGTTACCATGGTCGCCACCGTAGCCAGGAACAGTGGGGCCGCCGGGGACTGGGGCTGTCTCTTCGTAATTTTATTAATTGGGGGTATATTGCCATAGTTGCCACGCTTGGCGAGCGGGTTGGCAACCGCAGTTTTTTTTTATTGTGATATTACTGTTATCAGGAAGATTCTTCTGCCCATCTCCTGCCTGTTTCCCACTGTCGCCTCTTACGACACCCACGGGAATATATGGGGTAGTGGATACTCTTAACCACCACAACACGGCATCTGCGGCAATAGCTCTCACTAATCTGATACCCCTAACACAAATTAATACACCCAGCATAGAGAATTGAAATCAATCCTAAACTCACCACTACACCTGCGGAAGTCGATGCTCTTATAGGACTTGAGACAAGAAAAATTTTCACAGATGGCAGCAAATTGGAACACGGAGCAGTTGGCGCTGCTTTTGTTTGTTGCCATTTCACACGACATAGCTCTCACTAATCTGATACCCTAGATCGTAAGGTAAGACAAGTCCACAATATTGAAAAGTCCAGACTTACAGGCACTTCACCTTACATACCCGGCGATCTTCCTCTAGAAAAACCCACACCCATACACAAATTAATACACCCAGCAGAGAGAATTGAAATCAATCCTAAGCTCATGCGGAAGTCGATGCTCTTGTTGGACTTGAGACAACAAAAATTTTCACAGATGGCAGCAAATTGGAAGACGGAGCAGTTGGCGCTGCTTTTGTCTGTTGCCATTTCACACGACATACCGACACAACCACTCAAACAGACAATCACACTCATACGGAAAGCTCGATAGAAGCTATAAAGAAACCACTCAACGTGCACTGTATTCCAGGCCGAACTGTTTGCAATCCTTAAGGCTTGTGAATGGGCAGCTGATAAACGGTACACGCATACAGTAATTTACACGGACTCTCATTCAGCTCTACATTCCATACAAGACAGATCCAATACACACCCAATTTCACCATACTATTCACCGACACAAATGTTTTGGCACTATCGACTTTGCCTGGGTCAAGAGCCATACTGGCACAGCTGGCAATGAGGTGGCAGACATTGCGGGTAAAGCAGGAGCCAAAGCACACAAGGTACCTGACTACTTCGCAACACCTACGTCTTACATAAAACACAGAATAAAAATTGACACGCGTAATCTTTAGCAAACCAGGTATGAGAGCTCTGAAACAGGTAAACATATCAGAGAATTACTACCGACGCTGTATCGCATACGGGAACTTAGAGCGGCTACCAATATGAGCTTCTACTTGACTCAGTTTCTCACCGGCCACGGATACCACAAAAGTTATTTGTTCAGATTTAAAATCACCGCGGATGACAAGTGCCCTTATGATTATTCAGCTACGCGAACTATTGAACATCTACTCCAACAATGTCCCTCGTTTAATCCGTAGTTAATCCGTAGCATTTTCGGTGTATCTCCCTTTAAAATAGCCGAACTCATTAAGAAATAATCAACCCAGAACTCCTTTATCAAATTCGTTAAAACAATTGTAAATAGACATAAAAAAATTAATAATACCTAGATATAACTTAGGCATAATATAGATAAAAAATTTAATTTTACGGTATTACAATTCAAGTTTGATTTTGTTAGTAGTTTCATTATTTTATATTAAATAGTATGCAGACAAAATTTCACTAATTGAGAAACGTTTTCTTTTGTTTTAATGATTTTATATTAGCAACTTTTCTTTAATAATCCTAAAACGTTTAATTTTTCATAGTAGTATATACAGTGTATATTATAAGACAATTGGTATATAGTGCAAAAACTCGTAACTTTATAACTATATACTCGTACGGTCAAACCAACACCACTATATCAAATCGCAGTGGTGTTTTTAATTACCCGTCTCTGTAGAATAAGCCTGAATTTATTAACAAAACTGTATAAAAAAAATGTGTGATGTAATCTCTGGCGGAAAATAAAAAAAAAGACCCACTAGATCCAGCACTTTTCAGTTTGGGAACTCAACCCATTATTTCAAATTTGCAATCCAAGCTATAGCGGTACACTGGGAGGTAGAGCAGATGACGTCCTCAGTGACCTTACTCATATTTTTCGAAATTTTAAAAATATTGGTCTTGAACCAAATAGTAATAAATGTGAGGATATATACATGTGTCTATGGACCACAGCATTCACTTAATTAGCAGGTAGACGGTATGCTCGTTTTATAACCATATATTTTATAAAATATGCATAATTATCACAGAAATAAGATAAGACCTGTGCCCAACAGTGCGTCGTTATAGGCTATAACATTACTTACTTTTATGGAGTACTAGCTACAAACTTACTACTACACTATATTAAGGATGATAAACGAGCACTCATCATTCTACATGATGGTAAATGTATGCTGGAAATAGACCCATCAGCACTTTCACCTATCAATGAAAAATAAACATGTAGATCCGTTATCACCTATGAGTGTTCGAAATGGATTTTCTAGTTAAACTATTAAAGGAGATTTTCATTTCTCATCACTAACTATACAGCAGTATTATTATACTGCTATTTCACGTCGGCATTCTGTGAGGTAGTATATCTCTTAAATGAATTTGTAAGTGACTATCCTGATGACGTCCCATTTAAAAATTTGTCCAATGTTGTGCCAATCACGGACAAAAATGTATGAGTTAAATAACGGTTAAAAAAGTATAATAACAGGCTGTGGCATTTCATCTAAGTCATCAAAGGTGACAACGCATCTGTAGCCTTTTTCGTTTGAAACTGGACAAATCACAGCTACGTACCATCCCCAAACGTCCCAAGTTTTATACTCGTAAGAAATATAATGACTGAATTATCTATATCTATACAAATAAATAAAATTGAAGTGTCTATTTGTAATGTTAAAATAACAGTTTTTTATTAAATGCATATGAAAGTATATACTGTACTACTAACAAAAAATATTTTTTTAAATTTTGTCTGTCTTTTTGTCTGTCTGTTTGTTCCGGCTAATCTCCGAAATGACTGGACCGATTTTCACTGACAGATAGGTGATGTTATAAGAAGTAACTTGGGATACTTTTATTTTATAAAAATAATTAGGGTATCGCGCAAAAAAATTAAAACCCATGAAATCGTAGTAAATTCCACGCGGGTTAAGTCGCGAGGGACAGCTAGTGTATTAATGATAAAATATTGTTCTCAAGTTCCGAGTTACTGTTTTCTATACTAAAATAATAAAATATACTCGCCATTTTCTACTACGATATTAGGAACAGCAATTGAAATTCACTTGCTTCATTAAAAATATTTTATAAGAGGCTTTCATTATTAAAGAAACAATTATCTCACGTCATACAATAACATCACTTCAAAGTAGGGCAAAACTCTCATCTCATACCATTCTGAAAATACGTCGAGTATTCAAAGTAGAGAATAGGTAGCAGCTGTTCATTTTTGTTTTCGCCGTTGCAAAGAATAGTTGCGAGAGTTGTCAGCGATTGTTACAAACCCTCGTTGAATATTATACTTATTTCACAAGTGTGAGAAAACTAATATGTCAGTTTGTTTTTACATATTGTACTATGTAATCTTAGCCTTAATCTTATTTTGATTTATAATCATTATTTTAATTCTTTTATATATTACATTTAATGAAATTTTCTATGGTCGACCCATATTATATCCATTAACGTTTTACGAATTATATTTAGCCCACACCATAAAGTGTGACTATGAAATATTCACACTTTATGGTGTGGTATATTACAAGGAAATCTTTTTTTTTTAAATAAATCAAATTTCAGTAGTCTAACAACAAACATTTTATAATAAGGATTTACTCATTAATACATTTTTTAAGGTTGAATGCGCAATACATTGGCTAATTGATTAAAAAAAAAATTAACGGATTTTATCGCGTTTAATTTTAACTTTTTAAATTTCTGGCATTTCGACCACTTTATAGCGCCTGCTGGGGGACGGGGGCTACTGAAGTGATTATCGTACTGATATCATAGGTAATCAAGACTACCCTCAACTTTTTTAAATTAAAATTTTGGTGGAGCTTATAGTATCTTGAAATCTCGCAATAGTATGCTAGGGTTTGGATTTAATTTTATTAATTATGGAATCCCAAGCAGAAGGTAACACCCAGCCTTCTTCTCTATTGAAATTAGGATCCTCGCGAATTATAAAAGGTAGGAATTGGTGTTCTCTTTTGCGAGGATTTAATATGGTCTATCAAATAAATTGACATGCTGCAGACTTCCCGGCAACAGTTATATGTTATTTATAGTCAAGCTTTTACACCCTTGAAAGAGAGATATTACACTAGACGGATGGTAAAAACTAACTAATCTTCTCCGAAGGCTTGTAGTATATTCTTATTATACAAGCCGTTGAAGAAGTTTTAGCTCAGGTCAAGATATAGCCAGTCTTGTCTGTGACTTCACTGACATAATATGTTATTACAGCAGGCAAACGCTTGACTGTGGCGATTTTACTCGGTGACTGTGACGTAGACGTGGAACCCGAAGCTTGTTGTCGTCGACCAGGATTACTGTCACAGATCCCTCGTGCTTTCGTTGAAATATTTTTCTATTAACTACTTTCTAACTGTGAGGGATAGTGGTGAGATTCACCGTTTAAATATGGATTAGTATGGGTCTTTTTTCTATACACAGTGACAACTGTGTAAAAATCTCTGCTTAGGTATGACAAAACAATAAAGAAATAATTTTTCAGAATACGGTGAAAATTTAAGGAGTTACATGTGGACTGAAAAATAGGACATACATACAAATTAGCTAGTCAAAAATATTGCCCACTTTTAGACTTCGCCACAGTTGGGTAACTATGGTACCTAATAAATTAAATACATTTCGGTGTGTAGGACAACAGTTACGAAAAACAAAGGAAATTAATTTACTGGGAGTATATATAGTTGCCGTGTAGTGGCGGTTAAGAATATCCACTACCCCATATCTTCCTGTGGGTGTCGTAAGAGGCGACAATGGAAAACAGGCAGGAGATGGGCAGCAGCATCTTCCTGATAACAGCATTATTAAAATAAAAAAACTGCGGTGGCCAACCCGCTTGCCAAGCGTGGCAACTATGGCAAATATCCCCCCATGATGAAAGTTCCCCCGTTCCTGGCTACGGTGGCGACCATGGTAACGGCGGGGCAGGGGTGCTAAGAATCTCCAGTGGATGTTCGGTTGCCACCTAAGACGACTCGACCTGGCAACATACAACGCACGCAACCTGAGGACTGACGAGAAGATCCTGGAGCTGGAAGAAGAGATAGACAAGTTACGCTGGCATATTATAGGATTATCTGAGATCCGAAGAGAGGGGGAGGACACGGATTACCGTACCGAGGATAACCTCGAATCCGGCAACTTGTTCTATCACCAGGAGGGCGACCATCTGTCCCAAGGAGGTGTCGCATTTATCGTCCACAAGTCTCTCGTTAACAACGTTGTAAAGATTATAAGTGTGTCGACGAGGGTTGCGGACCTTATACTCAGAATCACCAAACGGTAATCGTTAAAGGTCATACAGTTTTACGCACCAACCTCGGCACATTCCGATGAGGAAGTGGAGGAAATGTATGAGTACATCTATAAAGCCATGCATTCCTCCAAAAACCACTATACGGTGTTAATGGGAGACTTCAATGCAAAACTAGGCACAAAAAAAGAGGTAATCTTTATGATGAACTCTTTCTTCCAGAAACGGCCACACAGGAAGTGGACCTGGTCGAGCCTCGACGTTTCGACAAAAAAAGAGATTAACTTCATTATGACGACCAGACGATAACTGTTCAGTGATGTCTCAGTGATCGCGAGGGTGAAAACTGGTAGCGATCACCGAATGGTTAGAGGCACACTGAAGTTAAACGTTAGGTTGGAGAGGTCTCGTCTAATGAAGTCAACGCTCCGCCCTCCTCGTGTCCCCCTCTAATCCAAAGTCCTGAAACCTTTCAGCTCGAGTTACAAAACCGTTTTCAGTGCCTAGAAGACTGAAATGAAGTGGACGATATGAATGATAAGCTCGTGGAAACTGTCCATGCGGTCGGAGCTAAGTTCTGCAAGAGCCGCCGCAGAAGAACACAAAAACTCTCCGATCACACTCTTAATCTCATGGCTGTTAGACGGGAAATGAAGCTGCAGTCTTCAACAGATTTGACAGCATACAGGTAACTGAACAGACAGATCTCCAAATGCTTGCGGCGGCACTTACGTAACTACAATACAGCTTGTATTGAAGAAGCGATCAAGCGGAACGAAGGCTCCAAAGTCTTTGCCAGAGATCTGTCTGCCAGAATGTGCCAACTGTCAAAGCTGAAGACCGAGTGTGGCAGCATCGTTTCCGGGACATCTGAGATTTTGAGTGAGATTAAGAGGTTCTATGGGAAGCTGTACACGTCATCGTTGGAGCCACACGCAAGTGTGGGTAACGATCCAAGAGCGAGTCTTATCAGACACTATTCCGATTATAGCCCGAACATCAGTCTGAGCGAGATTAGAATGGCTCTCCAGCACCTTAAAACGGCAAGTCCCCAGGTGAGGATGGAATTTCAGCGGAGCTTCTGAAAGCGGGTGGAAAACCAGTACTTGAGGTCCTTCACAAACTCTTTAATTCCGTCCTCCATGGTGGCACTACTCCGGAGGCGTGGAGCAGAAGTGCGGTGGTCTTGTTTTTCAAGAAAGCCGATAACGCTCTCTTGAAGAACTACAGACCGATTTCCCTTCTGAGCCGCGTCTACGTGCTGTCTTCGAGAGTCATTACGAATCGTCTCGCATGCAGACTCAACGACTTCCAGCCTCCCGAACAAGCCGGTTTCCGAAAAGGCTTTAGTACCATAGACCACATTCACACCCTTCGGCGAATTGTACAGAAGACAGAAGAGTACAACCTGTCACTTTGCCTTGCGTATGTGGACTATAAGAAGCCTTTGATTCTGTCGAAATTTGGGCGGTGCTACAGTCCCTTCAGCGGTACCAAGTTGACTGTCGGTATATCGAAGTACTGAAATGTTTGTACAGTAGGTCTACGATGGCTATCCGAGTACAGAATCAGAGTACGAAACCTATCCAACTGCAGAGAGGTGTAAGACAGGGTGACGTTATATCCCCGAAAATCTTCACCGCTGCATTGGGAGATGTTTTCAAGCTACTGGATTGGAAAGGATACGGTATTAACATCAATGGCGAGTACATAACTTACCTTCGATTTGCCGACGATATAATCCTTATGGCTGAATCGCTGGAGGACCTAAGCACTATGATCAATGACCTCAATAGTGTCTCCCAACGGATAGGTCTTAAGATGAAAATAGACAAAACAAAGATCAGGTTTAATGTCTTGATCTCCGTTCTTTGCCAGTAGTTGTTGGGAGCACTTAGCTCGAAGTTGTTGACGAGTATGTTTACCTGGGACAAATAGTCCGACTAGGTAAGTCCAACTTCGACCAAGAGATCAATCGACGGATTCAACTCGGCTGGGCAGCGTATACCTCAAAACCTGAAAACTAGATTGTACAACCAGTGCGTGTTGCCAGTGATGACTTATGGATCTGAGACGTGGTCCTTCACTGCTGACCGTATAAGGACGCTGAAGGTTGCTCAGCGAGCTATGGAGAGGGCTATGCTCGGGTTTTCTCTGCGTAATAAACTTAGAAATGAGGATATCCGCAGTAGAACCAGAGTAACCGACATAGCCCAACGGATTAGCAAGCTGAAGTGGCAATGGAACGGCCATATAGCTTGAAGAACCGACAACCGGTGAGGAAAAAAGGTTCTCGAGTGGCAGCCTCGTACCGGTAGGCGAAGTGTAGGGCGACCCCCCACTAGATGGAGTGACGACCTGGTAATACATTCAGGAAGTCGATGAATGCAGGTGGCTCAGGACCGTGCTTTGTGATGTTCCTTGGGGGAGGCCTATGTTCAGCAGTGGACTTGTGAAGGGCTGTAATGATGATGATGATGATGATGATACATTTACGTGTTAATAGAATGTTACGTTTAAACAACGGCTGCTTGTTTCAGCAACTTGCCGGAAGAATTACCTTTAATGAACAAATAACTTTGGTTATTTTTTCATTAAATATGCCACCCTCTGACTATTAATATGTCAACACAATTAATTACATATGCCAATAGTATAATAGCGGTGGCGCAAAGAACAGTAAACAATAGTTAGGACAGTCTTAAAGTATATTGTGTGGATATGAAAACAGTATCTCACTATCTGCAATTGTCGATAAAATAAGTACTAAAGCCAGGAATTTTAGAACAAAATAGGTACGTCAGACCTTTTAAAATGTATCGACGGGCAGTGGCCATTGCCAGCGCAAACGCTTGAACTGTTAAATGTTGTTTATGTTTTCATAATATGAAATTAATATAGAATTTATAAAATGAGTTCTTAATATTATAATAATGAACTCTTTAATTTTATATTACTTTACACGGTTACATTATGGATTATCTGCAAGACACACGTTTAAATAGCGATGTAGTGAAATTTAGGACTTTTTACGAAACAAATATCTATAATTCAGGTTTCTGTTTTCACATATCCTGGTTTGAGTATTCAATTTTTATAAAATTATTTTGTTTTGTGCAGTCACTTCATTTCAGTAAATTTAAAAATGTTCAAGAAATTTAATAACTACTTTAAGGTCCCCTTAATTCTACAATTTAGCTTCACTTTTATAAGCATTGGTGTAAAATAATCTGCAAATAAATATTTTCTTATTGCAACAAACATTGATAGTATTAATTCTAAGAAATAAAATATAAAATACCTAACCATCCTATGTTGCGACACCATAGTCGGATAAATTGTAACTTTTAATATTACTTAGGGTCATTAATTACAAACCTTGAGGAATGATGAAAACTTAAGCAGACAAGCAACATTTATAAAAATGAATTGCCTTTATTGTGTAGTAAAAATAATAATAATATATCATCCAGACTGAACTTGGTTCACGGTGGTCACAAGCTAAATAACGACATAATTTTTATCAAATGTTTTGACGGTAGTCTAAACTGTGGTAGTAACCTAAATGTTTGTTCGATACTCGAGGCTGTAAAATAAGTTAACATTTTCCAAAAAGATCAAGAGAGACTGGAAGTGGCTCATATTACAGCAGTGTGTAAAATGTGTTTATTAAATAATGTTTGATTGTCACACACTGTCCCCTTTGACAAGGGCTCAATTTTGCTGCCGTGTATTGGGTCCATTATAATGAAAAGGTCTGCGATAACACACTTATAATTTCATTCTACACTTCTTGTTATAAATTGACAAATAATGCTCACAAAGTTATATAAGGAAAACAGAACCTACATAGGTGAGCGCAGAAACTTAAATGTCCGCAGACATGGGTCAATCGTGAATGATTCGCTTATTTCACCCGGGTCGCAACAAAGTATTGATGATTGCAACTAATTTTTTTCAATGTTCTGGATCAAACCATTGACAGGGTCTACGATCAAAGAGTATAGTAATGTCCGACGACCGACATAATCCAGCAGGTCCACAGATTACAGAGAACCGAAACTCGAAATGATCGAATAGAATGATCGACCCGAATTACCCGGCTCGCAAGACGTATCAATACTTAAATGATCGGGTCACTAGAAATGAATGAATGACACGTGTCTAAGTGTCCATATTCCCGCGTTAGACGTATTAATAACATAGCGCTTTGATTGGTCGACGATTTTATTTGTCAATATTTTACCAAAACCAAACAATACCTTTTTTTAATTAATTAGGTTAATTAGGTAATTTCAAATACAATGATTAATAATCAAAGTGAGAATTATTTATTTATTTATTTAACAATTTATGTAAACACACACAACGGAAAGGACGCAACATGATGAAGAATGCAAAAAGAAAGCAAACATGATGAAAAAAGTATAGTAAAGATCAAACATATGAAACTTACATAGAAGACAGAGATAAGTAATGTTCTTTTACACGTTTTTTGAACAATGTCAATGTTTTGATTTCTTGAATGGGAGGAGGAAATGAATTCCAGAGTCTTACTGCATGTAAAGAGAATGAACAGGAATATGAATTAGCTTTAAAAGATGGGAATTTTAAGAGGATTATAAGGTGAGATCTACAAACTGCATCTGGTGATTTAAAAAAGGTAAATCGATTACGGAGGTATGAAGGGAAATTTGGACTGTGTAAGATATTAAAAACAAGACAAAGGATACGAGTGTTCCTGCGAAATCGAATCGGGAGCCACTTGCGCTGCTTTCTGTATTTAGAGACGTGGTCAAACTACTTTTGTCCAAAAATTTACCGAATGCAAAGGTTTTGCAATCGCTCAAGTTTGTTTAATTGCTCCTCTGTAGCACTGGCAATAGCATAGTAGGTAAAATGGCATCCAAAAAACAGACATCAGCGTAATCTAAGATTGGCAATAGTTAAATAAAGTTTGAACAAGAGAGATTTTAGTTGTAAAGGTAAAAAACTTTGAAGTTCTTTTAACCAGTGAAAAGCATAATGAACTTTTCTGCTTATGTCCGTTATATGAGCACTCCATGGTAACCTTTATAACTGTGACTGTTGTTCCGGTTACAAAAAGTCACAGTGAAAAGTCATTGTAACTTTGTCACGTTGATAACGTTGGATAACTACTTGGAACATTAGAACGACTTATAACGTGACTTTAACCCCTTCAGACCCAGCGTCCATTTCAATGGACACGTTTTATTATTGCATGAAATATGAGGTCGGTTAATAAAAACGCTAGTGTAAACATTTGATTGTACCGACCAGTTACCTAGAAACGTTACGATAAACAAAACACCAAAGGATTTATTGTAGGTAGGATGAAATAATTAGTCAAGTGTTGACGTTCGCCATGGATACGCGCAATGCGAGTAAGTCTTTAGTGTTATTTTATTTACTCCAAAACGATTTGATCGATTGTTTAGATATTTTTTATTCTGCATAGTGATCATATTAGCTAAGATATACATTTTAAAAATACTAAATATGCGGTTGTTTTCATAATTTTGAAGATAAAGTCGATGTCCATTTCAGTGGACATGGGGTCACAATCGCTGTAAACCAAACGTATTTACAATGAAACTTTGTATTGAATTTTACATGTTATTTTTATTCCTTTTTAGGTTTTGATCTATCTAAAAGTCAAGATGTGGATAATTTACTCAATTTATTAGAAAACGGAACAATATCGGATCTCGAAGAAGATAGTGACGATGAAATTGTACAGGCAATACCACAAAAAAATGTTCGTGTAGGTAGTAACATAACGCTACCAACCGAAAGAGAGATAGGTAATCACTCTGAATAGGAGGACGATATAGTAGAGGAAGAAGACTTAGAGGAGGTGGAATCTAGACCCGGATCAAGTAGTAAGCCTAAAATGAAATAATTTGAGAAAACATTTACAGCTTGAACCACCACAATTCATTTGGTCAGCGCCACCACCGTCTGAAATTGATTCACCTCGCGTTCCCATTGATTATTTTCTAAATATATATCAGAGTCTCTAATTGAAGATTTTACATTCAATACTAATTTGTATGTGGTGAGAAATGAAGTCCGTAATTTCAAGCCATGTACTTCAACAGAAATTAAAATATTTTTCGGCCTTCATATCATAATGGGTAACCTAAAGTTTCGTATTCGTTTGTATTGGGATTCCAGTTTAGATATGAAAATATTTTTAGAGAACATGGCCAGAGATAGATTTCTTCAGATGAGAAACAATTTGCATGTAATTGATAACAATTCTATTCCACAAAATAACACCGATCGTTTTATAAAAGTTCGACCTTTATATGATTCAGTTAGAAAACGATATCTAGAACTAAAATTAGAGCAAATATTGAGCGTTGATGAACAGATTGTACCTTTTCGAGGAAAACTTGAAGTCAAACAATATGTCAAAGGAAAACCACAGCCATGGGGTGTAAAGATATTTATGATTTGCGGTAAGAGCGGATTAGTTTATGATTTTATTATTTATCAGGCGCAACTACAAATCTAGACAAAATGACGTTTTGAAATATGGCACATCTGCTGCTTATGTAAGTGCCTTGTCAAAGAGAATAAATAGGTCTGGTCATTACCTCTTCTTTGATAATTATTTCTCCAACTACGTTTTGCTGAAGGATCTTCGCGAGGGAAATTTATGCAGGAGGAACGATCAGAATAAATCGTTTTGGAAAACCGCCACTCATAACTGACAAGGAAGGATCAAAAAGATAGGGATATACTGATCAAGTTACGAATAATACTAAAGATGTGGTTGTTATCAAGTGGATTGACAACAAAGGTGTAGTACTTGCTTCAAATTTTGTTGGAATAGGAAATCAAGATGAAGTTCAACGATGGAATAAAATATCTAAAATTACGTAACTATACCGCGTCCTGAACTTGTGCAATTATATAACAATGGTATGGGCGGTGTAGATAAAACTGATCATCTGTAATATACCAAGTACAGACGTTTTGGATTTGTTGCACTTTCGGCAGCGCGTTGCAGAAGCTCTAATAAAAATGGGGCATCCAATTCCTATCAGAAAAAGAGGACGGCCCGCATCTGGTGGTAGCAGTCCAGTAAATTCACCAGTTACACCAAAACAACACCGTTTCAGGACTGAAATAAGACCAGCGAGCGAAATCCAGTATGACACTGTCGACCATTTGCCAGAATATGATCAAAAGAAAGAAGCTACAAGATGTAAAAATCCAGGATGTAAAGGAAAGACGCATGTTTACTGTCTGAAATGTGAAATACATCTGTGTTTTACTGGTGAGCGAAATTGCTTTCGAAAATTTCATCAAAAACAAGAATAATCCTAACAGTGTAAAATGTTAAATAAAAAATAAACTATTATAATAATATTGCACAGTTTTACTGACTTACTTCAAAATATTACTACAAAACATTTATTCATTAAATATGTATTAAATACAACACTCTAAACCTGATGTCCACTTGAGTGGACATCAAAATTCAAAATCTGAAAACGATAAATCGCATATTTTTACAAAAATCCCTTAATTACACTTCTAACTCACAGAAAAACCTTAACAATATTTTTATTGATGCTTTATATAAATTCAGGTCCGAAGGGGTTAAATAAGCATTTTAGATTTAGTATTAGGTATTTATTTCAGTAGTCGATTTTTTTTACCTTCCTTACCTAAGCAATGTGGCTGTTATAAGTACCATTCTTATTATTATTTTTGAAATATACGAATTTCACATAACCTAGCCGATCAGTCGGTGTACCGTTCCGGGACATGGTACACGTACCTTGTTACATAGTAATAAGGTACGCGTAGTTTCTTTTGTCTGGTTAAATCAGTGACAGGGGTAACGGAGAAAATAGTAAGTAGGTGGGGATGTTAAAATTATTTTGTAGTTAATTGACATGTTCAAATATATGGAAACACCAGCACCTCTTTTTTCAATGCGATCATTTCTAAGAAGGACAAAGTCTGGTAATGAAAATAAGGCAGAGTGTATAGAAGGTTTTAGCCAACTCTCTGACACTAAGATTACATGTACGCGCTTAGAAGAGAATGAAGATTCAAGCTCGGAAAAATGATTTTTCCGAGCTTTGGGCATTTACTCGTATATGACAAATATTCAACAAATCATCAGAAGTTGAAAAATATTATCTATTGAGAATTTAAAGAGATTAAGCTACCATTTATAGGTCATTGCAAGACAAAGAGAGAAAGTTCTGAATCATAAATTGAATGAAAAGATTCAACATCAGATATATTAATATAATAAAATAATTTTTATAATCATTAACATAAATAATTAAATATAAAAAATACAAATTAAAAAATCCTAAAAGAGTTCAACAAAAGATTTCAAATATCACATACATTATCTCATTGGTAATTTTTTAACACAGTATATTTTAACATTCATTGTACAAAGAAAAGTTATACAAAATTAAAAAAATGCGATTCAATGATTATAAAAATAAAACAGTTCCAATAAATGAAAACAAATGAACAAATGATATGAAATCAATGAAATGGCACGAACGGGAGAAGTACATTTGTAATTGTGGAGCAATAATCGTTAGAGGCAACAGACAAAAAACATCTAAAAAAAGCAAAACATGTTACTTCTTTATTGCGAGTCGCCGAGACCGCTTAGTGTCTTCACTTTGAATTGGTGCAGGAACTTGTTTACCTTGGCCTGCCTTATTCTGTAGATTTACATTGGATTGTGAAGACTTACCACTATTCTTTACATGCGATGTGACCGTAGGGACGCCATCTAAAGAGCGACCAGAAGGACTAGCTGTAGGAAACCTTGTCACTAAAACGTCGAGCTGCTCTTGAGTTGTAATATTCTCACGGCCGCTGGAATGTTTGATGTAGATAGCCCCATCGAATGTCCATATATTTCTCATGCCAAAATGTTTTCAGGCCCTTGTGTGAATTGATTGTCGTAACCTTGTCAGAAATTCACATATGGATAGAACAGAACCTTTTAATTTTGCTTTAGAATTCCACACCTCAGTCTTTACATGATGATTGTAGAAAAATACAACAACTGGCCTATTCCGATCACTTTTATATGCCGAGTCTGTGGCATTGTTCTAAGCAGGTGCCAGTTATGTGTGAAAGACCCATTTTGGAGTGCATCAATTGCAGTACTTCATGCTGTATTATCCAATCCTGAGGCCTCAGAGATGCCATTAAAAATAAGGGCATTTTGCCGTTGCCGCATATTGATTGCATTAATATCTTCCAGATAGTTATTGATCTGATTTTTCAGCAGATCAAGCATAGAACAAAGTAAATACTTGAAAGCATAAAACTCTTCATTGAGATGTACAAAAGTTGGGTTAGTTGGATTTGATGCAGCTTTCAGTTTTTGCTCAAACTCTGCCATCTTCCAGGTCCAACTTTCTTCCAGTTCTCTTTGTATATTTCCACATTAGATGTATGTATTTGCCATAATTGTAGTTTCAAAGGAGAAAAATTTTGATGATACTTAATGAAATTCTTTGTACACGCATTTACATTTTGTTTAATTAATGATTCGGCAACGGTAAGAGAAGAATTCAGTGACTTATAGGTTAAGATCGGAATATCAGTATATTTCTCAACAACCATTGCAACGTTCTTGATCTGATTCAGTTAGTTTGTTGTTAAAACTGGTAGTTTGAATTGCGAGAGTTAATCTTACCAGTTTCGCTATTAATTATACTCCATGTCATTTTAATTTTATTAGAAGCCGTCTTATTTTTGTCGCTCAAATGCAAAGACAAAGCTGTGGAGAAATTCAAAAATATTTAAAAGAGTGTGCTCCACAGCCAATTTGGAGCACACTCTTTTAAATATTTTTGAATATTTTTTTACATATTCCCTAAATTCGACGCTAGGATTATATGAACTTTCATAGTAAAGTTCATATAAACTTTGTCTGCTCTTATGGGCTCCTACTGTCGCCCATTTATTGAATTTCTTCCGACTGTTTATAGGGAATGTATTAGAATGTATTTTACTAATTGAAGTTAACACTTATAAATTGTATTTTATTTAATAAATATTTACGAGAACTTCAAATCAGCTGTTACTTATTTAACACCTACCCACAATAAACATTATTATCAACAGTTCTTTTACATTCACAGTCACATTGTCCTTAGGTTTTTCCATGAATGCACCACCTTATATGCATTACATGGAGGATTTGCTGGATTTAGAGAGCATTAATTTGGTTGAATTATCCACCATCAGCCGGTTACCATCTCTACCATTTAAAGTTTTCCTTTCAATAAAATAGCAGTCCACCAGAGAACTCCTCCAAAGTCTGTCAAAATGATGCGTAAGACTTGCATTTATCGACTCTCTGAAAGTCCCATCAGATTGTTACTTCATCTATTGGGGTTGCTCTTTTCCCTTTAACCTAAGGCAAGGCACACCGGAACACAAGGCGTCTTCCTAAACGACCTCCATCTCCACCTACGTAAAGTTACCAGGAATATTGATAGCCTTATATGCCTCGACAACACATATATTTTCGTCAATAAACTATCTTCTCCAAATTCACGAACTCGCGCCCAGAATGGGCTCACCAAACCTAATCAGTGCGACCGCCTCGGGTCGGCTTTTTAACTCAGAGAAGCCATGTGGGCTTCATTTAGTTTACCTCGGATGTCTAAGCAACGACTTGCTTAACTTGGTCAACTTATTACGGCACAGGACGCATTATCCAGAAGGCTGTAACCATGTTGGTTACTAAATTCAGGTAAAATTGTATCATCGCAAGAATAATTTAGTAAAATATTTTTGTTAAAATTATTGGTGGTATTGGTGTGAGAAATCTTTCTGACGTTGCATTGCCTGCTTTACTTGCTTCCGTGCATAGTGTCAGTGACTTATGTAACATAATTTTAAATAATAAAGTAGACCTGCGCTTTGCTATGGAGGAAGGGCAGACATGGCGAACGCTCTGTCCCGGTGAAAATGTTCCATTGGAAGTTAACCAACAAAAAATATGGGATATTGCGTTGGTACAGCGTGCAGAAAGATTTGTTGCATAATTTCTATAGTGACCAAGTTCAGGCATGCCTTCTAGCTGTTTCGACCAAGGAATCTAGTCACTGGTTACACTCTTTACCATCAAGTAATCTCGGTACATTACTTGGTGGGGAAAGCTTGCGCATTGACGTAGCAGTCCGACTATGAGCGGCGATTTGTCAACCCCATAAGTGGCCCTGTGGTGGTAGCGTCGACAAGTTTGGGCTCCACGGACTTTCATATAAGAAAAGTGCAGGTAGGTTTTCACGGCATGGTTTTTTCAACGATGTCATCCAAACGGCTCTCGTCTCTATAAATGTTCCCTCAGTATTAGAGCCTTGTGGAATATTTAGAGACGATGGCAGGAGACCCGACGGTATGATATTGGTCCCTTGGGAGAGAGGTAAAGCCCTAGTGTGGGAAGCTACTTGCGTAGACACTTTGGCGGCCTCTCACCTCAAGGGTATCTCCTTTAGAGCCGAGGCGGCATCAGAGGCAGCTGGACTAAGTGGCGCAAATATGAGTATCTGAGAGATGACTACATATTTGTGCCATTTGCTGTAGAGACTATCGGTCCGTGGGGTCCACGTGCGGTGAAATTCCTAAAGGAACTCTATATACGACTGGCGGTTGCTGCTGGTGATAAGGGGGCTGGTTCTTTTCTCGCTCAAAGGCTAAGTATAGCCATTAGCGAGGAAACGCAGCCTGCGTTCTTGGCACGATACCACGGGGAGTAGGACTGTATGATAATTAAGTTATTATATTTAGTTTTTTTAATATTGTATAAATAATAAAGTATTGTATATTATGTTATGTAAAAATGTAACAGTTATTATACTTTAAAAAATTATCAAGAGGTAACCTCTTGATACCTTTTTTATTTTATGTTTATATATAACACAAACAATGAACATTCTTTCTTTAATCTAACATTCTTCTTCATTTAATAACAGGCCACATAGCCTACATGTGACGGGAAACAAAGATTTATGTCCCATTACTTCTCTCTAAGCTTTTTGTTTCTTCTTTTTTTGTACTAGTTGATGAAAATGTTTTTATTTTTTATACCAATAATAGAAACATTTAACATGATAAAATTAAAATTCTAGGGGTTTTTATAATAACATGACATGTGTATGTAGTACATATTATGTCGGCGAGCTAATTTCTAACAACATAATTTATAATTTCTGGTAAGTAGTTGTTAATTTATTATTTATATAAAAACAAAATGGTCCATTCCCGTCAATGTTTGGCTTTACTTTGTGGTACTAGGTATTTTCACATTAAGGTATGTGAGTCCAAGTTAATATAAGACACACTCAATAATTAGTAAAAAAGTATTCGTGTATATTATGATCGTTTTGGATATTAGGTACGATCCTCTAACGTAACTACGCAAATTTCTTATGTAGCAATTTTATATTTTTGTACATATCCACCATCATACGAGTATGTTTAACTTTTCCTCCACTTTATCGTTGCCAATTCCTGCCAATATTATATCAATAAAATATATGACAAGCCATAAAAATTCTGACTGGTTAGAATAACACCGTGGAGAAAACTGGCTGATACTTAACGATATTATTAATAATAATGTCCTTCAAACCGAATTTCCGTCACAGTAGCCAGTCTTAATGGAGACTAATGTGTAGCACAGGATCATATTGCTAGGATTATAGTAGATCTAGATCCTGACACACCTCTCTCATGTCGCATATCTACGCACATATGCTCGTTGGCTAAGTTAAACTAATTTACCTACATAATAATATTGTTAAAAAGTTTTCAATTCGGAACCGAGTATTTGATCTTACTGAAGCTCCACAAGTTAAGAAGTTTTACCTGTTTCTGTGGTTATGATTATACGGATTGCTAAATCCAATACTACTTTGTTCTTGGTAGGTATTCAGAATATCTTGAATTCTGGCTTTTTCCGCCTATTGTAAACGAGATGGTTATAACTTCATCTATTGGAAGATAAGATCTTTTGACATCTCCTTTAGTGACATTATACATTTTGTTTTTTTTATCCTTCCACTACAAGTTTTAAACATCTTACCGTTACAGTCTCTCAAAAGTCCACTGATGAACTACTCCTCATAGGAGGAATATTTGCTACAGTCATAACGCTTGAGGGGCGTTGGTAATCGCTTCTTATTAGGAAAAAGCTGCTGCAAGTGTCTACATTACACCTTGCCTCGTATAATTTAGCTCTTTATTATATAAATAAAATTGAAGTGTCGGTCTGTAATATCGAAATAACTGGCCTACTATCAAAATAACAGCTGAAGGGGTTATTTTCATGCTATTAAGACATGAATAATAATTTAATTTTTTTAACGTTACCTTAAACGTTAAACACACAAGGATTTTATTCAGTACCATGGGGGCTTATCAGTAGTTTACATACATAAATTTCACATGGACAAACATCCAGATCCGGAATATTTAGACGAACAGATAAAGAGCAATTCTAAGAGTAATGTAGGCTGTACTTATTCAAAAATATTTTTTTCGAGAAATCGAAAATTGGATAAAATAAATAGTCTTTGATGATTATTTTATTTCTAGATAACGCAATATTAATAGATCCCGGCGAAGCTGGGGCGGGTCGCTAGTCAATCGATAAATATTTAAACAAATTCACTACACTGCGCCTGTTTGATTGTGCAACTTATAAGAAACAACTGAAAATGATTATGAAGAACAATAATAAGTACAGTGACATCTTACATCGCGTTTTTCTTATTCTTACTCAACCAATTAATCTGTCATTTCCCGGACCTATACATGAGATAATCCAAGGTCACCTTTATAGAACACTCAAAAGAGTATGGTAATATTTAGAAGGGACCATTAAGAATCAAAAAGTATATAATCACTACCTTAGTCAGAACCATAGATAAGAGTGCTCAGGACAATTATTTAAATGTTATTTATAAGAATTATAAAACTAAAATTTTATTAGAATTAGTTTCGTTGCGTTGGGCCTAGGATCAAGTCGTCTGAATTTAAGAAATTTGTCACTGTAGCTTATCTCAACCACCCCCATGCAAGTTTAGCTGCCGGAGCTGCGTCGAAATATTTAAAATCATTGTGTAAATATATTCGTTAATCACTAATTAGTACCTGAAACGGAACTTAAATTACAGTAAATTCTTACTTTTTTAAGTTTCAGTAAAATGAAGTGCTAGGCTGCCATTTTGTCGACACTGACAGTGACAGATATACTCGACTTCGCATCATAAGCGTCATTCCGTTGTTTCCGAGTTTACGTGAATGTGCTCCTTATCGTTATTATCTGCCTCCTGTTTTTCGACGACTTCGCTACACCTCAGGACACCGATTGCTTGCTATTTTACGACGACTTCACTACGCCTTTGGACACGAGCCGGGTCATCCACGAGCTCAGGGTTTGGTGGAGCTGCGACTGAATCGACGGTTCCTGGCCACGATTTCTTCGCGGATGACGGACACTTTGTCGATCGACGATTACATTCGGAAGAAATTATTAAAATGTGGAGTTTGGCAAAAGTGATAATTGATGGCGAAATATTTTGAAATATAATAAAGATCCATTTTTGTAAATGATGGAAGTGATATAATATGTTTACTTATTAAAGTAATTATAAAAGTTAACATTTTGGTGTTTGATTTGGTACAAGAGCGATCGAAGCGAGCTCGGGACTTGGGGAACCCGACTCGGACAGGTTAGGTTAGATGGGGATGGCGCCTCCCCGAACGGGTTCCCGCCTTGTCGTGGCGGGGGGGCTTAGTAGCCGTGGCTTAGTCACCCGCGGTGAACAAAGAGGAACTCCATGGCTGGACCGTGGTGTAGGGTCGGCCCGAGGTGGCCACTCCGAGTGGGCTTGGCGAGCCCACTTCTGATGTGTGTCGGTGGGCTGCGGCGAGAGGAGTGTCCTCTCCCCCTACCGCTGCAGACGCGGTGGAGTCGCGGAGGAAGAGGAGTGTTGGTATGGCGATGCGCCACTCGCCCTATCTTCCGCGACTCAGACGGGGCCGCACCGTTGATGCGGTGGTGGTGGGACCGCGGGGGGAGAGGAGTGAGAGGAGAGGAGGCAACGCTCTCCCTACCTTCCGCGGCCGAAACTTGGTTGGCGGCAGAGCCAGAGACCAGATCCGCTGCTGGGGTTGGGTAAGCCGGTGCTACCGAGCTCTCGATTTTCCTGGCCCCAAAGCCTCCGCGTATCGGACTCGGGGGGGCCCATTACGCAAGTAGAGCTGGGGGCCGTGGAGGGGGCGTGCCTTGTGTTCCTGGTGCGCCTTGCCTGAGGAGGAGGATGGGGAGGAGAGGTCCTCCCCCAAGGTGGGACTGCCATGGGGCGGCCGGCGCTGGTGGGGCCGCGGATGTGTGCGAAAACGTTCCCGTGGCCCTGCCAATATGCGGCGAAGGTGGAACACCATGGGGTTTTAGTCGGTGCGAGTCCGACATAACCCGTCCTTGCCCCCGCGAGGCGGGTATGCGTAGGCATTTATCCATGTAAAAAAAAGATGGGGATAGCGGGGAATCCCATAGTGGTTAGTTTTTATAAGCCACTCAGAAATAGGGGCCCCGCTTAGCGGGGCTCCATCGAATACACTTTGATGTTACTTCGGTGGAGGAGGGACACCCCCCTTCCCTTCCTGTTAAGGCGATTTTTCTCAGAAATCAATCAATAAAATTTTAATCTTTAACATTTAATATTAAAAAAATACGCACTTCCGGAGGGGGAAAGGTGGGGAGCGAATCTACCCCTCCCCCACCCCTTTCCAACCGCCTCCTATCCCTTTCCCCCCGGCCCAACCCCTCTATTAAGGCGACTTGATTCTAAACCTTTACCGTTTCCTTAATAATTAACGCTTCTCTAGATTAAGAGAATTTACTTCAAATGACGAGTTTCCGCCTTTATCTACGCGTCGCGTTTACTTCATACATTTCAGTCTATTTCCTTCGCCGCGTTTGTTGTTAGTTTTTTATATAAAAGGTAAGTAATTACACTGTTTTTAAAAGTTATTTGCCTATAATTGGTTTCGCAACAATTTCATACTTACATTTTATGAAATTTGCATTTCAAATACTGGGTCGTTCACGTATCACTTTATATTTAATAGTCAGAAGCAACTGAAAATTAAATATAAAGTGTGAGTTATCTCTATATATCATGTTAATAAAACAAATTTTCATACTCCATAAAGTCCAATGTGCGAATATTACGTTTTCTGTTATAATATATATGTAGTAAACATTATGGCGAAGTTGTTTGCAACAAAAATGGCGTTGGTCAAAGATGGCGTAATAAAGTATATGTCTATGATTGAATTTTTTTGTTTTTTAGAGGCTCCTACTAAGTGTATCGATATAATTACATTATACATATAATACTTTTCTTTACGAAAATCAAGTGTATCTATGTCCTTGTTTCTTTCTTGATAATAGTTATTTGATTTGAACATATAGATATTGGGTTTTAACATATGGGGATTCGTAGATTTGCCTTGTTGTAGAAGTGACATATAATATTTGATTTTTTTTCTTTTCAATAAACTTGTTTAGTTTTCTTATTTACTATTGTTTTAGCCATTGAAATTGTTTACACAACTTTTGTTTACTAAATTGCTTGATGTTGATGTTTAATGACTTTTTTTATACACAAATTTTTTTTTCAAATAATAAAATTACCCCCTCCCTCTCCTTACAGTTTCCTTCCACTGCTGGCCATGGGCATGGAAATAAAGGGGAGGACAAAATTTTACTGCCACAAATATCGCCCACTTCTGCAACGCTGCCCTAAACATCGCATGGAGAATCCGCGTTCCACCGAGATGAAATTTAAAAAAACCTTATAATAAATCTAAAATGCATATTTAAAGTCACGTTATAAGTCGTTCTAATGTTACAAGTGGATATCCAACCATGATTGGTTAAAAGGGAACCAAGCCATTCAAAATGGTGGACGTTAAAATCACCAAGCATCACGATCTCTGCGAATGGGACCTTTTGTAGCACGGAGTCTGCAGCCATTTGGACGTGGTTGATGAGTCGGTCTGTGTCTGTATTACCGCTATGGGACCTATAGAGGCACCCGTAGACGCGGGGATGGTCGTCGCTATCTACGCACAGCCATAGGACGGACAGGTCCGACCTTCAAGACTACCGAGGCGTCGAAATCAGATGTGCTCTCTGACGTACACGCAAACTCCAGCCCGGGGCACAAAGGAATGTTCTAATTTGTACCCCGGGTTGGAGAGATACGAAGTATCAGCCGGAGAGGACACCTATGTCTTGGTTAGAAAGAGCAAGGCCGGCTTTGCCGTCTTCAGATGGTAGTAGACGGCGTTAAGGTTTGAATGAAGTCCCCTGATATTGCAGAAATTCACGGAAAGCGTGGCAGGGGTTGCCTTTGTCTTATTGCTCCGCTTGCCCCGAGCAGGTTTTGTCTTGAGCAGAATTTCCAGAATACGCGGGGCAGCGTGTGAGCACCCACGCTCAGAAAAAGTAGAGTGGCGTGGATGCTCAGCGAGGGATTCTCTAGGGATGCTGGTACTCTCCTGAGGTAGTCTTCCGTTTAATTCCGCTACCATTTTGATGGGTAGGGGGGGGGGGTGGAAATTGGGCCTCTGGCCACCTGCACTCACCAGGCGAAATGCAGAAGTAAACTTCTACTTCACGCTGGTATTCTGTGAGTTCGTGGTACCAACCGTACCGTTTTAAAATTTTGAAGTCTACACGATGCAGCAAATTAATTAAAGACCATTAAATTCAACTTTATTTTGTCAAAACTACCTTACTTTTAATTACGAATAAATGTAAAGTAAATACAGCATTTCTGATTCCAGAACAATTTACAATTCATAAGGACACATTGTTGAGAATTTAAAAAAATCCTGTGACAACCAGACATAAAGACACTGTACTGATTGAGCGGCTGGTAAAATTGTGTTCAGCTCATATAAAGGCATAATGACTTCTGCCTCAAAACATAAAACGAAAGCGCCGATTGCATGTTTTGTCGTGGCCGTGTTGCCAGTGATGTCTTATTGGACTGGAAGGTCTTTTATTGCTAGCTAAGTTAATAAAAAAACTTAGTAACTCAACAAGTAATTTAGAACGTTATTCTTGGATTATCTCTGCGTTATTTATGTTCCAACTAGGATATCAGTAGCAGCAATATTGTAACTAACAAAGCACGGCCAAAAAAGCTTAAACAGTATCATCCTGGTCATATACATAGCTTGACGTACATTCAGGTGCGGGTCAGGTACGTCCCATAGTGAGCCAATTCGATTCATCAACTTACAGATTGGCTCAACACTTAGCGAAAATACTCTCACCGCTCAGAGGACATACAAGAGCACACACAAAAGATTCCTACCATTTAGTCAGCGAGATTGAAGGCCTTCATCTGGCAGACAATGAAACTATGGTCAGTTTTGATGTGCAGTCTCTATTCACATGCTTACCTGTTGAAGACTGCATCTCGAATATAACTAGAAGGCTGGAGGAAAACAACATGCCCGTAGAATATGCAGTATTACTCAAACACTGCCTTACATCTCGCTACCTATTGTGGAAGGAGGAGTTCTACAAGCAAGTAGTTGGTGAGGCGATGGACTCACCTGTATCTCCCATTGTCGCCGATATATTAATGGAAGATTTTGAGGAGAAAGCCCTGCTTACTTCTCCCGTAAATCCAAGATTCTACAAGCGGTACGTAGACGACACTTTCACAATTCTACCTTTAGATAAAGTAACTGCATTTTTAGACCATCTTAACTCCATAAATTCTTAAATTCAGTTCACAATGGAGTTAGAGACAAACAATTTTTTAGCTTTTCTAGATGTGTTAGTAATTCGGAATCCTGATAACACCTTGAGCTAGATATTTAAACGGTGATTCTCATCACCATCCTTCACAGTTAGCTACCGTGGGTAAATCTTTGTTTCATAGAGCACGAGGGATCTGTGACAGTAAATACCTGGCCGCCGAGCTCCAACACGTCAAGCAAGGTTTGCACGACAATAATTTCGGGTCCCGCGCCTACGTTACAGTGAACGAGTGAAGCCGGCCACAGTAGAGTGAGTGCCTGCTGTACTGCCATATGTCAGAGGTGTCACTGAAAAGGTTGGCTACATCTTGAAGCGTGCTTCCATTAAAACATACCTCAAGCCGCCGAAGAAGATTAGTCAGTTTTTACCATCAGTCAAGTGTATGTCCCTCTGCAAGATGCAAGAGTGTACAAGCTTGATTGTGAAAGTGGTCTCTCCTATATAGGACAAACTAAAAGATCAATAAAAACCCGTGTTAAAGAACACATAGCTGATGTGAAGAATCAACGCTCCGGGAAGTCTGCAGCCTGTGAACACGTACAGGATCGCTCACGTCACTACATTCCTTCCGATTCCTTCCAAGGATGATTCGCGAGGCTATTGAAATCAAATAAGATCCCAATTTCAACAGAGAAGATGGCTGGGTGCTACTATCTGCTTAAAGTTAGAGCCTATATACGTCCCATTGCTGGGCACAGGCCTCCTCTCATTTCTGAGAGGGTTTTAGGGCAATGAAAAGTCCGCCGCGCTGCCCCAATGCGTGCTGGCGAACTTCACATGTCTTCGAAATATATTTTTTTATTTCTTAGACATGTAGGTTTCCTCTCGATGTTTTCCTTCACCGCCGAGCACGTGGTAAGTCAGCACTTAAAATTGCAATTAACAATTTCATTGGTGCCGGCGGGAATCGAACCCGGGTTGTTCGCGTACTGTGAAACTTACAGCGAGTGCTAACCATCTGAGCTACCACGGCTCTATCATCTCCTTGGGATCCTATAATTAATAAAATTAAATCCCAACCCAAGCATACAACTGCAAGACTTCAAGATACTGTAAGTTCATACTGCGTAGATCCGAACAAAAATTAATAATTTTTAATCTGGAGATAGCCGTGGTTAACTATGGCATTAGGACGTCAAACACCTCAGTCGTCCCCCCCCCCCCCCGTGAAACGTCGGGAATATAAAATAAGTTAATATACGTGATAAAATCCCTAAAACTAATTTTATTTAAATGTGTAGTGTTCGCATAAACATAAGAAATCATTAGGTTCTCTAGTGACAGACTTCTACCGGCAATCGCAGTGTAGGGCTACTCTCCACTTATCGAGTTTCGACCTCGTGAAGTATTTAGAGGACTTATAAGCGACTGCAATGATGGTGTGTGAAATTTTATGATTTTATTACCTAGTATAGTTTAAAGTCGATTAGGTATAAACTTCAAGGACATTTATGAGGTGTCTCCTTTTACTTTTATGAGGGATTTAGAGTTAGAAAATGTGACAACCCGCTGAATTAGGACGTTGTCTCAGACTTGCAAGTTTTGTTACCGTTTTTCTTCCTCATCTATAGTAATATAATAAACCGAAGGAGTTTTTTTTGTTTTTTTTTTGTTTGAACAAACTAATCTCTGGATAGTTCAGAGATTAGTTTGTTTTTGACCAGTCCGATTTGAAAAATTAATTTTTGTATATTATAGCCTGGTGAATAGTATAGGCCATCTTACATTAGGCTACACCTCTTAGCTACCCTTAAATATTTTTGTTAAGCAAGTCAAAAGAAAAAGCGCTCCCGAAACGGTATATCCGCGTGCGCTGGCGTATTGGTTAGTGATATGTAAATACAAAAATATAAATATTTACTCCTTCTAAAAAAAAGTCGCAATTCCATATGCCTATTTCTTATATATAAGCCACAATAAGGTACTCGTATTTTGTGACAACAAATATTGAAAATGAAAAATTGATATATGAGCGTCATTATTAGGAACGGAATATTAATCCTGACAAACAAAAGCTACTTCAATATCAAGACAGTTTTATGAAGATAAACTTTGCTCTTTAGTGCATGTTATTTGGACGCATAGTTTAAGAGATAATCAAAAATTAAAATAATTCAATACTCGGCTCGGCGCGCAAACGACGCATAAGCCCTAGCCGCCCAATGAGAACGAACGGTTTGAACGGTTGAGCGAGGTTAGTTCAATCATTTTAGCTAAAAAAATTGGCAAAATTAATGGAGTAATTTTATCTATCGGCATAAGAACTCTATAGAGCGAAGTAAAATTTTATCCACTCTCATTCTCCCTCCCGGGTGAGCATCACCCCAACGCACCCCAAAAAGTGCCCCGAAGCACCGGTTTTTTTAAGTTTTAAAGAGAACCTTAAACGACACATGAAAAGTGTGAAGGTACGGAATGATCCTTGATAAATTTGCTATCAACTTTTTATACATTTGAAAGCGATATCACCTATAGTTTGCACGCAATCTGCCACAAAATATGAACATTTTTTATCATTTATCGGTTTTTTTTGCTCAAGGTTAATTTTCTCAAAAATTTCCCATTTTACCGCCAAGATATGTATGACTGAAGTAAAGAATATTATTTATTATATTTCTCCACTGCATTAATTTTTCAATTTTTTTATTAAAATACAAATATTAGTTTTCGCAGAATGGCCGGATGAATTAAATTTTCAAAATATAATAGCAATATGAAATGAAAGAGTTTAGAAATAATTTACACCTCTTTTTAAATAGCATATTCTATTCTTTACTTCAATCATACATATATTGGCGGCAAAGTTGGAAATTTTGGATAAAACTAAAAAAAAATTGATAAATGATGAAAATATTTCGTGGCAGATTAATATGTATGTGTGTATGAATAGTTACGAGTTTGATAGCAAATTTATTAAGGATCATTTCGTACGTACACACTTTTCATGTATCGTGTATGGTTTTCTTTAAAAGTAAAAAACTGCGCTTCAAGATACTTTCTGGGCGCGGGAGTGTGACGCTCATCCGGGAGGGGGAGCGTCACACCCCCGCGCTTCTTGTATTATCTTTGTATTATGTTCATTTCTTGTATTATCCCTGAGATCATATTTTTATATTAATAAATCTTATCGCGTGGTAAGGATTATGTTGCAGCAGTATTTTTCATGTAATATTGCCGTTATTATTATGACAGGTTCTAAAATTATATGGCCAGAAAGATAACTAAAACATTATTTTTATTGTTGGCAAAATTCAATAAAACAATCATTTAGTTGTTAAAAATTTTAAGCAATTATAAAATGATTGTTTGTACAATTTTAAAAAGCATCTCTACCACTCCAGATGCACTGCAGTCCAGATGACTCCACTGCAGATCCGGGAAAAATATTTGTAGACATACAAATACTTGCTGCTGCTTGTAGCCGCTATTCGTACCGCCATAGACGTTTTTTAGCCCCACTGTACAAACACTGTACAAGACAGTCAACTTGGCACCGCTGAAGGGACTACAGCACCGACGAATTTCGACGGAATCAAATGATTTCTCATAGTCCATTTACGCAAGAAATAGTGGCAGATTGTACTCCTCGGTCTTCTGTACAATTCGCCGAAAGGTATGTATGTAGTCGAGGGTGCTAAAGCCTTTTCGGAAACCGGCTTGTTCGGGAGGCTGGAAATCGTCGAGTCTACGTGCGAGACGATTCGAAATAACTCTCGAAAACAGCACGTAGACGCGGCTCAGAAGGGAAATCGTTCTTTAGTTCTTCAAGAGAGCATTGTAGCCTTTCTAGAAGAACAAGACCATCGCACTACTGCTCCACGCCTCCGGTGTAGTGCCACCATGAAGGACGGAATTAAAGAGCTTCTGACGGACTTCAAGTACAGATTTTCCACCCGCTTTCAGAAACTCCGCTATAATTCCATCCTCGCCCGGGGACATGCCGTTTTGAAGGTGCTGGAGAGCCATTCTAATCTCGCTCAAACTGACGTCCGGAATATCATCGGAATAGTGTCAGATAAGACTTGCTCTCTTATTAACTCAAGCCAGTCTTTTTCTGGGGTGTGTTTACGAAGAATCCAGTAGCAACAAAATTTCCAAACTTTTAAATGTTGATGATCTTTTTTCTTTGAATTTCGCTCATACCAATACCCAAACGCCTTTGAATCTCCTTATAGGTGATGCACCGGTTTTGTAAAATTAGTCGCCTGACAGTAACCACGTTTTCCTTGGTAATTGCACTTTAGGGTGGACCTTCACGAATTTAATCATGAAGATCAAACACAACCATGATCAAATTTTGCAACTTGCCTTACGGTCCTTAAATGAGGTACTCCTCTCTCATAAGCATTATGAAGACGAGCAGTGCAATCTTGCGGAGAGGGTAAACTTTTAAAATCATAAAAAAAATCATCGCCCTAAAATCTTTTTGCGTAAATTCCATTTTTGCTACGGATGACGAACTTCAACTAGTGATTAAAAACAATTGACAGGCGACTTTCTACCAAAAGATTATTTTAATCAATATATTATGAGCTGCTTATGTCTTAAGAAATGGCCAAGTGCGTGTCGGGCCACGCACAATGTAGAGGTAGGGTTCCGTAGTTGCCCGTCATAATACGTGGGCTTTCTTGATAATGAGCATAATAAGTGAGTTCGCGGTTTGACCGCTATAACGACTAAAAATGGGCCTAAATAGGAAGATGGTAACTGAAGGACTTATTTTCAAATCAGATTTAAAATAGATTAAAAAAACTTTTCGATTTTGAAAATAATACAATTTACATCAAGTAAGTACAAAGATGATCATAGTTGACTATCTTTATATATATTATTCCCGGCAGTGCAACCCTAAGATATACATATATGAACAAAACGAAGCTTCACATAAACCACCACTGCCCGAGATTCATAGGTCGCCCGCGTAAACCAAGAGTGTGACAAATGAAACTGTATGGGGCTATATTATAAGACTATTACTCGTTAACTTGTTAATTCTACTTAGCTGTAATAGTTTTTCTCTTAACATCGTTATTTATACTACTATTGTGTATACTTTTTACATTTTCAAAAATAGCGGTTTAGTTGGTAGAGGGGGAAGGACACATGACTCCAATGAAAAATACCGCTTTAAAGCTAAATATTTCGCAAACGAACCCTGTATCGAAAAGATGTTGTTGCAAACCCCCAGTGTATTTGAAAGACCTATTCAACGATACCCCACACGATGGAATAGATAGTTAAAAAAAAATTACGGCTCCGTGGCGCAGTGGCTTAGCAATTGAGTTGCAGCGCTAAGGACCGCGGGTTCGAATCCTGCACGGAACAAGAATTTGTATGGCCTACAAATAATTGTTCCGGGTCTGGATGTTTGTCCTTGTGCAATTTATGTTTGTAAACTGCCCCCACGATACAGTAGAAAATCCTAGTGTGGAGGTTACGTTTTTTTAAAATAAAAAAATCAATAAAAAAAGTTTAAAAAATCATTGTTTGGAAGCTACTCAAAATAAAAATATTTTTTAAGATTTTATTTCACAGTTTTCAAGGCGTGATTAATATCTATAGCTATGCTAAATTACAGATTTGAAGCACCTCGGGTATCTGAGCAAAACTACGGACGGACGGACGGACGGACAGACGGACGGACATGGCGCAACTATGAGGGTTCCTTGTTGTGTAACTACGGAATGCTAAAAATATAATATTCGAAATTCAAATATTTATGAGCTGCAAAGAGCGCATAAGTTTCAGTATGCCCTATATTTCCATCCACTTTCACAGTCACTTTCATAGATGCAAAAGAATACTCTCTAAATTAAATATAACATATTAGTAAAAAAAACGAAGAAAATTATCCATAACGCTCCAAATAAATCTTAACATCGTAATTTTTCATTTTGTATAAAGCAAATAATTTTAGGAGGTTGAATCAATCTAATGTCGGAAGAAAATAAATTATCTTTCATAAAATGCTATTTCGTTTGAAGTCCCAAAGTTTTAGAACAAAATTATTATGGATTGAAACCAAACTTTAAGACGAGGCAAGATGACATCCGCTTAATTTAGTTCTTAATTCATCTTTACTTTAAAAGTGTCTTTTGTTTGAATCCAATTTCATATCCGTAATTGGGTAGGACAAGTGATTACTAATGAAATTTATAAGCCAATTAGTAAATCAGTGTACCTGACTACTGAAAAAATTCAGAGTTCAAATCTTTTTGTATACAAAACTCAACGATGCGAAACTAACGATACTTAACGAAACTATGTATACTTGATCTAGCTTTTGCCCGCGACTTCGTCTGCGTAGATATTATTCTTTAAACCATAGGTGATCCATCAATAATCGCACTTTCATAGTAAATTCCTTCACCCTCTTTAGGTACGATTTCCGTGATAAAAGCTATCCTATTTCCTTCCCCGGGACTTAAACTATCTCGATACCAAATTTCATCTAAATCGGTTCATCGGTTTAAGCGTGAAGAGGTACATTTGCTCACGCGCCTATGAGCGATGTTTTCCCCACCTCGCCCGTAGTACGCCCGACCCGATCGCCCTGCGTGTGCCGGACCGCACAATTGCATGTCTAAAGCGCCAAGCGCGTAGGTATGTTCTAATAGGGCCTAAAAATCAAGATTCCAAAGTTTTATCGCATGAAATCGTATCTAAAAATCATATTGTACATATAAATGTTATAAAAAACACATTGTCTAGAATGTAAACGGCAGTTTAATTTTGTTTTGTTTAGTTATAATTTTTTTTTTCGGCTGGGAGATCCCGAAATTTCGATATTTTGAACAGCCTTGTGTAATAAAATATTGTACTATACGGTATAAGCTTTTTGAGTTACTCCGCGCTCGACCGCCGTCGTGATTGGATACTGGATACTGTATCATTGTTGTTAACAGCGCTCGTGCTGAAAAAGATCGCTGTAGAAATACAAAATATTCCAAAAACCAAATTTGATACATACTTGACCAAAGTAAGATATTATTTTTATAATCACAGATTTAAATATTTTGTGTCGCTGAAAGTAAGTAGGATTTATTTAAAAATATACTTATACGTCTTGGACTTTATGGAGTTACCTGAAGGTGTACTTCGGTGAATGCTACTGGAACTCCTCGACGAGTAGAACTAGGTGTTCCGAGTTTGGACTCGTTTTGTTAGTTATAATGATGTGTACTTCGATGAATCCTAAGTAATTAATTACGTATAATCATGATAAAAAATTGACGTAGAATCATGTTAAACGTAATTTTTTTAATGTGCTTAAGGCATTCACATTTGGATTTACCAATAGTTTTTTTTATATCGTCGTTACTTTTTAAATATTTGACCAAATTACATAGCCTATTATTCAACGTGTCGTATGAACCGTGTGACGTACATTCACTGTGGCTGGATATGATCGTATTCTATATGGCGTTTACACGTATTGACATGCGCGACTTCGGTCGATGTTTGTGCTTACACACTACCAAGGGGCCAAGCCCTCTTTTACTGGTTCGCCAGTTATTTTACTGTGGACTATGGTCCAGTTCCCAACTCAACGACCCTCTTCGGGGGGAGCGCGACAGTTGGTTGGTGCTCTTTTACCTTTTACCTTTTATACTTGTGCGGTGAACAAAAGGTAAAAGGTAAAAGAGGCAGAGGAGAGGTAAAAGGGCATCGCTCTCCCACTTTTTTTAAATGTGGGAGAGCAAAGCCCTTGTATTGTATTATTGTATTTTATATAAATATTATGAGCCTTTCCTAAGCGTAAAGGGATTAATTATAAGGAATTGACTGATGTGAACCTGATGTAAGTAGAATAGGGACGATTTAAAATTCTTAACCTTTTTGAACTTTTTCTTCGTGAATGGCTTAGCTTAAAATTATTATAAGGCACTACCAACAGCTTTTGACTGCTCTGGTGAATATTCATTATTCTAAGAGACACCTAAAAGAACTAAGTTACTAAACAAACACAACGTATAAAAAGGTGCTAACTAAGACGATCACGCCATAAATATAACAAACGGCCTTTAATAAACCTTTAGAAAGGACCTTGAGAAATATCAATATCTTTCTAGTTTTTTTCAATAGGCATTAATATAATTATATTTATGTTTACTATCCTAGTTACGTAAATTTTATTTTTTTACAATAGCCCTCTTTTTTATATACAAGAGGGGGGAAGCTTACACTAACAACCTTTTTTGCTTTAATTGTGACTGCGATTAATAGCACGTTTGTTTAAATACCACGTTAGTGAAAAAATCACTGTAAAATTGAGAAATCTGTGGTCACAATACCTAATGATATTATTTAAGGTGTCGATTGTCCTCATTTTCATAAATCTGTCAGTTATGACTGATCTAACTGATATGGATTATTTTTTCCGGGGCTAGTATGACCCCGCCTCTCGCCCCGTGCCCGCTTGACGTTGAGTTTCGGGATACGTTGTATGCATATTTCTGTCTCTTTCAATGCGTTCAAACAGTCGTTTGATCTTTCAGGTAGTAATTAAAACGGGTAGTCTGGTACCTGGACGACGGTACACTGGGAGGTAGAGCAGATGACGCCCTCAGTGACTCATATTTTCGAAATTTTAAAAATATTACTCTTGAACCAAATAGCAATAAATGTGAAATAGATGGTAGAACTAGATAAATTTTTTGGCAATAATTTATCTAGTTCTACCAGAGACACTTTACTTTAAAATTTCAATCATATTTCTCCAGGAATAAAAACTGTCAGTACGGAATCGCTATACCTGCTAGGTGCCCCGTTGTTTTTCGATAGTATTAAACCTGTTTTAAAAACAAAATTTGATCAGTTTTTAAACCACGTTGATAAATTGTAGAAATTAAACTCCCACATTGCTCTTACTACTTTAAAATATTGTCTACTTGTACCTAGATTTACATACTTACTCCGCTCGATTTCAGTCTGGAAATGTTCGGATATTTTAAAAAATATTGATAATAATCTTAAAATAGCTATAAAAAAAATCTAAATTTAACTTTAAATACAACAGCCTGAACTCAAGCTACTTTACCTATAAAATTTGGTGGTATTGCTTTCCTTGCTTCCGTGCATAGTGTCAGTGACTTATGTAACATAATTTTAAATAATAAAGTGGACCTGTGCTTTACTAAGGAGGCAGGGCAGACATGGCGAGTGCTCTGTCCCGGCAAAAATGTTCCACTGGAAATTAACCAACAAAAACAATGGGATATTCCGTTGGTACAGAACGTGCAGAGAGATTTGTTTCACAATTTCTATAGTGATCAAGATCAGGCACGCTTTCTAGCTGTTTCGACTAAGTTACTGGATACACGCTTTACCATCAAGTAATCTCGGCCCATTACTTGATGGGGAAAGCTTGCGCATCGCCGTAGGAATCCGACTAGGAGCGGCGATTTATCAACCCCATCAGTGCCCCTGTGGTAGCAGCGTCGACAAGTTTGGGCTCCACGGACTCTCATGTAAGAAAAGTACTGGTAGGTTTTCACGGCACGGTTATTTGAGCAATGTCATCCGAAGGGCTCTTGTCTCTTAAAATGTTACCTCGGTTTTAGAGCCTTGTGGAATATTTAGAGACAGGAGAACCGACGGTATGACATTGGTCCCTTGGGAGAGAGGTAAAGCTAGTGTGGGATGCTATTTTTTAAAGGCCGGCAACGCATCTGCAATTCCCCTGGTGTTGCAGTTGTTCATGGGCGGCGGTGGTCACTTAACATCAGGTGAACCGCAGGCTCGTTTGCCCCCTCTCCTATAAAAAAAAAAATGCTACTTGCGTAGACACTTTGGCGGCCTCTCATCTCAGGGGTACCTCGTTTAGAGCCTGGGCAGCATCAGAGGCAGCTGAACTTAGTAAGTGGCGCAAATATGAGCCTCTGAGATGACTACATATTTGTGCCATTTGCTGTAGAGACTATCGGTCTGTGGGGTCCACAAGCGGTGAAGTTCCTAAAGGAACTCCATCCGTGACTGGTAGTTGCTGCTGGTGATTAAAGGGCTGGTTCTTTTCTCACTCAAAGGCTAAGTATAGCCATTCAGCGGGGAAACGCAGCCAGCGTTCTTGGCACGATACCGCGGGGAGTTGGACTGTATGATAATTAAGTTATTAGTTTTTTTTATTATAGTTTTTAATATTGTATATAGTAAAATATTGTATATTATGTTATGTAAATAAATATCTTTAATAAAATCAAAACAAAAGGTATTCCAAAACTAAAAGAATTCAGTTTTATTGGCATTATTCAATTGTTAGTACAAATTATAAGAAATATCGTAGAGCTTCTTTCGCAATCAAAGCTTCTGGATCAGGTTAGGTCATTAAGTCTATAAGTATAAAAACTTACGGTCCAATATCCAAAAATAGTAGTAAGACAATATTTTTTTTAATTATTTTAACCAATATAATAAAATGTATGTTTTCAGAAATAAAAACTGTGAGCAATATGTGGTACACATGTGTATATTATATAGTCACGTTGCTGTATTGTGCATCACGAAAAATTCGACTTGACCAGGGAAGGACTACTGTTGCTCGGAATACCAGCATAAAATAATAGCTTAATGCTGCTATATTTCATACGATCAATGATGAAAACCGGTTATTGTTTTCCCTGGTAACGTCCTTGAAAACATCTCATAATAAAAAGAACGTAGATTTTTTTCCTGTATCCTGGAGGCAGCTTGCATACATAAATTGCACAATAACACACATCCAGACTCGGAACAATTATTTGTAGACCATACCAACACTTCCTCCAAGCGGAAGTCGACTACTACGGAGTCATCAGCCTTTTTCGTAATCTACTAATGGGGTAATTGAATCTGTTACGCCGCTACTACAAGGTAACCCGCACGTGTTGTAAGAGTCGATTATGAGAAATGTCAAAAAAATGTCATATGGCTTTCAATAAATGGCGGTATAAGCATGTCTTTATAACAGGTATAAATTTTCAAACCGGAGAGCAGCATCAAACGTGTGAGACGTCTTGTACTGCTAAGCGTGACAATTAAGGCAAATTCCCCTAAAGCGGAAGTGGCCCATGACCAGTAATGGATTGCTGGACATGGGCCGTACATGGAAATTTATTTGAAGATCATTACTAACATAATTGCCTATTCTAGTACTATGTGCTCTGTTCCTTAACTAATCTCTCATTAAATCTTGTTGGGCTTCCCTAATACCGACCCTTTCCAACTTCCAAACAAGCATGGGAACAGAGATGGCGTCAAATGCCTTTTTTAGGTCCAAACATATAGTAAAACATTTAATTTATGGTCTAGATAATCAACTTTATGCCGCGAAAAAAATTTGTGCCGTTTATGGACCTAATGCAGTGTCAGTAAGAGTAGCAAAAAGTTGGTTCAAGCGTTTTTAGTCCGCGAATTTTGATGTCAAATTTTTTGACTCAAAAATGCAGCTCGCTCTCATACTGATAAAGTCGATGCCATTTTTGAAAAAGTGGAGTAATATCGGCATTTCAATAGTTACGACTTAGCCAAAGAATTGAAGATTGATTCCAAAACAGTTTTGACCCATTTGGAAAAGTCTGGCTATACAAAAAAGCTCGTTATTTGGGTACCACACGAGCTCACTGAAAGAAACATAATGAATCGTGTACTCATTTGCGATTCTCTATTGAAACGTAATGAAACCGGACCGTTTTTGAAAAGATGGATCACTGGTGATGAAAAATGGATCACCTACGACAAGAACATATAAAAAAGATCATGGTTAAAGAGTAGTCAAGCTCCACAGATTGTAGCGAAACCCGGATTAAAACGAAATAAGGTGATGCTGTGTGTATGTATGGTGGGATTGGAAGGGCATCGTTTATTATGAGCTTTTACCGCCGGGGAAAACCATCGATTTGGATCTCTTCTGACAACAATAACGAGACTCAAGCAAGAAATTGAGAAAAAACGATCGGAATTGATCAACAGAAAAGGTGTGGACTTTCGTCATGATAACGCCAGATCACACACATTTTTGCCACTCAGAAAAGATTGAGAGAGCTTCGTTGGTAAGTGTTAATGCATCCGCCATATATTTCTAACTTTGCACCCTCAGATTTTTACCTGTTTCGGTCTCTTCAGATTTCTTTGGTAGTGTTAAGTTAATATCAAGAGAGGACTGTCAAAACTACTTGTCGCATTCTTTTTATCAAAAACCCCAAGATTTCTACAGCAACTAGATTATGTCACGACCAACAAGATGACAACAAGTTATCTAACAAAATGGCACATATATATTATAATTAAATGTAATTAACTTGAATTTGTATATAAAATACGAATAAACTTTTTCCCCGACCTATTATTACGTAGTTAGAGATGGGTCTTGCAACTCAATGAAGTCGTGGATTAGAAGCAGCCTATAAAAAGCTGTAGCGAACGTATCATTTAAACATTTTAAGCTTTCTTAGTTAAAATAAATCTTTAATATAAAGTAATAACCGAGTTCAAAGAACTAAAAGAATAAAGTGATTGTGACATGATAGCTTCTAGAGTCGGTGCTTAAACATAGTTTATGTTAGAATTAAAGCCCCCGGCTACAGAAGCTTCAATGTGGAAATTATTATGTTTTTAGTTGTTTGAAGTTGGTTTTTACTTTTTACTAAAACTTAATTTTTATTTTTCTTTTTCTGTTAACTAGAATATTGTCTAAACAGATATATTAAAAAATTTATTCCAAATACCCTTACAAGTGGAACTTTCTCCAAATGTGTATGGAACCAACCAGGAAGTATAAAAAACGAATCATTAAAACGATTCACAATTGGTGAAGAGGTCGCGTAAATACATACAAAAAAAAAATGCAGTCAAATTAAGAACCTCCTTCTTATTCGAAGTCGACTAAAAATATTACACCAGACATATCGTAAATTGTTAAGTGTGTCTAATGATGCTTCTAGTCTTGTATTTGTGTGTCATACCTTTATTCATACAAATCATAATATCTTCTTAATCACACACCAGACAAAAAAAAAACACTTAAAATTTACTTTTCGTTTTGTCATAATCACTACGCTTTGGTTATTTCTCCATCAACTGGAAGGCGTGAGATCTCTTTTATTCCACACGACGACACTGACGGGAAAATATGGGCTGATAGATGCTCTTACCTCCGCAGCCACCGCTTTGGTAAATTGTATAAGGTATTAAATAATATAGCAGCTGGGTAAAATGGTGTAGTAGTAGTAGTAATAATATTTTTAAGCTTGGGGTTATAATCCCAGGTAGAGTTGTGAGGTGGATGTGATATGTAATCTGATATTTCATACAAAATTAGTTCCAATGTACTGCATAAAAGTTGCTAAGTAGCCTAGAATGAATGTGTGATCCTGTGCTTATATATCCGCATTTCGATTTGATTTGATAATTCCATCTTTATCTAATTCTAAATTATATGTTTAATCGGGTCTTATGAACAAATATTCGCTTCAAAATCCCTAGGACCGATTAAGAACGATTTACAAAAGGTAAAAGTCCTAATTGTATAAGGCAGCTTAAAGCCAAATGACTCTTTTAGGATTCATTAATATAAGAAAGTGCAGATTCTTTTGCTTAGCTGACGATACACTTTAGCTTATTTTAAATGAATATAGATTTCTGATCGGCAATAACTATTATAACTAACGTTAATAAATACAAAATATACCTAACGAAAATAACGTTTTATTTAAAGAGAAAGAGAATAAAAGAGATAGTAGCAAGCATCTGAGTCATTAAGCCCAGAAAAATTTAAGCTATGTTATTTATAAAATTAATTGAAAATGTAGAGCTTAGCGGTTAACTATAGCTATGATAGCGATGATAATAAACCATACTGGTCACAATGGCACTGGTCCAGCGAGACCAGATTAACTTCTGACATATAATAAAAAAATTAAGCGGTAAAAACGATATCGTCATAGTAGTTTAAAATAAATACAATTTACACTATAAGGTCTATTGAAAATCAAGCTTTACACTCGTACCATTTAATTTATTGATATATAAAACCTTAACCAGTTTGAGACTTAATATATGGCAATAATTTGTTTGCATTATTCACAATAAAATTTACATAGTGCAATCGTAGCTGATGTTAAACATATGTTTAAAATAAATTAGAGATTCGAGATTTAAGTACTCGTATTTAATTAGTTTGAAATTTTTAAAAATTAAGGTAAATGCAGGTAAATCTCGCGACAAACTTTTATATCATATTAATTGTGTAATGACGTTATAATTTGATAGTAAAAGTTTTAAAGGAAAATTTTATTTTACTCTTTTTAGCGCATTTAAGTAAAAGCTTGTTTTTAAAAAAGTTTTTTTTTTTACTTTTTAGTAATCGCTGGACAGGTTTCTCAGTCTGTTCATCTCATTCAAAGCGTCATTATTGCAAGGTCATTTGTCGGTTAATTTCGAATAGTCTAGATCTTCAATAAGGAGACCTTTTAATGATTTTACCTTACCACGTATGCTTGACCAGCAGCGAAGAGCTTCGAGCCTAAGTATACAACGGCATGGTCGACAGTACTACCCTGCATTTTGTGTACTGTGCAAGCCCAGCATAATATAATTGGCAGCAGTCTTCGTTCTGCAGTACCGTGATTATATTTTGCTGGAAATTGTACAGTCTTAGGTTGAATGAGACGAATACCGTCTTTACCGAAGTCTATACGGACGGATGGTATGTCAGTATCATACATTTGTGCTCTCCGGAAGCAGGGCCATATGATTTCTATAATATGTCCAATGGCACCATTCACTAGACCTTTGGACAAGTAAAGTTTACCAATCGATGCTACAGACTCGAACAATTCGACTTCAATATCATTATCGAGGACTCCAAAATTTCAGACGGATTGTAGCAACGGAGTTTATGATCACCATCTTATTTTTTTTTAACTCGCATTCGTATTCTCTGCAAGTCCTTTCATTTGATACCCATATTGTAGGAAAGCATAAAACACATAGTCCGCCATCTTTAGAAGTCCGCCATATTGGATTTAAAGTGACGTCAGTTTATTTTTCGAGTTATACTCAGCAAGTCCTTTCATTTGATACCCAAATTGTAGGAGTGCATTAAAAATAACTAGTCCGCCATCTTGGGTGTTCCACCATGTTGGATTTAGAATGACGTTATATAGCTAACCATGCATTGTCATCCAAACTTAACGTGTATACAAAATTTCAGCTCAATCGGTTGAAGATATCTGCTTCAAAATTGAGTTGCAAGATTCCATCGGAACAAACATAGTTACATTGCAAGTTAAAATAAAAGCTTGTAATGAAATATATTATATACGTTTATAAAGATTTGCTTATTTTTACTCTGAGTAATTTATTTCTTATTTTACAATCAAACGGCGCACATGTTTTGAATTTAATAATATAAATAGTTATGTTTACGTACGCTTAATACATTCAGATTATTCTTCATTTCGTGAAAAGTTGTTGTTAGAACAGTTATGTCATCCACTTTTACAAAATTAGTACCTTTTTAAATGAAAGCACAAAGCAGTATTGAAAATAAATATTATTTTTATTTACAATTCACAATTACGCATTTTTAAAGAATTCTGGGAATCAATTTATTCTATATACAAAATATAATAGAAATATAAAGAAGGAGAAAATAATTTGCTTGAATTCTACGTATGGAGGCATGGTAGCATAAGGGCACTCAAAACTAAATTTATTTCATTTCATTTCACACTCGGGCATGAAGAAAACATTGTGATAAAACCTATTTATCTAAGCAATTCATGAAATAAAAAAATCGGAAAGAATTAATTTGTGTTTAATATATAATATGTGCAACAAAGTATTCAAAATAATACAGTTAACTTTATTAATTATTTATGACTTACTACTAGGATATAATTTATGAGTTTCCTTTAACATAAATTCTGATTTATTTTATATATCTACCTAAATATTTTAACTCCAGAAACGAAAGTTTCTTTTAGTAATTGATGTGTACATGACGTTACCATGTTGTGTAAAAGAAATTTTAAATTTATAATCAAGACTTTCCTCTATAAGGAAAATCATTTTAGTACATTTATATTTAATAATTTATTACAATATCATACATTTACACCAGTCGGTTTCTTTGAGAAAGATTCGAACATGTTTATTTATACTATTTTTTTTTCGATATATACTTTTTGGTTTTGTAATAGCGTTTCTTATGAGTGATGAATATCTACAGATTTAATCAGATTTAAAATCGAATTTCCGCTTTCATTTTACTATCAAATGAAATATCTGATTTAATAGTTGTTACCATACAAATAAATGTAATAAAATATAAAGAGACAAAGATGTAATAAATAAAAGATTTAACCACAAATCTTGAAACAATGCAAGAAAAATATAATCAACTATTAATTTAATACTAATTTTATGCTCCGTGAATAATTTTATTAAGATATATGCTTTTGCAGTAGTGTCCTTTTAAAATTAATTTTATTACTAATTGATTTTAGCTTTCGTTGTTGAATGTTTCTATTATAAAAAAGACAACAAAAATATAAAAAAAATTAAGTGGTCGAAAAGATTTCATATCACTGTTATACATATTTTAAGCATTTGCTTAAAATGTTATTGTCGTATTAATGAATGCATTATAATATAATATGTGATACCAAATTTTTATTTGAATTTAACATTAAAAAGAAAAAGAAACATTAAAAAAAGTAATTTCGAAACGTAGTCAGTGAATTTCACTTTTAAACTTTAAACAAAATTTAATATTAGTTGAATGATTATAGTATTTTATTAAAAAGTACAGTTGTTATCTAAAATGAAAATCGTTTTTTACAATATGCTTAAAATTAAACCATATTATTTTTGGCCACACAATCTAAGAAAGGTAAGCAAATACTTGGTTATCCTTGACGGGATTTTTCCTAGCACGTGTTGCCTCACTCTCCAACGCCATTTGTGTCGAAACAAAACCAACAAGAAGTTCACTAAATTTTCCATCAAGTTTCCATTTTCTCAATTTTTAGGGGATCTTTTAAGAGCCAGAAATTTAATTCGTCTATCCTCAAATATCTGCATAGGGATAAGAAAAAAGTTATAAAGTTGTTCTGGTTAGAAAAATTGTATTTTTTTCCAAATTCTTGTTCCTTAAGAATCGACATAAAAATATATATGTAAATTAAACACAGCTTTCTTGATGTGCTGCTAATAAAGGTGTCCTAGTTGTCACAACCTCTCTGTGCAATCTTGCCGTGCCGTTGATACCACTTCGGTCAACCTAAAATAAAAGTTATTGCAATACTGAAAAGCCTTCTACTTATTTATACTACTGAACATGGGTCATATTAATATTTTAACATGCGAAGTGTGTGAATTTCGACATGTGCAGTCCATAATTGAGCAGCGCGGTGGTCTAAATGATCTATAACCCTTCAGAAATGAAAGAAGCTTAGCAGTGCAAAGTATATAGGCCAGGAGTCGGTATCATCCTTTCAGACAGAATGGGTCAATGTGTGAAAGAGTATGAATGTGTTAGCCCAAGGTTGCTATTGATTACGAATGAAAGTAGGCTTAAAGAAGTTGTTTATTCTAGGGGTCTACGCCCCAGACATGTCTAAGCCCACTAATATTCGAGAGCAGTTTTGGGAGATCGTAAACACGTGTTAATGAAATGTAAGGGAAATAAAAATATTGTTATATTAGGAGATTTTAATGAAAGGGTTGGGGTGAAGAGGCTTGGTTATGAAAGGATATTGGGAACGTTTGGTCATGAAAGTATAAATGAGAATGGTGAAAGCCCCCTCGCCGTATGTGTGGAAAAGAATATTTTTGTGACGAACACTTTCGTTCGTCATAAGAAGATTCACATGTATACATGGGAAAGAGGTGGTGATAGAAGCATGATAGATTTCATAACTGTGGTTGAAAGAATGAGGAGCGCTGTGGTAGATATAAGGGTTCACCGGGGGTCCAACATAGAGACGGATCATTACTTGGTCTTATGCCGAATGAATGGTCTATTCAGACGTTGGCGGCATCGGACATCTGTGTCTACCACTGCGTTACGGCATATAAGAACAAAGAGGTTACAAGATGAAGGTGTAAAAGTGAAGTACAAATATAGACTGAGAGAAGATATAAGTGGTTTGGATGAATTGTGTATGAACGATTTAGACTTGAAGACTGTGTGGAATAATGTTAAGAAAAGTTTGGTGGATGCAGCTACCGAAGTATGTGGTGTAAGTAAGAGAACAAATGAAAGGAAAAATAATACGTTATGGTGGGATGATGAGGTACGGATGGAAATTGAAGCAAAGAAGAGAGCATAGCTAGATTTGCCAGCAACCAAAGCTGGTAATTCTGGCGGTATGAATGATGACATTGAAAGAAAAAAGGCAGTCTTTAAATGTTTAAATAAAGAGAGTAAAAGAAGTAGTTAAAAGGAAAAAGCAAGAAAGAAGGAATAAGAATGATAGACCGATATCTAACAACTTCCAGGCAAATATTAAAATGTTCTGGAAACTCGTAAGAACTGCCAGGGGACATTAAAAAGAGCATAGTATGAATGGTATACGAGATCAAAATGACTATATTCTGAATGACGAAGTTTGAAGTTTAAAGAGATGGAAGGAATACTTTGAAAGCGTGTTTATGTGTAAGGGGACGTTTGAATTAAATGAAATAGAAATTCCGAAAGAAGAGGAAAGAGATATGCAGATAAGTATAGATGAAATAATTTAAGAAATGAAAAGCATGGAAGCAGGTAAGGCAGCCGGTTATGATAGAGTAACACTCGAAATGATAAGGGCTGGAGAGGGAGTGGTGGCAGACCTGCTGTACACCTTGACTAATTTATGTTAGGAACTGAAGCAGGTACCGGAAGGCAAAGCCGCGATAGTCACAATATATAAAAGAAAAGGGTCGCAGCAGGACTGTAAAAAATACCGAGGTATCAGCTTTCTTAACATTGTGGAAAAACTGTATGCTAAGATACTAATTGAAAGAATTATGAAAGAAACTGATGGAATAATTTGGAGTGTGCAAGCTGGATTTAAAAAGGGAATGGGGTATACGGATGAAGTCTTTTCCATGCGCACGATCACGCAGAAGTTTTTGGCCAAAAACCAAAAAGTTTTTGTGCGTTCATGGACTTGGAAAGGGCTTGTGACATAGTGGACAGGGATGTGTTATGGCGAACACTGAACTCATTTGGGTTGAGCCCTGGGTTGATACAGGTATTAAAGTCTCTTTATAGGGACTATAGTGCTTGTGTCAAGATTAAAGGGCCTACTCGGACTGGTTTGGCACAGGTCTGTGTGGTTTTTCAACCTATTTATGAACGATTATTTGGAAATTTTGAAAGTTGAAGAATGCGGGTTAAGAATGGGTGAGTTAATTGTGAAATGCCTTTTGTACGCCGATGATCAAGTCATATTTGCGGTCGGCGGCCGAATTGCAAATGATGATCATAATGATTACCTTAATGAACAGATCATTAAAAGAAAAGGGAATGAAACTGAACGCAAATAAGATGAAAAATATAGTTTTTGAAAGAGAAGAGAGTAAAATGATATGTGAAATAAAAATAGAAGGGGAGTTGGTCGAGCAAGTAGGTGAGTTTGTGTATTTGGGGTGTGTATTAAGTAGGTATGGTAGATATGATAAGGATAGGAGGAAAGAAGAGGATAGAAAGGAGTTGAGTCTTGTGGATACCAACGTTTTTTTTGGTATTACAATTGAGGCGAAACTTCAATGTGGCCCCCATATATCTAAATTAGTAAGCAAACTTAGTTCTGTAGCATTTTCTTGTAGGAGAGAGGGCAAACGAGCATATGGCTCACCTGATGGTAAGTGACTACCGCCGCCCATAAACAACGGCGTCATCAGGGGAATTGCAGGTGCGTTGCAAGCCTTTTAAAAAGGAGTAAGCTCTTTTCTTGAAGATCCCTAAGTCGTATCGGTCCGGAAAAATCGCCGGTGGTAAACTATTCCACAGAGAGGTCTTAAGCGGAAGAAAACTCCTTGTGAAACGTACAGTGGTGGACCGCCAAGCATCCCGATGATGTGGATGGTATCGGGAGTTTTTTCGCGATGTGCGTTCGTGAAATTTGGCGGCTGGGATCAATCCGAACAATTCCTCAGAGCACTCCCCGTGGTAAATGCGTAAGAAAATGCAAAGGGATGCAACATCTCTTCGGATTCGCAAGATTCGAGCCGCTCTGCGCTGTATGCGGTGAAGTGGAAGGAGCCATCTGGGCTGAGGCTCCCAGTGCCAGACTGGGGAGCCTCAGCCCAGAGATGGGAACAGTATTCCATGTGCGGCCGAACCTGCGCCTTGTAAAGTTGCAGGCGGTGTGCCGGCATGAAATACTGTCCCACTCTGCTGAGCACGCCAAGCTTTTTAGAGGCCAATTTGGCCTTCTCTTCCAAGTGACACCAAAACAGCACGTCACTCGATATGTTAACTCCAAGGATTCCGATAATGGCTGCGGCAACAAGGGAAGTGCCTTAAAACTGAGGAGATACGACAAAGGGGTTCTTTTTAGCGGTAAACGCGCAAACTTGTGTCTTCTGAGGATTAAACTGGACTAGATTTAGTCGCCCCCAATCCGAGACTTTGTTCAGCAAAGACTCGACTTCAGACACAAGTTTGTTCCGGTACTCGGCGACGTTTTCCCGAGAAATATTGGGACGGCCCGTGTATAGAGCATCACCAGTGCTGTCATCCGCATAGCAGTGAATGTTAACGCTTCGCAACATATCATTGATATGCAGAAGAAACAGCGTGGTAATAGCACGCAGCCTTGTGGAACACCAGCATTAATAGGCTTGTAGTCGGAGCATGCACCGTCTGCAGCGACCTTGATTTTCTGATCTTCAAGAAAGCTGGAGATCCAATTGCACAATTTCTCGGGAAGCCCATAGGAAGGAAGCTTCGAAAAAAGCGCTTTGTGCCTAATGCGATCGAAGGCCTTCGCAATGTACAAACTAACGGCCAATGCCTCCCTTTTGGACTCTACTGCATTCGCCCATCTATGAGTCAGGTAGACCAGAAGATCACCAGTTGATCGACCCTGACGAAAATCGTATTGACGATCACTAATCAGCTGGTGATCCTCAAGGTACGGCATGAGCTGGCAGTTAATAATGGATTCCATTATAATTATATAGAACAAGGAGGTGATGGCGATAGGCCTGTAGTTAGACGGGTCTGAGCGGTCGCCTTTTTTAGGGATCGGGTGGACAAAAGCCGTCTTCCATGATTTCGGGACTACGCCTAGGGAGAAGGAGTACCGGAAAAGACGCGTTAGAACCGGTGCCAACTCCGGAGCACACGTCCTCAGCACAATTGGGGGGATTCTGTCAGGCCCACTCGACTTGTGGATGTCCAGGGAGAGGAGTGCTTTGCGAACCGAGCGCTGTGTGAACCGCACATCCGGCATGGAGCACTCACACCGTGGGATGGTCGGCGGTGTGTTCTCTCCGTCATCGAGAGTCGAGTCTGACGCAAAGAAAGAGCCTGGCAGATCGGCTTCCTCCTTTGCGGCATAGGCCAGTGAGTCGTCCTCCCTGTGTAGAGATGGAAGAGATGGCTGACAGAAGTTCCCTTGGACAGCCTTTCTCGCCAATTCTGTAATATGTGCATCAAACTTTGCCTTGGCAATGACTCTTTTGAAGGACCTGGAGGCGGAAATATACTTCTTTTTAAGGGTGCTGGTGTTTATATCCTTGGACGTTGATGCAGCAGCCCAGGTCCGATAGCATTCCTGCTTGTAGCGTGATGCTATTTTACAGGAGCGACTAAACCATGGCTGAGATCCGCCTCCGATGGGCACCACAGAGAAAGGAATAAAAAGTGCCATACCCTTAAGTACTACATCAGCAACAGAATTAGAATTATTAGAATTACAGCACATGCTGTAAGAAAGATTAGAACTCTCACAGATGTTGGGACAGCTAGATTAGTTTATTTTAGTTACTTTCATAGCGTAATGTCTTATGAAATTTTGCTATGGAGTAATGCGACTGATATTGAAGCCATATTTGTTTTGAAAAAGAGAGCCATACGGGCGATTTATAACTTAAAATCCCAGAACATCTTCAAAGTTTGTCAATAAACAAGTTTAAAAGTTTTATTAAAGAAAAAATGTACAAAAAGGGTTATTACAATATCAAGGAATACATGAATGAAAATAATCCATGGGAATAAGGTGATCGCCACCATGCTGGTTCTATGAAAATTAATTTAAAAATTGTATAAACAAAATTGTTGTTAAGAGAAATATGTTTAAAAAAAATCCCGCTGGGTTTCTTGCTGGTTCTTCCCAGGCCAGAGATATTTTCCGAACCAGTGGTAATAAAAATTAACTTTCAATAAGTATTATATAATAATCAATATTGAATAAAAAGTCATTCTATTCCATTCTTTTCTATTCTATAGAAATAGATCGATGAGTGAGCGCAGGAAATAGAGTAAATGGGGCTCTACACTCTATTGTGGAAAGTCAGAATGTGTCAAAAAAGGCACTACTTTAATGTATGGTAGTGAAATTTGGATGTGGCAGAAGAAGCAGGAGAGTAGAAAAAATGCTGTAGAAATGCGGTCATTAAAGAGTATGTTAGGGCTGGATCTGAACGACAGGGTGAGAAATTGAGTGATAAAAGAAGTATGTGGTTTGCAAGATAATGTTGTGAACAGGATTAAGAAAGGAATGCTTCGGTGGTTTGGTCATGTAGACAGAATGAATGAGGAAAGGGTGACAAAAGAAATTTATGTTGCAGAAGTGAACGGCAGAGTCGGGAAAGGACGCCCTAGGCGAAAGTTTATCGACCAGATTGGCGATGTATTGAAAATGGGCCAAATTAAGAGTACCCTTAACCGACGAGCATGTATGCATGTGTGTATATGGATGTGGTGGAGGCGAAAGAGGTGTATCAGGATCGTGCCAAATGGGAGTACGTAGTCTCTGCTTACCCCTGTGGGTGAAAGGCGTGAGTGTTTATGAATGTATTTATGTATTATTTATATAAAATTTGATTATAGCATCACTTTTCGGCAGAAATGTTATAGAAGATTTTCCTGCTAATTCTTAGTCAGGGTTGAGATATGCTGATGGATTTCCTAGCCGCCACGACTAACACACATTGAAGTAATAGACTAAAAGTTAAGCAATAAATTTAAAAAGCCGATAGTTCATTGAAGTCGGCTTTTAGATTTAAATTACTTCATATTCTGAAGCCAGTGCTAAGATCTAGTGACAAGGAATATCACAAGCTCAAAGTAACAACTAGAATGTCATCTAAATAGTTACAATAAAAACTTCATCCTCCCTATATTTCCACCTTTAGAGGTGGAAAAATATTCGCCAAATTTATGATCACCCCTGAAATATAGCCTATATAACACATTCAATAAAAATAATCATCAAAATCGGTTCACAATTGACGAAGATATTGAGTAAAATATATTTAAAATAAACATACAGTCCAATTGAGAACCTCCTTATTTGTAGTTTTTCATGAAGAAACATGTTTGTTTGAAACTTTTTTGACTGTTGCACGCCTGATAACGCGAAGCGTTATAGGTGTGTTCTACTCTCAACATGTCAAAGTCATGCAATTTTGTGTTCTTAAAATGTTTCTATCATAACCATATTGCACTTATACGATAATATGAGTAGCCGTATATCAAGAAAACACTCTAATTAATCCGTCTTATGTTTTTTAAAAAATAATTTTATATTGCTATTTTGAAAAAAAAAAAACGGGGATTTGGAAATTTACGTGGACGTCCGGATGTTGATTTTGTATGTGGTCACCATAACTTCCAAAAAAATTGACTGATCGAGACCGGGTTTTTTTATTAGCTTTAGAATTACACCAACTGGTTTCTTATTTCATATCAATAGCCTAGTACGCGTAGTTTGTTAATAAAATGATTTTAAACTTTTATAAGTTTTACTGCTACGAATATTAAAAATTTAAAGGCGCTGTCATATATTTTTTAGCATTTGATAGACAAAGGACAAATGTACCATACAGCCTATATAGATTTTATACTTTGTGTAATCGATTTATTTTGGTAAACATTTTTCCCTGTAGGTAACACTACCTGTTCAAATAATAGAGCGCTAAATTTAATACACGTAAATAATATATTTTAAAAAACAGGAATACAATTATTTTTTTCATCAAAATTAAATGAAACGCTCATGAGGCGTGCAATTTTGGATTTTCCAAACTATTTACATTTAATTTTAATTTTTAACTACTTCACTTCAAATATTAATTGCTTTGCAAACCTAACCGATCGATCATTGAATAGACAACTTCTGTAGCAGTATTTTTGTAGCTTGCTTCTGCATTTGAATCAACCGACTTAACCTATTTCTGCTTGTACGGTCTAGTATTAGAACTGTTTTTTTCTTTTTATTTTTAAACTCATTTCTGTTCGATAAAAAAGCTTCAATTACTCCATAAAAGTTCTTGAAATGCACGACTTATGCTAGTATCAAATTGCTACGTAAATAAGTGATGCTATTTAACTGGACCATATAAATTTTTCTTTAAATGTTACACGGGACTTAAAACAAGTTTTGAATTTTAAAATTAACGCAAATTTAGAATAGTTTGGGATATACGATTGAAACCAAACTTTTTTCTTCATCGTCATAAATGATTAGCTGAAAGCACACCGTGAAAATTTTCATATATTTTAATTTAATGTGAAATGTAAAAAAAAAGTTACAGCCTATATTTGTCCTATTGCTTGGCATAGGCCTCCTCTTTCATTTCCGAGAGGGATGTAGAGCTAAATATCTATCGCGCTGCTCCAGTGCCTGTTGGCCAATTTCACATTTCTTTGAAATATTTTTATTTCCTGAAGTGTAACATATTTTATAAAAGAATAATTGTAGTGTTGGATGTTGAAATAAACAAGCACTTACTTAACAAAACTCCACAACGTTTATTATGCCAGATGTTTCTATATTATTTATATTATAAGTCCACAAACACGAGCAAGTCTTATACCATAGCATGAGATACTAGCACAGCACAGAAGTATACAACAAGAAAGTCAATAGTATAAGAAGAAGAAATTTAGCGAAAACAGTACAGCGTAATATATTAGGAAGCGCAAGCGACACGGATTCACTGCGGAAGTCTGCGGTCAGCTGAAGGACGGCCGACGACGTACGCGCAAGTTCTTTTGTTTCTAATTATTTACCTGGAGCGTTAGTAGACATTTACACGATACGATTTTTACGTCGTTGGCCTTCCGACATATGAAGCATTACATCTAATTTGTAAAACATTGTGCATGTATTATATTACATTTATTTTTATATATAATGTTTATTTATACATTTTAATTTATATATAAATAAAAAGTAAAAAAACTTTTTTTAAAAACAAGCTTTTATTTAAATGCGCTAGAAAGAATAAAATAAACTTTTCCTTTAAAACTTTTACTATCGATTTATAATGTCATTACACAATTTATATGATATAAAAACTGGTCGCGAGATTTACTTATGTAGATAAACAGGATCTGAATGAATTTAATTTTTAAAATTTTCAAACTAAGTAAATCATCATCATCATCATCATTACAGACCTTCAAAAGCCACTGTTGAACATAGGCCTCCCCCAAGGAATGCCGCAAAGCACGGTCCTGAGTCTTACCAGGTCGTCACTCCACCTAGTGGGGGGACGCCCTACACTTCGTCCGTCTTTTTCCCCATCGGTTGTCGGTTCTTCGAGCTACATGGGCGGCCCATTGGAGAGGGCTATGCTCGGAGTTTATCTGCGTGATAGACTTAGAAATGAGGATATCCGCAGTAGAACCAGAGTGATCGACATAGCCCAACGGATTATTAAACTAAGTAAATACGAGTACTTAAATCTCGCGACAAGCTTTTATATCATATAAATAGTGTAATGATGTTATAAGTTGATAGTAAAAGTTTTAAAGGAAAAGTTTTTTACTTTTTATTTATTTTTTACTTTTTAGTTATCGCTGGACAGGTTTCTCAGTCTGTTCGTCTCATTGAACGCATCATTGTTGCAAGGTCGTTTGTCGGTTAATTTCTAATATTCTAGCTCTTCAATAAGGAGATCTTCTAATGATTTTACCCTACTTAAGGCCACGTATGCTTGACCAGCAGCGAAGAGCTTCGAGCCTAAGTATACAACGGCATGGTCGACAGTACTACCCTGCATTTTGTGTACTGCGTAAGCTTAACATAATATAATTAGCAGCATTCTTCGTTCTGCAGTGCCGTGACTATATTCGCTGGAAATTGCAGTCTTGGGTTGAATGAGATGAACACCGTCTTCACCGAAGTCTATAAGGACGGATGGTATGTCAGTATCATATATTTGTGCTCTCCGGAAGCAGGGCCATACGATTTCTTTTAATTTTAAATTTTAATTAAGTTATTATCAGCCATAAATTCCTTAATATTATTAAATTTATTAAACAAAGTTTTTATAAATATTTTTATAAAAACTTTGTTTAATAAAGTTTTTGAACTTTGAGGAGGCCAAACTTTGTATATAATATATATTAATATAGTAAGTAATACTAAAGTAAATTAAAAATCATTAAAATTTCCTTTGTTTAGTATTACTCTAAAGGGTAATATTTAAAGTTTATAGTTAATTCCTAAGGCTTTACAACTGTTTAAAGTTATGACGACTAATTAAATAACGGTAAACTTTAAGGTAAATAAGGATTAATTAAATAAATTACACAAATGAAGCACTACGAGTCGATTAAATAAAATGCTAACCTGACTTTCCGAATAATGGCTTGGCGGTGATAATGGAGTACTTGGTGTTTGAGCGCTTGTTAAGCTGTGAGCATCGTATGAATTCTTAGCCTCTCGTTTTTTGACCACAGTCGAGTAGTGGGGAGGATCAGGTGGACAATCTACTCCTATTGGAATTATTAAATTATTATCTAAGAAACTATATAAATTAGTAGGTGTGTGGCTGCAATTACTTGTAATAAATTTTTAATTAATATATGTCTAATTATGGCAGATAAATTGGCATATATAGATAAAAATAAAACAAGCCAAAGTAACAGCAAATGTCAAAGTTTTAATTACCTTTGTTAAGTGGGATCAAATCAGGATTTCGATCATCTGGAGATTGTCGTTTCTGTAGAGTATTATTTTGATTTTTCGATAATTGCATTGTAACTGTCACAAAAATAATACGACATTATATTATTCGATTCAATGACAGATTAATCACAATTATAAATAGTGTAATAGTGAACAGTATGAATTTCTAACAATGTGTAGTGAATAGACTAACCTTCGTAATCACGCGATCTGTGTCTCAATCTTGTAGCGATGAGCGCTAAGCACAAAATAAGCGCTACAGTACATGCCGCTCCCAATACTCCTCCCACTGCCCAGTTTACCTCCCACGATTCTTGTGCTTCTGTTAGGGATTGAAATTGTCTTTCTTAAGTATGTTTTTCTTAATTTAAATTTTAATATTAATAAATTATTCAATTTATTTATTTAAAAAATTCACGTAAGTTTAAGAGTACTAGATTAAGTTAATTTAAATTTGACATTTAGGATAAAATGTAATAAAATAACTAAATGTGAATCTGTCGTACTATTTGAAAATAAAGCGAAATAAAATGTGACCTTAACCATGTCGAAGTACTATAAAGCATTATAAACTAATGAATCAAAGTAAGATGGAAAAGGTTTTCATTAAATTCCTAAGTCGTACCAGTTCTCGGAGATAATCTAGGCGCTGTTTCTACCGTGAACACTATATGTTCCGATCGTCCCCTTGCATTTGCTGCATACACAATAATCCTTAGTTGTCTCATAGCTCCGAGTCTTTTTAGATTCCATAACGCAGCACTATTACTTGCATTGACAACTAATCCCTCATTAGCCCACACTTCTGCCACAAAAATACATTGCAAGCCACCTTCGTATCCTATAACACATTTATTAAATACGTAACCGTTACGTAAACTTTAACTATAACATATGTTATAATGATTTCGTCTTATTTGAATACCTAAAATTTTACCATGTGTAATATAACATAAATGTATATCAGTAATTACAATGAACATTGGTATGTCAAATATGAATCAAATGATTACGAAAGAAATAATAATTATTAGAGTTATTTTTGTGAAATGCATTTGTTCTACTAGTTTTGTTACGCATTAATTTTATTTTGTCCTAAGCGCTTAATGTTATCATTGCATGAAATACTTTACCGAGTATCAATTGGGTATGAAAATACACAGACTAAATTATGTAGAAACTTAGATAACTGGCAATCACGATAATAATTTAGAATAATAAATAGAAGCTGTAAACTGGGACGTTGCCAAATGAGACCAGACAGTAAATTAGAATGTTTGGTAATAAGGGAAATATAGTATAAACGAAAATGTTGGGGGAATATATCCACATTTAGGTACATAAAATGAGAACGTTTCGTTCTACAAATAATATAAATGAATACAACATTAATTTTAATAACGTTCATATTTTCTTCTACCTCTCACTTTTAGGCATTTGTATTATAGTCATTAGAAATGTTCAATTTTGCTCACAATTTATTTGTTTACTATCATTTCTCCCAAAATATTGACTCCTGAATTCGCACACGTATATCGAGTTCAGAATTTCATATGAAAAATTAATACTGACCACACAAAAACCTACCCAGATAATATACATATTTTTTTTAAATTTATCATACGGTATCATTATTAAACGTGGTTTATTTACCGGTTAACGGTTTTAAAAAAGTTTTTGTCACTTAAGAATTCCTTTAGAAACGATGCCACGGTCCTCGCAAAATTTTACATTTGCTTACAAATTCTTTACGTTACATTTTAGTTCACATATTTTTCACGCGACTTCCTTATTGAAACAGTATATAATTTAAAAATAAGACTAATTATAAACTACTTTTTGTGTGTTTGGTGGTGTTAAATGGTAAAATGAAAATAAAGAAAAATTATAAAACTAAAAAAAATCTTTATGAATAGGACTATTAAAAGACAATAATATAGTATAATTTATAGTATTATTAACTATAGTACTATTTAATATAATTTACGTAACATTTTGTATATTATTTATAGTAGTAGTAGTAGTAGTAGTAGTAGTAGTAGTAGTAGTAGTAGTAGTAGTAGTATTGTATGCACTAAGTTTGCCTTTTTAATATATTTTCCTTTGTTTACTAGAAAATATTTCAACAAATTATGGAATAAATAGAACCGTTGTACAAACTCACTATAAGACTGTTTCTGTATATTGTTGTGTGTACACATATAAATAAAAAAGACAATATATTTCAAACCTATTTGCTACAAAATGGTTAAACATCAATATACATACCTGCTAAACACATTAGATCAAGTGAATCATGCGTAAGATTATATACTGTACAGTTAGTCGGTGGGTCGGGCTTTGTGGCTGGCAGTAAAGTATATACGCATGGTGAGATTTGCTGCCCGGCTAAGTTTGTTGCACGGCAAGAGAGAGTTCCATAATCGATTTCGGATACTGGTACGTATTTCAGTACTGATTTGCCTGCGCTTGGGTCTATTGAGAATCGGTCCTGGGAATAAAATTATTTCAAATTAGAGAGCCGAGCGAGAATGGTTCAAATAATTAAACCTAACATTCAATCAACATAAAGTGTAATAAGTTATCGCATTTTCATACGAAAAAATCATAAACAACGCATTTTGGAATAATTTTGTGAATAAAACAACGAAATTTGGACCGAAAAAATTAAACAAAAACAATACTAATGGTAGTCATTCATGCTGTCTGTCAGCACATAAGCTTAAAATGCTTGTTAAACATACTACACGATACACGACACACACAAACGACACCCGACATGACACACGACACGTCGACGTCACGAAATTAGTTGAATGGTGGATTCGAAAGCACGATTTTCCGAGTTTGCAGTCCGCATACTTAACCATTAGAAATACTGTCGCAAATTGAAACTGCTACGTAATTTTTTTTTAATACAACTGATATAAAAAACAAACTCCACCTGATGGTAAGTGGCCACTGCAGGCAATCGACACCTACAGCCAACTCTCTACACCCTTCAGGCCAGAACGCAGCAGTACTTGTCGGCAGAAATTTGTAATATGGTGCTACAGACGAACTCCAGGGGATAAAAGGAGTCTTAACACCTAGTGAATATATAACGTTTCTTAGAAATAAAATGTTAATTATTTTATTTAAATATGTATTTCTCTGTTTTTAAAAAATAATGAAATATTTTATTTTAAGCATAACTGTTGGTATTTTAGTTTGAAATGTTATTGACACATATGCCATCATTTTACCTAATAACCACCTAATAGAGTGTAAAAACGGATGACCCGGCGTACCCTTAGGGGAGACAATTAGGCGTTGCCAATCCTAAAGATAATTAACTTTGCTATTTTCGTACCCAGTTACGTTCGATTTCTAACGCTTCAATGCAATTTTATATCTGAGCATATTATTAATTCCAAATACCTAAGCCCTTTTTCAATAAAAGCTCGCTTATGTAAATTTCTAAAATAAATAAATAAAAAGAAACAAATATTTTTAAATAATGCTTGTGACGCAAATATGAGTCTCTGAGAGACAACTACATATTTGTGCCATTTGCTGTAGAGACTATCGGTCCGTGCGGTCCACGTGCGGTGAAGTTCCTAAAGGAACTCCATCCGCGACTGGTCGTTGCTGCTGGTGACAAGAGGGCTGGTTCTTTTCTCGCTCAAAGGCTAAGTATGGCCGTTCAGCGGTAAAACGCAGCCAGCGTTCTTGGCACGATACTGCGGGGATTAGGACTGTATGATAATTAAGTTACTAGTTTTAGTTTTTTTTATTTATAGTTTTTAATATTGTATATTATGTTATATAAATAAATATTTATTAAAATAATATTTAAATGTTTGTAGTTATAATGCTACTTCGTACATTATTAAAATAATTTTCGTTAAAATTGAGTCCACCGCTGAACATAAGTTTCCCCCATATATTGTCCCATAGGAGGGATATGTGGCATAGTTACTACGCTTGGCAAGTGGGTGGCAGGTTATATTATAAAAATGCTATTGCAACTGTTACTTTATTCAAAACTTATTTTCTTCATTGTGCCTGTGATATTATAGGGGGTCGGGACTGTAATAATTATAAGGCCGAAAGAAAAAGAAATGACTAAAGAATTGCTTTTTAAAATATTTGTCTTATATTGTAAACTTACAGGGTTGACCTTTATTGAACCGGCGGAGTTGTTAAGTGTCCACTCAAATGTGTCCGGTGTAGGAAAACCATCGACTACACATTCTATGTTTGATGGTTCTTGTAATGCGGCGCCAATCAATTTAATCTCATTTCTTTGACACAATGGTTTATCTACACACAAAGTAATCAATTTAATTGCCATTAGCTAGTTATTGATATTGCAAACTTAGCTTGATTCATCTTGTTTAAAATTCTGTTATTAATATACCGTAAACAACAATTTTAGTAATAATGTAATAAATGCACCACTAAAGTTTCTTAAGTTTCTTATGAGATTACGAGCCTATCATTGTATATCTTATAAAATGTATGCCTCAGTATACTCAGTAACATTTTTTTTTAAATAAAATTATAAATATATTTTATTTTATATTTACAATAAAAATATTTTTAGGTCTAAAACTAATTTGATAAAATTTAAAAAATTGCAATTGAAAACATTTCAGCTAAAGTTGAAAAAATAGCGACAACAATAATAATCAACAATAATATAGCTCATCAATAGTAAAATATTTCAATGAAATATTTAAATTCACACTTCTTAATATACCAAATTATTCTCTTACAAGGCCATCAAGGTAATTCTTTCTTAAAGTCTTTGGTTTTACGGTTCCTTTTACAATGTGTAGTAGTTATACGTAAATGTTAAAATGTAGACGTAATCTACTTACAAACAACTTGCAGGTGTAAAGGAGGCGACTTTCCGTCGCCTTCCACGTTTGATGCAGTACACGTATATTTCCCTGCTTGAAGTCGGGAAACGTTACGTAATGCGAGGTTCATATTACCCGTTAGTATAACGCCGTTGGTTGGATTATTTTGTAATATAACACCCTGTAAAATCGAATACTTTTAAGCTACTTCAAACCAATTTAAAAATATTATTTATAACGTCTATTCACAATAAAATAAAGTATTGTAGACATGCGCATGGTTATAGAAATTAAATAAAAATATGTTCAACGTTTAGTGAATTATTTTAATTGCATTTACATTATAAACATAATTAATTATGCTTTTTGAAAAAAACATAGTAGCTTAGTGGCTGAACGCAGACCTTAAATTTTATAGCAAGCGAATAAACCGACGTAAATTTCCGCCGGCACCACAATGTTAATTATATAAAAATATTAAATAAAATATTAGGAGCAGATTCACCACTTGCTGGCGAGTAAAGAACAGATTAGGAGGAGGAAATAGTTATTAATAAATGAAAGTGGAGAATAGTTTTAAGCACCATTTAAAAATAATATAAAGTAATTCATGTTTATTACAGTAATATGATATAAAATAACAAAATAGATCCATAGACTTGTTATCAACAATATAATGTGCAGTAGCATATATATATATATATATATATATATATATATATATATATATATATATATATATATATATATATGTATATATTGTTGATAATAGTAGTAAACTTACTAAATATGGATATCGATCACCTATAACATGCAGAAAAAAGCCTCTTACGTTGTGTTCCCAGACTACTTTATAGGCGGGCGGGTTGGCGTCGACCTTGCATCCAAAGTACACGTCATCGCCTTCTTCAATATCGTTCGGATTGATTTTTGCACCAAAGTGCATTCTAGCGATTGGTATATCTGTATCAAATTGTAAATATTGATTATAAAATGGTAACGTAAGTTAATTATAACTAAAATATCGTAGAGTTCCGTAAAATTACACGTATATAATCTAAGTAAGAATTATCATATTTATTAGCTTATTACCGGAAACCGCGTGGATCAGTATAATCAGAGTGCCTAGCTCCTGGGTTCTAATTTCAACCATTGTCGACAATTGTGCAAAACTGTAACTGCAAAAATGTGTAACTCTGGAGCGATCTTTTATCATTATTATATTATTTTTAGTTTAAAATAAAGTATTAATATAATAATATTATAATTATGTAAATAACGTAAACAACACACAATCATCACAAGCTGTAATGATCCTATGAAATTACTAGATTGTCATCGGTTTTAATACGTCTGCAAATTTCAGATTATTCAGACGTCTAGAAAATGGTCTAATATGAATTATAAGATTGCATTATATTGATACATACATACAAATATACATACATACATACAGCTTATAAAAAGCCTTTTAAGAAAAGCGAACCACGATTTACACTAAAGTGCTCATAGTCACCGTTTCGACTGCAATCCATGCTCGTTTTCGCGTCGCCCGAAGTGTGGGCAGATTGAAAAGACTACATCATATTACTCTCAAGTGTGTATTTATGACACATGCTCAAATCGCGAATAAATATGTTTCTTTCTTCTTCCATTCTGTGAAATATTTGATCTTATCGGTTGTGAGCAGGTTTGGACATGTGAGTGCTTTAATGTTTCCGGGTACTCTTACGGCATTTTAATTTCCTCCACGCAAATAACTTCTGTTTATTACAAAATTGTCCCATAGAGATTATGCTAGGCGCACGCACATTATTATTACTTAATTAATTCAGCCCATTAAATAAAATATTTTGTTTGTTTAAATATTGATAAATTATTGATTTTGTTCATTGGTTTAAAATAATTGTAAGGAATAATTTAAATTTCAAACGTTGATTTTATTCATTTTTATAACTTAAAATATAGGGCTGTTATTTTATTTCCTGCACTAAATCGGGAATTGCATAACATATTATTGATTTATTTAATCAATTATTCATTTATTTTCATATTAACTTATAGTACCGTTAAATTAATGAGGAAACAGTTACCTAAATTTTAATAACATCACGTATACTGTAAATTTTGTCCATGATGTTAGTGGTGGTGTAAGAATATCCCACTACCCCATATCGTCCTATTGGTGTCGTAAGAGGTGACAGATTGAAGCATATCAGGAGATATGCAGCAGCGTCTTCCAAATAAAAACGAGAAAATATAAATTTCGGTTACCAATTCGCATACCAACTGTGGAAACTACGATAAATATCCCCCCCTCCACTATGATGTAGATCTATAAAGAGGAATAATGATAATGATACTGTCGATATATTTATCGCTACAGCCTATTTAGGTCCTGCTGTGTACTGCTGAAGATAGGCCTCCGCCATAGACTGCCTCATAGGGGGATATTTTCCATAGTTGCCACGCTTGGCAAGCGGGTTGGCAACCGCAGTTTTATTTTATTTTTAGTTGTTATTGGGAAGACCCTGCTGATTTGTTTCCCTCTGTCGCCTCTTACGACACACACGAGATTATATGGGGTAGTAGATATTCTTACACCGCCACTGCATCATGGACAAAATTGACAGTATACTTGATGTTATTAAAATGGAAATAACTATATAATATTCTGATATACTTTGATACAGGTCAAAGTGATCTGCAGTAGTACTTACAGTATATATTCAGATTCAATCGACTTTCAATCGTTGATTGATTGAACTTTGTGTGTTCCGCTCTACATGCGAGTATTTGACCGTTATGCTCTTTCAATGGAGTCCATTGGAGTAATGATTGAGTCTCATTTACATCTTCCATCCCAATCTGTTAATATTATATCTATTATTTTTAGCCGCTTTAAAAAAAGAAGGAGGATTACAAGTCAACTGTTGTTTTTTGTATGTATATTACACGATATCTTTGTCAATTATAAAATATTAATTATTTTTTACATTAAACTACCTGTGCCCTGCGGTTTCAGCCGCGTATATCACGCGTCTGAACCGCGCGACCAGTGTTACCAACTTAGTGAAATTTCCACTAAACTGGTGGTTTCGAACCCCCCCTTTTAGTGGACAAATATTGCTTTTAGTTGCAGGTGTTTTTTTTTTTAGCGGTTCAGTAGAATTCAGTTTCAATTAATAGAACGATGATTACTCAACCATTAAGCCACTTACGCGTTTCAAAATATATTTCTACTTCATTTAAGGACATTTTACTTTTACTTTGTAGGCAGCACTGATTCGTCAGACATGACGTGACGTCAGATGATCTATCCCCGTGGCGCTACACTATTCGCTGGGATTCCTCGTGGAATATTTTAGTAGCAGTTTACTAAACTCAACGTTGAATTCATCTCCAGTTTTCTGACTACCGCCCGATATACATAATTCCATTCCTTTCAAAAGCTTTTGAGCGTATATTTCATTGAAAATTGAGCATCTTTTTATCTACGTTGAGTCTTTTCAATCCTTTCCAATCCAATTTACGTGCTGGTCATAGTACGTCTACTGCCTTAGTCAAAATTACCGGGTATATTTGTCTCGGTATGTATAAACAGCAAGTAACAGTGATGACCTTACTTGACTTTAGCAATGCATTTAACAATGTCGATTTCGATCTACTGTTGGCTATCTTAGCTACTCTTAACATATCTCCTGAAGTGCTTGACTGGTTTCATAGTTTTTTGTTTGGTCGCCGGCAATGGACACGTGTTGATGATTGGTTCTTCACCTGGTGTACGATCGATGCCGGTGCACCGCAAGGAAGCGTGTAGCCTCCTCTCCTCTTTTCAAACTTTATAAGTTCGATTACGCTCCAATTATCTTCTCGCTACCACCTGTATGCAGATGATCTCCAAGTATATGAGCATGCCAAATTGGTGGATTTACCCAAAACTAAAAGCTTATTAAACAAATATCTTGACTTAATTGTGGATTGGAGTAAGTTATATGGTCTTAAAGTAAATCCATCAAAAACAAAAGCAATAATGATAGGCAGTCAAAATTTGGTTACTTTTATAGATTTTCCTATTATACCTGGTATTATTTTTGATAGGACATCTGTGCCATATTGTGACACCTTTAAAAATCTAGGTGTTAATTTTGACAAATTTTTATCTTGGGCTCCACAGGTATGCGAGGTGAGTAGGAGCGTATTTACGTCGGTCGGATCTCTTCCTAGATTAAGCAATTTCCTACACATCCCAACAAAAATTGCGCTTGTATAATCACTCCTTTTACCGATTCTCGATTATACTGGCACGTGCTATCTCAATTTAAATGAAGGGTTGCTTAATAAACTTGAGCGCATTCAGAACCTTTGTATACGGTTCATATTTGGACTCCGAAAATATGACGATGAATATGAATTTCGCGAAAAACTCAAGTGGCTTCCGATCCGTCTTTGCAGGAACATCCACATTCTTTCTCTTTTATACTGTGTTCTATTCAAGCCCACTTCATTTAAAATAGCAGTTAATTAAATAAGATGTTCTTGATGTTGACTTGTTGATTTATTTATTGTATGCTGATTTATTTATTATTTACATAAAAGTTTAATGTTTTGTTAAAAGTAAAAGTTACAGCCTATATACGTCCCACTGCTGGGAACAGGCCTCCTCTTATTTCTGAGTTCGCCAATATGCATGTTGGCGAACTTCACATGTCTTCGAAATATTTTTTTTCTTATTTCTCAGTCATACAGGTTTTCTCATAATGTTTTCCTTTACCGCCGAGCACGTGGTAAATCAGCACTTAACATTACAATTAACAATTTCATTGGTGCTGGCGGCGATAGAACCCGGGTTGCATGCAGGCTGTGAAATTTACAGCGAGTGCTTAGCCCCTGAGCTATCACGGCTAATGTTTTGTTACACAGTGTGTAATGAATAAGGTAAACAATTACAAATATACCTATTTTTTCTATCGTAATAAACAAAAATTTGTTTAGTGGAAAATTTAGGGCTTATGAGTGTATGGACACTTTTTGTTAGTGGTTTTCTGGTGGTTCTAGAAGTTGAATCTGGTGGAGAGCTAATTTAGTTGTTGGCAACACTGCGGGCGACATGACATGACACCTCGCCCATAGAAGCGTTCACTACTGGTTTCTCTCGGCTGTCATCGGTCGGCTAGGGTTAATGCGTCATTGGTGCGTCGAGCCGAGTGTTGAAATATTTTAATTTTTCATTATCTCTTAAACTATGCGTACAAATAACATGCTATAAAGGGCAAAGTTTATCTATATAAAGTTGTATTGATGATGAAGTAACTTTTGTTCGTAAGGATTAATATGCCATGCCTAATATTAATGCTCATAAATCACTTTTTAATTTTCAGTAATTTTTGTCATAAAATACCTCATTGTGACTTATGTGCAAGAAATAGGCATATATTATCGAGGATTTTATTTAGATGGAGTAAAGATCTATATTTTTGTAAAACATTGTATTTACGTATCACTAACCATTACGCAAGCGCACGTGGATTAATTATTTCGGGAGCGCTTTTTCTTCTGACTTGCTTAACAAAAATCAATTATTTAAGGTTAGCTGAGAGGTGTAGTCTGATGCTATATAACCTATACTATTCCACATAAATCTGGCTATAATATACAAAAATAATTTTTGAAATCGGACTGGTATTGCAGAGATTAGCGTGTTTAAACAAAAAAAAAAAAACTGTTCCGTTTTATTATATTAGTATAGATAGGTTATAAACTTATAATTTTGGGATTTGACCATATGCGTTTGGAAAAAATCCACCTCAAATTATAGCAACAATTTATGCGACATTGTGGTTGTGATTTTAGCCCTTAGTCCACTCAAATGGTAAATTCTTGAAAAATGTAAAAGTCTACGTGAAAGAACTAAAAAGAATAAAATAATTTCGCACAATGAAGTCGGGGCTTTTAATATTGTTCTTTAAACTATGTCTTAGCACCGACTTCAGAATATAAATGTACTCGTATTTTATTCTTTTTAAATACTTGATGTCGGGTTTTACTTTATATTAAAAGTTTTTTATTTTTTATTTTAACTACACCAATGTCAACATTCATGCCTAATATGTATTTGACATAAATAACGATTTTAATGTCTTAAAATAGTGCAAAGTGGAAAAACATATTTAATTTCTACCTACATATAACGATTACAGGCTGGTAATATTACCTAATATATTAGTATCATACATTTATACGATACGAATATGTACATTATAAGTACCTGTTGCTTTGTCTCAGAATTTAATTTCTTGCCTCCTAACCACCATGTAATAGTGACGGGCGGTCTTGCTCCGGCAGATTTACACCAGAGTTCGGCTTTACTTCCAACTGACAGAGGCTGTTCTCTCGAAAGTATTTCAACTGTTAGTGGTCGCACTATTAAGAAAGAATTTAAGTACATATTAATTTTAATAATATTTTTATATTTCAATCTTGATTTTATGAGTAGATGTATTTAAAATTGCTTTTAATTATTTTCGTCTCGACTTTATAAACCACGCGTCAAACATTACTTTTATAAAAACCACAATCTTTATTTGTAATTTACAGGTATACAATTTGTTGTCATCTTTTACATAATTTACGTGGTAGAGCCATGCTGCAGCTATGGTTGTAACAAGAATTGGTCGGCTCGAACGGGTAAGGACCATGCACTCACAAAATAGTAGTTTAACCCCTTCAGACCCAGCGTCCATTTCAATGGACACGTTTTATTATTGCATGAAATATGAGGTCGGTTAATAAAAACGCTAGTGATCCGAGGAATATATTATATTTAGAACTTCCATATTTTGGAATACATCCGGATAGTTTGATAAAATATAACTTATCTCGTTTTCGTGTTCGTTGTTTGGTGAGCGCCACGTTCACGATTGATTTTTTCATAAAAAAGGTATTTAGTATATAGAGTTTGTTTTCAATAGCAAAATCGATTAGTTTTGGCCTCTGCCATTTCTCTCTCCATATCCATAAGATCTCATTAACAGGTATTCACTTTGCTGTGGTTGACCTATTTTCGCATTAAAATTGCCCATTATGATATAGTCCTTATGATCTGCTTCTATAGCTTGTTAAATAATATTATAGAACAGCGTAATTTCTTCTTCTTTGTTGCATCTGTGGGTGCATATGCCTGTATTAATGAAACTTTGTATTCTTCAAAGCTGAGGTTTAGCAGGGCTACACGTTCTCTAAAGCCGGTGAAGCTTTCTAAATTCTGTTTAAAATATTTGTTTATAATAAAGCCTACTTCGTGCCTGCCAGGTATACTTCGTACTGCATACTATGCTACATAGTTGTCTGGCTTATGTAGCATAGTATGCAGTCTCTGTATTATTCGATTTTGGTTACAAGCCGCATCTTTTCAGATACTCCCATTATGTCGCAATTTATTGTCTTCAGGGCTTCAAATAATTCTATAAGACGTTCATGAGATGCAAGTATTCTGATATTGTAGGTAATGAGGTGACGTTTTTATTCATGTTTTATTTGGTTTGTAGCGTTCGTAGTGATTCTATTTGGAGGGTTTTGGTCGTAATCTTCCTCGGTGACCAACCGGCTTCTAAGATATGTATTCTGTTTTTTCTTCTGTTTATTATTGTAAGTTGTTTTTTGATTAAAGAAGGGCAGGGGTGCTTATTGTTATTTATTTATGTCTTGGTTGTTTTTTGTTTGTATTATTATATCCTAAGTAGTTCATTATACTGGATGGCTTTATGACTCCTTTCGATAGAGTCGATGATATTTGTATCGGTAAAGACGCAGAATCAGTTTAATTTTTCTTCTGCACCTGTGTTCTGTGTTCTTCTTGATGTTGCTGATTGGTCTCCGGAGATAATTGTAGGTTCCTTTTTTTTCTAGTTATTGAGTCTGATGTTTTACAAACTATTACTAATTTATCTTATTTTATTACAACTTTATTTCCGTTCTTTTTTTTACAATTTAATTTGATTTTATAGCTCCCTTCGTTTTTCTAAAACATTTGTTGGGTAATCTTCTTGGATATAATACTCGGTATTATTTAGATTTTTCCTATTATTATGTATATTGATTTTTGTGATAAGTGACGTGAATTTTACTACTATAAGACGGGGTTTTTCCTTTTTTATACCTATTCTTGTAATTACCTGTATGTCCTTACAGTCCAGTTTAACTTTTAAGTGTTCGTTAATGAATACTATGATGTTACTCCCCTGTTCCGAATATGAAAGTTCGTTTTTTTCCATTCCGAAGAACACGAGATTTCTTTGTCGCGCCTGGTTTTCTAGGATACATATTCTCTTTTCTTGGATTTTTTTTTTCTCTGAGTATATCGTGCTTTTCTTCCCATTTAATGAATTTTCTTCGAGAATCTTGTTGATATTTTGAGTTACTTGTTCAGTTACTTTTTCCCTTTTTAAGCATTCTTGTTTTTTTTCGTCGAGCTCTTTTTGTATCTTACGAAGTGCAGCTAGTACTTCTTCCATCATTTTGGATTTAGTTTTAATAGTGTCTAATAATATATTGGCGCTCTATGCAGCTAATAGTGGAACTAATTTAACTGAATGTTAGTAATACAAATTTCATGCATATTGAGGAGACATTTGTGGCTGATAGCAGAACTATTTCGGAATTCTAGTGATGATCGCAGTTACCTAGATAACGGCACATTATGCGGTAAGTAGCTGAATCTCTTAGGTATTGTAGGTAAAGCAGTACCGCTTGGTAGTAGATGTTCTATTCTCCGCTAGATGTCACTATTTATTGCCGTCTACGATCGATTTTTAAGAACGTTTTTTAATCAACGTATTAGATGATGAGTTTTATCATTTTAATTATAAAGTAGCTTTAGAGCTATATGTATGTTTATTTGATATACGGTAGTAGTAATTGATTGGCTTTTGATTCAGGTGTTTCAACAGCACTATAGCACTATGTTACCACGGAAAGTCACTGTTTTAGTTTGTTTTTGGCAAGTTAAGTACTATTTCTATGATTGCAGTTTGCACTTCACTTTTTGTGGTAAATTAGAGTTCACTGTCACTTTATAAAGTCTTTTTACCTAGTAAAACTTCTATTTTACTTCTACAAACCAATTATTACATGGGAGTCGTTGCTGACAGTAGCACATCAGCACCTCTCCTGTTGATGATTTTGATTATATTGTTGTTTAATTATACTATAATAAAATATTCTACAAAAAGTACAGTAGCTTAAGATACTTAATTTAAAAAAAATCATATGAATTAATATAAACTTACAATAAAGATCCACTCTTATCGTGGACCGTTGAGGCGGAGCCAACAAAGTATTGTCAGCAGTACATGTATACACAGTTGCGTAATGTGTTCTTGTTGCATTTGTTATTAGAAGGGTCAAGGACCGTATCGGCCCTAGCTGAATTTCACCTACACCTAATGTAGTGAGAACAGTCTCGCCCTGAAGCCATTGCACTCTTGGTATAGGATTACCTGTGTGAAGAATACAGTAAAATGTAAATAGCACATAGCCGTAGCTCTTTTACTAGAATAGCTTTTTAAGAACTTAATAAAATATTAACATGTCTGTGATGATTGACAAAATTAAATGTTAAATTAAAACTTTAAGTAAATTTAGTTACTGAAAAAAAATTGAGAAGATAAATTTTGTTAAAAATATTTTATATTCAAAGAAATACAATTCATCAATAGCGTCTATTTTTGTAGACAGAAACATCAGGTTTAAATTGATTTATCATTACATGGTAAGTAAGAAATAACAATAAATAAAATAAGTAATAACATTTGGAGAGAATATATAATAAAGTAACAACGAATATTATTATAAAAGTAAAAACAACAATAAAAAAAAATAACTTACTATAAGTTTTAAAAAGCAAGTATTTTTATTAGACTTAATGATTTTTTTATAGGAGAGGGGGCAAACGAGCATGCGGCGCACCTGATGGTAAGTGACTATCGTCGCCCATGAACAATTGCAACACCAGGGGAACCAGGAGAATTGCAGATGCGTTGCCGGCCTTATAAAAAGGAGTAGGCTCTTTTTTTGAAGGTCGTATCGGTCCGGAAAAATCGGTGGTGGTAATCGGTTCCACAAGGAAGTTGTGCGAGGAAGAAAACATCTTCTAAATCGCACAGTGGTGGACCGCCAATCATCCAGATGTTGTGAATGGTATCGGGAGTTCTGCCGCGATGTGCGTTCGTGAAATTTGGCGGCTGGGATTAATCCGAACAATTCCTCAGAGCACTCCCCGTAGTAAATTCGAAAGAAAATGCAAAGGGATGCAACATCTCTTCGTAGCGCGAATGAATCGAGCCGATCGGAAAGGACTTAGTCGTCGACGATTCGAGCCGCTCCGCGCTGGATGCAGTCAAGTGGAAGGAGCTGGCACTGGGGAGCTCCAGCCCAGAGATGGGAACAGTATTCTATATGAGGCTGAACCTGCGCCTTGTAAAGTTGCAGGCGTTGTGCCGGCATGAAACACTGTGTCCAAACTAACGGCTCCCACTTGGACTCCACTGCCTCCGCCCATCTATGAGTCAGGTAGACCAGAATACCACCAGCTGATCGATCCAGACGAAAAGCGTATTGGCGGTCACTAATCAGCTTGTGATCCTCAAGGTACTGCATGAGCTGGCAGTTTATAATGGTTTCCATTATTTTGGAGAACAAGAAGGTGATGGCGATAGGCCTGTAGTTGGACGGGTCTGAGCGGTCGACTTTTTTAGGGATCGGGTGGACAAAAGCTGTCTTCCATAATTTTGGGACTACGCCTAGGGAGTAGAAGTACCGGAAAAGACGCGTTAGAACCGGTGCCAACTTCGGAGCACACGTCCTCAGCACAATTGGGGGGATTCCATCAGGCGCACTCGACTTGTGGATTTCCAGGGAGAGGAGTGCTTTGCAAACAGATCGCTGTGAGAACCGCACATCCGGCATGGAGCACTCACACCCCGGGATGGTCGGCGGTGTGAGTGCTCCATGCCGGATGTGCCGGGTGTGTTCCCCCCGTTATCAAGAGTCAAGAGAGCAAAAAGGGAGCCTAAAAGGTCGGCTTTCTCTTTTGCGGCGTGGGCCAGTGAGTCGTCCTCCCTGTGCAGAGATGGTAGTGATGGCTTACAGAAATTCCCTTGGACAGCCTTGGCGAGAGACCAGAATGCAAGGGTTCCCGAAGGGAGGCGAATTAGTTTCTCCCCAATTCTGCCTACGTGCTCTGACTTTGCCTTGGCAATAACTCTTTTGAAGGACCTGGAGGCGAAGTTATACTGTTTTTAAGCACGCTGGTGTCTACTTCCCGAGCCACGGAAGCCTCAGCCCAGGCTTGATAACACTCCTGCTTACTGCGTAATGCAGTCTCACATGAGCGACTAAACCAAGGCTGAGATCTGCTTCCGATGGGTACCACAGATGATGGAATAAATAGTTCCATTCCCTGTAGCACCACATCAGTGACAGAGTCAGCAACAGTGCTGGGATCATCCGGCGAGAAGCAAACCCGCCCCCATGGGTAGGATGCAAAGAAAGATCGAATTCCGTCCCAATCCGCCGACCAAATACGGTGGCAACCTGCAGAACGCAACCGCGAGGGGAGCGTGATTGGAACCACACTCAGGATCAGACAATAGTACGAAGAGCCGAGACCATCGACGGAAACCTGATATCCGTCCGGATGAGAGGTCAGCAGAAGGTCCAACAGGGAAGGTGTATGAGCTTCCACATCTAGAATTCGCGTAGGCGAAGTAACCAGTTGTGTTAAATAATATTCCAAGGCAAAGTCATAAACAGATCTCCCCGCATGATCGGTTAAACGTGAACTGAGCCATTCGGCGTGGTGGGCGTTAAAATCGCCAAGGAACACGAACTCTGCGGATGGGACCTGTTGTAGCAAGGAATCTTTAGCCATTTGGACGTGGTCGATGAGTCGTTCTGTTTCGGCATTACCGCTATGGGACCTATAGAGGCACCCGTAGACTCGCGGATGGTCGTCGCTGTCTACGCGTAGCCAAAGGATAGACAGGTCCGAACCTTCAAGACTGCCGAGGCGTCGAGAACAGATGTCCTCTCTGACGTATACGTAGAGTGTTCCAATTTGTACCCCGGGTAAGAGAGATAAGAAGTATCAGCCGGAGAGGAAATCTGCGTCTCGGTCAGAAAGAATAAGGCCTCGCCGTGCCGTCGTCTTGGTCTTGTTGCTCAGTTTGCCCCAAGCAGTTATTATTTTGAGCGGAATTTTGCACCCCCCCCCCTCCCTGCCCTGAATACGTGGAGCAGCCTGAGCACCCACGCTCAGGAGTGGAGTAGCATGGTCGTGGATGTTCAGCGAGGGATTCTCCAGGGGTGCTGGTAGTCTTTGATTTAATTCTGCTACCATGTTAATGGGGGGGGGGGAATCGGACCTCCGGCCATCTGCACTCACAAACGCAGAAGCAGAGCTTCCACTTCACGCCGGTATTCTGTGAGTTCGTGGTACCAACCCAGCTCAAGCCGGCCCATCCGTGCAACAGAAAAAGCTGCCGCGTTAAATTTTAGTTAATATTGTAATTCTTGAATTGACAAATTCAGAATTAGTTAATTTAATGAATCTTTTAAAACATATTTCTTTCAATTAACACACACAACAAAAGACGATGTAATGGAAGCAAATTGTTATCGAAGTAAATTTGAATAGTGTTTTCTAACACTGATACCCTATTAAATTCCAATAATAAACGTATGCCTCCCTTGATATGGAATTTAATGACAAATGAAGTTGTAAGGTTATTCACTAGATTATCGGAGTCAGTATTTGATATGCTCATTATATATGTATAAATTGATTTTTCTTAAGGCCAGAGAAAAAATTATAATGAAAAAGCGATTAGCGATTATTAACAAATGCTTTATAACTATGTTATAAATTCAATCTATGGGAATAACTATGTAATGGTTACGAGCCAAGAGAGTTGTTAAATCAGCCAAGCAAATTATAAGAAAGATCCTGATTTAGCCTTCTATAGATGGAGAGCATATAGGAAGCATATATATAAAACAGTGTCGAAGGGACTGTTACTTCTATCACCAATCCCATTGATTACGAAATGATTATTGTAGTGTCAATAGTAATGATTATTGTAATCAATATCCTACTACCGAATCTTGATAATATTAGAATAAATAATGCAAACAGTATTAAACCCGTCAAGTTAGTAAATACGTTAACTACTTACCTCCGTTTACGGAGCAAATTAGCTTAACATCACTTCCCTCGTAGTAAGGTCCCGCTACATCGTATATTTCCTTGCCGTATTCGTCGAAGATAACCGGCTTACCTGGGAGTTCTGATTAAAAACCGAAACACAATTTATAAAGATTTTCAATTTCATTTATAATATATTAAAGTTTCTTTTGAGCGTATGTATGAATCACCTCGACTGCGGGAGGAGAACGCTAACAAAGAATACTAACTTAAATTAACAGCATAATGCTGCAGTGTTTCGTATGGTAACGAGACCCGGAGACCTTTCAACTGTTAACAAAGCATTCCGTATAATTCTTAAGGAGTGAAAACACAACTTCTACGGAAATATATTCATAATCCTTTTCTTAAGCCAATGTTTGACTATTTTACCTAATTGTAGCCCTAGATAGTAAGCCGCACTGGTTAGCTTAACAAAAGCTTATTCATTTTTCTATTAGAGACATCCACTTGTAATCCAATAAAAATGACAATTATATTTTGAATAGACGTTCAGCTGTTGTTTTATTTATTTATATAATTATTTACTTACACTTTATTGTTACAAAGGGAGGACTTAATGAATCTTGTCTCTCCTAGTCCACCCCGGGTGCGGTGAAATATAATCCGAAGCGCAAAAAAGATGAAAAAAATTTCTATAACAATATAATAATAATAATTGCTAAATATTATTGGGTGGAAGTACTGATAGAAAATAGAATAAAATAATGTACTGACTACATAAATGACTGTATGTCATCCAAATAAATAAAATAGTACATATCATCTATAAATCCATATCACATTAATATATGATTATAATACATATTTAAATATACATAATATTTTACATATATAAAACAACATAATATTAATACATATTATATAGAACGGAATAGAGCAAATTACATTATTATTCATATTATCTACTGACAGATGTTTGCGAAAGATGTTCGCGTACTAGTCTTTTGAAAGTATAATCGTATTTACGAAGGCCAAGAATGTATCTAATGCAGTTATTAAACAAGCGTGAAGAGCTTATTAATGATAACATTTTCGTTCAAGTCTGGGTAACACACATCAGCATAATCAATTATTGCTTATATGAGTAACCACATAACCGTTAACTTTGTCTAAAGAGGTTAGAAAATTTTAAGTGATAAATAGTGAGGAAAGTAGTAGAGAATTGAATAAAACTATTTTTTACGGATTTTATCGCGTTTAATTTACTATTTTAATTCCCGACGTTACGGATGCTTTACAGCAACCCATGTTCATGGGGGGCATTTGATTTGATCGTTAGTTTTTGGTATTTTTCTATTTTTTTATTTTTGCATTCATTATATTTTGATTTTTCACGTTTGTCTAAAGTTTCGATGCGAGCACACACAAAGGATTCGTACCATTTTGTTAGTGAGATAAAATACCTACATCTCGCTGACAATGAAACTATGGTCAGTTTTGATGTTCAGTCACTATTTACATGCTTACCTATTGAAGACTGCATCTCAATTGTAACCAGGAAGCTAGAAGAATACAACATGCCTACAGAATATGCAGTATTACTCAAACACTGCTTTACGTCTGGTTATCTATTGTGGAAGGAGGAGTTCTACAAGCAAGTAGATGGTGTGGCGATGGGCACACCTGTATCTCCCATAGTCGCCGACATATTCATGGAGGACTTTGAGGAGAAAGCCCTTCTTACTGCTCCTGTAAATCCAAGATTCTACAAGCGGTACGTAGACGACACTTTCACAATTTTACCATCTGACAAAGTAACTGCATTTTTAGACCACCTTAATTCCATAAACTCTAAAATACAATTCACAATGGAGTTAGAGGCAAACAATTCTTTAGCTTTCCTAGATATTTTAGTCATCCGAAATCCTGATAACACTACTGGTCACACTGTGTGTAGGAAAAAGACCCATACCAACCGATATTTAAATGGTGAATCGCACCATCATCCATCGCAGTTAGCTACCGTGGGAAAATCTTTGTTTCAGAGAGCACGAGGGATCTGTGACAGAAAACATCTGGCCGCAGAGCTTCAGCAGGTCGAGCAAGTATTGCAAGACAACAAGCTTCGGGTCCCACGCATACGTCACAGTGACCGTATGAAGCTGACCACAGTCGAGCGTGTGCCTGCTGTACTACCTTATCTCAGAGGAGTCACGGACAATGTTGGCTACATTTTGAAGCGAGCTTATATTAAAACATACTTCAAGCCGCCAAAGAAGATTAGTCAATTTTTCCCATCCGTCAAGTGTAATATCCCTCTACAAGATGCAGGAGTGTACAAGCTTGATTGCGAATGTGGTCTCTCTTACATAGGACAAACAAAAAGATCCATTAAAACCCGCGTGAAATAACATATAGCTGACGTGAAGCACCGACGCTCTGGGAAGTCTGCAGTCTGTGAACATGTTCAAGATCGTCCCCGCCATTACATCAGATTTGATAGACCACAAATCCTCGCAAAAGAACACCGATTCCTACCAAGGATGATACGCGAGGCTATTGAAATTAAAAAAACATCCTAATTTCAATAGAGAAGATGGATGGGTGCTGCCGTCTGCTTGGGATCCTATAGTTAACAAAATTAAATCCAAACCCAAGCATACCACTGCAAGACTTCAAGATACTGTAAGCTCATTCTGCGTAGATCGAACCAAAAATAATATTAAAAAAATGAAGGTAGCCTGGCTAACGACTGAAATCGGGACGTCAAACATCTCAGTCCCCCCCGTGACCATGGGTTGCTGTAAAGCACCCGAAACGTCGGGAATTAAAATAGTAAATTAAACGCGATAAAATCCGTAAAAATAGTTTTATTCAATGTGTAGTGTTCGCGTAAATATAAGAAATCATTAGTAGAGAATTTACAAGTTATTTCGGTGCCGTGTCAACACATTGTATATACAAGCCATATACAAGCCGAGATTCCTAACATTTAGAGAACGGTGTCAGGCACTTGTATAGGGAAGGCTAGGCAATCTTAAAGTTTCTATAACCATCACTTGGCATTTGTTGAGATTAATGAATATCACTACACGCTATTGTTACAAAATCAAACTTTTTACAAAAAACTAGCCTGGGCATAAATAATATTACAATTTAAAAAGTATTTTTATTTTATGGTATGTTAACACATATTGTAAAGAACTTACATAGATTTGCCGCTGATTCACAAATTAATTTTCAGGTTTATTTATTGTGTAATAAATATAACACAATTTGATAAAATTTGAGTTAATTCTAAGAAAAGTATAACAATATTGAAACTGATTAATTAAGGAACAAAATTATACATTATAACTGCAAAAATTAATTTAATAAGCGTGTTGTACTGGATATCGATAAATATTTTAGACTGTATTTAATACAAGCACTTACACTTCTTCAATATCTGTTTACCATTAAACTGATAGGGCAAAACATGGGGCATCATATGCTCCAATACCCTTATATTGGAGATAAATAAACTGCCATAAAAATGGCTTTCAGCCATAGAAACGGCGGGGATTAGAAAATGTTTTCGTTGGCTCGAAACAAAAGGTTCTGCGATATGAGTATTGAGTACATGATAGCAGCAATCGCAAGCGGCTCGTAACCATTCTCCCCAACTCTGATATCGCTTACCCAAATGAACAACTTTTATCCGTTTATTTGTTCTTACGTTCAGCGTAAGTGCGGATTTGAAGGATATTATATGTATTTCGTGAAATATTTTACCTATGGAACTCGAAGTCTCGTTGAATCATTTGCTACATTCTTTTATCATTGTGGTCCCGAGTTTAAATTCAGAGTCAGAAGAAAAATCAGTTATTGGATTTTTCTGTCAAGAAATTCTTAGTAGCAGCCCCGAGTTAAGGTGCTGACAATGTATCACAACCATGCCACTGGCTCAGGATCAATGACTTAACGTGCCACGTTAAGTCATTGATCCTAAGCCTGATCTCTCTCCGGTCGTGGCGGATACATTTCCCATCGGAGTATGAAAGTGAGAGAATAGAGAGTGAACTGTATTTGTGGATAAACTCATGCACTACAATCCTGTCCTGCAGAGATGGCTAGTCTCCGTTTCGTCTGGCCGCCGTGACCGAAATTCGGTCTGCAGGACATTAGGTACATTAAATTGTTATGTGGTTTGGCTTCTAAGAAAACAAATTTTATTTCTTACTGTTGACATACTGGGATACTTTTCAAGTCTTATTATTGTTTTGAGTGCTATGCCAAATGTAAAAAATTTAAATGTCATTAAATATGCAATATTATTAAAGTTTTTTTTTCAGATAAAATAATTATATTTCTTTACGAATAACAGACGAGCCAACGGTCCATAAAATTGTAAGCGCTACCAACGTAAACAAAGAGGTCTGCAGATGCTTAGGTACATCTCAGAACTAAGATGTTATGCCTGACGCTTACTCACATTGTTTCAAATTTACTAGGTGGTAGACACCTTTTCTGCCTAGGAGTCCGTGTATCAGTTACCACAGTCTTACCTATTTCTACCGCCATGCAGACAAATCTTTATTGTTTTATTGTTCTTTACTTATTGTTAATTTGCGTTGAATGACCACTTTATACAAGTTTCTATTTTTTTAATCATTTATTTATTTATTCTTTATAGCATTCCTTAAAACAAAAGAATACAAAGGGCGGACTTAATGCCTTGAGGCATTCTCTACCAGACAACCCATGGAGTGGTGAAAATTTGACGTAAGTGTGGCAATATAGAATAAAATAACTCAAAACAAAAATGATAAATAATTAACTATATAATATATACATTTTACTAATTAATAAACTATACATATATGACCTATACATACATATATACAAATATTTAAATACATGCATATACATACAAATATACATATTTAAATACATATATTATAATTAGTACATACAAATGACTATGAATATTTGTGTCTGTTTAGCAATACATATTAAATGGACGAATCATGTAAAATGCGTTGTTTTCAATAGATGATTACGGATCAACTTTTTAAAAGCGTACTTATTGGGCGCTTTTCTAATGTCTTCGGGCAAGGAGTTCCAAAGGCGTGTAGCCTGAACTGTGAAGGAATTACCATAGAACTCGGTGAAGTGAACAGGAATACAGATTTTATTGTTAGAAGAAAAACGTAGGACTCTATCATGAGATGAGGAGAGATAGTGAAATTTACTTTTAAGATTAGAAGGAATTTTTTATGGAAAAAAGAACAAGCAATATGGTCATACTTACGATGCCCGAAAATAAATCTTATACGGTTATTGAAAAGGCGTTCTAACTTGTTCAGAAGATCTTGGGACAGATCTGGGTAACACACATCTGCATAATCAATTATAGGTAATATGAGCGATCGGACAAGCATGATCTTAGATTTTGTGACAAGAAAATGTTTTAAACAATACAGAGAGCATAACGTGGCAATGACTTTACGACTCACTTCTGAAACCTGAGTTCTCCAATTCAGCGTGCTGTTGATGTGTAGGCCAAGATTTTTAACAGAATTACTGAACGGAATAATAATACTATCATAATAAATAGGAGGTAAGTCTGCAAGATTAATATTAGCCAGCATCCTTGAGCCACCCACCAGTATAGCTTGGTATTTCAAAGGATTGACCAAAAAAACTCCATAACGAGTAAACCAATATTTGATAGCTGATAAGTTGTCGTTAAGTTTTTTAATCCCATTATGGATATCCCCGGTTTCAGCTTGCACATAAAGCTGAAGGTCATCGGCGTACAAATGGTACGAGCTGTCGAGGATGGGGGTAGTAAAGTTTATAAAAATTTAAAGAAATATAGGAGAAAGAATACCGCCTTACGCCACAATGCTAATCATTAAATTTTTATTTTTGCCTATTACTAATCTTCTTGAAAAAATATTTTCAAATATACAAATTCAGCGATATTACTGTTATTTGTGAACCTTAATAAAACTTATAAATAATATTGAACGATTTTAGGGTCTAGGATCAAAGTATTTAACTACACTTCAGTTCTCGTTGATCGCGCGCACGCGATGGACGCGTCTTTGGACTGCGCTAAATAATTGTATTAGTGACAAAGACAAAGCCATACGTTGATGGAGGATAGATATAGTGTGCTGGGTTGTAAGCGTACGATTGCCCCGCCTTTGAACCCTTTCTATGACAACTTGGTACGCCCACTATCGAGTGCATCAATTAGCATTGTCGACGGCAAATGTGCATAGGCCTATTTGAAATCATTATAAAATGCAGCATACACCAGACGAAAAAAGATACTCCTATAGATCCGATCCAAATGTTGCAATGATAAAGAACAAGGGTTTGTCTATCGATAATTGGATTAATATTCGTCAGAAGAAAAAACGTATTGATGACGACACCGACAGTGATTCTTGCACGGCTCGTGAACCCAGAAAACAGAAAACATCTTGTTGCAGTGCAGACATATTTAACAATAATTTAGTAACCTTCCGGGAACAAATGGAAATGATGAATCTGCTTCTTTACTCGATGAAAGAAGAACAAAATGCGCGCTTCTCACGGATTCTCACCGATATGTCTGACATAAAAAACCAAATGAATGATATTCAAAAATCTAACGCGGAGATTGAAAAATCAGTGGATTATCTTGGAGAAAAGTACGTACAACTGGAGATATTTAGAAAAGAAATGATAAAGGATTCTAAAAAACAAGAAAACAGAATGAAAGACATCCTATAAAAAAAATCTATCTTGAAAAGTGCAACAAGGCGTTAGAAGAGCGTATAATGAGACTTGAGCAGAAGGAGTTGGAGATGCAAATTGTGCTTACAAATGTGCAAAAGCAGGAAGGTTAAGACTTAGTGGTAACTGTAAGCAAAATTTGCCAACACTAACAATTAAATGTGGAGGACATTGATAAAGTCTGGAGAATGCCGGCTGATAATAACAGAGCAGTAAGGCTCTTGGTAGTGTCAATGCGCTCGCGAGAGGCTCGCTTATCATGGTTGAAGTGCAAAAAAACGATAATTACAAATGATACTATTTTTAAAAACGATAACAACTCTCGAATTTATATAAACGAGTTTTTAACCCGTCAAATGCGTGACCTGTTCTAGAGAGCGAAAACTAAGTTAAAGGAAACATACAAATACATATGGGTACAGAACGGCAAAATACTCATTAAGAAGAATGAAAGTGAAAAAAAGTTTATGAAAATAATTTTCAAAGTGATATCGATACCCTCATTCAAAAGAAAGAAGAGTAATAAATACCGTATTACATACGAGAGTAATAAAAATAATATGTCTTTTAATTGTCTTTTAAATTTTCAGATGTACAAACGTGGCATGATTCGGTAAGTGCAAACATAACTCAACTACAAATAATACATATAAACATATGCTCCCTGAGAAAACATTTCAATTAATTTAAGTTATATTAAACAATTGTATAATTTAGACATAATATGTTTAACAGAAATTAATATAAAAAAGCATGAGACGTATAGATACCAAATAAATGGATTTGAAATGTATAGCCGGACTAGAGAAGACAAATGAGGTGGGGGTATACTAATATACGTAAGAAGCGAATTCATGTTAACTGGTGAACTGCAAACAAAGAACTACAATACTACCATTTTTGTTATATATCGACCTCCCGACACGAGTAAGACAAGTTTTGTTAGAATATATAGTACGCTGTGTGCCCAATAAGAATAACTTAATTTTGATTGGTGACATAAATATTAACAGTTTAAAACAGGATATTGGGGCAGCTGCAAATGTGTATATAAATACGTTATGTGAATTAGGATTACAGTGCGCAATACTACACTGATATGTCTTTGTGAGAACTGATAGGGCAAGTGCACTCTATGCGTATACAGTCACCAGTAGGATCGCTGACCATTATATAATCGGTCTCGCAGCTGATTTAGACAAACTGGTAATGAATTCTTTACCATGTATATGTTATAATAACAACATGATCTTTAAAATGTTACATGATATAAAATGGTTAGATTTATTATGTACAGAAGACCCTGTTGAACTTTATTCTAACATTGTAAATATATTTCAAGGCATATACAAAACATGTACTTTTCAACGCACATATAATAATAAACGGGATATGCATATATGGGTAGATAAACAACTGCAACATGAAATAAATAAAAAGGATTCTCTTTTTAGGAAATGGAAATCCCATCCAAAAATAATAATAATAGACTTGAGTACACTAGGCAGAGAAATTATACATATAAACTTATTAATAGTGCCAGGAATAATTACAGAAAGAGGTGCCTAATAGACTTTAAAGGGGATATGAAAAAAATATGGAGTACTGTAAATTCTTGGTTAGGACGAAATAAATTATCTGTGGATAGTGTCATCGAAAAGTACATGTTAAAAACAAAAAATAAGTCAAATATATGTGATGGCTTTTGTACATGTAAATATACGTATATAATTATAAGTGTAAATATACTTTTACCCGGGAGATAGAGGACATTAAAAATAAGCACATTTGTAAGAATTTGTTACTTGAACGGAAATCATATGTATCTAAAAGTGGTGTTAGTTTTAGGTTTATAAAAGTACTACCTGAGCATGTAATAAAAGTGATTGACGACATGGTTTGCAATAAGGCGCCGGGATCGGATGGTATTCGAATAAGGGATCTAAAAGAAATCAAGAATGAAATGGCCCCAGTAATTGCACATTTTATAAATCTAAGCATAAAAAATGTTATTTATCCTGAGGAGTTGAAGTTAGCTATAATTAGGCCAATATATAAACAAGGTCTTCATACGGAGTTTACAAATTATAGGCCGATAGCCATTTTAAATATATTAAATAAAATAGTAGAAAAAATAATAGTAGGTCAAATTTCAGCCTTTCTTGAAAATAATAAAATTATCAACGATGCTCAGCACGGTTTTCACCCGAATAGAAGTACAGCTACAGTTCTGTCTAAATTTACTGATGATATAAATAGCTCGTTAAATAAACAAAAAATTGTATTTGCTTTATTCATCGACTTTAAAAAAGCTTTCGATACTCTTAATCACGATGGCTTACTGCAGTCCATGCAGGAGTTCGGCATAAGAGGGCCAATGAACGCATGGTTTAGGGAATATTTAAATAATAGACAGCTGAATGTACATATATGTGGAACTGGAGCAATGCTGGATATATTAAATTTGGTGTTCCGACTGGCTCTGTCTATGGTCCGGTTGGATATATTATGCATGTAAATAGTATGCCTAATGTTATAAAAATATGTAGATCGTATATGTATGCTGACGATACATGCATTTTATATAGCGATACGAACCAGAACACAATACAGGATGTAATGCAAAACGACTTCGACAATGTAGTTTGTTGGGCCCATGACAATGGGATAATAATCAATATAGATAAAACAAAATTTATGTCTATCTGCCTACATTAAAAATAAAGTTATATCCATAAAAATAATAGGACACACATACGAATGCCTGCATCAAAATAAAATTAATTGTAAATGTCCTAACCTCCAAACTGTGTCTTCCTATAAATACTTAGGACTAAATATAGATATACTCCTAAGTATTTATTAAACTTTAAAATGTTGATAGTCATTTTGGATGGAACATTCATGTAGATTCAGTATGTAACAAATTAAGACCAATTTACTGTAAATTACAAAATTTCACGTTTATAATACCCAGAACTATTATGTACGTACTTTACTACGCATTAGTTGATGCAGTAATTTCTTACGGGTTGAGCGCGTATGGTCTCATTTTTCCTGTTCACCTAAATAAAATTAATTACTTGCAAATGAGAATTCTAAAATTGTTAGTAGATAAAAAAAACATAAACTCAATTAATAAAGATTATAATACACTCTTTAAAATATGTGGTATACTGCCTATAGAATTAAAAGTCCAAATGTCTATCTTAATGAACAATATAACAATAATTATATAAACAGGAAAGAGAGTATGCGTTCCCAACACGACTAGCTAGAACACCTAAGCTGTATGTCCCAAATGTCAAAAAATATTATGGGAAACGTGAAAGACGATGGATAACGCCCGTAATTATTAATCAGCTACCTCATGATTTAATAAGGAATATAAAAAGTAAAAATAATTTAAAAAATACTCTGAGAAAGCATTTCTTGTCTCTATGTCCGTAGTCGTATGCTGGTTAAGAACTTCAGTATCCTTTGCTTAATTTCTTGTTACATTATTTATCTATTTTTTTACTTTTTAGGTAGTTAATAAGTTTTGTTTATTGTATTTTATTTTTATTTTTCCTTTTTTTGTGTTCTTTATAAAAGTAGTACATTAATATGTGTATCCACGAGAGCTGCTGCCGACAAACTGTGTTCACAGTTTGGGAGATTGTGATACATACAGTATTATGTACTTAAAACTGGAAGCAAATAAAAAAAAAACACAATTATGTTTCCTGTATGTCAAGAAATGGCTTTGTATGCGTAATATTGATCGCCGTTAGGTTAACAGGAGAATCTTTATACCTCCTCTGAAGTAGGTAGATTTCTAAAGTAATCGGAAGTTGTTATCAAGATCGAAATATATCAGATCGATCAAATTTGACATATGTCAAAGATCTTTAATAGCCTATTGGAATATCTGAAGCGGTTGTGACTTAGAAATAGATCGCTGCTATCATAAATCCAAAAAGCTGTGGCATTTTAATACCGCCTACGTCGATTTTCGGTTTCTTTGATTTTTTTTTCTGTCTTCTTTCTTTTGTTTTTAACTTTTTTTCTGTTTATTTTTTTATTTTTTATTTTCCTTTATTTTCTTTTTTCTTACTTGTCTTCTAACCTAAGCTGTTCGTTCTCCCTTGTAAAGGAATCATTGTTAATGGGTTTTACTTGCTTATTTCGCACATTGAGAAGAAGAACGTCACTAAACAAAACTAGGGTAATTTTACATTAAAACGCCATCTTTTTATTCAAAGAACAATATCTGTATTGCAAAGACCCGTTTTGTCGTAGTTCCTCTAATTGTGTCTAGATAGCATAGTGACATTATGGTGTTCTGGCGGGGCGGCACGCTTTAGGACAAGAAAGAGCGGCATTTCTTGAATAGTGACAGAGACACGACGCGTATCACTACAGGGCCTACGAAGAATAACGTTGTTGTTTGGATAGTGTCGTTGTGTAGTAAAACTTTTTGGTAAGTTTTTAACATTGCTTGAAGTAATAACGTCTTTATATGAATAGTGTCGATATTCTATCAATTTAGTACACCACAAAATGTCGAAATACAAAGTTACATAGTGTCATTTTGAGTATAAATACATTATTGTTTTAATGTTGATATGTTTTTTTTTAAATCTTTATGACATTTTGCATTTAATGTCAGTATTCATATAATATCAAACTAGAAATTAAGTTTTTGATTGAAAGTAAAGGAGTCGTATTTGTTTTAGTGCCAACAATTAAGTAGCAAGTAGTATAAAATTAGTTGTTGTACTTTTTTGAAGATTGTCGTTTTACATTGAAGTTTATTTTATTTTAGTTAGTTTTTTTGTAAAAAAAAAACAGTATCATATCGACATATTGCTGGAAGCAACAGTTATTCACGTCGTCGTATGAAGATTATACAAAAAACTTTAAGACATAAAGCCACATTTTGTTTAACTACACAATATTGATATGGTTTTAATATTTTTTCTCTTCTGTTTCATTCAAAATGCCACTACCAAATTCCAGAAGTCTAGCATTAAAAGAAATTATTAAAGATCTCCAAAAAAATAGTTCAACAAATAGCGAAGTAGAAAAAGAAAATTTATTACCAGTAAGCCCAACCGACCAGAATGAACCGATAGAAAATCAAGTTGTACCTTCTACTTCTAAAAGAAACATACCTTTAAATGAACGTGCTTATAATGTACACCAAACTTTACGTGATAAAGGATCGTCCTACTCTTCTGATGAAAAGTCTGATCAAGATTTTTCGCCTGCTTCTGATGATGATAGAGAGTATATACCCCATCTATAGCTTACAGTTCGTCTTCAGACGATGATTTCAAGCCAAAATAAACAAAAACAACATAAAACTTACTTCTCTCAGCCAATCAAATCTTTGGAAGAAACAAAGTGTCCAATTAAATCCGTCTCGTCAAGATCAACTTCTGTGTCGTCGTGCTAATACTTCGAAATCCAACTCTAACACCAGCTCACATTCCAACTCAGATTCTAGTTCAGATTCTTCTAGCTCAGATTCCGAGTCTGATTCCTCAAAATGTAAAAAAAAATAGTAATTTTGTTCCTTCACCAAATCAAATCACAAATTAAAACGCTATAGTTCTCCGGTTGTAAGTACTTACCCCCCTCAACCAAAAACTTCATCAAACTTAATGCCGATATGTCATTGAGTTTGATGAAGTCTGATGATACAGAATTTTAGCCGGAAATTCTGTATCTTCAGATTCAGAAGATAAACACACATCTCATTTTAAGGAAGTTTCTTCCATAAAATCAAATATGAATACAAATAACATTTCTGGACACATACCTCATTCTGAAAATTTACTTAATATCAGTCCAAGTGCTTTAAATTTATCTACAGAAATTTCAACGGATGTCCAAAAATTCCATAGCTCGAATGAACCGTTACCACTAAAAGTTCTTACACAGAAAATTGTCACTTGATAAAAGGGCATACTCAGAAAGAAGGAGATGCTGCACATTCCGCGATTGAAAAACAAATTAAAAGAATCTACGGTCAGGACCAATTTATGTTCCAGACTAACTGTAAGTGCTATAAGAGATGCAAAAAGGAAATAAATATATGGAAGGACGAGGAAATGAGTCATTACGAATTTTATGCCATAAAGAGCCTACAAGAATATAAACTTGAAAAATAAAGAAGGAGAAAAGGTGAAGACTAGTGATATTAAAGTTTTATAAGTTGAAATGTCGGAAAATGTGTCTGATGGCATAAGAGTTTTTTTATAAAACTTCTTATTTACAAGATGCATTTAAAGAAATAAATTTGCAAAAGTTAAGACGGGCCAGACCTCAGTTAAAACAATTATATTCATCAAGAATACCTTTATCTGCTGCTAAAAAAGCCGACCTGAAGAAACTTATTAGCGAGCGCGCTATTCCACCTTACTATGCATCTTCTTTCAACAATTTTATTCTTAATTGGTCTCAATTTTTAACTGATCTCATGTTATTTGATTTGCTATGTAACTTGTTATACTTTATTTTGCTACACATTTATACCTTAATTATGTTCTAACAGTAAATGGTCTTTAGTTTGACTATTGATTTTTATAGATTTTATAAAAAATGTTTTGGTACTCAATTATTATTTTTAGTTTTTAGATTGGTAGCTTAGTACTTGATCTATAATGTTACTAATACTTAAGTAAAATAATATTAATATTCTAATAAATAACGACAGATTAATGATTATTTACTACGGAGACTGATTTGATAAGCTTACAATTAGAATAATTATTCATAAAATTAGTCACCATTACTATTGATAGTAATAGTTAACACTGCCAAAGATAACTGCCAGACAATAAAAAATACATAACTATGTATTCCTTTGTTTTATTTTTCGATATTTCGCAACTAATCCGAAATTAGTAATGTAATTTAAAAAAAATTACATCGCTTTTGTGACTCTTATGACTATAACTAGTCACTGGTTCTGCAGTAATAATAAAAAGAAGAATGACACTAAACAAATTTTCATAAAAAATCAACATTAGAAGTCAAAGAAATTAATAATAAAAAGTAAACTATAACATTAAAATAGTTTTCTATTATTTTTAGTGAAAACAGCATCAAAAAAATAGTTTCGAAGTCAAAAACTGCAATGGTGTCATTTTTTCATACTTTAAATGCTTATTCCTCAAAACTAAATTTTTTGTATAGTGACGTTCTTTTTCTCAACGTGCGATTTGTTCTAATTTTATTTTATTTGCTTAATATATTTTTTTTACTTTATATATGTATTTGATATATATTTTATTGTATCTTATTTAATTTATCGCATGTATATCCTAAAAAACCAAAAATATAATAAAAAGCTCACTCTTTAACGACATCTTTACTGCAACATTGCACGCCTCATAACGCGAAGCGTTATAGGTTTTTTTCTACTCTCGACACGTCAAGGTTAAGCAATTATGTGTTCTTAAAATGCCTTTATCATAACCATATTGCACTTATATGACAATATGAGTAGCCGTATATCAAGGAAACACTGTAATTAATCCATCTTATATTTTCTAAAAAATCATTTTATTTTGCTACTTTGAAAAAAAAAACGTTTTGAATAATTTTTACGTGGACCTCCGGATGTTGTTTTGTATGTGGTCACGATAACTCCCGAAGAAATTGACGTATCGAGACCTGGTTTTCTTTATTAGCTTCAGAATTACATTAACTGGTATTTTATTTCATATCAATAGCCTAGTATGCGTAGTTGGTTAATCAAATCATTTTCAACTTTTATAACTTTTATCGCTATTAAAAATTTAAAGGCGCTCTCATATTTTTTTAGAATTTGATAGACAAAGGACAAATGTACCATATAGCTTATATCGATTTTATACTTTGTGTAATCGATTTATTTTGGTAAAAATTTTTCCCTGTAGGTAACACTACCTGTTAAAATAATAGAGCGCTAAATTTAATACACGTAATTTATTTTAAAAGTCAGGAATATAATTTATTATTTTCATCAAAATTAAATGAAACGCTCATGAGGGGTGCAATTTTGGATTTTTCATACTATATTATACTATGGGTAATTAATGACAAAATATTTGTTTAATTAATTTACAAACACACTGAAAATAAACTATCTGTAATGTAGAGCACTCATTTCAAAAACTCCTCATCGCTTATTATATTCTGTAACTTACACTTACCAATAATGGTAAGTGCGATCCTGTAGTTTCGTGTTGGAGAAACCTGAAAGTCGACACGACATCTGTAAGTTGCTCGATCATGTGACTGCACATTGCTGAGGTGCAAAGCGGAGTTTGGTATTCCGAGCCAGCGAGCACGCTCGGCGAATGCGTCATCGGACCAGTGTGCAGTGGGCCCATGGACTCTCGTGTCGTAGCTGTTGGTAAAAAGTATTTGAATTACTTCACTGGACATTTTAGGGTAATTATTGCTTTATAATTATATTCTTACACTGCCACTACACGGTCACTGTGTAAGAATATAAACTACCTCATATCATCCCGTGGGTGTCGTAAGAGGCGACAACGGGAAATAAATGAGGAGATGGGCAGCAACGTCTTCCTTATAAAAAATATCCCACCTATGAGGCAATCTATGGGGGAGGCCTATTCTCAGCAGTGGACTTTAATAGGCTGTAACGGTAATGGTTATAATATTTAGTAGGATAACATAAAAGATAACCCATTTTTTAGGTAAATTAAAACTTTAGTGAAGTAATAGAATGTCAACATTGTATAAGAATTACACTAATGTAATTGAAATATTTTTTTCTCGATGAATCACATTTCACACGCTACATTTAAACACATATTACACTCAAAATACTGAAAAATTTTAGTCGTTTTATTGCATTATTATAATAGAATGAAAGTAAAAATGTATGATTTTACACATCTTTGATGGCGTTACTGTTTTTAATACTTTGCTCAAAGCTCTAAAGTTAAGCTTTGTTTGTGGGATAAGGGTGACAAACTAGCATCAAGTCCACCTGATGGTAAGTGGATGCTGTAGCCCATAGACATCTAAATTTATATACTCGATTAAGAATCAAAATGCAGATGCGTTGTAACCACTGAGAACTAAGATAGAATTTTAAATAAATTTACGCTGGTATTCTATGAGAGCGTGATCCCACCCCGGTCGAGTTGACTCATTCGTGCTACAATCAAAACATAGTTGCAGTGTGGCTCTACCACGATTTAAAGCATTTTGAAACCGTGTAGTGGCGGTTAAGAATATCCACTACCCCATATCTTCCCGTGGGTGTCGTAAGAGGCGACAGAGGGAAACAGGCACGAGATGGGCAGCAGCATCTTCCTGATAACAGCAATAGTAAAATAAAAAATTTCGGTTGGCAACCCGCTCGCCAAGCGTGGCAACTATGTCAAACATCCCCCCCATGATGAGAGTTACGAAGAGACGGCCCCCAGTCCTAAGCGGCCCCGCTATTCTTGGCTACAGTGGCCACCGATACGACGGTAACGACGGGGCAGGGTGTGCTAAGAATCTCCGGTGGAGGTTCGGTTGCTACCTAAGACGACTCGACCCGGAAGCATACAACGTACGCACCCCATGTACTGACGAGAAGATCCTGGAGCTGGAAGAAGATATAGACAAGTTGCGCTGGGGAATTATAGTATTATCTGAGGTCCAAAGAGAGGAGGAGGATACGGTAACCCTAGAATCCGGCAACTTGTTTTATCACCGGGAGAGCGACTATCTGTCCCAAGAAGGTGTCAGATTTTTCATCCACAAGTCTCTCGTTAAAAACGTTGTAAAGATTATGAATGTGTCGACCAGGGTTGCGTAGTTTATACTCAGAATCACCAAACGGTATTCTTTGAATGTCATACAGGTTTACGCTCCAACTTCGGCACATCCCGATGAGGAGGTGGAGAAAATGTATGAGGGTATCTCTAAAGCCATGCATTCCTCAAAAACCCACTATACGGTGTTAATATGAGACTTCAACGCAAACCTAGGCACAAGAGATAACGGTGAGCTGAAGGTAGGGAAATTCGGAATAGGGCAACAAAACCCAAAAGAGCCATCAGCTGGCCGACTTCATGAAGAAAGAGGGACTCTTTACGATGAACTCTTTCTTACAGAAGCGGCCCCACAGGAAGTGGACCTGGTCGAAAAAATGAAAAAAATGAGATTGACTCGTGAGAGGCTGTAATGATTATGATGATGAATGCTTAGTGACATAAATGCACATCGTTTTAATATGTGTATTATCATCGTTATCACATGTTTCCATCAATAAATAATATGTAATTATACCTTAGTATCTCGTAAAGGAAATTGTAAAAAAATATAAGACCCCAGAGTTCGCTGACGGTTCTTCCCTGAGGTCTTCTTGTGAACTGATACAAATTTGATATTACATCGATTGGAAGATTTCATATTAACTTTCAAGAAGTTTAAAATACACGAAAGCCATTAAAATTGTGCGCGGGTGTATTCACCTGTAAACAGGATTGTCGTCTCTGTACCACACGACAAGAAGAAGGCTGTCATTATACTGCGGCGGTCTTGAGTCGCAGGGAAGCTCCGCATCGCCGCCGACAACGGATGAAACCCGTGTAACGGTTCCTGTTACCGGTGTCAGTGAACTACCTGCAAACATGAGATAAATTTATCGTACATTAGAGACGGCTATATTTTTATAAATGTTTACAGTTAAAGACTGATGTAAAATTCTGCAGTAACGAATACATTTTGTGACGGCTCATTATTATTATTATTAATTAATAATAATTAAATTCAATATAGAGACATTTTAAGATATCAAATATATAATATTTTAAACAATTCATATGCGTTAATAAGTATAAAATTTAAATATATTCATTTCGAACATTAAGTATTATACTATAGTAAATGCTTAATATTGTCTTTAAAAACCTTTAAATTTATTAAAACTGCTTAAAATATTCAAAATGGAATAAATAATAGAAGTACAAGATGATTATATTGCAATAATAAAGATAAATAACATTTGTAATATAATTGAAAAATGGGTCAAAAAGTTAATTAGGGTGTTTTTATATTACTGGAGCGAATTCTTGTATTTATGGAGGATGTTCATGTAATGATTGCTTATATGAGGGAGTTGCCGGAGACACATACCCATGGGTGTACATATATATGGGGTGGTCGGCTGACCGACTGCTACTAGTACTGTTGCACAATGTATAGTCCTATTTTTTTTTTATAGAATAAGGGTAAAAAACAAGCACACAGTCTAACTGATGAAAAGTTTTTGCTGTGGCACATACACATCTACATCTATCTTCGATTGCGAATTTAAATGCAGATGCGTTGTCAGCCGTGAGGACTAAGATAGAATGCCTCTTTTCCAGTAAAAAGGGTCTCCGGTTCTCTACACTCACCATACGAAACACAGCAGCATTAAGCTGCTATTTTAAGCTGGTATTCTGTGAGAGCGTGGTCCTTCCCCGGTCGAGCCGACCTATTTGTTTAATCTGAAACGGAACAAAATGCATTAATATAGAAGGTGCATAAGCATTATGATAGCAGAGTTATGACTTGAAGTCCCACATGTAAAAGACATATAATAGTAAGGTCTATGAAATGAAGCAAATATGTGGAAGGTCTCATATATGTAATAGCATTATATTGAAATAAATGGGACTTGAATAGGATTATTATAGTCGCATGTAGATTGCTTCACAGCGTCCGAGACCGAGGTAAACTTGAACTCGCTAACCGACGTGTCTAAGACCTGATTCGACGCATCTTGTAGTACTGGTTGATGGAGGTATGCGGGTGATGATGTCTGCTGAATCCCAGTAATATGGGGGACCTTGCGATGGTGTAAGCCCGACGATAGTCGTATTGATGCTTGTTGCGTTCTGCAGCGTTGCGTCTCTGCGATGGTTGTTTGGCGGGTCGCTATTCTCAATGGCGCTCTCTGCGTCTTGGTTTGACTCACAACCTAAGTAGCTTTGCCCAAGTCGGGTCCCTTCATTACGGGGCTTCAGACTGTCTGACCTTCATTATGTTTTATATAAAAACATAATAACATATCTCTATAAATTTCCCACCTTTGAATGATTGAAGGCAACTTGTTGGTGGGTGAGAAAAACATGATCTAAAAATGCACATACTCAACTTCAGTGACACAAACCCTTTCTGATGGCGAATTATTACTCAAATTTCATAACTGCCTATTGGCTATATCTGCCATTGTGTTGGTTGGTGGAGCATATGTGTCGACCTCATGTGGGTCTGAGAATCTGAGGAAGCTCTCAAGGCTGCGGCCGAAAGCCGCGCAACGTGGGACCCCATTCCCTTGAGGTAAGCGGTAGACTCATGACACGCTCTGCGGCTAATAAGTCGTGCTGATCATGCAATTGTTGGTGATGCCTTACACTTACATCACATCTGCAGGTGGTGGCGCTCACGGAGGGCTTTTAATGGCCAGTGTGCCTATTGTTGCATAATTCATGTGACGTACATTCACTGTGGCTGGATTTGATCGTATTCTGTATGGCGTTTACAAGCATTGACATGCGCGACTTCGGTCGATGTTTGTGCTTACGCACTACCAAGGGGCCAATCCCTCTTTTACTGGTACGCCAGTTATTTTGCTGTGGACTACGGTTGCCATTTAACGTCAGAAAATATGTTTCAGTATTTTCATGATTTTTTTTTGTGAAATATCGTTTCAAATAACTGTAATAACATGATGGAGCGTGAATAAAGTTAATAAAACGTTGTGAAAAGATGATTTTTTTCCCTCGGGATCGAATTTTTTTGTGACCCATCATCATAGGTATCGTTAGTACTATCATCTGTCTTCGTTTTCGGGAGCGTTTCAAAAATACCCTGTATACAGTCCTTTATGAGAGACATCCCCATGAAGAAGTCTTAGCCACGATACTCTGCGAGGTGGAGTACACAGTAAATAGCAGACCATTGACTCACATATCTGTAGACAGCGACGACAATGAGTCCATCACTATCAATCACTTTTGGGAGGATCTGCAAGACTGCAGACACCTGGAGTATTTAATGAAAAGGGCATAGACAGCAAAAAGCACTGGTGACGCTCCCAGATACTCGCCGACATGTTTTGACAGCATTGGGTCCGAGAATATCTAGCGGAACTTCAAAACCGGCGGGACCTCATGGACGAGGCCCCAATCTCTAGGTGGGCGATCCAGTCCTAATAGCCGACAGCCAGTGACCTCGTGACACCTGGGTACGAGGAAGGGTGGAAGCAGTATACCCCGGTGCGGACGGATAGATCCGCATTGTGGAGGTACGCACCACAAATGGCCTAATTAAAAGGTCAACATGGAAGCTCGTGCCACTGCCGAAGTAGTCGCAACGTCGCTCACCGGAATGGATGCAGCGCCGCTGAAAGAAGATCATCGCGACGCTGCACGGCGGGAGCGATGTTCGCGACGGCAAAAAGTGATTGAAAATTAGTGATTAAAAACAATATTAAAAGTGTAATTAGGAAAAGTATTAGTGATAAGTGAAAGGTGCAATAGTGTAATTTTGCAACATGTTTCTAACCCTTGGTATTATAGTATAGAGCATCGTTTTGTAATAGTTAAGAAAATAACTCCCATTTGTACAACAAAAAGTCGGCCAATCAGAGCGCGACACGTTATAGAACAATCGGTCATTGCGTAATATTATGATCCGAAAATAATGAAAATAGTTTTTATGCTCTAAAAGAATTGTAAGCATAGTATTTAATTAGATTAAGGCTTATAGATTAAGGAAATAAAATAATATTCAACGTGATATAACTTATTTCCCAAGTATAGTAAAATTAAAGAATCAAAGTACCCAAATATTGTGAAAATTTGGGATATTTTTTTTATAACTTCTTACATTGTTAATATATTACGAATATATTACCTAATAGACAACTAAATTACCGATCTAACCATGTATAATACTTTGGCGTAAGAATTAATCACACATAAAAAATTTTAAATTATGATAATTCTATAGTGAAAATATTAAACAATAAAGAGGCAAAATAGGCAATGGCGAAGTGAGCCGCTTCACTTTAAAGTAAAGGTCCGGTCTACCTTAGCGCCTCGGGGCCCGGAAACATTCTAGTAGCATAGTAACTGATAGTAGCAGCTAGTAACCAGTGATAATATAAGCAGATAATACTATTAGTAGTAAGTTACTATCGAACAACTTGCAGAAATAGTCAACTGAAGAAATCATCTGAAGAATATAGTGACCAATCGATAGTGAACAACCGTAGTTGACCAACCGTACTCAACAACCGTGGTTGACAGCCAGTAGTCAGAAGATTTCCGCCGAACAGTTGAGCAGTCGAACCGCTGGCCACTGCCTTGCCGTTTGTATTCTACAGTTCGTGCATTTTGATTGAACGTCCGTCCACAGTATCTAAGCCGCACCCACAAAGACAGCAGTAGACTTATCCGCCGGAACTTATAGGTGTAGGACGTGAGCGACTCGCGGTGACTATCTTCGACAACATTTACTCCCGAATTTCGCCCGTCCGGCACAACATTTTTATGATTTCGTTGACAGAAGTTTTACATATGAAATACACTTATTTAACCTTACGTCTTTCGATCCGAAGTTATCAAAAAAAAAGCACTTATGCAATCATCTCGGGGTCAGACTTTTACCACAGATTTTTTAGAAACTATTTTATGTAAATGTTTTAAATAATAAAAAAGGAATTATATTCATTTAGACATTTTTGCATTTTCAATACATAATGTACAATGTAGATATAAATATGTGTAAAATGAGACAAAAATATCAAGATTGAAAAAATTTGTACATGCTATTGTCAAGAAGAAATTAATAATTTTTGGCCGATGTACCCGTGTAGCACGGAATACACTAACTGTAAGATAATATTGTACCGATATTTTTAACATTTATTCCAAGGATGGGGCTGATTTCTATAACATGCAAATGTTTGTTCCATACTGGTAAAATTGCGTAATCAAACACATCGCCCATCAAGTATTTACTTATCAAAGCTTTTTATTCGTACACCTGAAAACAGATTTAATAATATGGGTCACCTAAATAGTTATCCAGTAATAAGTTAACTAAATGTCTTAATGATTACTGTCAGGAACATAACAGGTAATATGATAAGATATACCCAAAATCAAAACAAACAGTATATATAGCACCTTTTCACCAACAATGTAAAGCTCGGTATAACATTATTTTTCGTTAAGGTTGAAAAATGTCTTTATGTCACCTTCCATTAGGTAGAGCGTTTATCAGTTGCCTTCTTATGGCAAAGAAGTCCTTCGAAGGCTTACGTAACTTTTTTTATGGTGGTACAGTTTTTTAAGAACATACATTACATAACATTAAAATATACAATATTTTTTTACTATAAAAAAGAATAAAACTTAAATTATCATACAGTTCTTCTCCCCGCTGAATTTTGCCAAGAACGTTGGCTGCATTTCCTTACTGAATGGCTATACCATAGCATTTTAGCGAGAAAAGAACCAGCCCTCCTATCACTAAAGGCGATGACAAGTCGCAGATTAGTTCCTTTGAGAACTTCACAGCATGAGATAAATGCCACTAACATGTAGTCATCTTTCAGATAATCATACTTGCACTTACTCAGTTAAGCCCCCTCTGATGTCACTCTGGCTCTAATAAACAATATACCCGAGGTTGCCAATGTATCTACGCACGTAGCATCCCACAGTAGATAGTTGAATATAATATGCGAGGCACAACTATTTTTAAGCAATAATATATATAAAATGTTTAATACTTTTTTTTAAAAGCTTAATTATAATTTGCATATTTTTATTGCGTGTTCTCATAAGATACTATAATGGTTTAAAGTACTCAAAGTTCTTCGAGCTTAACCCAACCACGTAAAGAAGTTTATCAATAAATATAATAACCTGAGGGTTTATCACTCAGGTCATAATTAGGTCAAAGAAAACCAAAAAAAAAGGAAATTTAAATAATGTACAATATGTATTCGTCTTACAGCTGGGCATAAGTCTCTTTTCATTTCTGAGAGGGTTAAAGAACAATTAGTTTGCTGCGCTGATTTACTCAAAATTTTCATCAATTTTATGAAGAAATTTAGTTATTTAAAAATAAAAGTTAAACAAGTACATGTATTAATCCGAATCATATATTATGAAGATGAGGTTTCACCAAGTAACAAACGACATTATAAAGTTTAGACTTCATATATCCTCGAATTGCTTTATTCCTCAGACGTGCAGGTTTCCTCACAATGTTTACATTCAACTCCAAGCACATAGTGGTTAAAATTGTCATTAACAATATCATTGGTGCTGGCGAAGATCGAACCTGGGCTGCTCGCGAACTGTGAAATTTATGACGAGCATTAAACTCTTGAACTACCGTGGCTCAAGAAATGTAATAAATAGGATGATGGATATGATGAAAGGATATTAAATAATGGGTGTGGTTGTGACTCAGTCTGTTCTCACTACAAAATTACCTTAATCTAATTGTAAGTTTGATTTTTCTTTAAAAAAACTACATTTTTTTAATAGCAGATGGGGCAAACGAGCATATGGCTAACCTGATGGTAAGAGACTACCGCCGCCCATGAACAACTGCAACACCAGGGGAATTACAGGTGCGTTGCTAGCCTTTTAGAAAGGAGTAAGCTCTTTTCTTAAGGTCCCTAAGTCGTATCGGTCCGGAAAAATCGCCGGTGATAAACTATTCCACAGAGAGGTCGTACGAGGAAGAAAACTCCTAGTAAAACGTATAGTGGTGGACCTCCAAGCATCCAGATGGTGTGGATGGTACTAATCTACGGATGGAATTAATCCGAACAATTCCTCAGGGCACTCCCCGTGGTAAATGCGAAAGAAAATGCAAAGTGATACAAAATTCTTCGTAGCGGTAATAAATCGAACCGATAGGAGAGGATTCGGTCGTCGACAATTCTAGCTGCTCTGCGCTGGATGCGGTCAAGTGGATGGAGCTAGCACTGGGGAACCCCAGCCTAGAGATGAGAACAGTATTCATTGTGAGGCCGAACCTGTGCCTTTTAAGTTGCAGGCGGTGTGCCGGCATATAAAACTGTCCCGCTATGCTGAGCACACGAAGCTTATTATTGACCAATTTAGCCTTCTCTTCCAAATGACCACGAAACATAACATCATTCGATATGTCGACGCCGAGTATTCCGATACTGGCTAAGGCAACAAGAGGAGTTCCTTGAAACTGAGGAGATACGACAAAGGGGTTCTTTTTAGCGATAAACGCGTAAACTTGTGTCTTCTGGAGATTAAACTGGACTAGATTTAGTCGCCCTCAATCCGAGACTTTGTTCAGCAAAGACTCGACTTCAGACATAAGTTTGTTCCGGTACTCGGCGACGTTTTCCCGAAAAATATTGGCACGGCCGGTGTATAGAGCATCACCAGTACTATCATCCGCATAGCAATGAATGTTACCAGTTTGCAACAAACGCAGCGATAGCACGCAGCCTTGTGGAAGACCAGCATTAATAGGCTTGTAATTAGAGCATGCACCGTCTACTACGATTTTGAAATTCCGATCTGCAAGAAAACTGGTGATCCAATTGCACAATTTCTCGGGAAGCCCATAGGAAGGGAGCTTCGAAAAAAGTGCTTTGTGCCAAACCCGACCGAAGGCCTTCGCTATGTCCAAACTAACGGTCAATGCCTCCCCTGTGGATTCTACTGCTTCCACCCATCCAACGTTGGGATCCCAACGTTGTTGCTTATTAGTATAGTACATAGTGCCAAACTCGGCGGCAGCTTGCAGAATGCAACCGCAATGTTAGTGTGAGTGGCACTACACTCCGGACAAGACAATGGTCTGAGGAGTCAAGAGGGGCGTGGATGGAAACCTGATATCCGTCCAGATGAGAGGTCAGCAGAAGTCCAACAGGGGAGTTGCATGATCCTCCACATCTTGAATTTGCGTATGCGAAGTAACCAGCTGTGTAAGACCATATGCCAAGGTAAAGTCATAAACAGATCTCGCCGCATGATCGGTTAAACGTGAACCAAGCCATTCTGCGTGGTGGGCGTTAAAATCACCGAGGCTCACAATCTCTGCGGATGGGATATGCTGTAGCAAGGAATCGGTAGCCATTTGGACGTTGTAGATGAGACGGTCTGTTTCAGCATTACCGCTATGGGAACTATAGAGGCACCCGTAGACGCGCGGATGGTCGTCGCTGTCTACGTGTAGCCAAAAGATAGATAGGTCCAAACCTATAAGACTGCCGAGGCGTCAAGAACAGATCCTCTCTGACGTGTACGCAAACTCCAGCCCGAGGCGCAAAGAAGTGTTCCAATTTGTACCCCGGGTAGGAGAGATACGAAGTATCAGCCGGAGAGGACACCTGCGTCTCGGTCAGAAAGAGCAAGGCTGGCTTCGCCGTCTGCAGATGGTAGTGGACGGCGTTTAGGTTCGTGTGAAATACCCTGATGTTGCACAAATTCACGGAGAGCGTGGCAGGGGTCGCCTTGGTCTTGTTGCTCAGCTTGCCCTGAGCAGTTATTGTCTTGAGCGGAATTTTGTCACTCCTCCTCCCCCATAATACGCGGAGCAGCCTTAGCAACCACGCTCAGTAGTGGACTAGGTTGGTCGTGGGTGCTCAGCGAGGGATTCTCCATTAGCAGGGGTGCTGGTACCCTTCTGGGGTAGTATCATATTTAATTCTGCTACCACGTTATACTTCACGCTGGTATTCTGTGAGGTCGTGGTACCACCCCGGTTCGAGCCGGCCCATACGTGCAACAGCAAAAGCTACCACGTGGCTCTACCGCTGTTAGATACATAATCAATTTTAATGAAAACTAAGTACATAATAGAAAATTACGCGTCGAACATAATTGGTATGAAGTCGATATTATTATTTGTTCTCAAGGTATGCGTAAACATACAAAATAAGGCTAAGGCGTATGTAAAAGCGTGCGGCGGTGTATGCGGCGTAGCGGCGCGTTCAGTATTCATTTTGACATTTCTAAAATTTAGTATAATATTTTCCCAATATCTGGATCAATGCAGCAAAACTATATTTAAAAACTAACTAACTTTGAAAATACAATATTAATTTTAATCATACTATGTATTTTATCCCGCTATAGTTTGACAGGTGTCGAGTAAGTTTGTATGATCTGCAAATAATTGTTGCAGGTCCGGATGTGTGTTAATTGTTGCAGGTCCGGATGTGTGTTTTTGATTAATTTATTTATAGAACCCGTCTCCACGATACAGAAGAAACTCTTACATTGGGGGTAGCGTTTCTTAAAAAAAAAGGAAAAATAAAACAAATGAACTGATTCGGAGTTCCAGTCGCCTTAGATGACCAGCGAGACTGACCGGGATAACACTGTTTGTAGACATTGCTACTAGGATTATTTTGGCGGGCATAGCAGGCATTCTGGCAGGTCACGTCGTGAGCCAGATCCAGATATTTTGTCCTCTTATCTGTTTTGGCTTTTACGAAATTCTCGTCATATGTCAATCAAAATATTATTGACTGAGCCTGAACCATCAACAAGATATCAGGTTTGTCCCCAAGAAAAGTCCTATGATGGTCTGATCTCAGTAGTTCCCAGCATGTTCAATTTCTAGCAGGGCCCCTTGTGAGTACTTATAATAAAGCAGTTTAAAATCCATAAGACAGTATTTTAGTGCAAGTTTTCGTTTTGTCTGTGTCAATGATCAGTGTTAGAAAGCGCGGAACAACAGAATATGACTACCCTGACCAACACATAAGAATGGTGAAAAACACGACAGATGTTGACTCTGCCATCCATTAGCATGTTTAATCCGATAATTATTTGAATAACCTAATCGCATATCGCACAAAGAACGCCTTCGGATTTCATGAAGAAGTCACCAAAACATAACCAGTGGAAGGAGGCAACTGTGTGTACGTAACGCTCGTGTAAAGCATTGTAGCAACCTACCGTGGAGCTCCTTCTCCTTTCATGCGATCTCAAAATTGGAAATGTTTCGTACTGCCGGGTCCTGCGATTGCTCTTCGGCTATGGATAAAGAGGTTTGCCTGCATGTAACTCTTTATCGTGCAATATTACGTCCGTTTAGATTAGGTAATCCGATTAAATCAGGAATTTATCACGGAGGCTAACCATTTCGAGCTGGTGAATGTTATGAGCGCTTATAAAGTAACGGCAGTTGCATCCATCGACTTCCTGCATGTCTTATCAGGTTGTCGCCCTACACTTCACATACTTGTATAAGGCTGCCACTCGAGAACCCTTTTTTACCTATCGGTTGTCGGTTCTTCGAGCTATATGGCTGGCCCATTGCTACTTATGCTTACTAATGAGTTGGGCTATGTTATTGCTGGTCTAATAACCAATGGCAGAAAACTCGCCGGCGGTTGTGATCGCCGGGAACTAAAGCTTGCACTTTGTACACTTTATATGGGCGCATTCGGTTACGCTTTAACACCTTGTGAACTGTACAGTATAACACACTTGTTCCATCTCGACGCTTTAACAATTTAGCGATACTTCGTGTACCTAGGTTCGGATTCCGGCGAACGACATCTAAAATGCGCTCCTCTGAGTGAACAGTCACTTGACTTCCACCTCCTGCCGCTACCAGAGCAATGGGCCGATTTTCCAACACTCGCTGAAATGCTGCTGTTATCAGACGAGAGTCAGCTGGATGTCGAGCGGTCGGGAATTTCTCTCGGTAAATTCATAATACACACGAAGCATTTCCTTGAGACTCTCCAGGGCACATTAATATGTTGCCGTATTCATGAGCGCTATAAACGTACGCGTTAGGCATTATAAAAACAAAACAAGAAACTCAAAACGTAACAACAAGAATAATTTCATTAAGTAATAAATAATAAGTAATAACGACAATAATTTAATAAACAAAACGATTGAACTGTCACTCGTGATAGTCAACACGGAACTGTCTCAAAAACTAAAATTATTAATCAATCCCGCCAAAACAAATGCGCACCAGGTAATGTCCTTGAAGAACTGAGCACTTCTACAGACCGTTAAACCGTTACGACTTCGCCAACGTTTATTTTATTTATAAGTTTAGTTATCCCTACGACTAGTCTTCATATGGAATTTAGAAGTTATGGTTGTCATTTTTAATACAATTACACAATCAATTGTACCATGACGCAACAAGCAGTTCTTTACTACAAAAATTATTGAAATTAATAAACGTACCTAATTGGGTACTCAGTACTCATACAATTATAAACACTATTTCATTGTTATCTTTGATTTTGTATAAGAAGATAGAAATAAAATGGTACTTAATAATTTAACAGATTAAATCAATTGCAATTATGATCGACAGTTAATTAATCTATCAGAATAAATGTAAAAATAATACTTTTACTTTATTTTAATTGATTTTCCGTATTTAATCCGACCAATACTTTGAATTTAACAAGAGGTACGTCAAAATTATTAAAAATTACTTGCAAGTTTAATAGTTATTGCCACCTCTAATTCTTACGAGTATGTCGCCGGCAAACTAAATTTCGGTGCAACATGGCAGCGTTGCCAACACCAATTTGTCAAATTCCCCGAAAATTCATGTCAAATTCCCTAATTTAAAGACAAAACTTCAACAGATTCCCGATAAATTCCCCTCAATTTTATTTTAAGAAATGAATCAATTATCAACTAATTTTATAAAATTTACTTTTTAACTAAAATTTTTTCTATAAAATTAAAAAATAAAGAAAAAAAAGCATTAAATTATACACAAAAGTTGCCTAAATAAAAGCGAAAATTAAATGTGTTGCAATGAAGATAATTAAAAAAAGGGAGTCATTCGATATTCATAAGTAACCTAACAAAATTTTAAGATAAGTATTTAAATTTCTTGAAAAAAGGTTCTGACTTGGCCCTGGCTCTCGATTTTCAAAATCCTTGCATTTTCCCGCATAATACCAATCCCCATAAAATCCCCAACCAACTTTAAATTACCCGGAATTTGGGGGATTCCCCACATGTTGGCAACGCTGACATGTGTAAATTCCACAGCGCGACGCGACACGAGTGAAAGAGAAGGTTAGAGTGGGTAGTATACCTAATGCATTGTTTCGTACCGAGCTAGATAAGAGACGGCGTCCGCGAGGGTATTGACCCTATTGTCTGTTAGTCTGTAAGTTTCACTGCTGGTTTTATGTTGAAGTATTTTCATGATTTTTTTTATGAAATTATCGTTTCATTTAGCTGTACTAACATGATGGAGCGTAAATAAAGTTAATAAAACGTTGTGAAAAGATGATTTTTTTTCCTCGGGATCGAATTTCTTTGTGACCCATCATAAAGGTATCCTTAGTACTATCGTATGTCTTCTTTTTCGGGAGCGTTTCACAAACACCTGGTATATATAGTTTACATCTAGGAAATGATGAAAGCATTTATGGCATATTGCGCAATTTTTATTTAAAAGACTGTCGAAAAGATAAATCTGAGGTACACAAAATTATATCACCCATTCAATTAATTTGTCTATTTGCCGTAGAGTTATCGATGAGCAGTAACAATAATTGGCAATCTTGCAAATCTTTTGCAAACATTATACCAAAATATGTTGCTAGCAACCCTAAACAACTATTATGCATGACGCATTCTTCTTCAGACAACTTTCCACTATTTCAGAAACACAGGCAGCTTCCTAACCCGTAGTTGACGCGTCAGAAAATAAATAAATATCACTGTGATAACTGTCGTCTCTGATCTTCCGGACAGAGTTATCTACTTCCAAAGTCACTACTGTGAAAGTCACCCTGAAGAGTCTAACGAATTTTCATATTTTTTATATAATCATCATGACCTCATAAGTAAAAATATTTGTATAAAATATACCATATTCTATCCTAGGATACGCTGAAAGCAACAACCCGACAGGCTCCACGAGTTGATTTATTTTACACCTTTTAAGTTTTATAAATATTGTTAAATAATCTGTAATTTATTAGATTCAATAATGAACCCGAAAAATTTGCGTAACCCGAAAAATTGCTAATGCGCCTTTTTCAAAACTGATTTTAAACACAAGCGAAGTTAACAGTTTAAATGTAACAATATTATTTTCTTTACGCTCATAGTAATTTCGTTGTACGAGATAGCAGTTATTCAGATATACGGTGGACATATAACCGTCTGTCCTTAGTAACTTAGTTACGGGATTTCATTATTTTGGTAAGTTATACCCCGTTATAAAAAAAAACCGAAGGTACTTTCGAAAGTATTTAACATTTTATAATCGATTATAAATTATTACAATATATAATCGTCTTTAATATAAGATCGACGATCAATCGTTTCGCGTTAAAGAAAGAGTGGAGGCAGAGTAAAGGTTGTTCCTCATGTTGAGTACTGATGAATTTGGGGCTATACCCCCTTATTCCACGACAGTACGACATTGGTAATAATCACTTACTACCAATCATAATTAATCATTGTTTTATATCCAACGCCAGTTGTCCTGCGTACTTTGCCTAATCTGTAGATATATATCGCGATGATCTTAAGGAGAATGCGGACAGTGCACCCACCTTCGTTGGTGGGGCAGTGGCAATGTGACCGCGATAGATACCGATGGCTAATAGAGGCTTGCTTTCAGCCTTAGGCTTCCGGTTTTAACAGTCTCGGACACCTTTATCTCATTATTCATAGTTGTAACGCCAATTTTTGTGTAGTTGGCTAGGATAAAGTATTAAGCACACAGCTCTTTACGGTCTCTTTGTCTAAGCCTGATTTGGCTATATGTTGCAGACGAATACTTAATTTGCAGCATATGTCTGGACCAAATTCTGTCACAGAAGACAAGTCCTTGCACAGGATTTTTAAAATGTCTCAGAATTTGACCGTGGGGTTTACGGTCGGCGTTTTTGGGGTAATTTCTTATTTTGTAAATGATCTGTACTTCAATAATTACAATCGGATCGTCTAGCCCAATGGGTTCCTTAGGATTGCCTTTAAGCTCCTTCAAGTTAACCGTTTCTCATTGGGCTAATCTAAAAAGGTTATTTTTCAAAAAAAGTAATTTTAAATACAATAAACTATTGGTAAATCCAATTGTGCATGCCTTAAGCGCTTAAATTTTTAAAGTAGTTTAAATACACACAAGTTTTCACTAATAACCTTATTATTATACTTTCACTTTTCCGATTATTATTTGTCAAACTTCAAATAAAAAAAAAGTTTTGAAAATTCAAAAGTGCACGACTCATAATGCTCATATGATCATCATATCAACATTCTGGTTACTCCATAAAGTCCATTACGTATTGAAGTATATACAACCTGTTAATAAATACCCCGTAAGAAATATAATTAATAATCGAAGCCAAAAATTTTGTCAACCCTAGTAAGCTGTCATGTCAGTGAACCAGATTATTTAACAGAAAGGCCTACGTACCTATTTTACCTAATAATTGTCTACTTTAATAGTTTTTCTATTTTTCATTCATAAATGTTTGTTACCTCAATACAAGGATGTCATTATACTCAAGTACTGGTTTCAAAAAATGTCAAGTTGAAAAAAAAATATGTTGTCAACTTCAAATCTTCTAATCGATATCCTACAACTGTTTCGAGTTTTTTTTCCAATATTTTTTGCAAAATACCGATGCTTTCTAACTCGGAATATTACGATATGATGTTATGCGTAGGCCATGAAGATAGCAATTTAAATCGTGCTCGCGAACTGTATCGGCAACGATTTATCGATGGTAGACCCCCCACCGAACAGCGACGGCTGCCTTCGTACCCGTGTTTTCTGAACATGTCAAGACGACTACATTCCACCGGCTCTTTTCATCGGTCTACTGGAATTGGACGTCCAAGCACAGTCGACGCCAGGCAGGCTGAATTAGTCTTAGAGGATTTTGAAGAAGAGCCGACCACAAGTACGAGGTGAGCCGGAACAAGATTCGGTATAAACCATGTTGCAGTTTGGCGAATTCTTCGTGACGATAATCGTCACCCTTATTACTATCGCCATACACAGGAGCTGATACCCTCCGATTTTGCACCCAGGAGGAACTACTGCGAGTGGTACCTCAGGCAGTTAGAGGAAAACCCTAATTACGTAAACTATGTTCTTTGGACGGACGAGGCAACATTCACGAGGTCAGGACTTTCAAATATGCATAACGATCACGTTTGGGCTCGCGTGAATCCACATGCTTCACGGCAGGGCGGATTCCAACACCAGTGGCGGCTGAATGTTTGGGCTGGCCTTTATGACGGGCATGTTATCGGTCCCGTCATTATGCTATCACGTCTGAACGGTAGCAACTATCTAACGTTTTTACAAACGGAATTCGAAGAGGCGACTGACTGGCATTACTTTGAGAACCAAAGAAACATGATGTTTCAGTATGATGGAGCTCCGGCACATTTTAACAATTTAACGTTCGCTTTTCGCGAGGATGGACCGGCCACGGGGGACCGGTTCTATGGCCTGCTCGTTCTCCGGACCTCACACCCTTGAACTTCTTTTTGTGGGGTTTCGTGAAGGACAGGGTGTATTTCTCCGATTGCCCAACGGTTGCCGAGATGGTACAGCGTGTTAGATCGGTTTTTGCATCAATAACACTGACGATGGTGCCACACAAGCCATATCCCGACGAGCGAGGTTGTGTATTAAGCAAGGCGGAGCACACTTTGAGCCGTTTCTGTAAATTTGACGTTTATTATGAAAAAGTAAGTGTTCGTTTAGGTTGTTTCGTTTGGTTGGGTCTTTCAAAATTTTTGTCGTTCCACAAATTAGGTAGAAATGTAGGTACATTCTGCGTAGTTTACTCTTTAATTTTACTGAAATACGGTTTGCATATCAGTGAAAATAATAATATTTTTTTATTTTTTGGGGTATGTTATACAGCGTTACTACGGTTCTTAAATATTTTGAATGGACTCGTTATAAGGCACCATTTAACCTCCTTTCGGCTTTACGGGTAGTTTTGTAACACCCAGTATATATAAATCCTACTTACTTTTAGAACGTAGTACTATTATTTATTATGTGCTTTTAAAATATTGTAATAAAAATCTGTGATAATAATAATGTATCAAATTTGGTTTTTCGAATATTTTGTATATGTACAGCGATCTATTTGAGCACGAGCCGCTGCGCTACAAACAACCAATACAGTATCCACTCATGACGGGGGCTGAGCCCGAAGTGAGTGAGTGAGGTAGTCTATTTAGTAAAATAAAATATTACAAGGCTGCTTAAAACACCGAAAATTTTGGAATTTCTCAGCAGAATTTTTTTTATTATAACTAAACAAAACAAAATTATAAGTTCAAAAATCATTTAATTTTCTGAAAATGTGCTTTTTATATCATTTATATGTACAATATGATTGTTAGAAACGATTTCATGCGACAAAACGCTGGAATCTTGATTTTTAGGCCTTAGTGGAACATCCTATGTGCTTCGCGCTTAATAAGAAATAAAGAAAATAAAGAAATAATTATGAATTCATTGTTCATTGTCGGATATTATTTGAAAGGTGTGTGTTCAATTCCTTTCAATTAACAAACCTTACATTATAAAAGACACCATGTGTTACAAGTTCCTGTGAACAGAACGTAGCCAACTTCTTTTGGGATTATGTTACTTTTCCATTGAAAATAACGAACCAATTTTATTGCATTGATATATTTTCTACCTTCATGTTAATCCAAGTCCAGCGGCGAATTACTCGGCTTGCTTGATGTTCTATCTTTGCGCCTTCAAGCACGCTGTAATTTGTACTTTAGTTTCTTTATTTTTTGATTTGAGTAACTGTTACTTTTCTGTATGATCGTATACGATCACTCCGTTTCATTGATAGCAAAACACTATACATCAGACAAAATTAAACACAATATAAAAATAGAGAGAGGTGTTGAGTTGTGAAGCCCTAAAATGTAAATGACATATCAAGTGTAGAATCTATGGATGGTACACGGGAGTGGGGATTTTAATTTTTATATTCTCAAATATAGTGCGAGTGGTGAATCCTAGGCGTAATACTACCTGTGTTTCATAAGCTTCAGTCACTAATCTAGAAGGACAAGCACGAAGTATAATAGGAAACCATATAATAATTATAATTTCTTTATTTGCTTAGAAACACAGTATTATAGACTGGTACAAGTTTGACAGTGTGTGTATGTTTCGCCGTAATGAAAATAGCATGCAAATAAAACATTTAATTTAAGAATGTTATAATGAGATTACATGTAAATCCATACTATTTATATAATAATTATTACCAAATATGTCAACGAATAGAAATTGAATAAAATAAGATTTTGTAACGATATTAATCTATGTTAAGTTTTTGGTACAGAGAAATGAATCTATGCTGTAAAAGTTATTCTGACTTAGCCATTTGTACAACCTGTGTTTAAACATATTGATATTGAGCATTTTAATATCTCTAGGAATCTTGTTATATATTTTGACTCCCATACAGAGGCAACTTTTTGCATACTTATCCGACCTTGGAATATCATTATGTATCATTCTGTGAGGATCTCTCAATATTATTATTATATTATATATTGTATTCTACCTCATTCTCTCACAAATCTTATAAATGTATATCTTTGCCTCTTTTTACTGTCACTTTTTCGTTTCACTGAGTTTCAAAACATAAAGATTCTAAAGAAGTTTTCAATTCAAAAACTGATTATGTCCCAACCCCGGATCGGGCCCGTAACCAAATGATCACCACTCGCGCTTACAATCACTATACCAACGAGAAAGTCATATAATATATATAAATATGTTATAATTTTCGTAACACTTATGTATTTTTTGTTGAGTGTAGTAATAATGCCAGGAAGGCCCCTGAGACCTTTCTGGCATTTCAATTATTTATATATTACGACTCCCGCGGGACAACATGTTGTAATGGATGAAAAATAAAGTAGTATAGTAAGTTACAGTAGTTTTTTTTTATAGGAGAGGGGGCAAACGAGCATGCGGCTTACCTGATGGTAAGCGACTACCGTCGCCCATGAACAACTGCAATATCAGAGGAATTGCAGATGCATTGCCGGCCTTTTAAGAAGGAGTAGGCTCTTTTCTTGAAGGTCCCTAAGTCGTATCGGTCCGGAAAAATCACTGGTGGTAATCGATTCCACAAGGAGGTTGTGCGAGGAAGAAACTTCTTCTAAATCGTAGTAGTAGTAGTAAATTATGCTTATTAAGGCTTCTGTGGTTTTGACATGTAGAAATAATGAATGTGGAAAGCTGCAGAAGTGAGTGGCAGAGTCGGTACGGACGCCTCAGCCGGAAATTTATTGACCAAATTGTCCATTTTTGATGGGCCAAAATAAGAGTACCCTTTATCGACGGGCATGTATGTGAAAGAATGATGAAGAAGCAAGAGTCTCTGCCCACCTCTCTGGGTAACGGGTGTGAGAGTTGATGATTATATATTTATATTATCATATTTATTTTATGGTATTTATTATATAATGTCATTAACATCATCAGACCAGCCTATAAAAAGTCCACTTCTGAACATAGGCATTCCCCATAAATCGCCTATTAGGGGGGATATTTTCCATAGATACCACTTTTGGCAAGCGATTTAGCAAACGCAGTTTGAATTATTTTGAGAAGTTATCAGGAAAATACTGTTGTCCACCTCCTGTATCATTTTCCTCTTTCGCCTTTTACGACACCCACAGGATGAAACGGGATGAAAATATTCCCACTCCACCACGAGGGAAGCAAAGGATATCCATTGCATACATATATTGCAATGGATATCCTTTTTTCTATTCTTTTATCCTTTCTATTCCATTGCAAACATATATAAATATGCCATTATTATGATGTATGAAATAAAAAAGTATGAATTTTAATAAGGATGTTCTGCATAATATCCTGAGTGGCATTATTTTTAATACATTTCACAATTACTTGGTGTTCAGCTCTGTGGCTCTTTTTTAGGAATAAATGATTTTATAATTATTATTATTAATTAATAAACCGGTAAAATTTTAATACCTATACTTAATGAATTGCTACAAGCATATTTTACAATAAGAATTTTTTTGCTGTTTTGTTGTGTAGTTAATGAGAAGTTAATGGAGGAAGTATCGTTTTTTTATTGAATTTGTTTATTCACTGTGTTATATATGTGTTTTTATTTAATATTATTTGTGTTTTATTTTTATACATAAATATGCCTGCTAAATGTATCGAAAAAATGAAGTCTGCCCTTTGTAAACCCCAGTTGAAATTGTTTGCATAAAAGGTTAAATAAATAAAAAATAAATGTCTCTTTCTTACTATCTTTAACAACAACTCACACATTATCTTATACAAATAATTTGCACGATTATTAAATACACTAAAACAATAATTTTCAACTCAAAAAACTACAAATGTTGACAATGTCTCAGATATAAATTACTAAATAAATATAAACAAGGGAACGCTACATTTTATGAAAGCAACAAGGCCTAACAATGCAGCTTATATTCGTGAATTAAATGAGCTATTAGCGAAACAAAGTAACATACTTTAGTAATGAGGCTTTTATTTTTCATGTACTCATTTTGTTAGAAAAGCACTCTCAGATTCTAAGTGGCTTTATTATTTAATATAACAGTTAAAATTGAATGAAACCAATCTATAGAGCATTATTCCACCCATATGAAAACATGTGGGACCTGATCAGTAATTATCGACAATCCAGAAGATGCCGTATAATAGATATTTTTATTTTTTATTTATAATCTTTATGGCATTCCTTATAAGAAAAGATACAAAGAGCGGTCCTAACGCCTATTAGAATTTTCTACCATTAGAGTGGTGAGAATTGGACTTAGGTGTAATAATTTAAAAAAAAAACTCATGCAATTTTTCAAAGTTTTTAAAATTTATAACCGATATATACATAAACTGTCAAGACTATCACCCAGTGGGGTAAGCAGAGACTACCGACTTCCATGAAGAGATTTTACATCTCAAGTTTTTCAAACTTAAAGGTTTCGATCAATATTTAATCAAACTAAATCTTTGTTAAAAATAAAAATAAACTTCTTACTTCTCATGCACAATAAAATAGCGCATGCTTCTTGAGTCAGGGTAGCTTAGGCCCGTATTAATAAACGTAACTCAGCTCAAGCACACATACTTGAGTACAAATTTGAATTTATGATGTTATTAATAAACATACCTCAAATTGCGGCTTAGGTTTACGTTATTAGCTGAGTGACGCACTGTTTATTAAACAAAACTCGACTCTCAAGTACACAATAGTTGCGTGTACTTGAGATGCTAAAATCTGAATGCAGGCGGTCCGTTACTTAAGTGATTTTATATTGTAGTGTAGTATATATATAGCCCTCACGACTATATATATTAGAGTTAAGTTAAGAATAAAGGGGAGTATAATTAAAGTTCTTGTACAAGCAACACGTCTCCTATTTATTAAAACCTTCAACATTACATGGCGATTTGCCAGGCGGTGCGCTGCGACAATGCACGCACCGCTGGCCTACTACATAAAAGAAGAAAAAAAATATTATAAGAAATCTAAATTAAATTATGAAGGGCTTGTTAAGAAGATTGACAATAAAAAAAAAATAACAAAGAGAACATAATACCGATGACAAATAAAATTTAAATTATGAATATAAGAAGAGACAACAATTTTACTTATATTTAAAGAAGATTTTTGAAGACCAATTTAGTAAGACAACCAAGAAATGACAAACAAAGAAGAAATGAAGAAAGACCTGAAGAAGAAATTATAGAAGCGTCAACACGTCTCCTAATTCACACAAGACCTTTCCTACATATATCACAATGATGTAACTAAATATTATAGGAGACTGTATAATATAAATTTGTAAAAGATGTAAGTAAATTTATGGATAAGTAAGAGAATACATAATTAGAAATGAAAAGTAATGATAATGTTGTAAGTTTGAGTGACATAGGCAAAGAAAATTGTCGGTGGTTAGCATATCCACATACAATCAGCCTGATCAGCTGAGAGTTTGGAAAACCTAATAACCGATTAATTTTTTAAGGTTGTTCGGAAACGATTAAATGCGGAATAAGTTTTAATGTATTATCAATGAGGGAAATGAGAATTTATTATGAGTTTTATAGGAATATTGTCCATAATCTTGGGTACAATTAAATAATGATTAATAAATACTATAAATGTAAAGAAATAAATAGAAATAAAACAAAAGTTGACCTGCATAAATAAGTAATGGAGCGATACGGGAACGTCCATCACTGGTAAAGCATATAGTCCTCGAGCAGGGTATGTTTCCATGATTGGATGATAAAATCGGAGATAACGGGTACTAGGGAACAATACCTTCAGTACAAGTGATGTGAAAGAGTTTACTCATATTAGTACTGTTGGGGACCAGAGAAGTCTTAAATTTGTTACCCTTGATAATGGTACATAGAGGTCACGTCCTTCATTGGATCATAGTGTGAACTTAGTTTTCCTCAGTGACAATTGTTGGAGTCCTTTTAAAATGACTTAAACGTTGACCTTAAGATTGTGCGCACAACCCAAGGTACACTTTACGTTGATATAGTACGATAAAAAAGTTTATGTACCAATAAAATGATGAATGTTATGAAAAAGTAATATAATACCCAAGTAAATGGGGGGGCCCATATGTATAAAGTACCCGCATGATAAACATCATGAAGTAAAATATAAATGAAGTGAATTAAAACCTGATTCCGGTATCTAAATAATAAATAAATATATAAGTGAATGAGAGAAATAAAGCTCGGTAAAGGTCAAATATATCACAAAAAAATTACGTACAAGAATTATGGAAAAAAATTATAATATAAAGGCCTAACAAACGAAAATAAGGAATAAGGTGATCCCTGACCAAATCTATAAAGTTAGATAGGCAATTATTTGCATTTCTGTATTAGGGCTATTAATGCTGTCCAAAATGCTACTAACACGTTACACATGTAATAACTATAGGGATCGATGCACACAACTACACACGTAAACAAAAAAAATATTAATCAAAAATAATAAACACATTTTCGCGTATTTAGTTATTTTACCAAATTTTATATGAATTTACAAGATTTTTTCATATTTACAATAACTACCCTAAATTTCTTTATGTTTTTTTTGTTTATCTAAAATTTGTACATTTTAAAAAGGTATACACAAAATTTTGTATATTGGTTACTAAAATCAAGTCCAAAGTGTACTTACTATTATAAGTTTTAATGTAACAGTATTTTTTATATTATAGACACCGAAACATAAAATTATGTTATCTGCTTTAAAAAAAATCTCTTCTAATCTTAATAAATATTTTGTTAAACAAACTTTAGGTGTGTAATAGTCTATATTTTAAATTTCTGTAATGAATATTCGATAATGTATGTAATCGTATTATCACAATGAAATCTAACTATCTAAACTGTGTAATTAAGAAGAAATGTTTAAAACAAATATTTAACGGAAAACTATTAGAAAGGAAAATTATTTTATTTACGATATCATTTTATTGTATTGTTGAAAGTAAACATCATACGATGTAATCTCAAACGTTTCCATATACGTGTACTTCGGAATTTAAAACAAAGGTGTCAAAATCGCTTACGCGGCTGGGATCGCAACATGTATTTTGATCTGTCATTGTTATTTTAACGAAAATGATTAGTACATTGCTTGTACTGACTTTGTTCTGGATATCTTAATATGAAATGTAACAAACTATTTTCGGTATAATATTGATTGAACTATCAAATCATAAACTTTTATCCATTACAATTTATTATTTTCTGGGAAAATATACAGTAATGCCAACTTACTTGTGTGGATTATGAAAATAATTATTTATTTAATATGATTTAGAAACTCATTATACTATGTTTACAACTAATTAATTTAATTTTGTTGTGCCCATAATATTGTGAGCCTCAATCCTGACTGACAACGATATACCTACCTAAATATTATATGAGCCTATGTGATATAAATTTGTAATGCCTGAAAATTATACCAGATGTCCTGAATTTCTCAAATATTTACTATATTGCCTAATAATGTCAAATATGTATGTTGTATGTGCATGATACATCATACCAAATCTATTAGACTTTGAAATTACTATGGGACAGGGGATCTCCACCTGACGTACCCATAGAATATACCTGTTTTGACTTTTGTAATTTATATTTTATTAGATTTAAGTTTAATTTTGATTTTATAGTTAAAAACAAATGTAATCATTTCTTTTTATTTATTTTTGTCGGTGGAGGTGTAGTGTAGTATATATATAGCCCTCACGACTATATATATTAGAGTTAAGTTAAGAATAAAGGGGAGTATAATTAAAGTTCTTGTACAAGCAACACGTCTCCTATTTATTAAAAACCTTCAACATTACAATATATCACTGATGATTGTAGTAGCGCGAATCATGAAGTTTGAAAATATTTTGATTGAAATTAATTTTTACGATGAAATAGAATACTATTACGATATTTTACGGACTTCGCGAAATCTTTACTAAAAATTTATATAAGGGATGCCTCAAATTGTAATAATATGGAGAATTCTTTTTCTCAATCTTTGTGTAAATTAAATTAAAATTAAAAGCGAGATCAGTTATGTTATAAGTAAACAAGCAGAGAGTTTAAAATCATAACGCTTTCTTCGTCTATTTTTTGACACTGACGCTGTCGCTTTAAATGCGCTTGGTTATTTTGATATTATATTGACTTAACTCGTAAACATTGAAGTCGTGTTTAGAAATACATACACAACAGTTTGAACAATTTAAGGCTTTCTTAAATAGAAAACAATTTTATAACGTGAAATGTGATAAATGATATTCTTAACCTTCTGTCAATGTTACGTTCACGAGATCACGCCCCTCAAGTCACAGAACACTATCCCAAGTACAGCATCTTAAGAAGCTGATCTTGGTATCTGAGATACGTTTTTATCTGTTTATTAATTAGCAATGAAGTAAAGATGCTGATATCGTAATGAGGGCGTATCAAATGATTACGCACTTGAGTTCGTCGTTGAGGAACGTTTATTAATATGGACCTTAGTGGCTGAACACTCGCCTTAAATTCCATATATCCATTGAATTTGCTTATTGCAATTTCAAACGTTGATTTAGCTCGTAAAAACATCTTGAAAAAACAAATCAAATTAATCAATATTTCTAGGTTATGTGAATTCCGTAATTAGACAGCATGACTCACTGCTACAAAACCATCCTAGAAAAGAGGCCTATTCAGCAGAAGACTATTATATTACTACTGTTACTGAATACTTACAGATTTCACGTGCGTTTGTGTTCGCGACTTGTGTGCTCGGCATGTTTGTGCGTTATTACTTATACATAATATGTTCAACGTGTATTTCCATTTCCATTACAGCCTTTTAAAAGTCCACATTAATCCGAACATCGGCCTCTATAGATTGTCTCATAAGGAGGGGGGGGGATAAAATTAGCCTACCACGCTTGGTAAAGGAAGTTTTTTTTATTATTTTGAGTCGTAATTATAGTAGATGCTGCTGCTGATCTCCTGTTGCATTTTTCTCTGTTGCCTATTACGACACCCACGGGACATGATTTATAACCACAGATTATCTGACGCCGTCACTACAGGACCTGTATGCATTTTCATTCATACCTAATGTGGCGATTATTAAAACTTCAAAAAAACAAAGTATTTTCCAGAAATTTTATTTACCTGCACTTATAGAGTTGTTTGTAGCGGATGGCGACTTCGATATGGCGAACATTAGGAACGCCAAAGTAATTTTCTGCACACATTCGACTATGCACATGCCGCTTATTTTCTAACTAGCATTGATTAAACTTAATAGACGATTGAGATATGTAATACTTATAGGCAGTGTGCATTCATATAATATCTAAATCCGAAATCTTCATTCACTGCCAGGATCTGCAACAAATTATTTCCTCGTTACTTATTTAAAATAACAATTGTTTAATACCTCCTTCTTTAACAAAATATAATATACAGGTTTTAAATATTAGTTACATAATAATATCATGCGCTCATGATGTTTAAAATGAATGAATTACGAGTACAACCATTGGTTATAGGATTATTATCTTAAGACAAATTAAATTGTAATGCATTATCAAATAGAACATTTAAACTTATAAACCGAGTTCCGATAATTTGTAAATTGAATTAATGGAAATTATTCACAAATTCAATGGAAGTCTTAAATTTGTACGATGTTGTTCGAAGCGTAAAATCTCTTCTACGTATTAAAGGCATAAATTACACTCGACTTAAATTTATATAACTGAATTAATTATTAAAATATGAATTTTGATGGACAAACTGTTAAACAGTAGTAAGGAGTTATGTAATTACTTTCGTTGCAAATAATATTGCATAATTATATCTACGTTTTGTCAAGAGTTTGTCATAAATAGATATGTAAGAGCCTAAGTAACATCATTTTTGACTTAGGATCTTGTACAACGATTAAGGAATATTTATAAGTATATTAAATCAAATATCTTAAGTACATTGATACCGCATTCGTCAGATAGACATCAATATGTCAAGATTCTGTTATTTATTTTTTATTCAGGCAACGAGATGAACCATTGTAACATTGTTATGGAAATTAAGATATTGTCATAGCAAATTTGGCGTAATAATGTAGTAGTAGACACGTTAAAGGCATATTCGAACCCAAAAAATAAATTTATAAGTTGTCAGTTTTTGAAGTGAAAAATCATTTAGCATCGTTGTGATTTGAAACTGGATGGAACGAAAAAGCGACTCTAAAAAGAAGCAAACGTTTACATCTATAGGATTTAGCCTATGTGAGAATGAGATAGAATACAGTGCAGTTAGCGACAGTAGTCTAATGGCAGGGTACGGACTGCAAACTCAAAAGGTTGTGGGTTCGAATCTGCCTTTTGATTATTTCTAAGTTAACCAATAGTGATTAAAGGGACATTGCTAGTATTTGTTTTAGTGTTTCCCATTATTTCGGTTTCCTCTTTGTGCGGTGCTATACAGATGGTTATATACATTTTAACTGTTAAAATAATTCATTCATTCTCAATATCCTCAATAAAGTATCAAAATACAGATGCATTGTCACCCCTGGGGACTAAGATATAACGCCTCGTTATCAGTAAAAAAAGTCTCCATCATCAAACTTCAAGCAGCTTTTGCTGGTATTTTGTTAGAGCGTGGTCCTTTCCCAATTGAACTGTTATTCTACAACCATAATATAGCTGCAGCATGGCTCCGCTACGTACGATCGTGTAGTGGCGGTGTAAGAATATCCACTATCCCATTTAATTCCTTGGGTTTCTTAAGACCCGACAGAGGAAAGCAAATCAGGAGATGGGCAGCAGTGTCTTCCAAATAAAGTCTAAAATATAAATCTGCGGTTGCCAACTCTCTTACCGAATGTGGCATTATGGAAAATATCCCTAGCGTTGAGTATAATGGAGGTAAAACTAATTTGTCACTTATCGAAGAACTAACGAATGTTTGATTCTGAAAATTGGGTTCAGTAATGTGCAACAGTAATTTAATAATTAAGAATATGAATTTCGAAATTAAAAGTCTTATAATCCACCGAAATCCGCACTAACGCCTTTTATGTTAACTTAAAGTGGTTACCGGAAATATTAGTAGTTAAGAATATATTACCATGGTTGGTATTTTGTATTAAAAATAAATAAACTGGTAAGTATATTTAATAATCTGTGTTTTTAGTTACGTGGTGTATTTAAAAAGCTAAATTCAAAATTATATAAGGTACATTGTATATAATGACATATTCAGCCTGACAAAATAGCTAAGAAATGATGACTAGTGAGACAATTACGATTCTTGTTATCTCAGATTGTGATGTAGTGAAAGAATAAAATATTATTTTATCGGTGACAAAGAAAAGAACGCTTTTATCGCAAAACATAGCTTTTAGAGAAAAAAATAAACTGTCATTGTAAAGCAAATGAAAGGAATTTGATTACAGAGGTAGGAATGTTTTATATTTTATATTTTTTTAGCTTTGATGTTTCCTTTTTGTATAAAGTTTACGAAAAAAATTGTCATTATTATCTCTGCGCATTGTAGCTTACCGCAGGGGAACTGTAAAAGTTTATTGAATAAAACTACTTTTACTGATTATATCGCGTTTAATTAACTTATTTTTATTAATTCCCGACGTTTCGGGTGCTTTACAGCACCAATGGTCACGGGGGACTGACCATGTGTGCTGTAAAGCACCCGAAACGTCGGGAATTAATAAAAATAAGTTAATTAAACGCGATATAATCCGTAAAAGTAGTTTTATTCAATGTGTAGTGTTCGCGTAAATATAAGAAATTATTATGTAAAAGTTTATGTTATAAAGTTATAACTCACACCTACTAATGACTTTCAGAAGAATGCTGTTTCTCATAGATGTAGGTGATATTTATCTTCGATTAAGAATCAAAATAAAATGCAACCTTGATACAGTATGGGCTTGTAAACAACATATTACATCCATGAAATGTATTAAATTTCTCAGATAGGTAGGTTTACTCACAATAATCTTTAATTGCTATCGAACACGTGTTGCTTGGTAATAAATAAATATCACTATATTACGGACCATCTAGATAAGTTACGCAAGCCCGCTCTTACTTCTAAGACAGGTTAAAATATATAATTATAGATAAAAAACTTCAAGACAAAACAAAAAACTTTACCGTAAAAAATATGTAAAATGAAAAATATCATATTAATTTTAAAAAAATACAAGAGATCTAAATTTGTTCTGTCATAACAGCGAATTTATAATATGCGTTATTGGTCCAACAAATTGAATGAATTGTCATTTTTAACAAATAATATTCTTAAAAAGTTTAATAAAAATATAGGTACTCAAAGACACAATGACACAGATGACTTATGGCTTTGAGGCGTGATCCCTCATTACTGGCCCCTCCAGGTCGCTCAGAGAGCTATGGAGAGGACTATGTTCGGGGTTTATGTGCGTGATAAACTTAGAAATAAGGATATCCACAGTAAAACCAGAGTGACCGACATAGCCCAACGGATTTGTAAGCTGAAGTGGCAATAGACCAGCCACATAACTTGAAGAACCGACAACCGATGGGAATGAAAAGTTCTCGAGTGGCAGCCTCGTACCAGTAGGCGAAGTTTAGAACGACCCCCCACTAGATGGAGTGACGACCTGGTAAAACATGCAGGAAGTCGATGGATGCAGGTGGCCCAGGGCCGTGCTTTGTCGCATTCCTTGGGGGAGGCCTATGTTCAGCAGTTGACTTGTGGAGAGCTGTAATGACGATGATTATAATTTTGCATGTATAATTGTGTATCTATTTTCTACGAAAATGTGACAAATGATTTTGGGCTTTTCAGCAATAATCTCATTATTAATCCCTCCATTTTTTAACCAGCCGGTAGGTGTAGCCTATTTATTGCTGGACAAATAGTATCCTCTCCTGTTATGGGTAGTTTTGAAAGTAATCTTCATGCTCTTTTTTATAGAATAAGGCTTACAAATGAGCACACAGTTCACCTGATGGTAAGTGGTTACTGCGGCCCATAGACATCTACATTTTTATCTTTAATTAAGGATCAAAATACAGATGCGTTGTCACCCCTGAGGACTAACATGTAATGCCTCATTTTCAGCAAAAAGGGTCTCCGGTTCTCTACTCTCTGTTCCACTTCTGAATACACTGTTTTTCTTGGCATCACTATCGACGCAAAGCTTCAATGGGGCCCCAATATATCCACACTAGCAAGCAGACTAAATTCTGCAGCCTATGCTGTAAAAAAGATTAGAGGTGTCACTAGTGTCACAGCTAGGTTACTTTATTTCACTTATTTCCATAGCATAATGTCTTATGGGATTTTGCTATGGGGAAATGCGGCTGATTCAGAAACTATTTTTGTTTTACAGAAAAGGGCCGTTAGAGCTATTTACAATCTACAACCGAGAGAGTCTCTTAGAGATAAATTTAAAAAAAAAAATATATTAACTTTGGCCTCTCAGTATATTTACGAAAATTGTACAAAACAATTTTACAAACAAACACAAGCTAGTGATACCAGTTTTTCGACTCCACAGAGTCAGTAATTCATTCTTGGGGCAATGTATACGCTATTACAACAAGGTCCCGGAAAGTGTACAGGCTCTCTCTATTGCCAAGTTTAAATGTTTTGTTAAGCTGAAACTGTATAAAAAGGGTAATTATAATATAAATGAATTATTATAATATAAATGGTTGATAATAACCCCTGGGAATGAGGTGATTGCTTCCAAGCAGTTTCTAAAATAAATTTTGTAAATATTTTATACAACCATCAATGTATAATTTTAATTTAAAAAAAGTCCCGCTGGATTTCTTGCTGGTTCTTCCCAGGACAGGTTTTTTCGAACCAGTGGTAAAGTAATAAATGACTTTCAATAAGAATTACACATGTGATCTATATTGAATAAAAAAATATTCTATTCTATTCTGTTCTACACTCACCATACGAGACACAGCAGCATTAAGCTGCTATTTATCGATGGTATTTTGTGACGTTCTGTCATAACCAAAAATTAGAAGGCCTCTTTGCGACATTTAAATTGCACACTTCTTTTATTATCTTCCACGTTTATTTTGTATTTCCCTGATTTTTTATTAATTTATTTTTATAATATTCTTTTTTTAGATTTTTAATAATTTTGTTACACATACTCGTATTCCTATATTTTATGTATTTAATCTTTAGTTCTTCATTATCTGGTGACTTTTTAGTTTTCATATGTAATTTATCTCTTTTTCTGATAGATCTTACCACTCCTCTTGTTACCCATGGTTGAGAGGTTGGTGCCTCTTAGTAATCGTTTTGATTTGTGAGTTATGTTTAACCAATGAAAAAAGTTTATCCGTGAAAAGCTCAGTGGCTGTATTTACATTTCTACTGTCTAGCAAATCATGCCAGGGCTCTCCCAACAGTACTTCTTTGATCCTTTCATAATTAACGGTTATTTTTTTATATTTTAATATGTCTTTACTAACTCCAGCATTGTTTATATAAAGCATTATGGGTGAATGATCAGTTATTTGCTGTTCAAGAACTATAGTTTTCCAAGTGCTACAACTTTTGACCATGAAATGATCAATGCAAATATTGACTCTAGTTGGACGGTCAATGCCTTGTCTTAAACCGTGCATAGCCATAATATTTAAATAATCTTGTGAGGATGCTGATACGTTACATGATAGAATATCTAAATTAATATCACCAGTAAATATTAAATTTATAGTTGAAATACTAGATAAAACCGTGTCAATAGATTCTAAATATTTACTAGCATTACGAAAACTAGGCGGGCGGTAGGAGCATATGATGGTATAATCTGGCGAGATTTTTATTATAAGGCAGTTTCCATCGTTAAAAGTTGGCTCATAGCTGGATGCTTTAATTTCTTCTCGAACGTATATAACCACCCCATCATTCTGGTTTAGATATTTTTGCGTCCAGAAAATTTTATAATTATTGAGACTCGGTGGTGGATTACTTGCACTAGTCCAACATTCTGTCAATACAAATACATCTATGGACATCTCTAAACTAGATATAAATGCTAAAAATAGGTCAAAGTTACAATTAATGCTTCGTATATTCAACGTAAGAATTAAAAGGGTGTGTTTACTGTTTATATACGAATTTAAAAGTTTAAGGCTGTTTAGGTCACTTAGTATAAGACATTCTATCCTATTTGAGATATCAACTTCGGCTGTGATAAAAGAGTTGTCATCCATTCCGAATTAAAATAGTAATCGGTTGTATAGTATTAGATGTCCGGGCATAAAAACCAAAAAAAATTAACATATTACTGGAGTATCTAATATTTGTTAACCTTGACTGTATACGCAGAATGAGCTTACAAGAGCTTGTAAGCTCATTCTGCGTAGATCGGACCAAAAAAAAATTTTAAAAAATTTAAAAAATAAATTAATATTCAAAAAACTGAAGGTAGCCGGGCTAACTATGACATTAGGACGTCAAACAACTCAGTCCCCCCCCGTGACCATGGGTGCTGTAAAGCACCCGAAACGTCGGGAATCAAAATTAGTAAAATTAAACGCGATAAAATCCGTCAAAATAGTTTTATTCAATGTGTAGTGTTCGCGTAAATATAAGAAATCATTAGTAATTTGTTTATTGATTAGCGTTACGTTTCATCGAATTTGAATATTTTTCGTCATCATGTTGAAAATACGAGTAATTATGGAATATGTGTACCGTTGTGGCAGCAACGCGGCACAAGCGGCACGCAACATCAGCGAAGTTTACGGAGCGAATACTACAAACGTACGAAGCACCTGTTATTGGTTTACCCGCTTCCGTACTGTAAATTTTGACCTGAAAATGAAATCCGTGTTTGTCCGAAAACTTTAGTTGACAATGACGATTTTTTTTATCTGGAAAAATCGCTGGTGGTAATTGATTCCACACGGAAGTTGTGCGAGGAAAAAAACTTCTTAATCGCACAGTGGTGGACCGCCAATCATCCAAATGGCATGGATGGTATCGCGAGTTATGTCGCGATGTGCGATGGTGAAATTGAGCGCCTGGAATTAGTCCGAACAATTCTCAGAGCACTCCGGTAGATGCGATAAAATACGCAAAGAGATGCAACATCTCTACGCAGTGCCAATGAGTCAAGCCGATCAGAAAGAACTCGGTCGTCGACGATTCCAACCGCTCTGCGCTGGATGCGGTCAAATGGAAGGAGCTGGCACTGGGTAGCCACTGCCTAGAGATGGGGAAAGTATTCCATGTGGGGCCGAACCTGCGCCTTGTAAAGTTGCAAGCCATGTGCCAGCATGAAATACTGTCTCGCTCTGCTGAGCACGCCAAGTTATTAGAGGCCAATTTGGCCTTCCCTTCCAAGTGACCACAAAATTGCACATCACTCGATATGTCGACACCGAAGAATGCGATATTGGCTGAGGCAGCAAGGGGAGTGCCTTGAAACTGAGGGGATATTATACACGAAGCTTTCTTATATCAGATATGAAAGTGCCGTAGTATAGTTATCAATAATTTTACATAGAATATACCTCTATTAATATTTACTTTAATATTATTTATTTTAACATTTCCATTTTTATTTTAACTTTGATTTCTTTTTACGACTCTTTTAACAATTCCCTCAAAATATCTTATAAATTTTGTTCTTGTATTTCTTTCTGCCAACATTGACCAAAGGTTGTCGCTTTCCAGTTTTATACCGAACGATATTTCAAACTCTTGTCTTACTTAACCAAAAATGGGACACTTGAGAAGTATGTGCAGCACTGTCTCCTCAACTCCTGGTTCACAGATACATGATGAGTTCTCCTTACATTTAAATCGGTACACGTACTCAGCGAACCCACCATGCCCGGTCATGGCCTGTATCATTGTAGGAGACAGTGCTGTTTCCCTAACCAACTTATATGCATTTCTAGCATTTGGGAGAAAGACCTTTGTTATTACCAGTATCGCCTTCTGTATACCTCTCGTTCCACTTTTCTAAGGTCTCCTGTCGGATAAGTTTATGAATGACACTGGGCACAAGTCATAGTCTGGTTTTACTTTAATTTGCAACGCGGCAAGCTGCAGATCGCAACTGCGATGGGAGCGTGAGTGGCACCGTACTCCGTATTAGACATTCGTCCAAAGAGCCATGAGAGGCATCGACGGAGACCGTCCGGATGAGAGGTCAGCAGAAGGTCCAACAGGGAATGTACATGATCCTCCACATCTGGAATCCGCGTAGGCGAAGTAACCAGTGGTGTCAGACCATATGCCAAGGCAAATTCATAAACAGATCTATCCGCATGATCGGTTAAACGGGAACCAAGTCATTCAGTGGGAGTTAAAATCACCGAGCATCACGATCCCTACGGATGGGACCTGTTGTAGCACGGAGTCTGCAGCCATTTGGACGCGTCATTGAGTCGGTCTGTTTCGGCATTACCGCTATGGGACCTATAGAGGCACCCGTAGACGCGGGGATGCTCGGTGCTATCCACACGCAGCCATAGGGTGGATAGGTCCGTACCTTCAAGACTACCGATGCGTCAAAAACAGATGTCATCACTGACGTACACGCAAACTCCAGCCCGGGGCACAAAGGAGTGTTCTAATTTGTACCCCGGTTTGGAAAGATACAAAGTATCAGCCGGAGAGGACACCTGTGTCTTGGTTAGAAAGAGCAAGGCTGGCTTTGCCGTCTCCAGATGGTAGTGGACGGCGTTAAGGTTTGAATGAAGTCCACTGATGTTTAAAAATTCACGGAAAGCGTGGCAGGGGTTCTCTTTGTCTTATTGCTCCGCTTGCCCCGAGCAGGTTTCGTCTTGAGCGTAATTTCGCTCCTCCCACAGAATACGCGGGGCAGCCTGAGCACCCACGCTCTAAAAAAGTAGGGTAGCTTGGGCGTAGATGCTCAGCGAGGGATTCTACGTCACCAGGGGTACTGGTACTGGTATCCTCCTGGGGTAGTGTTCTATTTAACTCCGCTACCATTTTAAGGGGGGGGGGGAGAATTTTGCCTCCGGTCACTTGCACTCACCAGGCGATAGAAAACTTCACGCTGGTTTTCTGTGTGGTCGTGGTGTACCACCCCGGTTCGAGCCGGCCCATCCGTGCGACAGCAAAAGCTGCTGCGTGTCTCTACCACTGTTAAAAGCAATTGTGGAAGCTGGTGATACTCAATCTAAGGCCGAACTATCAGCAGCTTTTGACGTTAGCATTAAATTGGTATACTAAAGAAATCATAAACTACATAAAATTGAAATATTTTAATTTTAAAATGTTTAAAAGTCGTGGCTTGGAATTTAATAAGTAGTTATTTAAATATTATAGAACCAAAGTAAAAAAACTTATTAATTCAGCATTTATAAATTATATAATAAAAGTTGAAAATAATATAGTACGCGAACCCTCAAATGTTTGGAAATACGTGAAAGAAAAACTAAAGAATAGACAACATAATAAGGAAATTGTGTATAATAATAGAACTTTAGAAGGGCAGCAAGCTATTAATGCATTCGCGCAGTATTTCAGCTCAGTTTTTCAATCTGATACTCCGTTGTTATATGCAGAGGCAGCGGAACGCGATGCAATGTACGCAAACTGTGTAACCAATGTCAGTATTAATATTATTAAAGCTTCAGATCTGCTATTGGCAATACGCCGTCTTAAGGCATCGGCAGCTTACGGCCCTGATACCATACCTGCGTTTTCAATAAAGGACTGTATGGCAGTTTAAGAGGCAGTTTTTTCTACAATCTTTCACTTCAACTATGTCTCTATCCCAATGCATGGAAAGTGTCCAGGGTAACTCCTGTACCTAAAAATGGTTCGTCCATTGATATAACTAACTTCAGGATTATCGCAGTGTTATCAGTATTTGCCAATCCATTATAAACAATTCCATTTATAAACAAATTGGCGGGCTTCTAGATAACTGTCAACATAGATTCCGGCCGGAACGCTCTACTTTGAAGAATAATATACAGTTTGTGGACTACGTGACCACTTGGGTTAAGTCAGGTTGTCAGGTTAACGCGGCCTATTTTGATTTTAAGTAGGCGTTTGACCTTGTTGATAATGATATCCTTTTATTGAAATTCGCAATGCTTGGATTATCTACACCGCTTTTAAAATTAATGGCAGATTATCTTAGAGACCGAAAGCAATTTTTTAAGATAAGAGGTATATATATATTTCTCAAGAATATTACACACGCTCGGGTGTGAGTCAATGTAGTACGCTCAGTCCAACATTATTTTTAATAATGATTAACGATCTGCCCAGTATTATCTCAACGGCAAAATGTTTTATGTTCGCTGATTTTTTTTTATAGGAGAGGGGGCAAACGAGCATGCGGCTCACCTGATGGTAAGTGACTACCGCCGCCCATGAACAACTGCAACAGGGGAACCAGAGGAATTGCAGATGCGTTGCTGGCCTTTTAAAAAGGAGTAGGCTCTTTTCTTGAAGGTCCCTAAGTCGTATCGGTCCGGAAAAATCGCTGGTGGTAAACTATTCCACAAGGAAGTTGTGCGAGGAAAACATCTTCTAAATCGCACAGTGGTGGACCGCCAATCATCCAGATGGTGTGGATAGTATCGAGAGTTCTGCCGCGATGTGCGTTCGTGAAATGTGGCGGCTGGGATTAATCCGAACAATTCCTCAGAGCACTCTCCGTGGTAAATGCGAAAGAAAATGCAAAGAGATACAACATCTCTTCGTAGCGCCAATGAATCGAGCCGATCGGAAAGGACTCGGTCGTCGACGATTCAAGCCGCTCTGCGCTGGATGCGGTCAAGTGGAAGGAGCTGGCACTGGGGCCCCAGCCCAGAGATGGAATAGTATTCCATGTGAGGCCGAACCTGCGCCTTGTAAAGTTGCAGGCGTTGTGCCGGCATGAAATACTGTCCCGCTCTGCTGAGCACGCCAAGCTTTTAGAGGCCAATTTGGCCTTCTCTTCAAGTGACCGCGAAATTGCACGCCACTCTATGTCGACGCCGAGGATTCCGATACTGGCTGAGGCAACAAGGAAGTGCCTTGAAACTGAGGAGATACGACAAAGGGTTCTTTTGCGGTAAACGCGCAAACTTGTGTCTTCTGAGGATTAAACTGGACTAGATTTAGTCGTTTCAATCCGAGACTTTGTTCAGCAAAGACTCGACTTCAGACACAAGTTTGTTCCGGTACTCGGCGACGTTTTCCCGAGAAATATTCGCACGGCCGGCGTATAGAGCATCACCAGTGCTATCATCCGCATAGCAATGAATGCTACCGGTTTGAAACATATCATTGATATGCAGAAGAAACAGCGTTGGTGATAGCACGCAGCCTTGTGGAATACTATTCCCATCTCTGGGCTGGGGCTCCCCAGTGCCAGCTCCTTCCACTTGACCGCATCCAGCGCAGAGCGGCTTGAATCGTCGACGACCGAGTCCTTTCCGATCGGCTCGATTCATTGGCGCTACGAAGAGATGTTGCATCTCTTTGCATTTTCTTTCGCATTTACCACGGAGAGTGCTCTGAGGAATTGTTCGGATTAATCCCAGCCGCCACATTTCACGAACGCACATCGCGGCAAAACTCCCGATACCATCCACACCATCTGGATGATTGGCGATCCACCACTGTGCAATTTAGAAGATGTTTTCTTCCTGCACAACTTCCTTGTGGAATAGTTTACCACCAGCGATTTTTCCGGACCGATACGACTTAGGGACCTTCAAGAAAAGAGCCTACTCCTTTTAAAGGCCGGCAACGCATCTGCAATTCCTCTGGTTCCCCTGTTGCAGTTGTTCATGGGCGGCGGTAGTCACTTACCATCAGGTGAGCCGCATGCTCGTTTGCCCCCTCTCCTATAAAAAAAAATCAGCGAACATAAAACATTTTGCCGTTGAGATAATACTGGGCAGATCGTTAATCATTATTAAAAATAATGTTGGACTGAGCGTACTACATTGACTCACACCCGAGCGTGTGTAATATTCTTGAGAAATATATATACACCTCTTATCTTAAAAAATTGCTTTCAATTGAAAAATTGCACGTCACTCGATATGTCGACGCCGAGGATTCCGATACTGGCTGAGGCAACAAGGGAAGTGCCTTGAAACTGAGGAGATACGACAAAGGGGTTCTTTTTAGCGGTAAACGCGCAAACTTGTGTCTTCTGAGGATTAAACTGGACTAGATTTAGTCGCCCCAATCCGAGACTTTGTTCAGCAAAGACTCGACTTCAGACACAAGTTTGTTCCGGTACTCGGCGACGTTTTCCCGAGAAATATTCGCACGGCCGGCGTATAGAGCATCACCAGTGCTATCATCCGCATAGCAATGAATGCTACCGGTTTGCAACATATCATTGATATGCAGAAGAAACAGCGTTGGTGATAGCACGCAGCCTTGTGGAACACCAGCATTAATAGGCTTGTAGTCGGAGCATGCACCGTCTACAACGACCTTGATGCTCCGATCTGCAAGAAAGCTGGTGATCCAATTGCACAATTTCTCGGAAGCCCATAGGAAGGGAGCTTCGTAAGAAGCGCTTTGTGCCAAACCCGATCGAAAGCCTTCGCAATATCAAACTAACGGCCAATGCCTCCCCCTTGGACTCTACTGCCTCCACCCATCTATGAGTCAGGTAGATCAGAAGATCACCAGCTGATCGACCCCGACGAAAACCGTATTGGCGGTCACTAATCAGCTGGTGATCCTCAAGGTACCGCATGAGCTGGCAGTTTATAATGGATTCCATTATTTTGGAGAACAAGGGGTGATGATAGGCCTGTAGTTGGACGGGTCTGAGCGGTCGCCTTTTTTAGGGATCGGTTGGACAAAAGCTGTCTTCCATGATTTCGGGACTACGCCTAGGGAGTAGGAGTACCGGAAAAGACGCGTTAGAACCGGTACCAACTCCGGAGCACACGTCCTCAGCACAATTGGGGGGATCCCGTCAGGCCCACTCGACTTGTGGATGTCCAGGGAGAGGACTGCTTTGCGAACCGAGCGCTGTGAGAACCGAACATCCGGCATGGAGCACTCACACCGCGGGATGGCCGGCGGTGTGTTCTCCCCGTCATCAAGAGTCGAGTTGGACGCAAAAAGTGAGCCTAAAAGGTCGGCTTTCTCTTTTGCAGCGTGGGCCAGTGAGTCGTCCTCCCTGTGCAGAGATGGTAGTAATGGCTTACAGAAATTCCCTTGGACGGCCTTGGCGAGAGACCAGAATGCACGGGTTCCCGAAGGAAGGCGAACTAGTTTCTCGCCAATTCTGCCTATGTGCTCTGACTTTGCTTTGGCAATAACACTTTTGAAGGACCTGGAGGCGAAGTTATACTTCTTTTTAAGCATGCTGGTGTTTACATCCCGAGCCGCTGAAGCCTCAGCCCAGGCCTGATAGCACTCCTGCTTACTGCGTAATGCAGTCTTACAGGAGCGACCAAACCAAGGCTACGATCTGCCTCCGATGGGTACCACATATGATGGAATAAATAGTTCCATTCCCTGTAACATCACATCAGTGACAGAGTCAGCAACAGCGCTGGGATCATCCAGCGAGAAGCAAAACCCCCATGGGTAGGATGCAAAGAAAGACCGCATCCCGTCCCAATCCGCCGACCTGTAATGCCAAACATGGCGGCAACCTGCAGAACGCAACCGCGAGGGGAGCGTGAGTGGCACCACACTCCGGATCAGACAATGGTCCGAAGAGCCGAGAGGGGCATCGACGGAAACCTGATATCCGTCCGGATTAGAGGTCAGCAGAAGGTCCAACAGGGAAGGTGTATGATCCTTCACATCTGGAATCCGCGTAGGCGAAGTAACCAGCTGTGTCAGACCATATGCCAAGGCAAAGTCATAAACAGATCTCCCCGCATGATCGGTTAAACGTGAACCAAGCCATTCGGCGTGGTGGGCGTTAAAATCGCCAAGGATCACTATCTCTGCGGATGGGACCTGTTGTAGCAAGGAATCTGTAGCCATTTGGACGTGGTCGATGAGTCGGTCTGTTTCGGCATTACCGCTATGGGACCTATACAGGCACCCGTAGACGCGCGGATGGTCGTTGCTATCTACGCGTAGCCAGAGGATGGACAGGTCCGAACCTTCAAGACTGCCGAGGCGTCGAGAACAGATGTCCTCTCTGACGTATACGCAAACTCCAGCCCGAGGCACAAAGGAGTGTTCCAATTTGTACCCCGGGTAGGAGAGATACGAAGTATCAGCCGGAGAGGACACCTGCGTCTCGGTCAGAAAGAGCAAGGCCGGCTTCGCCGTCTCGAGATGGTAGTGGACGGCGTTTAGTTCAGTGAAGTCTCCTGATGTTGCAGAAACCACGGATAGCGTGGCAGGGTCGCCTGGTCTTGTTGCTCAGTTTGCCCCGAGCAGTTATTGTTTTGAGCGGAATTTTGCCCCCCCCCCCCAGAATACGCGGGGCAGCCTGAGCACCCACGCTCAGGAGTGGAGTAGCATGGTCGTGGATGCTCAGCGAGGGATTCTCCAGGGGTGCTGGTACCCTCCTGGGGTAGTCTAAAATTTAATTCCGCTACCATGTTGAGAATTGGGTCTCCGGTCACCTGCACTCACCAGACGAAACGCAAAAGCAGAGCTTCCACTTCACGCTGGTATTCTGTGAGGTTGTGGTACTAACCCGGCTCAAGCCGGCCCATACGTGCAACAGCAAAAGCTGCTGCGTGGCTCTACCACCGTTAAAATTTGAGATGATTTAAAACTTTTACATGCAGTGATCGGAGCTGAGGATTGTATGACATTACAGCGCGACATTGATGCAGTGATTGAATGGAGTGTAAAAAACAAATTGCCTCTTAATAATTCAAAGTGTAAAACTCTAAATTATTGTCGTTCACGCAATCCAATCACAACGACTTACCAGCTAGCAGATACTCCATTAGGACGTGTCTATTCAATTCGCGATCTAGGCCTAATCATGGATAGTAATTTAAATTTCCATGAACATATTATTAAAACGTGCAAAGAAGCGAATAAAAGTCTAGGTTTCATACTCCTGTACAACGCCTACGTGCGAAGTAAGTTAGAGTATAATGCCTTAGTATGGAACCCCCGAGAAACCATGTATATAATGATGGTGGAAAAATCCAACGTAAGTTTGCCAGATATTTGTACAAACGCCAGTATGGGTACTACCCATTTCTATGTATATCCGACAACATTTGTATCGGGCATGGTTGGTCTTGATACCTTACGGTGTAGGCGGGAACTAATGCATATAACAAATTATTACTTTTGTTAACTAACAAAGTAGATAACCCTGCAGTACGTGAGACCACACATCTTTATGTACCGGACCAATATATGCGAGGCGCTGGTAGACGAAAGCGTAGACTCCTCTCCTGTCCACGTACGTGGCGCTCCCCATACGCGGATAACAGTCCCACTTCCAGAGCCGTTAGACTAATAAACTGTTTTCTCAGGGCCAATTCAGAAGCAGATATATTTTTTGACAAACCTAGCGTAATGTACAAAATGTGTTAATTTTCTTAAATAACTTCGTTAGATAGAAGAATAGTATAAGTTTACGTAATTAAGTTTTATTTATGTTAAACTAAAAAGATCTCATTATAAATTGTTGTGTCTGTAATTTATATTGTGTATGTTAATATATAATTATCGGTGATTATTTTGTGTATTTTATTTTATTTTGTGAGTTTAGTATAGATTTAAGCGATTTGGTTGTATTAAAAAAAAAAAAAGCTTATATTTAATCAATAAATGAATATGAATATCTTAATCCTAAATATAAAAAAACAGCATTGGTTCATTTTCGTCAGATTGGCAAGGTAAAAAAGCTTGACAAATGAGTACCCCACGAACTCAATGATGGCCAGCGCGAAGTACGCGTCGAGACGTGCCTTGCACTGCTCAACAGGCACACAAACGAAGGAATTTTGAACCACATTGTTACAAAAAAACAAAACTGCTGAGCATACCAGCAAGTTGGTTGGATCCTGGTTCAGCACCTTAACAATGCCCTAAGCGAAAACTTACCCCTAGAAAAGTGATGGTCACTGTTTGATGGTATAGCTCCGGTGTGATTCCTCACAGATTCTTACCAAACGGGATGAGCATTACTGCAGATGTGTACTGTGAAGAACTGAACACAATAATGGAGAAACTCGCACGTCTCTAACCAGTTTTGGTCAATCGCTGCTCCTACACGACAACGCGCGACCTCATATTGCACTACAGACGGTATCCAAGTTACAAGAGCTGGGGTTGGAAGCTCTCCGTCATCAGATTAAATCACCAGACCTAGCGCCGATAGACTTCTACTTTTTTCAGATTTTGGATAACTTTATGGCGGGAAAAAATTCAATAAAAAAAATGAAAAAAATGAATTTATTTCAGACTTTTGGTTTTGGTTAAGAGGGTAAGTACAAAATATGAACCTACAAATTATGTTAGTAAAACAGAATAAAAACTACACTATGATATTAATTTGAATATTTCCGGGCTTATCACTAATGACCTTCAGAATATTGTTGGAACTCCATTGCACTCTGCGCATAAGAGACGAGATTCGTTGGCGTATTACAGCGTGAAAACCGTCAGTATGCGTTAGCAAAAACATCCTTGATGCACTGCAAAATCGCGGAAGTCCCAACATCACTTTGAAGGCATTATTATATTGAACTCGGAGAGCATTGATAGCCCGCTGCGTATTCTTAACCCACAGATTACACGTGTACATTGTTTGGCAGAAGGCTTTAAACAGTGAAATTTTAACTTCTGTGTTACACCTAGGAAATCTGCGGGCCAAAATGTTGCAGCGGACTGCCATTAAACTCCTTTCTCTTTCAATATCACTGTCATCCTACAAGTCTTCGGTAACTATGTGGCCAAGGTACTTGAAGGATGACATTCTCGTAAGAGCCACCCCGTTTAAATTTACTGGTGGAACACAAGCCACTTTACGTTCCTTCGCTTGAAATACCATAAGCTCGCTCTTCCTTACATTATAAATAAGGCCATGTGATTCCGCAAATTGCTCACAAACTAAGATTAATTTTCTGAGAGCAGCGATTGAGGGAGTCAGCAGCACCATGTTATCAGCGTAACTGATGCTGTTGACACAGTGTTCGTCAAGAGAGCATCCGACCCGTGTGCTGCTGAGTTCCACTATCAGCTGGTTAATGTACAGATTAAAAAGTAAAGGAGAAGTCAAACCACCCTGTATCACCCCACGTTCCAACCTGTACTCATAAGAAAACTGTCCAAGTCACTTAACCTGGTTAGTCTGATGACCATACCAGTACTTAAAGATGTTTACCACATTGGCAGGCACACCAGCATCAGTCAGCTTAGCCCAGATTTTATCATATCTAACCAGGTCAAATGCCTTCGACAGTTCAAGAAAAGCAGCATATACACATGCTTTCCTACTTGTGTAGTACTTGACAATGTGCTTGACTGACATAATCGCACATTCAGTTGATAGTCCAGGTCTAAAAGCAAACTGGGCATCATTTAATTCTAGATTTTTTTTGAGCTGTCTTTCTAGTAAACCATCAAGCACCTTAGCAGTCACCGTAGCCAATGAGAACGGTCGGTAATTGGCTTTATTGGAAACATTCCCTGTCTTATTCTTTACTATCGGAACCACGATCATTGTCATTAGCTCAGCTGGCAGGTAGGAATGACGCTTAGAAATTGTAAAAAACATACCCAAGAGTCTCGGTGAGTGCGGCTCAGCGTATAGAAAATGATCTATGCTGAGGCCGTCGTGCCCCGGAGACATGCCTCGCGTCATACCCTCTATTACTAAGAACACCTCTTTAGCAGTAATGCGTTCCGGCTCGTCGGGTACGATCGCATTCGCATTCACAACTTCCCCACCCTTAGCATTACAATTCGAAGGTTGAACTTGAAAGTGAATTTTGAACAAATTGGCAATGTCTTTTGGGTCACTGACGCCATCAATGCTCATCGAAACGCCAGGCTTAGGACTCATCTTTTTTGTTTGTTTCCAAAACCCCCGAAAATCTTTATCTTTATGTTTAGATGCCAAAATATTACTTTTATTATTTTCTGGTTGTTCTGGCAGTACTTAAGTTTCTTTTTGAACAGTTTTCTAGATTCACAAATGTCATTATACAGAGGACCACTACGAGCCTGGCATCCCGATGAGCATCCCGAATATATTTGTTCCACCCCGCAATAGGTCGGCTGCCTTTTCTAATAGTACTACCCGTACCCACATAGCTGAGCACCGCGGCTTCTTGCAGTGATGTTATAATTTTTTGATACAATTTATCTATTATAGCTAAGTGCTCTAAACTTTTATTTGTACATACATCATCACAACAAGAGTTTAATTCATAGGGAAAATCAGTTTCCCTCAACAATTCATTACAACACTTCGAGTAGCTATGTATATCATCCCGATTTTCGCAAACGACTTTGCTAGAGTTATCACAGAATGCACTCGGCAGACGAATCGTTGACATATTAACACTGATCTCTAAAGGGAATTGATCAGACCAGTACACATCGTAATGAACTTTGACCGAGACCACTGAACTTTGCGCGGCTTCAGTTACTATGCAGTGATCCAACCATCTTCGACTGCCGTGTGCCTCACTAACAAAAGTATACGTATCTGAAGACAATCCTAAAATATTAGGGTTAATACAATTCCAATTTTGATCTTTACAAAAATTTTATAATTCATTCCCAAAGAATTGTCCTGGATGAGCATTAAAATCCCTAAAATGTACACAGACTCAATACTACTACTTTCAATTATTGCCGCAATTTCACTTAAGCATTGAACGTATTCTAATAAATTTTCTGAGCATTCAGTTGGCATGTAAACAGAGAACACAAGCATGGACCGGTCCAACGTGCATATTTTAATCGCAGCAATAAGGTCACTTTCATACGGAACGACAGAAACGCAGTCAAGCTTCAGTTTATTCCACAATAACGCAACACCTCCGTATTGTCGCCCGAGTAGAGGTATCAACAGCTGATTTTCATAGTAGCTAAATGCTTTATTTACACCACTAAGTTCTGATATTTCATGGGGTAGTAACCAAGTTTCCTGTAGCGCAATGACGTCCGTCTTCTGACTCAACATAGTAACACATTCCATAGATCTTTTTAGATTTTTACAGTTAAAAGATATAAATGTTTTGTCTGTATGTGTACTATTCATTTTTTCAGAGTTTAAACACACATTAACTAAATCTTTGTCTTTGTTTACATTCCGACCGCGAAATTCAATAAAGCAACGAAAAGATATACGATCAGGCCATAGACTCGAGTCCATGAACATGGGTAGCTTATTTTTAGGCACAAGAACCTAATAGGAGCTGTATTCTTTCTGCTGTTTCGAATTAATTTTACGAAGCGACACTTTAACCTCAGTTTTATTATTTATGTAGGAAATTATGTCCTCCTCTTGCGTATCTACATGCACATTGTTTATAAATAACAGGATATAGATATCAGCCGCCTTAAACTTCTGAATATCCGTGCATGTGCCTTTCTCACCTGCAAAACGATTTTTTTAGTCATAATTCCTCCTTTGTACTGTTATCTAACCGTTATTTGATTCATATTCTTTCCATTTACCTTGACTGACCATCTCTGCCATAGTAGCAGGCTTATTTCCAGACGAAAGTATGCATCGTCTTCCTTCAATAGTTTCGTTTTTTGTTTTAGTGCAGAACTCGTATGTGCACGCGTAGTTGTATCGGTTAATGCACTTCGTGAGACCCGCACGACGGTTTCATTCATCGGTGAATTCGGGGTGGTAATAAATTTGCTTTTTACGCGCTTGTTTCGCACTAAAGTCCAGTCGTCTTTTTCCCGTTCATCATCTAAGTGACAATAAATATCGCCCGGCCCCTTATCAGGAACGAGTTCAATCATCAGGTTATTCGATGAAATCGCAGTGGCCTCCTCATAAGATAAGGGGATATGATTTGTCTGCTTTTACGCCGACATAACCATGGTACGGACTTCCATTCTCACTGGCTGTCATGAAGGTGGAATATCTTCAATACTAGCCTTACCGTTTGATCGCATTAAACCAGATAGAAGCGGGTCAGTGTTATGGCCTTTCGTCGACGTTGCAAGCGAGTCAGGAATACACGTATAAGCCAATAACATATTATTGATTTCAGATTACAGTCAGCGGTCGTTCATTCGTCATATTCAAATTCATTTGGTGAAATATGAGGTAAACCACAAGGAACACTCGCACATTCTAAACTGTTTTTTCGACATGCTCCTCTTCGTTTCGTATTAACATTGTTGTTTGTCACAGGTGATTTATTATTTAGCATATCCTTTGTAGCATAGGTTTCCTTAATAATTGAAATGTCATTCTGCAACTTAATTATATCTTTTAAGAGCCTAGTCGCGTCGATATGATCAAATGTGACTGGCGAAAGACGTTGTTACAATTATAGGTAAAAGCTCAGGATTCGTCTCTTTTATAGCACAAATAATATCCGTGATTTCTCGCTTACTTTTTCCATCTCCGTTTCCTAATTATACTGTGGTTATTCGTTTTCAAGGACTCAAAAAGTAATTTCTTAGTTTGTGTGATTACGTTACTTGAAAATGCCGTATTGCACAGATGAGTAATACTATCTTCGTCCATCACATCTGCCTTATTTTGTACAAAAGCCAGTAACTCGCATATTACAATATTACAATTACTACATTTCACGGTATTCACAACCATCTTTTATAAATATATGATAATATATAATAAACGAGAGGCAGTACAAAATGCCTTTAAAGAATTTTTTGCCTCCCGTCCAGCTGATTTCTTCGAGAAGGGCATATATAAACTGCCGTTGGCTAAGATACGTCGAATCTAAGATAATCGAACGATCTTTGATTAATAGAAATAAAAAATATAGAAAAAAATAAGTTAACTTACTTTATTAAAAACGGCAAATTCATAGGTAAAGACCTAATACTTAACCAATGAAACATGCATCTTTACTATTCCGCTACCTAAATTTAAACTATTTTCTTAAAGAAATTCATCATTCATTCATGACGGCCTATCAACATTACACTGCTGAATGTAGTCCAATATTTAGTTATACACGATTATTTTTTTATTATAAACGAGGCGTTCTATCTTAGTCCTACTCAACTGCATTTAGTGTCTCTTTTTATTTTATTACATTGTAGTGACTACACATCTGCATTTTGTTTCTTAATTGAGGGTAGGTTTAGATATCTATGGCACATAGTATCCACTTATTATCTTGTAGACTGTGTGTTTGTTTTGTTTAATATTCATAGGCTATAATAAAAATATCTGGGAGTAGAAATGAAAGAAATATAATGTTTAATTTTACATAATATTAGATTCAAAAGCGAGTTTAAAGTTGGAGCGATAAGTTAGAAACCCGTAACTAACTTTAAAAAAGGCCACCGATGCGTTTCTCCAACTAAAACTAGGATAAAATGCCTCAAATCTGTGGTTATAATACATAGTCCGATACAAGTCTATCAAAGAAATTAGCGGTGAGTGTGCTTTTGCTTGGTGACTGGTATACTTATATCCTATAAATACAGAATGGGTCCCACATATATGCAATAAATGAAACCACATACTTGCTATCGCCTTTGCTGATGATATACAAAAAATGAACGGAATCGGTCTAGTAATTAGGTCAAAAAGTAGTTTTAATTTTAAGTAAATTTTAACTCTCTGTAGAATTGGGTCACTAGGTCAATGATTCAATGAACTTGAATCCTTTAACATTAAAAAACGACGTTGCCACGCATTGCAAACAATCACGACGTGATACTTTGTACGTCGACAGCGGTGTCTTTTGGCGGTGTCCATAAACAAGCGACACGAGGCACGCGGCGTTCTTCAAAGGCGACGGCACAAGTGCGCGCGCGCCTGTGTCGTAGAGTGGGACACCTGTTATTGACTATTAGCTCCTTTCAAAGGGAGTAATGATCAATGAACAAAAAATATATATTTAGCTTTAAATACTTGGGGCATGGTATATATAAACTTATATAAACTTTAAAGATTTTTGTTAAAATGTGTTCTTGTAGATTAAGAGGTAATAAATTATTTTGACATGATAAAAAACCCATAAAAACAATCAATTAAAAAATTCATACCTACTGACCCGTTTCCTATAAAGTCAGAAAACTGTAGTTTTTAACAATCAATAACTTGTCAATTGTTAAAAATCAAAATTACTTGTGTTCAAATGTCTTGTTATAGGTAAGTAAGTATAAAAAAAAGTATCGATAAACTAAATTGCACCTTGTGCCCGACCTATTTATTAATTTTATTATTTTCTCTATTTTGGAATTTAGAAGTTTCGCTTTCAGTTCACCGCGAATCTTCCGGGATAGTGTGTGGGCGTTTCGCTGATGCGCGCATTGTTTCAAGTGATTTATTTTTCGTAAGATAAATACAATTAGTTAAACAATGTTTTTACGGTGAAATGGACACTTATTAACTAATTGGCTTTGTGTGTATGTAAATATTGTTTTTAAGTTTATTTTTATTATATTTTTTGAACAAAATGCCAACACAACAGCATTTTTACAGTGCGGAGTATACAGACATGGTTTTATTTATGGCATAAATTCAGCGTTAACTCTGCGTAGTTATCGTGAGAGATATATCAGATCAGATATATCAGAGAGATCGCGCAACTCGCGTCTACCCTACTAGCGTCCAGGCAATCTCGAGAGCTGTCCAAAGAATCAAAGAAAATCAGCACATAGTGCCCGACACTCATGAAGGAGTTGCTCCGCGTCAATTTCCATCCTCTTTCGAACAACGAGTCTTAGACCATTTCGATCGGAATCCAACCTGCAGCCTTAGACAAACTGGGCGTGTGTTTAGTTGAAAAATACATCGAGTGCTGAAAAGGAACAAACTACGTACTTATAAATATGCAAAGTTACAGACGCTGCTGCCCCGTAATAAGCCGATTAGAGAGTTTTACTGCCACTGGGTACTGGAAAAAAATGTCTAAAGATCAACGTTTCCTATCAAATGTGTTTTGGACAGTTGAAAGCATGTTCACTCGAAACGGCATATGGAACCGACAAACCATGTGTCACTGGAGCCATACGAATCCCATTTATTTTGGGAATCAGCTCATCAATACCGATTTTACATTAATGTTTGGGCAGGCATTCACGGAGATCAAATAATCGGCCCTGTTTTTATTGATGGAAACCTGAATGCACAGAAGTTTCTCAATATTCTTAACGGCCCAATAACAGAATATTTAGAAGGATTGTCTATGGTAGCTTACCAGCGGGTATGGTTCCAGTTAGATGGAGCTTCTCCACACTCCGTACTCCTCGCGAGAGAGCGGCTTAACACCATGTTAGGCGAACAATGGATAGTGCGCTATGGCCCTCCCAGGTGGCCAGCTTGGTCGCCCGACCTCAATCCTCTAGACTTGCTAGATGCTTTTTATGGGGCTTTATTAAAAATGAAGTGTACTCAAAGATCTCCGAAACCAAAGACGAACTGCGCAATCGTATTATCGCCGCATTTGACAAATTAAAAGCCCTGTCTCCGGATCCTGAACGAAATTTGTTGAGCAGGCTTCAGGACAACATTATGCGGCGATGTAACTTGTGCATTCAAGAACGTGGCGGACATTTTGATAATTTTAAAATTTAGGGTTCCGTTAAATTTTGCAACCTTCTAATATACAATAATATTTATTTCGTTCAGTTCCATTATCGCGAAATAAAAAAGTGGCGGTAAAAAGAAACAGTTTAATGAGTAAGTTTTTATTTCGTCGCACATTTTCAAACGAATCAAAGGCCGTGCCGACAAAAACGCTGCTGGCCACCAACCGCAATGCCCCCCGCGTGCAACGTTTCTTTGAAAATTTCACTTTTTTAATTTACGGTTTTAATTTAATTTTACTACACTTCTATGGACTAGTATTACTTGTGGTTTCATTTATTGCATATATGTGGATTCCTTAATGTATATAGAATATAAATATATATGCTTACATATACGTGTATATATATATACACATATATATATATATATATATATATATATATATATATATATATATATATATATATATATATATATATATATACACATATATATTATTTTTTATGTACATATAAAGAAGAAGTGTAATTGTGCATGATAGACAGTGAATGATATATGGTTGACTGTTAAATATTAACCTTGTGCTGGCAGTGTAAGAATACACGCCCACATAACGTCCCGTTGGTGTCGAAAGGGGCGACAGAGGGTAACAATTCGGTAGATGACAGCAGCATACTTTAGATGTTATCCCCTAAGAATTTAAATGGAATGCCTCGGTTCTTCGGTTCGCTTCACTCAGCACTCAAAACAGCGGTATTATGATATAGTTTCACGCTGGTATTTTGTGAGCCATAATACAACTGCAGCGTAGCACTACCACGTAGGTACATATAAATTGTCATGTTTAGTTTTATAGCGTCCAAAATAAAGTCACTGAGAGGATAACAGAAAGGTGAGTTATTGTATAAATTTTTTGTTTACAGTTGTACTACAGAAGAAGAACATGTTACTGCGGATAAAAATCAGCTCAGATAGTACGTTAATTTTAAATAATTAATTCATTTGTTAACTATTTAAGGAATGAAAAAAAATTAAAGTTTGATTAACATATAAATTACGGTAGGCAATTAAACTTGTGGTTAAAGTAATGAAATTCATCATTATTTAAGGACAGATTCGTCGTCTTTTATGCGTCATTCAATTGAAGATTTTGAGTACGGTTTCAACCATTCAGTTGAGGCAATTAGCAATCAGCTTTAAAACGACCCTGAAATTGTCATCCATTTAGTCATTTTTCGTTAACAAAAAGCCCTATCAATAATGTAAGTACCAATACAAATCATTATTGGTTTAATGGTACAAATTAAATTTAAATACCTATGTGTAAACCCTTTTTGTTAATAATAAAAAATATACTAGGTTGATCAAAAAGTTTTCGGAATAGGACTCTTATCAAAGAGTTATAGACATGCGTTCTTGTTTTTTTGATTCTTGAATTTGTTTGTAGTCAAGGCCAGAAAAAACTAAAATAAAATCTATACCCAATTTTTTTTTCAAACTGTACATTTGGCGGGAATTTGATTAGTATCCAAAATAGAGAAACTCGAACTTCGTGCGGTTATTAAATATATTTGCCTGAAAAAAAATTCTACAAAAAGTGATTTTGACGAACTGCAGTCTACTTTGGTAGACAATGCTCTGTATTATTCTACAGTGGCATACTGGTACCATGAATTTAAACGGGGCAGAACTGCTTGAATGACGACTCACGCTCCGGCCGGCCAACAGAGGCCGCTACGCAAGAAAAAATTAAAGAAATCGATGAAATTGTTAAGGTAGTTCGATGTGTGTTTATTATTATTTATTTTCCTTATTATATATTCCGTTATTTAATTCAGTTTATATTAAATTATACCTAAAAATTGAAAAAGGTGCCACGCGCTGGGTTCCTCGAATGTTAACAGATGCCCAACAAAAGTTAGAGTGGACATTTCAAAGCTAAATTTAGCAATAATTGAAGAAGATCCAGATTATTTTTGCACTCGTTTCGTAACCGCAGATGAAACGATTAGACTCGGAGACAAAAAACCAAATAAACCAAAGAAAAATAATGGCCTCTGCCTGGAATGCGGAAGGTATAATAATGATCGACTATTTAAGTAAAGGAGAGACAATAACTGGAGATTATTACGCAAAATTAATCAAAAAACTACGCGAATAACTAAAGAATAAACGTTTAGGGAAATTGCGTGCAGAAGTGCTTTTTCACCATGAAAATGCCCCTGCCCATCAACCTGATATTGCAGGCACTGCTATCCAAACTGCTGGGTTCCAGTTGATGCAGCACCCATCATATTCCACGAACCTAGCTCCGAGTGACTTTCTTCTATTTACTCACCTAAAAAAGATCTTTCGTGGTATAAAATTTGACGGCAACGATGAGGTGATGTGTGCTGTAGAGTCCTCTTTCGAGTCAAGCCCTTTTTCCAAGGGAATTAATCAACTTGCAAAACGCTATTTAAGGTAAATTACATATACTTATCCTAGATTTTCATTGCATTTCCAAAACTTATTGATCAACCAGTTATATTTATAACTAAAATTGTGACGAATATTGTGGATTAAGATATTTATTTCTCAAAAACAATACAATGTTTTTACTTAAAGGAGAAACTTAACTTAGCAGACACATTTATATCACATTATTACGTTAAACACTTAAAACCAAATGAAAAGGTAACTACACTTTATAAACGTGACAAACGAACACACAGTCTACAAGATAATAAGTGGATACTATGTGCCATATATATTTAAACCTACCCTCGATTAAGAAACAAATTGCAGATGGGCAGTCACTACAATCTAATAAAGTAAAAAAGAGACACTAAATGCATTTGCGTAGGACTAATTTAGAACGCCTCGTTTATAATAAAAAAAAAATCGTGTATAACCAAATATTGGCCTACATTCAGCAGTGTAAATTTGATAGGGCGTCATGAATGAATGATGAATGTCTTTAAGAAAATAGTTTAAATTTAGGTAGCTGCATAGTAAAGATGCATGTTTCATTGGTTAAATATTAGGTCTTTACCTATGAAATTGCCGTTTTTAATGAAATAATTAAACGTATTTTTTTCTATATTTTTTATTTCTATTAATCAAAGTTATCATTCATGCAATCGATGCATCTTTACCAATACAGTGGCAGTTTATTGATGCCCTTCTTGAAGAAATCTGCTGGACCGGAGGTAACAAATTATTCAAAAACATTTTGTACTGCCTCTCGGATATTGAATTTTTTACAAATTTTGACTAAAACTAGTTGTAGACGTGTGAGCTTCTCTATCATTTTGTTCAGTTCTTCACAGTACACATCTGCAGTAATGCTCATCCAGTTTGGTAAGCGGCTGTGATGAATCACACCGGCGACAGACCACCAAACAGTAACCATCACTTTTCTAGGGGTAAGTTTTCGTTTAACAGGATGTTAAACGAAAACTTACTACTAACAGTTTGCGATTGTTAAACAGGATCCATTTTTCGTCGCAGGTAACAACGCGGTTCAAACTTCTTTCGTTTTTGTGCTGTTGAGCAGTGCAAGGCACGTCTCGACACATACTTCGCGCTGGCGATCGTTGAGTTCGTGGGGCACCTATTTGTCATGCTTTATTACCTTGCCAATTTAACGCAAATGGACCAACATTGTTTTGATGGTAACGTCGAAAGCTGTTGCGGATGGTAACGTCGAAAGCTGTTGCGACTTCAGTCGTAGATTGAGTATCATCAGCTTCCACAATCTACAATCAAAGTCTATCAGATTTTTTTAAAGAAGTTTGTGAGTAACAATATCGAATGCTTTTTTTAGGGCGCTAAATATATCAAGACCTATTTTATTGTTATCTATATTGTTTTTGACCCAGTAGTCAGATCTACAGTTGCTGATAAAGTATTTGATTTTGAACGGAACTCTTATTGTCTGTGGTAAATAAAGTCAATCGTATCTATATTAGTATGATTTGAGACGATTATAAAAAACTTTCTCAAAAATCTTAGATATAACTGAAAGTACATATATGGTACGATAACTACTGGGATCTGATCTGTTACCCGATTTAAAAATGGATGCAACTTTGGTTATTTTAAGTTCCCGGGAAAAATGCATGCTCAAGATGTACTCAAGACAGTTTTTAACTCTTTAGCTATCGAATTTTCAGCACATTTTATCGATTTTGTATTAATGTGATCGATACCGGAACTAGTATTAGTATCTAATTTTTTTTAAGTATTTATTGTTTCATCAGTAATAATACTTTTTCTCATTTTAAATTAGGTATAGTTTTGTAAAATAAAATTAAGCAATAATTTTCACATAAAAAATCAGAAAAAAAACATTAAAAAAACTATGCAAAATCTAAATTACAAGGAAAGATTTATTTACTTTTAAGAAAAAAATGAAAAAGTAAGGCAAAGGCTGTATACGTCTCACTGCTAGATACATGGTTCTCCTCTCATTTATTGGCATTTAGTTGTGCGGGTTATTGAGAAATTAGTCCCCCGAGCTGTGCCAGTGCGTGTTTGTGGATTTCACAAGTTTTCGTTATATTTTTATTCCTCAGACATGCAGATTTCTTCACGATGTTTTCGAAAAACAGGTTTTGCCGAATCCATGGTAACAGTCATTAAAATTGAAATTAATTATTTCATTGGTTGGTAGCCGCTGAGCTGCCACAGTTCTAATTATTTAAAAACTTACCGACCCTAAGTGATCTGTAAGCTGAAGTGTGCCAGTGGGCTAGTCATATCCAAGAACCGAAAACCAATGGAGACGATATGTTCCTTAGTGGCAGCTTTCGGTAAGTGAGGTGTAAGGATGGACTACTAGATGGAGTGACGAACTGGTAAGAGATCCAGAAAGTCAATGGATGCAGATGGCTCAGGACCTTTGAGGTAATCTACGGAGAAACCTATGTTCAGCAGGGGACTTTGATAAGCTGATGATTGTCTGCCTTTTAGGGGGTCATTTACCATAGATGCCATGCTTTGCAGGCGGGTTGGCCGCTGCAGATTTGTTTATATTATTTTAAGGTAACAGCTAGTAGATGTTACTACCCATCTCCCATTTTCTGCCCTGAGGAGAAGGAGTCCTAAGAGGAGACACAAGGGTGTCTCCTCTTAGGACACCCGCAGGATGACAAGGGGTGATGGATTCGCTTACGCCGCCACAACACGGCGAATTCTACGTATCATATTAGTTATATAAAACTGTAATGATTAGTCAAGGCATCGTTTTCACAATGAGTTTTTTTTTAAATATTAGTAAAATTTTTGCATGAAAACCTTGTTTAAAACCTGCATGACTGAGGAATTAAAAAAAATGAAAACATGTAAAGTCCGCAAACATGTGCGGTGGTCAAGCTAGACGTAAAATGAAAAGACTTGTAACGGGAAACAGCGTCAAGCTGCGGGAAGACGATAGTGACTTAATATTATACACTTGTTCAACCGTGTAGTGCCAGTGTAAGAATATCCACTACCCCATATCATCCCGTGGGTGTCGTAAGAGGCAACAGAGGGAAACAAATCAGGAGATTGGCAGCAGCGTCTTCGTAATAACGACTAAAAATCGAAAACTGCGGTTACCAACCCGCTTGGCAAGCGTGGCCTACTATGGCAAATATCCCCTCTATGAGGCAATCTATGGGGGAGGCCTTTGTTTATCAGTGGACTGACTAGGCTTTAACGGTATTATACACTTGTTTTTTTTTTTGTTTTGAACTCCTGAGCATCTAAAACTTCTATACTGTATATTATCTTCAAATCTATGTCATCTCAGATACTCATTCAATCTCGTAAATAGATAGAAATCACTAGAAGAAATGTCTAGTAGTACTTTTGAGACGGAGCGTTTTCTCGGTAAATCAAAATAATTTTTGAGAAATTTCCTCCCCGTTTTTCGCGGATTGTGTTGCGCATTTTTTTACTTGTTCTACATACAAAGTGCACGTAACAGTAACTCCATGATCAGTCATTACTACGTCTTGACTGACATATTTATTGACAGAAAAGAGAATCGATTAACAAAAGAACTCACCTTGAATTTCTTAAGTGTTGGAGATGGTCTTTTCCAAGTCGTAAACTGTAATTTTGTTTGAGAGTCATAATATAACACAGCAAAATGCAAACAAATTTAATGACTTCGGGTTTTTAAAAAATAAAAGATTTTTTAGCTATCTTACAGATATTTCAATTTTACCAGCCGGTAAATACCTTACTCTTAAATTCCAAAGAGTTTGTATTGCATGAACTTCAATGTCTCACAAAAATTACACTATTACACACTTTAGCAAAAATTAATGTAAGTCTTGCAAAATTCTCCCAAAGTAAACTTCTTTGAAAAAAGAAATATGTATACGATGCTTAGAGTAAATTTTAGAGTGACATAATCTAAATCTCTATCAGAATAAAGGCCTATTAAGAGATACATTTGATATTTGATTGATCATTCATTCGACAATGGAGAAGCTTTGAATGATGTTGAAATTATACGGTAAGGGATAGATGGTTATACCTTAACGGAATATCTAATGAACCAGACATGTTTCCTTCTTCCTTAAACTTTTACTTACGCTTGTAATTTTATCGTCAACATATGTTCTAAGGCTTTAGTAACCACACTTCCCACACTTAAATTTCAATACCTTTTCTTTAATAAAAGTAACATTATAATAATTTAAACATTACGATACACTGGTTTGAAATAACAAGTTTAAATAAAGGTTGTTTTAGGTACTACTATTGATTACCAATGAAAATACTACCATTCGGAGTTTTATCTAAATCAAAATCATTTTCTACATAAAATATTTTACTGCCGAAGGTCTATGGTAAAGCATATGAACCACACGTCTGTAGGTTTTGCGAGATAAGTGACTAAACTTAATTTAATCTGCCAGAGCAATATATTTACATCTTTTTAAATTTTTTGACAGACGAGCTTACAGTACCTGCGATGGGTATCTGCTTCAACTTCAAAAGTAAAAAGGTTTCAAATTCGTTGTAATTCCTGAGGACTAAGATTGAATGCCTTATTAGCAGTAAAATGGGTCTTCAAATGGTTTTAACATTCGCTACACGAAACACAGCAGCATTTTTCTACTATTTTACACTAATAATATGTGAGATTTGAGATTGTAATATCCGATCACATTAATTGATTATTGTAAAAAAGGTTATTAAAAAAATCATACACCTATTTTTGTGAAAACGTATAATCGTTTTACTCTGCAAAAACAAAGGCAATATTAAATACCCACTGATTATAACGTATTGTAATAGATATTTTGCATTAGACACAACGCGTGTTATTTTTATTTCAGTATCAACTAACCTTTAAAGGCAGGCAGATAAAAAGGGTGGTTCCTATTTTATTTTCGCATATAATTTCACGAAAACACGCAAGGGACTGAAAAGTAAAAAGTATTTAAACATTTGTGTTTTGTTATATTTTAATGTTTACTGAAGTCGTTTGAACGTGTTTATAATTGCCATTTTCTACCTCTCTGTGAAGCATTTGCTTAAAAGTTCTTTTTGAAACCTTTAAACTATAATATTGATTTTATGCTGATAGCTTTATCTGCTTAACCAAATATAATAACCGAGGAAACGCAATTAATAAAAAAACATGTGTGCACGCGGTAGAAGTGAAACCTTCAAATGAAATGAAATATAAAATAAAAATATTTCACGGCAAATGATTTAATTAATGCATCCCTAACCAGGTCATCACTCTATCCAGTGAAGGGCCGCTCCACACTTCGCTTACCGGTACGAGGCTGTCACCCAAGAACCTTTTTCCCCATCGGTTGTCGGTTCTTCGAGAGGCAGTAATAACTCGCCCGAAGATACTCTGCGACTTATATAAATACCACCATACCAAACTGCGAGTTATATAAATACCACGCCACCTCTATTGTTCGGGATGTGAGCACCAAGATATATATAGCGACGTAGAGAACTGCAATATACAGGCTGAACGAAATATGAAAAAAACAGATACATAACGAAAGCCACGAAGGTGCGGCTTGTTCAAGTACTTGATTTTACCATTTAAAATACGCTGCGGAGACGTGAAATTTGTGACAAGGTTAGAAGGAGAAAATTGATGCTCTGGACATGCGGTGATGAAGGTGAATTCTAGGAGTCTCGTGGATCGAATTTCGCATCAACGTCTATTTGCTCCAAGAACTCAACATTAACAAACCAACGTCTTTTAGTGTTAGTACAGAGTTACATATTAAAGATTTGAGAGAGAGACTCTATTGAGCGTTTTGTGCAGAGCAACGTAGAGTAAATCAGAAAGCGAGAAAGTACGTCCATACGATGGATGAAAAATTTAATATGCTGTTGGCGGTCCCTTGATGAGTGTATCAGCTTGTCGGCCAGCAGGGAGAAGTGGGGCATGCTTGTGAGGCGAATAACATTTGCCTCTAAAGATATAAATTCGTGATGACCACGACCGCTCTGCCAAGATTTACAACAAAGAAGAAAGTGTTTTGAAAATGAATAAAGTATGAATAAACTTTTAAAACATGCTAGAGTATCTTTGATTATGTAGACGAGAACGCAGTGAAAATATAAGGATTAATTACCTACGGCATCATTGGAAAGCCACAGGTATAATAAAACTTTCGCTTATATACATTGCAGGCAGTTTTCCATTGAAACAAGACCAAATATTTTCATCTCTAAAACAAGCCTATTAAACTTGGAATCCATTGTTTAGAACCTTTGGTATAGATCGCTTCTATGTTTTTAGAAGTCTTATTTTCGTCGAAACTTAACTTTGGACGGTTGGTCTCAGTACATAAAACGTGGTAGTGTCACGTTGCACCGAATAACGGCTGCAGCTGAAATGGATGGCTTGACGGTGAAATTACTACGCTCACGCAGAATATCAGCGTAAAATAGCAGCTTAATATTGCTGTTATGTTCCGTATGGCAAGTGATGAAACACAGCAACCTTTTTTATTGGTAAGGTCAAATTACTCAGGGATACACACCTCAGCCTCAGGTATAACAACGCATCATCATTTTCATTCTTAACTGAGTATAGATGTCTATGGGCCACAGCATTCTTAGCATCTATAGCATAGGTGGACTATATGCTCGTTTATCACACTTACTCCCATAAAAAAGCAACTGTTAGGAAATTGGAAACCCTTCTAAAAGTTTAGCTATAATATACTTTAACACAGCTTTTAATCCTGTATAAAGCACAATCCGGTCCGCTATGGTTATAAATAGTCTACAACAGCTAGCAAAATCCGTGCTTTTAAATATCACCTAGCTTTGAACTCATAGGGGAGACGTGCCAAGAAGCATAATATTAGTGATCTAGTGTTAGTTGTGACCAATCTGCTTAGTCACGGGCATAAGGTTAAGATGACTAGCTTCTTAGTGCATTTCGGGTTATATTAAAGTGAATTATTGTGTTTTATTTTATTTTATTTGCTTCTTCATTCATAATGCGTACAAAGGATTGTGATTATTTGTCCACACCTGTCGTTAAAACCGTCTTGTTGTACAGAGTGTAGATATGAAAAAGTTTCCTCAGCCTCGCAATGGCCAAGCAACAAGCACTAAAGCGAGGAGAATTTTAGAACAAACAACGAACGTCCAACCTCGAAGATGTCTCGGCGGGTACGGGCGGACGAGAGCACTTGAACTGTTCGATTTTATTTAAATTCTTGCAAGTTTCAGTATTTTTTTTTTCATAAGACAAAAACAAATACGATTTTACAAAATTTGTAATCAACATTAACCCTACAAATTTATAAGCCTTTTCATTTGACATAAATTTTATACGGTGTCATTATGAAATCTCCGTGTGTTATACATAGAAATAGCGTTCTAATGTCTTCTTTATATATTTTTATCGGGTTAATTATAATTATTCGCGTGTCTATCTGTGTCTTAACACAACACATGTCCGTATGTTCAATTTTTATAATTAATATACACAATTTTGCGCAATACATAATTAAATTTCTGTAGATTACAGGCATTCAAAAAGTTAATAAAGTACTGCAACGTCGCCTTAAGAATTAATAAGATATTAATAATTTTGCTGCACTGCGTTTACAATCCAAGGTTGTGGCGCATCTTATCACTGGGTAAAGCATAGCAGTAGCTTATTATTTAATAAAACGAAATAAATTATTATTAAAAATATAGGGCACCATTGAAGTAATCTTTTACTGTAATACAATAAAATTACATATTTTATCAGTATGTATATAAATCAAGCACCATAAAGTTATGTCTTTGAGTGTGGTATTGTTATTATTACCACAAAATGTACCCGCTCCGCACTTTAAAACGGAGCTAACAACCCCTTCGCAATTCAAAATCCGTAATTCCTATGTTAAAATGAACATAAAAACAAACATAAATGCATATGAAATACATACACCTTGCAGAGGCATTCAGGTAAAATTTGTCACAATTATTGCACATAATTGATGTCATTTTAAAACGTGGCTTAATAATAATCTCGGGCTTAAAGTATGGGTTAAGAAAGTTTTAAATGTTTTTTTTTTTAGTTAAGACGTGAGACTATCGATTAACCACGTATTGTAATAAGACCGAATAAACTTGCTTTACAAAATTACAACAGAGATATAAGTTGTTTAGAGCTAACTTGTAACATTATTTTTCAAATAAATACATTCTGAGCTTGGTTAATGTGTAATAATGTCATATCTTTTTTTATTATATTTGGTATAGAATTCAAATTAAAAAAGACTCAAAATCATATTAAACGAATTATACTTAATACAAGGAAAATAGCAAGACTTTATGTTATTACATAAAGTTTTACACATTATATATTTTACCAAATTGTTGACTTATTCTTACCTACCACCTACGGTTACAAAAGTAGACAAAACAAATGTGTAAAACTTGTTTATAATCTTATGACACTTCTGATACTAATATACTTATAGTAGATAATAAAAACATAAAGCAACGAGTAATAGGAAACGTAGAAGCTTACGGTTGAAAAGGAAGAAAAATCTCTACTCACAGTGAAGTGGTATAAACTTTCATCGTACATCATCAAGCACATCGTACAAACTCTTTACAAATAACACAAGCAAACTTTTTGCAATATTCAAACAATTCCAAATAAGCACGTACCTAATACTACTTTACCGTCATTTATAGTTTAAGTCACGCTTTTACTGTGACTAACATTTTTAGAACCGTACCCATTACAACTCAAACGTGTTGGTTTAATGAAACATCGACAATATTGGAATCAGACGCGAATTTCGTCCTCACTCTGCGAATGCCGAGTTCACACTACTTAAGGGCGTATCTTGACAGATCCTCACTGCGCTTGCGTGTAGCGAAGTGACTCTTCGGTCTGACGACTTATTCAGGAGTTAATTAATATATAAACTTTTCCAACCCCCTGTATTAAACGTTTATCTTAGTAAAATAAGTGCTCCACATCACCAACCACAAACAACCAGGCTTTACCTTTACCTAAGACAATTAAATATTTCTAGCAATTTACTACTATTATTTATATGTCTATTGGTTATATTTATAGACGATTTATTAAAATTTTATTATTTCTTGTTATTAAATTTAATTTCATTAAACATGGGCACTGTTTTTTTTTTCACACCATTTATTTTAAACTGCAAATATGAACTGCAGAATATAAAGTTATTTTCAACTAAGGTTGAAAAATATTTTTCGTAATCACAACATTTTATACACGTATTAGCGGTATCAGTAATGAACATGTTGTATAATAAATTTCCTGATTCCCTTAAACAGGAGTATCAGTATAACAATCACAATAAATTAAATGGTTATTCCGACAGCTATTGATTGTCACAAATATTTACTGATACCCAAAGAGAATATAATCACTACGTTTAAGAGGCGGGACTTTCTAAGAAAAAGTAAATGTATGACATTGCGCCAAGCTACTTTACCAACATCAAGACATGACATTTAATTTTTGACAAACAGTGCTGACAACATAGGCGAATTATAATAGTGCTGTAAATGTCTATCCTCGAATAATTTTATCGATATAACTTTTATCGACATATTGTTTATCGATATTTTTTAATAAAAGTTAGATCCCTATACTGAATAATTTATGAGAAATAATTTTTTTAACGTGGGGATTGAGTAAAAATGCCCATGATGATAAGAAATCAATGTATTTTACACACAGCAATTTGTAATTATATCTCTACAATTATTAGGTACAAAAATATGTATAAAGAAAATATAAAATAAAAAACACACTATTATACTAATAATTAATTAAGTAAAAAATAAATGACGACGCTAAGTGTTTGGCTGCGGCATTGCAGGACCGAGGCTTCGTTCCCGCAATGAACAAGTGTTGCTATACTGTAAAATAAATATTGATTATAACAATATATGATTATAACAAATAAACATTATTTCTTTTTAAAGGGTATAAATATTGGGTTTTTTAACACTGATTGGATTAAATTCCTTTTAAGTGTAACAAATACTATGTACAAATCGCTAGGCTTCTTTACAGAGGTACCTATGTACATACTACTCGCAGAGATTGTTTACTAATTGTCGCTTTCAAAATGAGTGCTCATTATAGCTAATGTTTGTAGATGAATCTATAAAAAAATATTTATAACCAGGTAATTACGAATAACTTTGAGTTTAGTTATACTAATCGAATTCTTAACAAAATGTGACTTTAGAGGGATATTATCTTTTGCTACATGTAAATGAAACCTAATTAACATACACATAATAGTGGAAGTTTAAATTAAGTCTACTGATGAAACAACAGTTCGTTTTAGTTGGGTTCAAAATCCTCGGATTTGCAATGTTTGCCACAAATATGTTTTAACATGTAAATCTTTTCAATTGGTGCATGTGCCAGCTATTTCACCCATTGCTTGCATCTGAAAAAATAATATAAATAAAATCACATTTTTATTGAACAAATAGAATGTTAGCAATCACAATTGATAATGTAGTTTGTAAGTAAAGTTCGTTTCGGATTACCATCCCATCGAACTATCAGATTTAGGAAATAGTGTGTTTGTATTAGTGCACATAATCGTACACTATAAAAACCTGTCCTACATAGATGGCTAGTCCATAAATGTACTCGCGTTAAATATCATATTATAATTAAAGTTGAAATCACCACAAGCCTTTCATCATCTAAGGGAAATATTGCTACGAATAGCCTTTTCTTGTTATTATTTTTTCCGCTTGTTGCACCATTTTATTGGCAAGTTTTATAATGTATATTTATTTTTTTAACAATTCTGTAAATGAAGAACGGTTTCTATAACAAAATTTAAAGCAATCTTAATAAATAAAATTATACAATTGTAATTGTTTGATTTGACATTTGAACCTATTTGATTTGACAATGTCGTTAATAGACACATTACGAAAAGCGGAAAGAAGAGATAACCGTCATTAAAATTTGACCAATCTCGTACGTATAATTTTTCACGAAACAAAATCAGGTAAGGGACCTAGTCTTTCACCGCCATTACAAAGCTTAGACCATTCAAATGGTCTAAGTTACAAAGATAATAACTAAATAATGAAACGTAAATCTTATATATTTAAATATATATAAGCTGTGATGTTTGCTTTTAGTATTTAAGATTAAATATATATGTACTCGCATTGACCAAATGATGTAGAGCGGTGTAAGAATATCCACTACCCCATATCGTCCCGTGGGTGTCGTAAGAGGCGACAGGGGGAAATAAACCAGGAGATGGTCTGCAGCATCTTCCTGATAACAACTGAAAACTAAAATAAAGCGGTTGCCACCCGCCTGCCATGCGTGGCAACTGTGGTAAGTATCCCCCCTATGCCACAATCTAAGGGGCCTCCCCATGAATTGTCTTATAGGGGGGATATGTTCAGCAGTGGACTTTCGATAGGCTGTACTGGTAACGGTAACGGGAAATTTGCATTGCTTTTCTTTTTTGCAATTGTTATAGTTCTTTTAGTATCTTATTCTAATGAAGGTCTACATAAACTTATTTCCTGTGTTTTATTGACGCTGATACGTAGTCTATGTCAGCTGGGTAGTATGTCTAATTTTCTAGATACATATGTACAAACCCTGGAAGAAATTAGGTGGAACTTTCAGCACTAAATTATTTAGTAATTCAGTCAATAAAACCCTTTATTTTATTTGACTACGGCAATGCAAAAAGGTAGGTTGTCCGAAAACGGACTGCGACAGAGCTCGCGGGGGATTACAGGGCGACAGAGCAGGCACGCTCGCGCGAATATATTTAATTTTGGGGAAAATTATTTTTTTTATATTAGAGGGGGCAAACGAGCATGCGGCTCACCTGATGGTAAGTGACTACCGCCGCCCATGAACAACTGCAACACCAGGGGAACCAGGGGAATTGCAGATGCGTTTCCGGCCTTTTAAAAAGGAGTAGGCTCTTTTCTTGAAGGTCCCTAAGTCGTATCGGTCCGGAAAAATCGCTGGTGGTAATCGATTCCACAAGGAAGTTGCGCGAGGAAGAAAACTTCTTCTAAATCGCACAGTGGTGGACCGCCAATCATCCAGATGGTATGGATGGTATCGCGAGTTTTGTCGCGATATGCGATGGTGAAATTGAGCGGTAGTTTTTACAGTCCTGCTGTGACCCTTTTCCCTTATATATTGGAACTATAACGGCTTTGCATCAGTCTTCCTGTACCCGCTTCAGTTAGAGTTAGAACAGTGGTAAAGTTAATTAAATTAGGCCCAAAGTAATAAAGCTTCAATTCGAGTAAATTACCAATTAACTCGTCTTGAAAACAATCGAAGAAAATGATTCTCTGCGAACAATGTCGCGGGAAAATCTAGTTATATTTGACAATATAATTGTTGTTGCTGAAGAGTCATAGAAATGTTAAATTCTACAGAATTCCAACACTCAAGGCCGCGCGGAAACTTGAATCGTTGACTTTGCGATGATCCTCTTGGCTCCCGTTTTCCTTTTTTACACCCATACAACTTCGACAATAAACTTTTAGCAAAATTAAAGAAAAGAAAAGCAACTAAACGAACTTGTAATATTTTAACTTTTTCCTAAGCCCGTTTACTTGCGCGCGCCAACAGCTTAACAGTGTTTTTATTTGCTCCGCAAAAAAAAATTAGTTAAAGTTGGGAAAATCGAACTTTTAAATGTTTTAACTTGCTTATTTACTTAAAACATATGGTTTGACATTAAAAGTGTAGTGATAACACGCGTAGTTTTTTAGTTATTAAGAAGATAATTTAAATCTGTTACTATGTACATTACAAACTATTGCTCAGTGAGGGCTCAAGTGCGTACGACTCGAGTGTGTGAATCATCGCAGCGGCTAGCCAAGTCCCTTGTTGTTGATATTTTGTTTGCTAATTACTCGCCTTAATAATTGCAATAAGATCGAACTTCGCCTAAAATAAATATATAAAAAAATGAAAAAAACTTGTGCAGACTGTTCTGCAAATCTTCGAAAGGAATATTTGGTTTGCCATAAATGTAATGATTTTTATGATCATGTGTGCAACTTGACTCAAAATAAATTCAATTTAATGAGTAAAGATAATAAAAACACCTGGATCTATGTATTTTGCAATGACAAGCATGACGCTTGTCATTGCAAAATACCAAAGCGTGACAATACAAATACACCGGTCCGCAACAACGCCTCGCAGCCATCAAATACCTCACCCTCACCTCCTGGCTCTGACCATTCTAATGTTACCATGCGATAAAAAAGTCGACAAGGAGTCTCAGGCAACCAAAGAAGCGGGAGTTCCAGCCAGAATACGTCGTTGTGGGACTTACAATTAAAAGATAAACATGTTTCTCCCATGATGAACCTATCTAAGGAAGAAATACGAGGTATAGTGAGAGATGAACTTAGCATTGCAATTAATTAAAAAATATGGAGACAAAAGACAATGAACTCATAGAGCGAGTAGAGCAATTGACGACCTCACTTAATTTCTTCGAAGAAAAATGTGAAGAAATTCGTACTGATATACAAAATAAAAATGACTTACTGAAAAAGTTAGAATATGAAAATAAAGAGCTAAAAAATTCTGTCACGGACTTCAACGCCAGGCTTGCATAAATGGAACATTATTCGAGGGCTAGCAATATAGAAATACATTGTATACCAAAACACAAATCAGAAAACCTTCTCACAGTTGTAAGCAAATTGCAAATGTAACAGAGTATAAATTAAGTGAAATAGATATTCACTTATGCACTAGAATATCAATAACCGGCCAAGTGCAAGTCAGACTCGCGCATGAAGGGTTCCGTACTATTGTAATACACGTTTCTAGTAGGGGAGCGCCCTTTAATTTATATTTAATTTTTACTTTTATTATTTTTTGTTATAGCGGCAAAATTTCAACTGTCTACCTATTACGGATCATGAGATACAGCCCGCTGACAGACAGACGGACGGATGGACGGACGGAGAGCAGAGGCTTAGTAATAACATTCCGTTGGTTACCCTTCGGGTACGGAACCCTAAAAATGGATAAAAATTGTTCCAAACCACGCTTTGTACTCATAAAGTTTGCTAGCCCAAGAGTCCGAGATGGTTTTCTCACATCGACAATAGTCTTCAATAAGAAACAGAAAGATAAAGAGAAAAACTTAAGTCAAATAGGGATATCAGGAGAACGAAAACCTATCCATGTTATGGAACATTTGTCTCCTGCTATGAAATCTAATAAACTGAGCCATCTGAACATAAATGTATTAAAAATATTGAATCTCTCAACAGTCTAAGCTAACTAAACTAATTTATTGAAGTAGATTAATTACAATAATTCGTACAAATGTGTTGGGTCTTACCACAAAGTACGATATTATAGCATGTTATTACCAGAATGTCCGAGGCCTAAGATCTAACGTTACAGATGTCTCATTAAAAATCCAAAACAATACTTTTGACATTATAATCCTTACAGACGTGTTTAAACTGCACATTTTATGATTCTGAAATCTTTGACAACAGATATACAGTGTATCGAAGGGATCGTGCAAATAATAAATTTGGTGGCGGGGTTCTTATAGCTGTATCTAACAGTTTAATATCTTGTGGAATATCTAATTACAATACTGAATGTGAAGATATTTAAATGTTAAGACTTTTATATGCAAGATATGTGAATTTTGTAAAATATGTGTTGTGTACCTACCACCACCCCTAAATCAAAACTTATTTAGAACATTCATTAATAACACAAATCAAATCATGAATGAGTATAACATAAAAACGCACGTTTATAGCAGGTGACTTTAATATTTCAAATGTAAACTGGGAACTACATAGCTCTGGTACGTATCTTTAACCAATTTTAAATAGCAATAATAACATACATAATTTACTCTTACATTTCTTGGAAATAAATTCCAACAATTCAATTCTATTATAAATAGTGATAAAATAATTTTGGACTTCATTTTATGTAACTCCGAAATAGTAAAGACTAATGAATTTTCCAACCCTATGCGTAATGTTGACACTCACCATCCACTACTAGAAGTATCTATTGCAATACCATCCAGTTATTATCTGAATCATGTGAAATTACCAAAGAAATACTATTTTGAAGGCGATTGAGATCAGATAACTAAAGCCCTGGATGAAATCTTATGGTCAGATGAACTTTTAAAATATGATAATATTAACGCCATGATTAATAAATTTTACCTAATACTTTATAAAATAATAAAGCTTTGTATGCTTAAAAGTAAAAAATGTGGCACCTTGCACCCGGTATGGTACAACTCATATTTGATATATCTATTAAAGCAAAATAAGTTTCATACATACAGATACATATACAAGATACAAGATACAGATACAATATCTATAATAATCCCTTAGAGCTACTAGAATTTCAATACCGATTCACGACTGTAAAATACTTACATAAACATGTTATGAGAAATACATATCTACTCTAGAATACGAAATAGGTACAAATTCTTAATATTTTTGGACACACATTTCTAAACTTGAATAATGTTGTCAAGTATGGTCTCCCGTTTACAAAAACCATATTGAATGAATCGAAAGTGTTCAAAAGAGACTCATTAAACACCTAATCTTTTGTTTTAAGGCTTCAAGTCATAGTGAGAGCTACAATGAAAAACTCGTTAACTTTAGGATAAAACCACTGGCAGTGCATAGGTCTATTCTTGACATGAAATTTCTTCATAAATTTTCAATGGTAAAATTGATGACAGTGGACTATTGAGTAGATTTAATATTAATGTACTCGGAGAACTCCTCGCAACCCAAGTCTTTCCTTTAAGACTGATAGCACTCGAACAAAACTTGGACAAAATTCTCAAATAACAAGTATATCACGCGTATACAATGCATGTGTAAAAAACATAGCAACACTGGACATTTAATGTGATGGCCCCTCACTTTTTATGAAAAAATGTAAACTGTAAAAAAACTTTAAAGGTGAAGAATGTGGGTTAAGAATGTTTGAGTTAACCGTCAAGTGCCTTTTGTATGCCGATAATCAAGTCATATTTGCGTCTTCGGCGGCCGAATTGCAAATGATGGTTACATTAATGAACAGTTCATTAAAAAAAAGGGGAATGAAAGTTAACGCTAGTAAGACGAAAGTTATGGTTTTTGAAAGAGAAGAAAATAAAACGATATGTGAAATAAGAATAAAAGGTGAGTTGGTTGAGCAAGTGGATGAGTTTGTATATTTGGGATGTGTTTTTAGCAGGGATGGTAGATATGATAAATATATAGAACGACGAGTGAACGCAAGAAATAGAGTACATGGAGCTCTTCACTCTATTGTGGAAAGGCAGAATGTGTCAAAAAGGCACATATGGCAATCCACAATACTTTGCTAATCTCTACTCTAATGTATGGTAGTGAAAGTTGGGTGTGGCAGAAGAAGCACGAGACTAGAATAAATGCTGTAAAAATGCGATCATTAAGGAGTATGTTAGGGCTGAATCTGAATGACAGGGTGAGAAGTTGTGTGATAAGAGAAAAGTGTGGTTTGCAAGATGATGTTGTGACCAGGGTTAAGCAAGGAATGCTTCGGTAGTTTGGCCAAGTGTAATAGAAAGAATGAACGAGGAAAGAATGACAAAGCAAATATTTGTTGCAGAAGTGAACGGAAGAGTCGGAAGGAGACGCCCTAGACGAAGGTTTATCGAACAAATTGGCGACATATTGAAAATGGGCCGGATTAAGAGTACCCTTAACCGAAGAACATGTATGCGTAGTTATATGGATGTGAAGGAAGCGAGAGGGGTGTGTCAGGATCCACTCAGTGGGTGACAGGCGTGAGTGTTTATGTTTATGTTTTTTATATCCCAAAATATAGCATTATAACTTATTTCTATACACTTTGGTGTATTATTGTATAGTTCAATATCTAAATTACACATAGGTAGGTGCGATAGCGCGATATAGAAGCGATGTGGTTGATTGCTTGACTTGTGAGCTTGTGAACCCCATTTAACACACGAGTGCACATGCTGGGCATAAAGGCGGTAGATAGGGAAACCCGGCAATGGACATTGTAGTACTCTTATTGGATAAGAATTAACGGAGCTCACAAGAGTTAGGCGGTAGTTAAAAGTGGCGCAAACGTACCCCCGGCCTTAAGGTATCCTCAAATAGCTAAAGAAAATATAAAGTAATATGTATAGCGGATAAATATTTATATAGTAGCGAAACGAAGCGATATTATGACCCAGAAATTAAAACTAAGTACATAAAAAATAATGCAAAATTAACTTATAATATTTATAGTGTGCCTAATAATGGTGTTGGTAAAGTAGACAGTTTGACAAGATGACGTTTTGAGAGTAGAATTCTTAAATTTAACTTGCGCAAAGCATAATGATTTCTTATATTTACGCGAACACTACACATTGAATAAAACTACTTTTACCGATTATATCACGTTAAATTAATTTATTTTTATTAATCCCCCGTGACCATGGGTGCTGTAAAGCACCCGAAACGTCGGGAATTAATAAAAATAAGTTAATTAAACGCGATATAATCCGTAAAAGTAGTTTTATTCAATTGCTCAAAGCATGCCACACCATCTCTTCCAGGATACAGTTGGGTAACAACGCATAGAGGCCACTGAAGCGGTGGAGTATTATCCATGTCTAATAGAACGACTGTTCCTACAGAAATGGAAGAAGCATTCTTATTCGACTTTGTAATGTATGTAAGTATTCAAATCTAAAGCGTTTCAAAAAGGACTGAACCAAAGAATATATTAAAGAGAAGCGTGAATACGAATTAAGTCGTTCCTTACTTAAATCAGCGGCTGATAAGCTTTCAAGCGGTTTTAAATTTAGGAAATGTGCGGGCATGAGTGATGTACGTTCCGAAGGGTCACTACTTAACACATAAAGCGGGCGAGAATTTAAGAAACACTCTATTTGACAGAGTGTAGTAAGCATTCCCTCATAGGTGAGGATTTGCTTGCCTATTACGCCAAACAAATGTTTTTTTTTTACAAACTTAATATTGGACTCCCATAACCCCCGGATGTGGAGCGCTTGGAGGGTTGAGTTTCCAAATAAAGCGATTATTTGGAGAGCATCTGATTGAATGCCTTATAATATTATGCAGACTGCAAAAATAAATGTAATTCATGTAAATATGAACGCGAGGTGACAAAATTAGTATCGTTATAGCTGTATATATATATATATATATATATATATATATATATATATGTGTGTGTATAAGACATATAAATATTGTCTATGTCAGAACAAATATGAAATATTATACATAAATTAATGTAATTCATGTAAATATGAACGCGAGGTGACAAAATTAGTATCGTTATAGCTGTATATATATATTCACAACTCCGATAGATAAATCTCTTAAAGGCGTCTAAAAAACTTGACGAAACTAGATCCGACGCTAGTTCAAAATGCACCTTAGTATTTTTTTTTATTATATACGAGCAGCAATGCAGGTCTAGAGAGAGAGAGAAACCAGTATCACTGCGACCTAAAAGATCTATTGTGATCGTTATGTCTATAGTTCACTGCTAAGGCAGGCTACGTCCTTAATGAATAGAAGGAGTTTTTAGCTAGGAGCAATTTTACTTCTTCTTGGCGGAGTACATAGTTTCCCAGATGAGTGCTACGTTTGCGCATTAAGGGTCTGCAATTAGTCAGGATGTATAAAGTCGTTTCCTCCTCTAGGCACATCACTGAGTTACTTAGTCCCAGGATGGACATTTGCTTTTTAAGACAACAGTGTCCAGTCAAGGCTCTTACCAGTATGTGCAATTTATTTTTACCTAATCCCAGGGCTTCCGAAGCGAATTTACGATCAAAAGCCTGGATTAAGGTTTTAGAACGTTTTAAGCCTGGTTATCAGACCAGTCTTAAATGATTTATTGTTGTGAAGAGTTTTCAGGGTCAATCGGGCGAGGCTTTTTGAGATTCCACAAAATGGGTCGGGTCCAAATTGTATACTCTTTGAGCCCTCCCGAGCGAGCTTGTCGGCAACTTCATTGCCTACAATACCGGCGTGACCCGGAACCCATCTTAAAACGACCTTTTTGTTACCTCCCAGGACGTTTAGACGCTTCACGCAGATTCCAACTAGCTTCGAGTTCACCAAGTTTGATCTCAGCGCTGGCAGTGCTGCTTGACTATCAGAGTTAATATAGATTATATGGTTGTTGTAGTGTTTTTGCAGATTGATTTCCGCACACTGTAGTATGGCAAAAATTTCTGCCTGGAAAATAAAGGTGAATCTACCCAAATTCATAAGTTTGAATTTGGGGTTTTCCCCATAAATTCCAAAGCCTTCGTCGAGCCCTATTTTTGACCCATCGGTATACCAAATTAGGCTACCAACCTCACAGATGACCTGTCCATTCAGCTAGTCTTCTCTGCAGGGTATGTCCACTGTATAATTTTTATTAAAAGTATATAGTAGACGCATGATATCTGAGATCATGCATAACACCGGTGTTTCCTTAATTGAGTCGAGCATTGATCTCAATCTATAGGAAAGCAAGCTCAAACCGCCCTGAGCGTTAATCCTATACAAACTAGCTCTCGCCTCCTTGTTTAAGTAAAGATCAAGGGGCGTTATGCTTAGAAGTGCATTAAGAGCCGCTTCAGGCGATGATCGCATCGCTCCAGTTGCCATTAAGCAGGCAGTCCTTTGTAGACTATTTAGTCTGTCCGCAGTCGTCTTTTGGTTGGCCTTATTTCACCAGGCAGTGGAGGCGTAGGTAAGAATCAGCCTCACTACACTGCTGTACAGCCATAAGATCATACTGGGACTCAAGCCCTAGTTGTTCCCAACCATACGACTGCACGTACCTAAAGCAATTTTAGCCTTATTACATACGTTGCTAAGGTGGAAGTGCCACGTTAGTTTTTGGTCGATTGTTACGCCCAAGTAATTAACTTCAGTGGAGAATGGTACTTCTTTACCATTTTGTTTTGGTGTGACTAATTTGTCCAACCATCTCTTTTTGGTGAAGGGTATTATAACTGTTTTATCAGCATTAACTGATAAACTGTTATCCCTGCACCAGTTGTTTATGGTATTTGGGGCTCTTTGTATGATTAATGATAAAGTACTTTGGCAAAAGCCCCTCGCAATGATCAAAAGGTTATCAGCATAACCCAGTGTGTCAATGCGAAGATCTGCCATCTTGTACAATAACTGGCCAACCGCAAGAGTTTAAATGAGGGGGGACAAAACTCCTCCTTGTGGACAGCCTCTTGTAGTTGCAACCTAAATCGAAGTTTGAAACAGCTCTATTTCTGCCCTTCTGTTTGGGAGCATCGACTTCACCCACCTGATGGTTGTGGGCTCAACATTTTTAGATGTCAGGCTCCCAACCAGAAATGATGTAGGGCTACTGTCGAAGGCGCCCTCAATGTCTAGAAAGGCACAAAGAGCTATTTATTTATCCTCAAGCGCTTTTTCGACCCTGTCAATAACACTGATTGCAAACACTGAAGCATGCTGGTTGTAGTGTATAGGTCTCTTGGCTAGAGCTACACCCCTAATATATCTATCCATAACCTTTTCCAATGTCTTAAGAGGAAAGGAAGAAAGGCCCATAGGTCTAAAGGACTTTGGTAAAGCTTTCTTTCCTTTCTACCAGCCTTATGTATAAATAGAACTTTACCAATTATCCATCGTTCTGGAATATATCCCCATGCAAAACTTGCTCTGAAGATATTCACCAGATAAGGAAGAAGGATATCGATACCCCTCTGTAGTTTGATGGGCATTATTCCATCCTCCTCACTTGTCTTATATGGTTTAGAGGAATCAAGAACCCACTGCACCAGGTTTGGCCTTATTATCTTTGCAGCCCTACACCAGTCTTCATTACAATGCCTTCGTAGGGCTCTGAAAGAGTTCGAAGCAAGAGTCTTATGTGACCCTGGGAAATGGGTTGACGCTAGTAACTCCAATGTTTCCGTTTCACTAATATTGAAGTTACCATCAGGCTTTTTAAGAAGCCCGATTTGATTAGGTTTAGCTTTCGATAGCATTTTGTGTAGTATTGCACTGCGAGGCAAATACTCAACTCTCTCGCATAGATTCCTCCATGATGCTCTCTTAGCTTTCCTAATTTATTTATTATAGTCGGTTAGGTTGCACTATAAATATCCCATTCTTTGGTTTTTTAGCCCTATTGAATAGTTTCCTGGTCTTTTCCCTAAGCTCCTTAAGCTTAGTGTTCCACCAAGGAACTTTTCGTGTTGAGGTCTTGGTTTCGACGGGACAGCTGTCCTCGAAGGCTTCACGGATACCTACGGTTACCGTCTCCGCCACTAACTCCAGACCTTCAATCGTTTTTATGCTTTTAGGAAACGTTTCCAAATTCCTCCTTAAGCTATCTCTGTAGACATCCCAGGAGGTCGCTTTTGGATCCCTAAAAGCAACAGTTTCATAAGTTGGTGATGCTCTCATTACGAACTTAATGTGTTTGTGACCAGATATCGATTTTTCACTACAAACATGCCAGTCAGTAATCCGCCTGGATATGTTATTGGTAGCAAAGTTTATATCTAAAATTTCCTGCCTAGCATGCGTTACAAAGGTTGGTGTACACCCTAAATTTAGTCTTACCAAGCGATTGGATATGAGAAAGTCATAAAGTAGGTAACTCACCTCTTTCGTTGATTTTAGTGCTTCCCCATGTTGTGTGGTGAGCATTAGCATTACATCCCACCACAAGTTCGGCGTTGTGCTTACGGGCGAATTCCGCCACTCGCTCTAGCTCGATGGCAGGATCTGGGTGCTCTCCGGAAAGATACCCTGAGCAAATGATTACTCTGGCCCCTGTGCATCCCTTGAGATTTATAAAGGCTGTAACCAGGTCGTCATCACATTACTCTAAAACAGCTAAACTTTCAATATTTTTTATTGTAGATTATACAAGCTCTGAGTCTACTGCCTTTGGTATTGACTAAGATTTTACCAGCAGCCGACAATCCCAGAACTTGACCGTTGGCCACACAAGGCTCTTGTATGAGCGCGAAGTCGATATTGTCCTCTGCGAAGCAAACCTCCACCACGGTAGAAGCAGCTGCTCCATGGTGAATATTGGCATGTAGGACCCTCGTCTTACCCTTGGGGTTAGCCATTTATAGGCGTGGGGGGGGGTCCTTTACGCCTGCTTAGGACGAAAATGTCCTTTACTGGCGCTCTTGACCCCCGCCGTACCGCTCCCGCCTCCCTTCCCCTTACCCGTGGCCGACACCAGCGGAGGCCCTCGGATCGAGGCGAAATCAGCGCCTTGGGTCTCAGTCACTCTCGCTGATGACGTTCCAGTTTCACCCCGCGAGATTGGTGTTGGGGCGGTTCAGGCTCCATTGCCACGTCAGAGCCTCCTCTGACCTTAAAAGTTATCATCTTAAAGCCAAGGACGACTCCGCCGCCTGCCGCCCGGAGAGCCTCCACCGATGGGTCGTCCAGATAAAAGGTTACTAGGAACCCATTCTCCTCGTCCCTAAGGTGGAGGATTTTCCAGAACTCGGTATGGAGCCCTTCATTTTGTGCCCTCAACAGCACAGCCGCCTCATCTGGAAAGTCAGCTTCGCTGCGGGGCAGAAAGGTAATGCCCAACTGAGGCTTAGGCAGTTCGCTCTCGGGTATTATCGAGAGCTCTGCCTCCAGCCAGGGTTTTAGTTTTCTGACCTCACCCACAATCCAGTCCTGGCTTGCCTTATTCAGGCACGTTACCAGAATATAACCTGGCTTGTGGGTGAAACCTGAAAATTTCGGTCCCATTCCCGGCTGCGCTCCACAGGCCGTCTTAGCGATAGCCTGTGTTAGTGCCCGGTGGACCAGCCGCATCTGCTCCACGCTCATAGCATACGAATTGCGAATTCCTACACGCGCGGAGCCAGCTATGACACTGAAGCTGAGCTTCTTCTCCCCCGTTGCCAGCTTCACAGATTGCCTGGACTGCGTTGTTTCGCCTTCGGAACTGGGGGAGGTTTGGACAGAGTAATTTCATGCCAGGGCTTCTGCCTTCAGTACCTCTTCCGTGCTACCCCACTAAGCTTATAAGGCCTAGCGAAGTTTTTCTTTTTCCCTCACTGGTTCGTTTCCGACTGTGGTTCGGCTGCAGACGTGCGCTGCACTTCTCGGCTCATCCCTGGTTGGGGCTTAGAGTTGCAGGGTATTGGTGAGGTTAAAAGAGCCTCTTCCAGACCTAGTGACAGTTCCATTAAAGGAGAGCTCATTATTTCGTCCAAATGTCGATTTTCGTCTATTTTGGTCCCACAATTAGCTATGAAAAAATTCGGTCACCCACGGTAGAGCCCCGCATGCCGAGGAAAGGGCTAAAATACTACCCGAATCGCCCTGGTCTCGGGTAGGCACCCCTAGACTTCCCCCCAGCCACGCATCCATCGGCACGGTACTCTTAACACCTTGGATAGGGTTAAGGTAGGAAAAATGGGGTGGGATAAAAAGAAAAGAAAAAGAAGGTCGTCTGAGTGTTTCTGTTCTGTCTGTTTCCTATTGAGCCAGACCAAATAACAGGCGGCAACCACGTGAAGGAAGAACTCCTCAGACTTGCCCTGGGGATCAACACGAACTGCGCTCTCCCCCAGAGCCATTCGCCAAACTGCTCGCCGGACAGGAGAGTGAAGAGAATAGGTGTTAATCTAGTCCTACTGATAATGTAAAAATGTGATAATTAGGAGTAGACTAACCCCTGCTCTTTAGTAACAAGGCATACGAATAAATAAGCATAAATAATCCTTCTGGCTGCGTATATCATGCTTACGCGTCAATGTGATATAAAGCGGGCCCGAAAAATCCACACCTGTGTGGGTAAATGCATTGCACTGCTCTAAGCGGCAAGCAGGCAAAGCAGACTTCATAGGATAAGTAGGTTTAGGTTTATGTCTGAAACAGAAGTTACACCTATGAATGCGGTATCTAACTAAGCGGCGAGCTGATAATATCCAATATTTCTCCCGTAATGCAGCAAGTAAGTACTGAGAACCGGCGTGAAAATTCTTATAGTGGTAATAATCAATTATAAGTTCAACAATATGTCCCTTTTTTGGTAGCAATATTGGGTGATTTTGGGAATCCGATAAAGGTGAATAATCTAACCGACCACCTACTCGAAGCAGACCGTCTGCGTAAAATTGCGCTAACGTTGTCCCCTTTTAATTCTTTTTATATCCTCGGCGAAAGCGATACTCTGCACAATTTTTGTGATTGTGATTTCAGGAATCTCTATGTCGGACGTTGTTATAATTTAATTGCTGCATGGTAAAATCTTAAAACATAAACAACGGACCTTAGATATTATTCCAGTGTAACTTCTGAATCTGAAAATACGTAAATGTTGTCAATCGGATGCCTCAACGACAACGAACCGTAAACGTTGCGTACTAACTTAGCGAGCAAAAATAGACACATAACTCAAGCCTGGCTAAAGTTTTTAATGGGTACACACGAGATTTAGTACAGATAAGCGTTACAATGGGAGGATTATTTCCGTTAACAAAGTGCGAATAATAACACACCCGTAAGCCTTTTCACTAGCCATGTCGGCGAAGGCGACATATGCGGATTTTCACCCACGCCTATATGAACCGCAAATGCGAGACCAAAGGTAATTATGAAATATATTACTGTCATATATTGGCAATATCATCCCAGTCAAGTTTAGGAACCCACAAGGTTTTAATTAATAATTTAGCGTAAAGTATTATTCGACCGACATCGTCCTAAAACATCGCACAAGTGAGCTGTTGCGGCGAGTATAGCGTGTTTGGTACAAGTGGCCGGAGGCGGCAAGACAAGAAAAGAAAAATTATCAAGAAAATAAAACTACAATTCTATTATTTTGCAGTTGCACGGATTCGACCCCGAAGGTACGGGTAGGCGATGTCTAAGTGATTACAAAATACTAAAAACTAATCTAAGTATAGACTTATTTACATAACATGTTACATAAAGTTTATAATCTATACTTAATTTACAGTATATGCTAAAACTATTATTTCATTTTAAAACTATTTAAATTTGTTTCGTAAGAACAGGAAACAAAGGAACGCGGGGAACAGTGAGATATAGCGACTTCAGCATCATACATAATAATATATCCGAGTGATGTTTCTATATCACTAGGCGATTACGATTGAATTAAGTTTTCATGCGACAAAACTTTTAAGTAGGTGTTAACATCCAATAAACATATGTGACATACCACCGATTCCGTGTGCTCCAGTAAAACGATTTTTATTTGTAGCGGAAAGAAATAGGCGTTTACAAAAATCATTTGTAATATAATCGCTTTGGGATCCAGAGTATACTAAACACCGAATAAAATGTCCATTATCGTATTGATCTATGACTTTTATTCTTGAAGTCCCCAATAAAGTAGTATAGCGCGCACTGCAATAGTCGCGAGAGATATTACACGATGAGGTAAGTGTGTGTTTTTTTTTATAGAATAAGGGTGACAAACGAGCACACAGTCCACCTGATGGTAAGTGGTTACTGTGGCCCATAGACATCTACATCTATATTCGTTTGCGAATTTAAATGCAGATGCGTTGTCAGCCGTGAGGACTAAGATAGAATGCCTCTTTTCCAGTAAAAAGGGTATTCGGTTCTCTACACTCACCATACGAAACACAGCAGCATAAAGCTCCTATTTTACGCTGGTATTCTGTGAGAGCGTGGTCCTTCTCCGGTCGAGCCGACCCATTCGTGCTACAACTATACTATTAATATAGCTGCAGCATGGCTCCACCACGTAAAATGTGTGTTTACATTTTCCACCGTATTCCAATTGTGAGCCACAGAAGAATTAACCTTATTATCGTTAACAGCACGGCCGTTAATCGAATGCGAGCTATATGCATTAGAATTAGGTGACTACCTATATAATGACCCTCAAGGAGTTCCAATTACTGAGGCGTTAATTGCATTTTAATGACAACTTGAAAGACTATGGTGATAGGTATTATAAAGTGAGGCCAGTCCTTCAAAAAATAAGTGAGAATTGTTTACAAGTAGAAGAAGAGACACGTTTTAGCATAGACGAAATTATGGTTCCACATAAAGGAACAAGAGCAGGCAGCCGAAAATAATATATAAAAAATAATCCGAAAAAATGGGGTTATAAAATATTTGTTCGCGCTGGTGTCTCTGGAATAGTTTATGACTTCCTGATCTATGGAGGCGATGACATGTTCAGATTTCACTCTTTTACGGATGAAGAAAATAGTATGGGCCTAGGGTCAAAAGTAGTTTTTTGGCAAAATCTATTCGACAACCTGCTTGCAAAATCCTGTGTTTCGATAACTTTTTCACATCTATTGAGCTGTTACAATGTTTGCGTAATGAACGCGGCATTTTTGCAATGGGTACAAAACGAGTAAACAGGCTACGAGGAGCGGAGAATAAACTACCCACGAATAAAAATCTAAAAAAAGAGTAGAGGATCTCATGGACAAGTCGTATGCAATAAAAACAAGATTGCTGTTGTCAAATGGTTCGACAACAAATGTGTTACTGCTGCGAGTACTTTTGTGGATGCGTATCCTACCCAGACTGTACTTCGTTACAAGAAAGAAGAAGGTAGAAAAGTGCCAGTCACTTGCCCCAATTTGATAAAAGAATATAACACTAATATGGGCGGTGTTGATCTCGCCGACATGTTGGTCGCTCTATATCGTACACCATTCCGAGACCAATATTTTCTTAAATGCTCGACATCTGTATAAAAAATTCCTGGCTTCTATATCGGCGTGATAGAAAAGCCAGAATGAACACCAAAAAACGAAAATCACTAAAAAACTTTAGAATGGAAATTTTTGAAAGCCTACGGAGGTATGAAAGAACTGATATGAGCGACATCAGCAGGCTTAGCAGGAAATCAACCAAGACTATACAGAAACCAGCAGCTGAAAGACCGCCAGATGCTGTACGGTATGATCAAGTTGCTCAATATGCAACTATAATAACCAGCAGAGGAAGGTGTATGTATTGCACAAAAGGGCTAACAAATTTTTTTTTTCAAAAATGTAAATTGAGGTTGTAATTGTTTCATAGAATACATGATTTTTGACTTGATTTTTATGAGTGATCTCAATTTACCAATTATTTAGATTTATCAGATACATAGGCTGTTTTTTTATGTTAATTTTTATACGTATATAGAAGTACAAAATAATTATGTTTTATTTTTTTGTTATTTCACTGAGAATGTTGATATTTTAGGTTTAGTTTTGTTACAATTATATTTAAAACTCATTTATTAACTTCATTCAAAGACTGGCAGTGTAGCAAATTAGATACGTAGATTTTATACCGTTGATTGTTAAGGGCTTGGCAATGTATCTAATATGATACGCTCAATAAATGTTGAATTACTTATATTATATTTTTTATTATTTTTTATCCCTTCAATAATCACCCAAGAATATATTTAAGATTATTTTTTACAATATTTCTAAAATATTTTTTCTTGCCAAGTATAGGGTTAATGAGTAGTGGCGGCGAGCGCAGTACATACACTTACGTTTTGATTTGCAAAACAAAGTCGAGTGCTTGTCATTCAAACAATTAATACAACAATTGTTTTGTTTAACAAAAGCGTAACGTTGTTGCGTATCTAATTTTAGAAAGCGTGGACGAACATACAAGTGTTCATGATCAGTTTTAATTTACAAATGATACATGAATACAAACGATCTGTTGTAATAAAGATGTTACTAATTTTATTAAAAAGCGGTTTGTTTCGATTATTAATGTTTGTAGACAAAGTATGCGAGTTATTAAATGTGTGATATATAGCCCTATTTTGTTCGTATAAAAATTGTTCCAAAGAGGCATATGTTGGTATGTTAATATTGCGACAAGACATTTCAAGTGACTTAACAGTCTCAGGATCTTATTTTCTAAGTGCAATATTTAAAAACAAAAAATATGCTAAGTCATCAATATTTAATTGCTTTATAGCATTAATTGAAGCGTAAAATTTGTCCATAAAATTATGTTAATAAAATTCGTAGAAAGATTATGGATGTAGAAGTAAGTCTACCTTTAGTGATGGACTTCTAATGGACTGTACTGATCGTTATTTATTTATTTTTTAATTATTTACACTTTCATGCACAAAGTAGTACATATGGCGGACTTAATGCCATAGGTCATTCTCTCCCAGTCAACTGTTAGGCTAAACAGAGATAGATATATAAGAGGCGGTGCAGCAATAATCAAAGTAGAATGGGTAAAAAATATATTATATTTATAAATATTTACTTAAAATCATACTATATATATATACATAAGACATATAAATATTGTCTATGTCAGAACAAATATGAAATATTATACAGGGTTATGTTTCAAAAAGGTAGCCAAATTTTAATCTTAAGTTCAAATATATAAATAATGATATTACCGTTATTGCAGTTTTTGAGCTGTTATTTGAAGTTATCCCAAATTGAATGTGATTTATTGGCAACAAAGTTTTTGCCTACTGATCGACCCTTACGAATGTGTACGTGCGCAGTAAAATCAGTTAAAATAGTGCGTAATGCACTTTGAATTTAAAAGATAAAAAAGACAAAATTATTGAGATTTTTTAAATTAATTTTTCTTCACCATTTGCCTATATTACTTATTCTGAACCTTCTCTGCAAATTTGGCCGGTTTTTACAAAATAACCCTGTATGAGCTGTATTAGTTCAAACTTGCAACGATTTTTTCACATGCTTACGGACTTGTTTTTTAAAAACAAACTTGTTGGGAGCTTTTTTAATGTCAAGAGGGATGTCGTTCAATCTGATGACCGTGAGGGCGAAAGAGTGAGATAAGTAACCAGTATGGTGTATAGGAGTGAGCAACTTAAGATTAGCAGAATAAATGAGGGAACAATTATGAGAATCTCCCAGATATTGAAATTTGGATTTTAGATAGGTTTAAGTTATTTGTAGGCCATATAAATACTTGTTCAGTGCGGGATTTGAACTCACGGCCCCCAGCGCTGCAACTCATTACTAAGCCACTGTGCCACGGAGCCATCAACATCATTACACTCTGTTGTACGTGGGGAAATCCTCGTGGCCCCCGCGATTCGGATTATGCCGGACTCCTACCGGCTAAAACCCCATTGTAGTCATCGATTCACTTTTTTCCGGGGCTACGGCAACGCTTTCGCACACTACCGCAGCCCCGACGACGTTAGCCCTAGCAGATCATCATTACACTCTATCACAAATTCACTACCGAACATAGGCCACCCCTCCTTAAAATTAGACGCGATAAAATCCATAAAATTAGTTTTATTCAGTTAAGTCTATATAATATTACTATAAGCGTTAATATAAAAAAGCATGTGAAATCAAAATAATTTTTTTTCTCGGTTCGTCTTCTATGCGTTTCTATACTATTGATGCAATTACAAAAAAAATTGGTGAGTACCTAGTTGTGCTCGCATCCGCGAAAGCTTCTGACAAAAAAGAGCATTGCAACGAATAAGTTTCTAAATATATATCCACTGCTTTTCCTTTCAAGTACACTGCTGGGCAACTTCTTTTTGTTATTCATCAGCCCGTAAAGTCTAATATTTGCCTCAAATTCACGCTATATAGGTGGATTGACAATCGCAGTACCAGACGATTCGCATCTTTGACGCTGCTTCCAGTAGCCAATTTGGGTATTTTACGGCTGGGAACGTGAAAATTTGCCATCTTTATCTTTGTACAATTTATGATGTAAGCTGCCCCCACGGTACAGGAGAGAAAATCCTCGTGTGAGGAAAAGTTTTCATAAAGAATGAAAAAAATCTATTGGAAGCCACAAGTCATTTTGATATATCCCAAAGTCACCCATACAAGACCCATGGTACGAAATAGGCTGGTACTGCTGAGCATATTCTTTCCAATAATGTGATAGTTAACATAAGTTGTAATATTTTTCTATACTCACCATGTGGGACAGGCGGGTGAGCAAACGGACAGCTAACTCTTTGCAGTGTTAACACTGCTCTCCACAACAGTCTTTGAAATTTGAGTTTAGCGTTTTGGTTAGAGTGAGTAGGTGGATAGAGCCTCTACTGTCCATCAGCACATCAATGGATGTCTTGGCTCAAATAACATAGTAAGGCTGCTTCTCTCACCTTTCAAACAAGCACAGACACAGGTGTACAGACAAATAGACAGAAAATTTATTTATTTATTGGATGTACACAACAGTTTATATTCACTTTTACGTAACATAAATACCTAATATGTACAAAGTTTTGACCTGGAATACAAACCAAAAACGCGTACATACAGTTGCAACATGCATTATACGTAAACATATCTATGAAAAAAAAATTTAGTTAAACAATTTTATGATAATTTAGTGAAAGTTTTTTTTTTAAATATAATTAAAAACAGTAAAAAATTAATGTGGAGTTGACTTGAAGTAGGGGAACAGTTGAGTGCGAAGTTTATTTATATTATTGTCAAAGACGTCAATGTCCCTACCTGACTCTGTCAAAACCATATCATTATAAGAGCGATACAGTCGTGTCAAAATTAACCCAAACACCTAGTAAATATAGCATTTTCTATATTCTGTGGGGCCCCCATATATCCAAACTACCAAGCAGACTAAGCTCTGCAGCCCATGCTGTAAAAAAGATAAGAGGTCTCACTAATGTCGAGACAGCTAGATTATTTTATTTCAGTTATTTCCATAGAATAATATCTTATGGGATTTTGCTATGGGGAAATACGGCTGATTTAGAAACTATTTTTGTTTTACAGAAGAGTGCCATTAGAGTTATTTACAACCTAAAACCAAGAGAGTATCTTAAAACAAAAAATTAAAGAAATAAAAAAAAAACTTTGGCGTCTCAGTATATTTACACAAATTTTATGTATGTTCACAAAAACAAAGGTATTTAGTTTTAGAAAAAAAATGATATACGCTCTGTAAACACTAGGAACAAACACAAGCTAGTAATACCAGTTTCTCGAATCCACAGAGTCAGTAATTCATTCTTGGGGAAATGTATACGCTATTACAAAAAAGTCCCAGAATATTTGCAAGCTCTCTCTATTATCAAGTTTAAATATTTTATTAAACTAAAACTGTATAAAAGGGTTATTATAAAATAAATGAATACATGGTTGATAATAACCCTTGGGCATGAGGTGGTCGCCTCCAAGCTGATTCTAAAATAAATTTTGTAAATAGTTTGTACAACCATTCATGTAAAATTTACTTTAAAAAAAGTCCCGCTGGGTATCTTGCTGGTTCTTTCCAGGACAGAGAGTTTTTTTCGAACCAGTGGTATATAGAATAGAATAGTACCAAAGATATATTCTATTCTATCCTATTCTATCCTATTCTATTCTATTCTATTCTATTCTATTCTATTCTATTCTATTCTATTCTATTCTGTTCTGTACTATACTGTTCTATTCTATTCTATTCTATTCTATTCTATTCTGTTCTGTTCTATTCTATTCTATTCTGTTCTATTCTGTTCTATTCTATTCTGTTCTATTCTGTTCTGTTCTATTCTGTTCTGTTATTCTATTCTATTCTGTTCTGTTCTGTTCTATTCTATTCTATTCTATTCTATTCTGTTCTATTCTATTCTATTCTGTTCTACTCTACTCTGCTCTCCCTATAACAATTCTATTCTATTCTGTTCTATTCTATTTATTCTATTCTATTCTATTCTGTTCTGTTCTGTTCTGTTCTGTTCTATTTCACCTTCTGTTCTATTCTGTTCTATTCTATTCTATTCTATTCTGTTCTGTTCTGTTCTATTCTATTCTGTTCTATTCTGTTCTATTCTATTCTATTCTGTTCCTATTCTGTTCTATTCTATTCTATTCTATTCTATTATTTCTGTTCTGTTCTGTTCTATTCTATTCTGTTCTTTCATGTTCTATTCTGTTCTATTATCTTCTATTCTGTTCTATTCTGTTATATGACATACAGATCCCAAAAACAGCCGCTAGGAGATAGGGTTCATGAAATGTAAAGCTCAACTATAGTGGTAGGGTCAAAAGCATCATGTATTACGTGAAGACCTTACGTACTATACAACCAAATCCTTTGTGATATATTCTTTGGCTTTTGACATGGTGAAATAAAATATAAATAAATATCCTTTCAAGTAATTGACAAATTTCATACATCCGCCCGCATGGACAGATTGTCCATAAACTATACATAAACACGACACATATGTATTATGAATAAAAATCAATAAAAGTTTTAACATAAAGCTGTTATAAAAGCTAAAGTAATTCATAACAATAAAACATTAAGTACTAAAATTTACAATCCTGAGTATTTTATTCAAATTTAATACAAAAAAATACTTGAATAATGCATTTCATTCAGAAAATCAAACATCTTAAGAATAATTATATTCATTCAGTAATCGGCAAAACACAAATTTTGGATACTGGCCTTTTAATAATAACACCATTGCATCGTAAAGACACCACACTGGTAACTCCATCCAAATCAGGATGTTTTGCTATAATTATTCCATAGAGCCATCTAGCAGGAGGAAGATCGTCCTCCTTCACCAGTACAACATCTCCGATTTTTGGGTCAGGAGTATGGCCTTTCCACTTATGGCGTTGTAAAAATTGTGTGAGATATTCACGAGACCATTGCTTCCAAAATGTTTGTACCATACGTTGAGTGATCTGCCAACGTTTGAGCGAATTTATATTAGAAGTCAAATAATTTTCATCTGGAACGAGAACCAATAGTTCTCTAACCAAGAAATGTCCCGGTGTGAGAGGGAATGGATCATCTATGTTATTATTTATTCGTGATATTGGTCTCGAGTTCAGACAAGCCTCAACTTGAGACAACACTGTACTAAATTCTTCAAAAGTCAACAAAGAGTTGCCTATCACTCTCTTGAGGTGACTCTTTGTAGACTAATACTCTCTTCCATAGACCTCAAATTTGGGACTATAGGGTGGAATTCTGCGCCAAGTTCCATATTAGCAAGCCAATCAGCAATATCAACAGCTACACTGGACTTTTCTTCTGTTAGGTGGGCCTGTAATATTCGACCCGCACCTACGAATGTAGTAGCGTTGTCACTCCATAAATCGGAACAATGTCCACGTCTGGAGACAAACGTTTTAAACGCTGCAATAAAAGCTTCAGAAGTAAGATCACTTACTAATTCAGGTGCACAGCTAGATTGCCATGCAAATAAAGAGACATATATACCCTTTGTAGACCAATATCCTCTGCCTTTTGCTATTTTTACTGCAATTGGACCAGCGTAATCTACTCCGCTATGACTAAATGGTCTACTTGCTCTCACTCTGGCAGCAGGTAACTGGCCCATGATTGGATTATTAGCTCTAGATGTTTTTTTTTTTTTATAGGAGAGGGGGCAAACGAGCCTGCGGTTCACCTGATGTTAAGTGACTACCGCCGCCCATGAACAACTGCATCACCAGGGGAACTAGAGGAATTGCAGATGCGTTGCCGGCCTTTTAAAAAGGAGTAGGCTCTTTCCTTGAAGGTCCCTAAGTCGTATCGGTCCGGAAAAATCGCTGGTGGTAAACTATTCCACAAGCAAGTTGTGCGAGGAAGAAAACATCTTCTAAATCGCACATTGGTGGACCGCCAATCATCCAGATGGTGTGGATGGTATCGGGAGTTCTGTCGCGATGTGCGATGGTCAAATTGAGCGGCTGGAATTAGTCCGAACAATTCCTCAGAGCACTCCCCGTGGTACATGCGATAAAATACGCAAAGAGATGCAACATCTCTACACAGTGCTAGTGAGTCAAGCCGATCGGAAAGAACTTGGTCGTCGACGATTCGATCCGCTCTGCGCTGAATGCGGTCAAGTGGAAGGAGCTGGCACTGGGGAGCCCCTGCCCAGAGATGGGAACAGTATTGTGAGGCCGAACCTGCGCCTTGTAAAGTTGCAGGCGGTGTGCCGGCATGAAATACTGCCCGCTCTACTGAGCACAAGCTTTTGAGGCTAATTTTGCCTTCTCTTCCAAGTGACCACGAAACTGCACGTCACTCGATATGTCAACGCCGAGGATTCCGATACTGGCTGAGGCAACAAGGGAGTGCCTTGAAACTGAGGTGATACGACAAAGGGTTTCCTTTAGCGATAAACGCGCAAACTTGTGTCTTCTGGGGATTGAACTGGACTAGATTTAGTCGTTTCAATCCGAGACTTTGTCCAACAAAGTCTCGACTGACACAAGTTTGTTCCGGTACTCGGCGACGTTTTCCTGAGAAATATTGGCATGGCCGGTGTATAGCATCACCAGTGCTGTCATCCGCATAGCAATGAATGTTACCGGTTTGCAACATATCATTGATATGCAGAAGAACAGCGTTGGTGATAACGCAGCAGTGGAACACCAGCGTTAATAGTCTTGTAATCGGGCACGCACCGTCTACTGACCTTGATGCTCCGATCAGCCAGAAAACTGGTGATCCAATTGCACAATTTCTCGAAGCCCATAGGGAGGAAGCTTCGAAAAGCGCTTTGTGCCAGACCCGATCGAAGGCCTTCGCTATGTCCAAACTAACGGCCAATGCCTCCTTGGACTCGATCGCCTGCGCCCATCTATGTGTTAGGTAAACAAGAAGATCACCAGCTGAGCGACCCCGACGGAAACCGTACTGGCAGTCACTAATCAGCTGGTGCTCCTCAAGTACCGCATGAGCTGGCAGTTAATAATTGACTCCATTATTTTCGAGAACAAGGAGGTGATGGCGATAGGCCTGTAATTGGACGGATCAGAGCGGTTACCTTTTTGGGGATCGGGTACTGGCTGTCTTCCATGAATTCGGTACAACGCCTAGGGAGTAGGAGTACAAAATACGCGTTAGAACCGGTCCCAACTCTGGGCGCGTCCTCAGCACAGTGGCGGGCCATCAGGCCCACTCGACTTATGGATGTCCAGGAAGAGGCTTTGCTGACGCGCACTGTGTGAATGCACATCAGGCACAGAGCACTCACACTGCGGGATGGTCGGCGTTGTGTTCCCCTGTCATCAAGAGTCGAGTTGGACGCAAAAGGGCCTAAAGGTCGGCTTTCTTTGCGTCGTGGGCCAGTGAGTCATCCTCCTGTGCAGAGATGGTAGTGATGGCTTACAGAAATTTTCTTGGACAGCCTTGGCGAGAGACCAGAATGCACGGGTTCCCGAAGGAAGGCGAACTAGTTTCTCGCCAATTCTGCCCTGTGCTCTGACTTTGCCTTGGCAATAACTCTTTGAAGGACCTGGGCGAAGTTATACTTTTAAGCATGCTGGTGTTTAAATCCCGAGCCGCAAAGCCTCAGCCCAGGCTGATAACACTCCTGCTTACTGCGTAATGCAGTCTTACAGAGCGACCAAACCAAGGCTGCGATCTGCCACCGATGGGTACCACAGATGATGGAATAAATGGTTCCATTCCCTGTAGCACCACATCGGTGACAGAGTCAGCAACAGCGCTGGGATCATCGGCGAGCAAACCCACCCCCATGGGTGGGATGCAAAGAAAGACCGCATTCCATCCCAATCCGCGACCTGTAATGCCAAATACGGCGGCAACCTGCAGAACGCAACCGCGAGGAGGCGTGGTGGCACCACACTCCGGATCAGACAATGGTCCGAAGAGCCAGAAGGCATCGACGGAAACCTGATATCCGTCCGGATGAGAGGTCAGCAGAAGGTCCAACAGGGAAGGTGTATGATCTCCACATCTGGAATCCGTGTAGCGAAGTAATCAGTTGTGTCAGACCATATGCCAAGGCAAAGTCATAAACAGATCTCCCATGATCGGTTAAACGTGAACCGAGACATTCAGCGTGGTGGGCGTTAAAATCGCCAAATATCACGATCTCTACGGATGGGATCTGTTGTGGCAAAATCTGTAGCCATTTGGACGTGGTCGATGAGTCGGTCTGTGTCGGCATTACCGCTATGGGACCTATACAGGCACCCGTAGACGCGGGATGGTCGTCGCTGTCTACGCGCAGCCATAGGATGGACAGGTCCGTACCTTCAAGACTGCCGAGGCGTCGAGAACAGATATCCTCTCTGACGTATACGCAAACTCCAGCCGGGGCACAAAGTGTTCTAATTTACCCCCCCGGGAGAAACAGTATCAGCCGAGAGGACACCTGCGTCTCGGTCAAAAGAGAAGGCTGGCTTCGCCGTCTCTAGATGGTAGTGGACGACGTTAAGGTTCGAGTGAAGTCCCTGATGTTGCAGAAGTCCACGGATAGCGTGGCAGGGGTCGCCATGGTTTTATGCTCTGTTTGCCCCGTGCATGTTAGTATAGAGCAGGATTTTCCCCCAGAACATGGGCAGCCTGAGCACCCACGCTCAGGAGGTAGCTTGACCGTGGATGCTCAGTGAGGATTCTCCATTACCAGGGTGCTGGTACCTCCTGGGGTAGTTCTTTCTTTTTAAATTCCGCTACCATGTTATGTTTGGGGGATAGCCTCCGCACACCTGCACTAACAAGCGAAACGCAAAGCAGCTCTACTTTACGTTGGTATTCTGTAGGTCGTGGTACCACTTCCCGGTTCGGCAGCCCATCCATGTTACAGCAGAAGCTGAAGCGCGGCTCTACCACTGTAAAAATAGCAAGTATATACAATTTGTGTATGTAAGATTTCACTAATTTTTTAAATTAATAATCCAGTATCTTGACCGAATGAAATTAATCATTAAGTGGGCCCCATGTAAGGTTTTCTCATGAGCATTTGCAACTATTAGTGTAGCCAAATTAGAAGCGCGAAATTAAAATAGGATGCTTTCGTTCTATTTCAATTTGAGCCAATTGCAGTCTGTCCTTCTCCATAAAGTCCATTGTCATCCTTATAAGATTAAGGAAGAAAACTTTCCTTTTATCGGTAATACCATCATTAAAATATTGTGTTTGACATTTTTATGTCATACAAATATTTACTTCTTCTGCTCCTTTGATGTCAACCAACGAGGTTTTATAGTATTCCGATATGGAAAAATCTTCCACCAAGCAACCACCCGTATAAGTTTCCGTAAGGATGAAAATCTACTAATAATATAATCCTCTTCTAAATGTAATACTTAACATAGCATAATTTCGATCTTTGTTCTAAATTAGTATCCATTCCTGTACATTTTATTGCAATCAGAGTTCTGTTTTAATATTTTCTGATGCAGCCAATCAGGCCCTTGTTTCATAAATATAAAGTTTCTAAAACTTCGGACTCACACCTCTTGAGCACAATCAGCCGGTTATCTTGAGATTTCACATGAGACCACTGATTACGACCGAAATGTGTGACAATCTCAGATACTCTATTACCACAAAAGCTTCCATCTGCTCGGGTGACTGCTCAACCAAGCGAGCACCACTGTTGAGTCACTTCGGATTTTCATCACGGAAAGGAAGCTTTACAATATATCTACCTGAATCATTTCAAGTAGTAGTATTAGCAAAAATAGTTTCACATTTTTTGCTCCTCTTCAGTAAATTATTTTACAGGTACTAGCAGTTGGTTCTGCTTCTAATTCCCAAAACTTCTTCAATAGTTCATTTTCATCAACTTGCAAATGAAAGTTTAAGATGGTGTTACATTGATTTGGCTCAAAACTATCTATACATGCCGAGTTAATTTGACCAGATAAGATCCACCCCAGCCTGTTATTCTGTGCTACAGGTAATCCAGAGGGACCTTTGATTACACCATCTTCTAAAATCTGAGCAAATAACTCTGCACCAAGTAAAAGATCAATTTTATTAGGAACACTAAATTTTGGATCTGCTAGTTTAAGTTTGCCTATTTCAGGCCACATTTTAACTACAATTTTCTTAAAAGGCTGAAGAGTTGTAAGTTTATTGAGGACGTGTACCTTTGCTGCTACATAAAATGTGGGGTCGGGGAGTGAACGCAACCTAATAAACACCACAAACCTTGACTTAAGCAAGGAACTGTCCTCACCCCCTATTCCTGAAACTACGAGTTTTGTTGGAACCTTCTGCAGTCCGTGTGGGCTGCTGACTCACATAATAAACAGAAGCTTGTGACCCTTGATCCAACAAACATCGCATTGTCATCTCAACACCCTAAGTGATTCAGCTTTCACTAATGCCGTTGCTAACAACACTTGACTATGATTACTTAAAAACATGTGACTACTGACTCTGGCTCTGACTCCTTCTGATTTTCATGAATGGCAGTTGTTGAATTAACAGCAACATTATACCAACTGCCTTCGTATTCTCCTTGCGATTTGTGGGATTATTTACAGAATGAAGTAATGAATGATGCTTCCTTTACAAATTTGACATCGTGAAAACTGTCTACAATTAAAGACAGAATGATTATCTCTAAACAATTATAGCATAACCTCCTGGCGTGAGCATAGTCCCGTCGCGATTCTACAGTTTCTTTGGAAATAATTTTAATTGCATAATTTATGATTGCCTTTACAAAATGAACAACACAAATTATTGTTATTAGACATACTATCATTGGCATAACACACTGTTGCTTACATTGCCTCGATTTAGGTTTAGTATCTAAAAATTCCAATGATCGAAACCTATGTTCTAAAAATCTTTAAAATCAGACAACAGCAACCTCAGAAGTTAATTCACTTGACCTAGCTTCCCATTGTTTTCTGGACTCATGATCAAGTTTCTGGCTCATTACGTAAATAATAATTATATCCCAAGTGTTGATATCTATACCTAAATTCTGCAATCCGTTTAAGCATTCTATTGTAGTGTCTAATAGTTCCTTGATTGCATTTGAAGATTCAAATTGAATAATTTTATGATTCAATAACCGTTTTAATATGTGGTTTGAAAGATATTTTTTATTATCATATCTATTTTTTAATTGAGTTCAGCAAACTGAATAATTCTTACCGGTAATAGGAATGTGACGTACAATTTGTTCAGCTTCTCCCGATAGATGACTCTTAAGATAATATAACTTCTGGACATCATCAAGCGGTTCACAGTTATCTACTAAACATACAAATAAATCTTTAAAAGAAGTCCAATCTGAATAATTCCCGTTAAAAATAGGTATTGTAATTTTAGGTAATCTAACACATGAAGAACTTGAAACTTTAGATGACACTTTATCGTCGGAAGAAGTAGATTGAGGATTTTTGTCAGCGCATTCAGACAATTTTTGTTTTAATATTGACTTATAATCTATATAACATTCTTCAGTTTTGTCGTAAACTTTCTTTTTGTAATATTCAGACTTAGTTAAATCTTCCTTCAATACTTTTAATATTATTGTACGATGAGTTTCACAAAAAGAATTCCATTGAACCTCTAAATTTTCTAATCTTCTTTCTATATAAAAAACTGTAATACGATCCTTTGACGTTTTCTTAAAATTGACATAAGCTTTTTCAATTAAAGAACTGATTTCTATCTGTAGACATTCATACGCTGACATATCCATTATTCTTTATTTTAAAAAGTATTTTAAAACAATAAAAATGAAATTTGACAACTTCAAATCAATATGCAAATTTTTCTAAGTCTTATAATAGATTTTTTCAAAATTTTCTAAGTATTTGAACAAATTGTACCTCGCTCTGAAATTGGGCATAGGTTCCCCGTCACATCAATTTTTGGAGAATTATTCTAAGTCTAATACTACAACAACATTTAATCTACAACATTTTCGAAGTCTACACACATGAATTAACTTAGAGAATTACAAACTATTTTTACTAAATATAAAGTACTTGCAGTAGAATCACGAAACACTTCTACTTATCACTTGTCGTCGAAACGTATCCATATACGTCACGTGTCGATGAAGATCCGTCCACTGGCAACTGCTCCCATTCCGACACCACGCACTAACAGCGCAGCGTGGTTGCACAGGAAGACACTGACTTACAATAATTGGCTTCTGCGCATTAAGCCGCCTGGTAACGCGTGCACCTTTTTGACTACCTTCACCACACGCAAGCGCATCACCTGCACAGTGATCACAGAGCACCATCGACGACAATCGGCCACCGTGTCGGCACAGCTATGGATACAAACACCTTATTCACTGATGTCTTACTCCGACATCGAAGGACCATGTACAGATCCCAAAAAACAGCCGCTAGGAGATAGGGTTCATGAAATGAAACTCAGCTATCAATTAGCAGTAGGAGTCAAAAAGCATCGTATATTACGTAAAGAAACCTTACGTACTATTACAACCAAATCTTTACAACGCGATATAAATAACACAAGCTTTGGACACAACGACATCTAATAAAATAAAAATAAACTAAATATTGTAAACAAAGTAATTGACAAATTTCATACAGTTATGTTATATTCTATTCTATTCTATTTTATCCAATTTTATCCTATTCTATCCTATTCTATCCCACTCTTTCCAATTCTATACTATTCTATCCTATTCTATCCTATTTTATTCTATTCTATTTTACTATGTTCTATTCTATTCTTTTCTTTTCTTTTCTATTGTTTCTTTTTCTGCGTCATCTCCTAAAAGTTGTTCGTAAGTTCGTAAGTTCGTGAATATAAATTTGATTTTAAAGCTTCGTTGCTATGCTCATTATTACAGCCCCTATTTCATAAAAACTTCAACTAAATAACTGCCACAAAAGATAGTTTTGAGTCCGCATCCAATGACTTCCCGCATGTCTTTCCAGATCACTTTGCATCCAATAACCATTCTTACCTAACGGTTAAAGGTTCTACACATTATTACATATTTACATTCTTGATCGAGGACAGATGTAGGCGTTTATAGGCCACAGCAACCTACGAAGCTTACTTATTATCTGGACTATCTCGGTTACGCTGGATCTACTGAGAATACTTCATAACGGATTTCTCGGTGAGTGACCGTATCCTTCCTCATACGGCCAGCAGTTAAAAACATATCTCAATTCCATAATATGTATGTTTCTTTATGTTATCCTTAGTGTAATTTAAAGATAAAAATATTTTAACTTTTTCTTGTTATTGGGAAAAGACAGGTTTAATTCTTCATCAGTATTTAATACAGACTTTCTTAACAATAATAGGGACTGGGTCTCCATCTTAATAAGTAAAGCAGCTTAATTAGAAAATTCTATTCAAAGTCTTGCCATTTATGAACACTAGTTTCCATAAATTAGCTCTGTCATCCCGAGCAGTTGGAAAGTTCAGATAGTTCCGGAAAATTTACAATCGTTAGAGATTTTGCTTTTCAACTTATTTAACTTATCGTTTTTATTATTATATATTAGTTTTGTATTTTTATATTACCACGTTTTTATTAAAGTAACTTCTCGACGAGATTGAGACTTTAAGCTTTGAGTATAAGAACTGGATGAAAATGCAATATAAATTCACTTTCTTGTCTGTCTGCTTGTTTGTTTATCTAATTGGCAAAAATTTTGCAATCGAATTTAGCTTAGGGTTTTTGCAAGAGGGTTTTTATCTTGAGAAACCGCAAGTATCGAATGACGTTAGTCTCTCTGGGTATCTGATTTCAAAATTTTTTGTAGAAAAAAATCAAGTAATTTATTTAACACCAGATGTGCTAGCGACTTCGTTCGTATACAATCTTTGTAAGTAATTGATTTTTTTAGAAATTTTATTACTTTGAGCCTAATAGCGTATATTTTATAAACTACATTTCTTTTTAAGCTCAAACAGTAACAGTATAAATATATAATACTTATAGGGAGTAACTTTATCATAAAACCGATCAAGTGCATGGATGACTTAAACATCGAGGGTAGTATACTTTCAGTATTATAACTCTATCTATAAAAATCAATTGCTGTCCGTTAGTCTCGCTAAAACTCAGAAACGGCTCGACCGATTTTGATGAAATATTCGGTGTCTGTTTGAATGGGTACCAAGATGGTTTAGATTTAAATTTGGACCCGGTAAGTGGCGCTGTTGTTGATAGCTAGATCGCCAGATCATCGATTTTTACGCTTACGGTTGCTAACATGCCAGCCAAGAGTGGAACTATGGAAAGAATACCCGCTATGAGGCAATCTAAGCGAGAAGCCTACGTTCAACAGTGGACAATTGATAGGCAGTATGGATAACGATGATGATGTCACATTTAACAGCAGCCATTCTCTATATAATTTAAGTAATGATATTAAGTAGAAAAATAAATATTATCTGTAAGATAAATACTATGTAACAGTATTCACCTTCTATCTTCTGTCTTCTATAACTTTGAGTCAAAAATTTTCTAAGTTGATGAAGGTGTTTTTGCATTACTCAAAAATTTTCAAAGTTAATGAAGGAGTTCTTGTATTTCTGGAGGGTGTTCACGTAATGTTTGCTTATATAAAGGGCGTTGCCGGAAATACATACCTGCAGCTGTACATATACATGGAGTGGTCGGCTGACCGACTACTAGAGGTACAGGTACACAATGACTAGTCCTATATTAGGGACTTATGATAGTAAGGTCTATGATACAAAATCATTAATATAGAAGGCATCTATGATACATAAGCATTATGATAGCAGAGTTATGACTTGAAGTCCCATATGTATAAGACTTATAATAGTAAGGTCTATGAAATAAAGCAAATATGTGGAAGGTCTCAAATATGTAAAAGCAATATATTGAAAGAAGTGGGACATATATGGGGTGATCGGGAGACCGACTGCTAATAGTACTCTTGCACAATGACTAGTCCTATATTAGGGACTTATGATAGTAAGGTCTATGGAACTAAAGCATCAATATAGAAGATCTTTATGATGTATAAGCATTATGATAGCAGAGTTATGACTGGAAGTCCCATATGTATAAGACATATAATAGTATGGTCTATGAAATAAAGTAAATATGTGGAAGGTCTCAAATATGTAAAAGCATTATATTGAAAGAAATGGAACTTGAAAAGGATTATTATAGTAGCGTGTATATCTTCACAGCGTCCGAGACCGAGGTAAACTTGGACTCGCTAACCGATGTCTCCTAGACATATCATCTTAGTGCCGGTGGTAAGCGGGTTTGTTGTAGCAATACGACTTGCCCGTGGACATCGCACACCCCTACTGGTTGTGGGCGGCGTCTTTGCGCATAGCGTTATGATACATCGGCTATATTTCGGATTAGGGTGAGTGTGTTTTTAGTACTTTTAAGTGCAGCAAGCATACTCAACTCCATGTCATAGTGCAATAGCGTTATGATACGAGGAGTTTTAGCTACTGACGTCTTAGTAGCGTGCTACTACGATACGTTGGTGGTATTTTTAGTTAACAACATTATCAATGTTGTTCCAAAGTCGATAGGGATCATGTGGGTGTGTTGTGAGGGGGTGCCATCCGTATGATAGTTGCATTGATGCTTACTGCTACTTGCGATATTGCGTCTTGTGATGGATCTGCGGGTGTACTACGCCTGATTCGACGCATCTTGTGGTTCTGGTCGATGGAGGTATGCGGGTAGTGATGTCTGCTGGGATTGTATGGGGGACCTTAGGATGGTGTAAGCCGACGATAGTTGTATTGATGCTTTTTGCGTTCTACGGCATTGCGTCTCTGCGATGGTTGTTTGGCGGGTCGCTATTCTCAATGGCGCTCTCTGCGTCTTGGTTTGACTCACAACCTAAGTAGTTTTGTCCAAGTTGGGTCCCTTCATTACGGGGCTGCAGACGGTCTGAACTCCATGATGTTTTATATAGCAACATAATAATATGTCTCTGTAAAGTTTCCACCTTTGAATGATTGAAGGCAACTTGTTGGTGGGTGAGACAAACATGATCGAAAAATGCATATACTCAACGTCAGTGACACAAACCCTTTCTGATGGCGAATTATTACTAATAACTTATAACTGCCTATTGGCTCTATCTGCAATTGTATTGGTTGGAGGAGCATATGTGTCGACCTCATGCGGATGATAGCTGGAGGAAGGATCTGAGGAGACTCACAAGGCTGCGGTCGAAAGCCGCGCAACGTGGGACTCCATTCCCTTGAGGTGAGCGGAAGACTCATGACACGCTCTGCGGCCAATTGATCGTGCTTATCATGTAATTGGTGGTGATGCCTTACACTTACATCACGTCTGCAGGAACGGCGGTCTGGCAGGTGGTAGCGCTCACGGACGGCTTTTTATGGCCAGTGTGCCTATTGTTGCCTAACCCGTGTGACGTACATTCACTGTGGCTGGATTTGATCGTATTCTGTATGGCGCTTACACGCATTGACATGCGCGACTTCGGTCGATGTTTGTGCTTACGCACTACCAAGGGGCCAAGTCCTCTTTTATTGGTACGCCAGTTATTTTGCTGTGGACTACGGTCCAGTTCGCAACTTAATGTCCCCTTCGGGGGGAGCGCGTTGGTTGGTTGGCGCTCACCACACACGGCGTGTGTAGAGCTGTGTGCTTCCCCCACATTTTTTAAATGTGGGAGTGCAAAGCCCTTGTATCTGGTATTTTATATAGATATTGTGAGCCTTTTCCAAGCGAGAAGGGATTAATTAATAAGGAATTGACTGATGTGAATCTGATAGAAGTGGAATAGGGACGATTTAATGTTCTTAAACTTTTTTGAGCCCTGTCTTCCTGAACGGGGTTCTTTAGCTAAAAATAAGACACTATCAACAGCTTTCGATTGCTCTCGTGAATATTCATTCTTCCAAAAGACACCTAAAAGAACTAAGTTACTAAACAAACACAACGTAAATAAGGGTCCTAACTAAGACGATCACACCATAAATTTATTAAACGGCCTATATTTAAACCTTTAGAAAGATCAATGTATGAATAATATACTAGTCACGTCAATTTTATATATCTTAAATTCTAATTATAATTAAATAAACAAAAATAAAGTATTTGAGGGGGGAATATCAATGATGTGTTGCAAACCGGTAACATTCATTGCTATGCGGATGACAGCACTGGTAATGCTTTATACACCGGCCGAGCCAATATTTCACGGGAAAACGTAGCCGAGTACCGGAACAAACTTGTGTCTGAAGTCGAGTCTTTGCTGAACAAAGTCTCGGATTGGGGGCGACTAAATATAGTCCAGTTTATTCCTCAGAAGACACAAGTTTGCGCGTTTACAGCTAAAAGAACCCCTTTGTCGTATCTCCTCAGTTTTAAGGCACTTCCCTTGTTGCCTCAACCAGTATCGGAATCCTCGGCGTCGACATATCGAGTGACGTGCAGTTTCGTGGTCACTTGGAGTAGAAGGCCAAATTGGCCTCTAAAAAGCTTGGCGTGCTCAGGAGAGCGGGACAGTATTTCATGCCGGCTCAACGCCTGCAACTTTACATGTCGACCTCACATAGAATACTGTTCCCATCTCTGGGCTGGGGCTCCCCAGTGCCAGCTCCTTCCACTTGACTGCATCCAGCGCGGAGCGGCTCGAATCGTCGACGACTGAGTCCTTTCCGATCGGCTCGATTCATTCGCGCTACGAAGAGATGTTGCATCCCTTTGCATTTTCTTTCGAATTTACTACGGGGAGTGCTCTGAGGAATTGTTCGGATTAATCCCAGCCGCCAAATTTCACGAACGCACATCGCGGCAGAACTCCCGATACCATCCACACTATTTGGATGATTGGCAGTCCACCACTGTGCGATTTAGAAGATGTTTTCTCCCACTTCCTTGTTGAATTGATTACCACCAGCGATTTTTCCGGACCGATACGACTTAGGGACCTTCAAGAAAAGAGCCTACTCCTTTTTAAAAGACCGGCAACGCATCTGCAATTCCCCTGGTTTCCCTGGTGTTGCAGTTGTTCATGGGCGGTGGTAGTCACTTACCATCAGGTGAGCCGTATGCTCGTTTGCCTCGTCTCCTATAAAAAAAAACTACTATACTCATAATTAAAAATGTAAATTGCAATTGTCTGTACATTTTTAACTTTTAAGTCATTTTTGACTTTTAAGTCAAAAATGATTGGGAAGGACTAAAAATAAGTCATTAATTACAGTTTTATCATTTTACTATTGTCTGTGTGTCTGCTTGTTTATGAACGCATCACGTCTGAAGTATACTAATTTTTTTTTTCTATTTTTCAATAAAATCGTTACGAAAATCATAAAGCGTATCTTTGAGTTACGTTTAGTCTTTTTTTATTAACATCTGTTTATTCTTTCAAAAATTTTGTTTTCTTTTTTATAGAATGGGGTGATAATCGAGCACACAGTCCACCTGATGTAAGTGGATGCTGTGGCCCATGAACATCTACATTTATCTTCGATTAATAATCAAAATGCAGATGTGTTGTCACCCTGAGGACTACGATGGAATGCCTCGTTTTCTGTAAAAAGGGTTCTCTACACTTACCATACGAAACACAGCAGCATTAAACTGCTATTTTACGCTGGTATTCTGTGAGTGGTCCTTAACAGGTCGAGTCCATCTATTAATGCTACAACCATAATATAGCTGCAGCGTGTCTCTACCATGTACCACGTAGCACGATTATTATTTTGAAGTGTGGGAATTTGTTCAATGGTGGTGTTGAGTCATTAAGTGCATTTCAATCTAATCTTCGAAATCGTAATAAAGGTTTGTAAAATAATGTTTTATAATAATTTACTTATACCTCAACACAGTAAACCAAAAAAAGTATATGTTTCTCACATAGATTAACGTATTACAATAGTTAACCAGTGTCACCTTTAGATGGTGTTGTGCAAATGTAATGTGAAAAGGCAGGTTGTGTTTTTCTTTCCTGTAGACGTGTACTCATAGGCGGAACAACTCACATAGGTACTAATGTAAACTTTAATTTGTATTTAATATTAACCGTAAAAACGTGATGTAGAGCGTATTTTATATTTCTGAGATATCTTTTTTAGAACAGGTAAAAATTCATCGGTGCGATGAATTTTTACCTATTAATACTGTATGTTGACAAACTCGTGTTTTATTTTCTTTTATAGCTTTTTTCTTTTTTTTATTTATTTTCAATTTATAAAATTTAAGTCTGCTTAGAATGATTTCCTTCACCACCGAGTACGTTGTAAATCAAAACTTAAGACTGCTACTAAAGATTTCGTTGCTTTCAGCGAGGATCTAACTTAGGTATTTTGCGTACCATGCCGGTACTTATTTCCTGAGCTACCACGGTGCTCCTGCCATTATTAATCTTTAAATTAAATAATGTTCCTATAATCCCTATCAGACATGCAGGTATCCTCACGATATTTTCCTTCACCGCCGATCACGTGGTAAATCAGCATTTAAAATGTCAATTTACAATTTAAATTGTGCCGGCGGGGATCGAACCTAGTTTGCTTGCGTACTGTGAAATTTGCAGCGAGCGCTTAGCCCCTGAGCTACTACGGCTGTAAAATAATTCGAAGATATGTGCAGTCCACCAACTCGCTTTGGTCCAGCAACTTGCCTTAAAACCTTCTCAGAAATGAGAGAAGTTTTGTGCACAGGTTTAGGACGCATAAAGTAACTATAATGTTTTACTTTTTATTTATAACCCCTATCCTATACTCTTGATCATTAAAAACCTATCAATATCCACCTGACTTAAAGGTTCTTTTACATAATGTATTATTCGCATCGAAAGTTTTCTTTTATTTTTAAAGAAACTTGAGATAATAGCATCATCTCTTTTTCTTTTTATTATTAATAATCTTCTCTTCTCTACGGCTTTTGAAAATTTTTATAAATCATCCTATTTCTGAATATAAAAATCTGACTGAACTGAACTGAATTTTATTTTGATTGATACTTTTATATTGCATATGCATAAATTATTTTAAAATGTCTCACTTAAATCTTGTTATTATTATCGTTAAATAAAAAAAAATACTTTTCATTTGTATTACCTAGAAGTAGACAAAACTACATTTTAAAACACAAGTCTTATATTTTTCTTTTAAATTATCGCTGAAATTTCGTTTATATCTGACAGAATTAAATTTGTAAAATATCGATAGTTGTATAATGAACATTGCCACCGCTATAATCATTTTAGTAAGGCCGAAAGCCCTGATTCCGATGAAGCAGCAAAATATTGAAAAGTCCGGTGAAACTGGCTAACGGCATTAACATCACAGAAAATAGAGAGCCGTAGATTCTTTTTATTTATATTCTTTTAGCTTTACCGACAGGTGTCAATATTCACTTTTATTAAATATCCACCCGATAATCCAACGGAATTACGACTCATCCTCGAAATCTCAAATTAGGTATATATACATTTATATAATTTTTAGTATTAATTTTAGTTTTAATTAACTTTTGCATTTTCCTAAGATATTTATTAATTTTTATGTATTTCTTTAACTTTATTCTACTGCAGATAATCCTTTCTGATGTTCTTGATGTGACATATTCACCTGTCAAATCGATTGCTGTGAAGGGTTGCAATGTTTTATAAGATTCACATTCTATGAGCTCATTGAACAGACTTTGAGTTTGGGATTCTTTCAAGTTATTTATGAAGTTTTTTAATTGCACAATCTGCTCATTAGCCTCACGTAACTGTAACTGCAATGTAGCAATTAATCTGAGGGATTTTTCATATTCCTTGCTGCATCGGTCAAACTCATCGACTGTTCCCTGAAGCTGATCCCTTTCTTTTATAAAATTTGTATATTCTTCATTGCCAAAAACTCAACTAAACAGTGATATGGTTAAGTTGCATAAAGAAACGAAATTAAAATTGTCCCACTCACAGTCCCACTGCTGATGATGCGGCGCGACTCGTGAATGTGATATCACGCACAGTGGGAAGGCACCGTTAAGTATTTATACTTTAAATTTAGTAAAACAATATAATCTATATGTAAATAAATACGATTTTTATGTATTTCTTATTACACTTGGGCATATCATAAAAATATACATATTCATCATACCTGTTACCCTCTACATACATACTTGGTGATCATATTACCGGCAACGTATTCAAATGTATGCACAGTCTAACCTAATAATCAGAAGTCACACTACCGACATACTCGTATCTCCAACTTTATTTGAACACCCCATAGTCAAAGTACAAATGCAAATGAAGTATTTCACAGCGTTTAATTTAATATAAATACAAACTGCTGGGTAGATTCACTGTACTCATATTAAACGAATTTTAAATATTTTTTATAAACATGGGGTAGACCTATGTTCAGCAGTGGATTTTAATAGGCTGTGGTGGTGGTAATAGTTACACGGTTATTTAAAAAAAAGATACAAGCTTGTGGACTAAGGTATAACAATCTTTTTTTGTGTTATTATTAACTATATGTAATATCGTCCCGTAGGTATCGTAACGCAACGTATAGATACTGGCCGAGCACAGACGAGTAGGATCGAGTACGAACTTACGAAATGCCTTGTTCGGGTGTTCTCGCTACTCGGCCCGAGTATTCACCTGTTCTCCACTAGATGTCGGTTTTTTAACATGAGTGAAATGAATGTTCGTGTGTATTCGTATCGGTGTATAGATACTCGTCATTATTCGCTTGACTCATGAACATTGTCGCAGGTATTTATAATTTTTTAGTGAAAACTTCTTTAGAATGTTGTGATTTGAAACTCGATGATATGAAAAAACGACACTAAAAAGAGACAAACATCTATAGAATTTAGCCTGCGAGAGAAGGAGATATAAACGTAGTAAGTGACAGTAGCCTAATGGCAGGGTGTGGATCGCAAACTCAAAAGGTTGTGGGTTGGAATCCGCAATTCGACTACTTTCGTGATACACTCCTAACACAAACATTTTCAGCTTACCAGTAGCGGTTAAAGATAATATTATAAATGGTAATAGCATTGCTAGTATTTTTTTTTTTAAATACAATGTTCCTATAATCTCGGTGTCCTCTTTTTGCGGTGCTTTAAAGATGCTTAATATAAAGTTTAATTTTAAAATATAAAAAAATTAACAAATTTATTAAATAAATAAAAGTAACCATATTGAATAAAATGATCTTAATACAACAATCCATTCATAAAAATCTATGATTCTATATTATATGCATTTTACATTACACCTTGAAAGTTAATCGATTTTTGTTCGATAAAATGACTTCACCTATAGAATAAAGTAGATAGCTCAAAGCTATTTTACTCGATATAAAATATTTCTTTGATTTATTACACTAAAATTTAATCTAAAAATAAGGATTGTAACATTTATTTGCTATAAAACTAAACTTTTATCTTATATTTTACGATAAAAACTATCTTACTAAATAAATAATTTGCCGTGAAATATTTTTATTTTATATTTCATTTCATATGAAGGTTTCACTTCTACCACATGTGAACTGCATACGTGTTTTTTTTTGCTTATAAAATAATTAAAAATAATAAGAACAATAAGAATACCTACCTACTGTGATGGATTGGAGTAACGAATCCACAATTTTTATTTTATATTTTATTGACGGCTCCGTGACGACCACGTTCATACTTGGACAGACAGATTCTACAATTATTTTGGCGTGGCTCAGTAGTCACCCGGAAAGTTGGAAAACCTTTGTGGCCAATTGTGTACCTGATATCGTCACATTATTCAGTCGAAAACATTGGTCACATGTCCAATCAGGAGAAAATCCTGCCGATCTTGCTTCAAGATGAATGAAGCCAGCTGACTTAGTAATAATAAAAATTACGACATGAAGATAGAAGAGAAAACTAAAAGGTTATGTTGCGTTACCACATTTTCAGAGGAAGAAAATAAAATATTTACTAAGTTCTTATCTTTACGAAAACAAATTCGATTGATTGCATGGTGTAAACGGTTTTACAAACGTACATACTTTAAATTCAAATCTGATTTTCTAATGTGGCTTACTTGTAATGAGTTACAAGAAGCATTGAAGCAATGTATCGTACGGTGTCAGATATATGTTTTTATGATGAGATAGCATATTTGAAAAAGGTTAGAACAATTTACAATAAAATCAAATTGCTATCGTTTACTCCTTTTGTGGACAATAATAGGATTCTTAGAGTTGGAGGGCGTTTGCAAAATTCCGAAATGAGTAAAGATAAAAAGCATCCGATTTTGATTCCTCATTCTTCGCATTTGACAAAACTTGTGGCTGATGCACATTTATATGGCTACAAAGGCTATCCACCTTGAAGCTGTAAGCAATATGACATCGGATGGTTGTGTAGCTGCTTTCAAGCGCTTTGTAGCGAGGCGTGGTCATTCATTGTTCGAATCTTTGTAGTGATAATGACTCTAACTTTGGCGACGCTGAACGAGAGCTGAAATCTCTACTTGCTGACGAAAAATCAACTGTTTTTGTAGACATCAGAGTCGTGAATGGTACTGTATTTCATCGCATTCCACCCTATAGTCCAAACTTTGAAGAACTTTGCGAAGCTCGAAGTAAGGCAGAAAACAGCATCTCAATGGGTGATTGGTACAACCACTTTGACTTTTGAGGAACTGACTACAGTTCTTTTATTTGTTAGATTTTTTTTTATGATTTGTTTTACATGTTTTCTATAACTTGGCGTGCAATCTTTGTTTTATTACTAAAATGTTACTTATGAACTATTCGTTCATGGCGGGCGGAATGTACAATACAGATAATACTAATTTAAAGATTAAGATGCATTTTTATTAATTAATAATTAAAAGATTTTAATAGGTCGGGGAAAAAGTTTCTTAGAATTTTATATAAAAATTCAAGATATTTTTTAATGTTAAATTATATTTAATAATAATATGTATGTGCTATTTTGTTTGATAACTTGTTGCCATCTTGTAGGTAGTAACTTAATCCCGTTGCTGTAGAAATCTTGGGATTTTTGATCAAAAAAATGCGACAAGTAGTTTTGACAGTCCTCTCTTGATGTAAGCCTAACACTACCCAAAGAATTCTGAAGAAACTGAAACAGATGAAAATCTGAGGGCGCAAGGTCAGTACTATATGGTTGATGCATTAACACTTCCCAACCAAGCTCTCTCAATTTTTGCTGAGTGGCCAAAAATATGTGTGTTCTGGCGTTATCATGATGAAAGACCTTTTCTGTTGATCAATTCCGGCCGTTTTTGCTCAACTTCTTACTTGAATCTCATTAGTTGTTGGCAGTAGAGATCCCAATCGATGGTTTTACCTGGCGGTAAAAGCTCATAATAAACGATGCCCTTCCACTCCCACCATACATACAGCATCGCATTATTGCGTGTTAAACCGGGTTTCGCTGCAGTCTTTGGAGCTTGACTACCATTTGACCATGACCTTTTTCACACGTTCTTGTAAGTGATCAACTTATCATCACCAGTGATCAATCTTTTCAAAAATGGTTCGGTTTCATTAAGTTTCAATAGATAATCGCAAATGAGTACACAATTCATTAGGTTTCTATGGAACTGAGCTTGTGAGTGATCAACTTATCATCACCAGTGATCAATCTTTTCAAAAATGATTCGGTTTCATTAAGTTTCAATAGATAATCGCAAATGAGTACACGATTCATTAGGTTTCTATGGTACTGAGCTTGTGAGCTTGTGTGGTACCAAAATATCGAGCTTTTTTGTGTAGAGAGACTTTCTCAAATAGGTCAAATCTGTTTTTTGGTTAATTCTCAATACCTTGTCACCACTAATATACCGATATTGCTCCTCTTTGTCGAAAATGGCATCAACTTTATCCGTATGAGGGTGACCAGAGCGAGCTGCATCTTTGACATCAAAATTCCCCGACTGAAAACGCTATAACTTTGTGCTACTCTTACTGACACTGAATTATGTCGATAAACGTCATAATTTTTTTTTGCGGCTTTACTCGCATTTTTCCCTTTTTTTTGTTATAAAACTTCAGAATGTATCGAATTTCTTCGTTAGATTCACTCATTTTGGAGGACAGAAAAACAATAGAAAAATGGCGGGAAAGTGTTTTTTACTTTTTATTTTTCTTTTTCTTGTCCTATATGTACTGATATTAAAACCAGCCCGATACAAACATTACAACCAAAATGATTTTTCTTCAATTTTATACAAACAAAATACGAAGAAACTTTTTCCCCGACCTATTATTTAATTTCACTTTAATGTATGTCCTGGAATTTCGCAATCAATATTTCACCCACTTCCACTAAAGCTATCGGACTAAAATTTGGTACACACGTTTGGTTCTCGTGACAATGCAAGGTTTCTTAAATGCCGCCATTTTTAATCCAATGCCGTTACAAAATGGTGATTAATCGTTTCCACAGCACTACATTAGATATGAGTATCATATGAAAGGGCTTGATAAGCAAAACACGATCAGTATAGTGACATTATTCTTTATGCAATATGGCGGACGTCACAAAATGGCGATTTGTAATTTCCATAGTAACCCCTATGATATGGGTATCAAATGAATGGTCTTAATGAGCGAAACACAATAAGTAAATTGACATCATTCTAAATCCAACATAGCGGACGCTAATATGACAATGCAATATTATTATAACATATTGCTGATCTGATGATGGAGCTGGAATGTGGCCATGGCTAAGAAAGGCGGAAAACAAAACGACCGCTATACCAATTTTAAAGAGTTACAGCTCGACAGAGGTTAGGAATACTTTGGTGGTGCTTGAACAACTGTTGTAGGGAATAAAACCTTGTCGCGAGATTTATCTGTGTAGGAACATAAACAAGAATACAATATGTAACTTGATATTGACATAAGTGGGTTATACTAAGAAAAAATATGTTTTTAATAATATAGGTAAATCTCGGGACAAGCTTTTATATCATATAAATTGTGTAATGTAATAAATTGAAGGGTTTGATTTTATTTAAAGTTTATTTTCTTCTTTATAGAGCATTTAAATAAAAGCTTGGTTATAAAAAAAAATACTATTAGTTTATTATAACAATAGCTTAAGTCATTATTTCTTAGATAGCGCTGTCTTCTAGTTACAATTGTCATCTAGTTGACTGTGTAGTTTTCTATGATCAGTATTATTAATTGAACACTAGGTGCCGCTGATAAATTTATAAGGCAAAATTAAATCAGGATGTAGAGAGTCTCCTGCCGAACCATTAAGTAGATTTAAGATTTTTATATTTTTAAGCTAATACATTTACTACGTCCACCATACATTTAGAGTTCCATTTCTAATTAATATATTATTGAGAATAGGTTTTTGAAAATTTGAAACTGTTAGTACGCATAATTTTAATTTAGAACATATAATACTTTGTAACACAACATAGTAGTGAATTTGGTGATTTTATGGTTGCAATATATTAAAATTAAAGGTTAATTCCGTCACCTATAGTCGAAAGAACTTTCTAAATTAATATGTAATAAAAAAGAAATAAAACATGAAAGATAGGTATTCTAAAAAACAAGTCTATTAATCAACTGAACCGTAAACGCCATGATAACTTAGTTTCTTAAAGCTTCGAATGTTATTTTCCAATTTTACCTTTACAGAACAGGGTTATCTGATTGTTTATTTTCCCATAAAATTTCAGTTAGAGTTGTTCATGTAAAAATCGGCACTTTTGTGCTTCACACGTTGGGATTAGTGGCACTGGGATTAGTGGTAACGGGGATAGTGGTAACGGGGATAGTGCAAGCAATTGAAGGAAGGCGGAAGGTGATTTTCAAACTAGGAAAGACGCATCATTTTATTTTATTACGCGGATCATAGGAAATTCATTTTTAACAACTTTAATTAATTGGATTTCCGCAAAGTAACGTCTGATTCTATTTTAAAGCGTTAAAAGTTACCGTAGTTTACGTTAAACGCTGTGTTTATTCGTTACGTTACGGTTTTATCGGTCATATAATCCACAACTGGACATGGTGCTCCTTCATCACCAGCCCGTAATAGTTCACTGCTGGTGTTAGAACAACAATCAATAATACGGTTGAAGGTTCAATGTTATGTCCCTATAATAATTCATCCAAAAATATGTATATATCAAACAATAATAATAAATCCAAATATAGAAATAAAACAACGACTTGTATGGTGTGAAAACTGAGAAAAAGTGCCCTTTATTTTCCATATACTGTATACGTCAGAAAATAACAATTGCTTTCTTTTTAAATACGGTCCATTTACAAACAAATATAGAAAAGTAAAAGATAATTAAAAATAATAAGAAAGCATACATGTCATTTACAAACATTCAGCCCCCTGGAACAAAAGCAAGCTATTTAATGTTCCCAAAATTAATCAAGATTAATTTTGGGAACATTAAATAGCTTGCTTTTGAAAACAAACAAACTTTTAACACTAGCAGTAGCTAGTCAGTACAGAATGTTCAAGCTGTAACAGCAAAACAACATTGTTCTTACATTTCTGACTGATTATTACAATAAGTAGTTAGTTCATATTAATAAAATAGTTAGATAATAAAGTAAAAATACAAGAAGCATTAATTATTCATGCTTTTCATACTAAGTAGTCAATAGAGTTAATAACATAATAAATGTTGTCACTTATAAAGCAACCTAGCTTTGAATAAAGTACTAGCTGTTTAGGTGTCCTAAACCAAACTCATTTAACATCTCTATTTTCATGGAAACGCATACACTTTCATAAACACAACTACTAAGTAAAAAAATATTAAATTGAATAAACCATGAATAACGTAATTCTAACAAACAATACACACTGGTAAGTAGTTTCTTAACAAAGAAAGTATAAACTACTGTCCATATAATAATTCATCCAAAAATATGTATATATCAAACAATAATATATCCAAATATAGAAATAAAACAACGACTTGTATGGTGTGAAAACTGAGAAGAAGTGCCTTTTATTTTCCATCGACAGTTTACGTCATAAAATAACAATTGATTTCTTTTTAAATACGTTCCATTATCAAACAAATATAGAAAACTAAAAGATAATTAAAAATAATAAGAAAGCATAGGTGTCATTTAAAACAGCTGCGTTTCTCCTAAAGTAGAGGAATTTGCCTTAATCGTCGCGTTTGGCAAGCGGATTGAAGATATCCATACACACCAGACGTGTTTCACCTTTAACGCTGCTATCTATCGGAAGCCTAAATATCAGATCTTTTCGGAATATACACCTACTGCTACACTGTCCTATAGATACGTATTGGAGGATTTTTTTTATAATATAAGGGTGACAAAGGAGCATACAGACCACCTGATGGTAAGTGGTTGCTGTGGCCCATAGATATCTACATTTATCATCGATTAAGAATCGAAATAAAGATGAGTTGTCACCACTGAGGATTAAGATGAAATGCCTCGTTTCCAGTAAAAAGGGTCTTCGGTTCTCTACATTCACCATACGAAACACAATAGCATTATGATGCTATTTTACGCTGGTATTCTGTAAGAGCGTGGTCCTACCCCGGTCGAACTAACCCATTCGTGCTACAACCATAATAAAGTTGCAGCTTGGCTCTACCATATATAAAACGGAATGTTAACGGAATGACGGATTCTCTTACGCCGCCTTAACACGGTAGGTGGACATTAGTCAGTGCCTAATAAGAATGTTCTAGAAAGTCATGCGTTACATCTACCTGCTATCCTTAACAGATCTTCCTTTTCTTCTTAATAAATAAGTCTTTGGAATCTTTGCTGCATATAGGTACTCCAATAATTCGTCTTATAGAATACCAACGTCTCACAGAATACCAGCATTAAATACCAGTATATTGGAACTGGGATTTGTATGGTGAGTAACGAAAATCGACGAACCTTATTGTATCGATACATTCCAACCTAGTACTTAGTTGTGACAACACATTTCTGCACTTTAATTCTTAATCTAGAGTAATTGTAGTTGTCAGTGCGTTACAGTATCCATTTACCATCAGATGGACTGTGTGCCTGTACGTCAACCTAAGTTTTTTAATAAATAATTATAGGTATGACGATTGCCGTCGCTGGCTACTATGAGCGCCTTCAAGTGGCATATGTTTAAAAGTGATATATTTAAAAAGTTAAAAACAAAAAACATTGTAATATGTATTGTTTTACTTACTTAGTGGAATTTAAGATTGAATTTAATTGTGTTTTACGAGTATATCAGACTTAGTTTTATAGTATTAATATTTAATTTGTTTTGACAACACATTCATCATCATTCATCATTAAATTAGTTTTGTTAAATTCCTCTATGTATATAAGAGTCATCTAAATGAAATGTGACTTAGATGCCATCTGTGAAATTACTTGCAAAATTGAATAAGAATCTCTCTTGCTAAATGTTTCTTTTCTTGTAGCACTTCGATATACGTCGCTTTAACAAATAATTTTAAGTTCTAGTACTTTCGGTTTTCGTTAGATGGCCCTATATGTAAACACAAAACGGACCGATTTGATTTGAAAATTTTTACTGTAATTATTACAATTTTACTTTAATTATACCAATTGTCATTAAAACGAATTACCTTCAAACTTAACGAAAAATTTTTAAGCCACCATTATTAATTATTACAACACTATTTCCCATAATATAACGAGACGTATTACTGACTTCATTTTTTGGTTAATTAGAAATAAGAATAAAATGTTTAATTATAAAATGATCGTTATTACTTCTGAACAGTGAGAAAACACAAAAAATGTCCACATAAGGGTAATTTAATTTAATCGATTCTAACGATTTAAATCACCACTTCTATGTAATTAGTGTTTATGTTAGAATAAGTACATTATTATTCTAAGACCAGAAGTAAGTTAGTGTAGAACATTTTTTTTTAATTAAACTGTATGCCAATTAATTGCTCCTTTATTATAAATATTGCAAAAATGCATTTTTGTTTTTTTAATTAATAGAGCAAATTGAGAGCAATTCTTTAAGGACGCGTTTGCAAAATTGATAGGTATAGAATCGAACTATTACATTGACACGGGTCACACACACAAGTGTACGCACTAGCTGCGGGTTTGGCTTGCGGGTTAGCTGCGGGTGTGGGAATCGTAATCAAGTAAAAACATTTTGATAATTTGAAAGATTGATTTTTTTTTCTCATTTCTTATACCTACAAAAATATATTACATACGAAATACGAATAGCTGCTCCAGAGACTGCTAGGCACTAGAAGCCCACTACTAGCAGTGAGATGGTGGCTGTGGACTTTGGGCTGGTTTTGTTAGTTATGATAAGACTTTAGCTTCGGACTTGGTGAAGTGACTTGAAGGTATACTTCGGTGACAGCTACTGGAACCCCTCGACGAGTAGTACCAGTGTGCCGAGTTTGGGCTCGTTTTGTTAGTTATTATGAGACCTAACCTCCGGGCTTGATGGAGAGACCTGATGGTGTACTTTGGTGACTATTGCTGGAATTCCTGGACGAGTAGTACTAGGTGTGCCGCGTTTGGGCTCGTTTTGTTAGTTATTATGATACCTAACCTCCAGGCTTGATGGAGAGACTTGATGGTGTACTTCGGTGACTACTGCTGAAATTCCTGGACGAGTAGAACTAGGTGTGCCGAGTTTGGGCTCGTTTTGTTAGTTACGATTAGACCTAACCTCCGGGCTTGATGGAGAGACCTGATGGTGTACTTTGGTGACTACTGCTGGAATTCCTGGACGAGTAGAACTAGGTGTGCCGAGTTTAGGCTCATTTTGTTAGTTATTATGAAACCTTACCTCCAGGCTTGATGGAGAGTCTTGATGGTGTACTTCGGTGACTACTGCTGGAATTCCTGGACGAGTAGAACTTGGTGTGCCGAGTTTGGGCTCGTTTTGTTAGTTATGATTAGACCTAACCTCCGGGCTTGATGGAGAGACCTGATGGTGTACTTCGGTGACAGCTACTGGAACTCCTCGACGAGTAGTACCAGGTGTACCGAGTTTAGGATCGTTTTGTTAGTTATTATGATACCTAACCTCTGGGCTTGATGGAGAGACCTGATGGTATACTTTGGTGACTATTGCTGGAATTCCTGGACGAGTAGTACTAGTTGTGCCGAGTTTGGGCTCGTTTTGTTAGTTACGATTAGACCTAACCTCCGGATTAATGGAGAGACCTGATGGTGTACTTTGGTGACTACTGCTAGAATTCCTGGACGAGTAGAACTAGGTGTGCCGAGTTTAGGCTCGAGCAGTTTGCAGAGTTACGGAGCAGTTACGGATTCTACTGGAGCATTTAATGAGCAATTAATTGGCATACAGTTTAATTTAAAAAAATAGATATTTTATGTATTATAGCAAAATTAAATTTTCAATAATTAAAGTTTTAAAAAATTAATTATAAATTAACTAATAGGAATGGACGTGGAATAATTACGGATTCTACTGGAGCATTTAAGGAGCAATTAATTGGCCCACAGTTTAATTTAAAAAAGTAGATATTTTATGTTTTATAAAAAAATAAATTTTCGATAGAAACATATTTTTTAAATTAATTATAAATTAACTAATAGGAATAGACGTGGAGCAATTACGGATTCTACTGGAGCATTTAAGGTGCAATTAATTGGTGTACAGTTTAATTTTAAAAAGTAGATAGTTTATGTTTTATAGCAAATATAAATTTTCGATATTTTTTTTTTTAAATTAATTATAAATTATTTAATAGGAATAAACGTGGAGCAATTACGGATTCTACTGGAGCATTTAAGGAACAATTAATTGGCATTCAGTTTAATTTAAAAAAATAATGTTCTACGCTAACTTCCTTCTGGTTATTCTAAGGGGGTTGTTTTGTAATATTGCGTACCTTAATATGTAATAATAATAATAATAATAACAATACAATGACAAAATTTGTAAGTTTCTGAGTAAATTAATGGGTCAGTGGAACACTGTCCTAAACCTACCAGGTGAGTGGCAAAGTAGTTCGATAGACTATAAATATTAAGCGGGGTATATTCCAGGGCGATAGTTTGAGCCCAACTTGGTTTTGTTTAGCCCTAAATCCTTTAAGCACTGCTATTGAGGAATCCGGATTAGGGTTTCGGTTTCGGAAAGAAAACTCACCCATCTCACATCTACTTTACATGGATGATCTCAAGCTTTTCACATCAAAAGAGAGTGATCTACTATTATTGTTGAAATTAACACATAGTTTTATCAATGATATATGGAATATATTAGAATGGAATTTGAATAGATAAATATGCTGTCATTAATGTAAATAGAGGCAAAATTAAAAATTCCAATAATTTTGAAATTACAAATTTCAGTTAGTTTTTAGTTAGAGTTACATTTTAGTTCTCTTTCTGAAACAGAAACCTATAAATACTTGGGCATGTCGGAAGCGCTAGGAATTAATGGCAAAAATATTAAAGAAAATTCAAAAGCAAAATTTATGTCAAGATTTAAAAAAGTTATCAAAAGTCAGTTTATCCGGCGGAAACAAAATTAGAGCATATAACTCCTGGGTAATACCTAGCCTCCTTTATACTTTTGGTGTTACAAGATGGTCTCAAACGGAATTGGATGCCTTGGATAGACGAGTCCGTACATTAATGACTACGCACAGAATGCACCACCCGCGATCATCTGTCATGAGGTTGTATCTTCCAAGAAAAGATGGTGGACGGGGTTTATTAAACATTAAAAACCTACACAACCGTGAAGTATACAACCTCAGAGACTATTTTATTAAAAAAAAAGACACATCACGCATTCATAGTGACGTAGTGATTAATGACAAATCATTGACCCCTTAATATGTCGGCAAAGGACTGGCAGAGGCCTCATACTATGACTATAGATGAACGCAAAAAGGTTTGGAATGACAAGCAACTGCATGGTCGATTTTTTAAAACATTGACTAATCCTTATGTAGACATGGTTGCATCAGTACATTGGTTACAGTTTGACCTTTTGCAGAAACTGAAGGTTTTATCTGTGCAATACAAGACGAAGTAATTAAAACGAACAATTATCGGAAGTACATTTTGAGGGACGGCACGGATGACGTATGTCGCGCATGTCACCGCCCTGAGAGTCCTCAGACATGTTATTTCCGGTTGTCCACAACTATCGAATGGTGAGTATTTGCACAGATATAATCAAGTAGCCAGAATAATACACCAGCAACTTGCCATTAAATTTGGTTTTACTCAACAGAATGTTCGATATTATAAGTATAAACCAAAGCAAGTCCTTGAAAATAGAAGTGTCACGCTGTACTGGGATCGGTCTATTATCACGGACAGGTTTATAGTAGCAAATAAACCTGACATTGTGGTGGTAGATACTACACGCAAGCAATAATACTGGATATCAATGTTCCTCATGACGAGAATCTCGTGAAAGCAGAGAATGATTAAAAAAATATATTGACTTGACACATGAGATTATCGCTATGTGGGACGTTAATTCTACTATTATTGTACCAATAGTTATATCAGTCAATGGGCTTATCGGTTATAATATGGATGATCATCTGTTCAAGTTAGGATTGGGCAAATGACTAAAAGGATTAATACAAAAAGCGGCCTTATTAAATACAGCTCGAATAGTAAGAAGGTTTCTATCTTTGGATGTCTAACTTTACCGATGGCTTTTTATTCCCCGCCGCGGTGGATAATAGCCGAAATAATAATATTATTTATATGGATTGTATTTATATTTATAATATTATAATTTTGTGACAATATATGTGATAATGTAATAATAATAATAATAAGCCTGTCCTCATATATACCTTCGGCATGCTCAGGTGGACTCAGACCGAACTGAACGCTCTGGATAAAAAAGTCCGCACTGTTATGACGTCACACAGGATGCATCACCCGAGATCGTCAGTAATGAGGCTATACTTGCCGCGGAAACATGGTGGGCGCGGCTTTTGAGCTTCTCACCATGCATAATCGCGAAGTGTGCAGCCTCCGTAATTACTTTCTGGCGAGATCGATGATCCATTCTACAGGGACGTCATTTCGTGTGATAAAGGCTTACCTCTATCCTTAGCCAACGAGCAATGGCAAGACCCAGCAGTACAGTGCATTTCCGACCGGGAGACCGGAAGGAGAGGAGCCCACGGGGAGGTTCTACAAGGCTCTACATGAGCCTTTCGCAGACACAGCCTCCCTCCACTGGCTACGTTTCGGTGACCTCTTTGGAAACCGAAGGTTTTGTCTGTGCGATACAGGATCAGGTTATTAAGACCAACAATTATCGGAGATACATCCAAAGGATGGCTCCGTCGGCATTTGTCGAGCTTGTCGCCATCCCGGCGAGTCACTTAGGCATGTCATCTCCGGTTGTTCGGCGCTTTCTAACACTGAGTATTTGCACAGACACAACCTAGTAGCCAGGATTCTACACCAGGAGCTCGTTCTGAAATACGGTCTCGTGGATAGGAAAATGCCATATTATAAGTACTTGCTGGAAGCCGTGCTCGAAAATGACCGCCAGGCTCTTCTGGGACCGCCATCACAGACAGGACTATTCTTGCGAATAAGCCTGATATTGTGCTGATGGACCGGGCACAATCAAGGATATTTTGATCGATATTATCATTCCTTATGACGAGAACCTCGTGAAAGCCGAAACAGATAAGCAGAGAACATATCTGGACCTGGCTCACGAGGTGTCCGACATGTGGGGTGGTTTGCCGACCGAAATTATTCCTGTGGTCGTTTCTGCGAACGGGCTAATCCCGGTCAGCCTCTCAGGTCATCTGAGGCGACTGAGACTCCGTGAAGGACCGCTCCGTGCTCAAATGCAGAAGACGGTGCTCCTCGACACCGCCCGCATCGTCCGCCGGTTTCTGTCCTTTCCCCAACCCTCGGCCGTTTGGTCTTTCGCCGAGGCTTATATTTAGTTGGGTTTTATTTATTTATGTATTATTTGTGTTAGTATATTTAATATATATACATTTATATTTATGTATATTTATTTACTATATTTCTTTTATAATAATAAAAGCCGCATGCGTTGGACAAAAATATGAACACAAACGCATTGCGGGCGTACTATAGGGCGAAGGAGGAAGAAACTGGAGGGATAGCGTATCGGCCCGGATGCATCGCTTTTTGCTGAGCTGGAGCCATCTGTTCCCGTCACAGAGCAAAACCTGGCAGACAGAGTTCGGTACATCTACGCTCGAAAATATTTGATGATGCCGAACTCGAACGACTACGGCGTGAGGCTATTCCTCATCGAATGAACCAGCTATAGCTGGGAATGCGGCCCTAAGGCCATAGACCAGCAGCCATGTGGAAGCCGCCATGGATCTTCCTGCCTGGTTGATTCAGGCGATGATGGAATGGTCACCATGAACTAGAGCAGATGAGGAGTAAATTGGAGGAGGCGATTGTGGAAACGCGCTGTACGCCTCTCGAAATCGACCGCGACTCCCGCATAACCCTAAGCAAGCGGAATCGATGTCGTGACGGCCCTGAACCCACTGCTGGCAACCTTTTTGGAAACCAGCCAACCTTTGCGATACGGACTCAATACTCTTTGGCGCCGCTTTAGCAGTTTGCCGCATTGTTGGTGCCAAACTTCCACGTCTGGACGTGCTACTGGGCAAAGTAGCACTATCCAGCCTGGAGAAGAAGGATTGAGGACCGTATCGCAAAACTGCGCCCCTCATCGGCAGACTGATAAGCTTCAGGTCGGGCAATAACAGGCCGAGTTGTGCGCACCGTCAGAGCGATTTGCTGGGACAAATATCAGTTTGTCCCAGCCGGATATAACGCAAAACTGACGGAGCGCATAGATGACGCTGAAACGAGAATCGCTGCCAGAAGCGGATTCGGCGATATACCGAGGTCGACACGGTTCAGCCAGAATCGTCTCTTCCAGAGTGATCAGAAGAGGCTCTATAAATTATTGGAGCGGCCAATGGTACGTGGAACAACTCAGCACCGAATCAGGCCGACACTATCACGCATTCTGGCGCGGCCTGTGGTCAGAGCCGTAAACCACAGCGAGGGCCCTTGGACGGAAGTTGTGGCGAGTCGGTGTGCGAGTGTTACGCCCATGGACCCGTCATCATACCTGTACTGTCATAGACTGTACAGTTCGAGAACTTCCTCGGGCAGTGTGGGGCAGTGGGTACGATCCTTTGTCATCTAGGCGAGCGGTTGACGGCTGCGAGAACCACATAAGGATAAGAAGGGTATTTTCCAGGGCGATTGTCTGAGGTCCAATCTGGTTCTGCCTCTCTCTGAACCCTCTCAGTACCTTACTGGAGGGTTCTGGAGAAATTTCAGCTTCGGAAAGGAGGTACAAAGTGACCCACCTTTTCTATATGGATGATCTCAAGTTATTCGCCTCAGTCGCTCACATCTTGTGGAATTGCTAAACATCACTTGTGATTTTAGCAATTCTATTGGAATGGAGCTGGGGACGGATAAGTGTGCAGTCCTCCATGTCGAAAGGGTAGGGTTGTAACTCTGAGGGCATAGACTTATCTATGCCCATCAACATAAGGACCCTTTCGAGGCTGAAACATACCGATACCTGGGTATGTCACAGAACATAGGTATCGATGAGGCGGATATGGCAGTCAGTTTGCGATGTGTTTTATGCACGCTTGACAAAAGTGCTCAACAGTCTTTTGTCGGGTGTGAATAAGACACACGCATATAACAGTTGGGTCATGCCTGTCCTCATATATACCTTCAGCATGCTCAGGTGGACTCAGACCGAACTGAACGCTCTGGATAGAAAAGTCCGCACTGTTATGACGTCACACAGAATGCATCACCGAGATCGTCAGTAATGAGGCTGTACCACCGCGGAAACATGGTGGGCGCGGCTTTTGAAACGCTCTCACCATGTAATCGAAGTGTGCAGCCTCCGTAATTACTTTCAGGCGAGATCGGATGATCCATTCTACAAGGACGTCATTTCGTGTGATAAAGGGCTTACTCCTCTATCCTTAGCCAACGAGCAATGGCAAGACCCAGCAGTACAGTGCATTTCCGACCGGGAGACCGTATGGAAGGAGAGGAGCTCCACGGAGGTTCTACAAGGCTCTACATGAGCCTTTCGTAGACACAGTCGCCTCCCTCCACTGGCTACGTTTCGGTGACCTCTTTGGGGAAACCGAGGGTTTTGTCTGTGCGATACAGGATCAGGTTATTAAGACCAACAATTATCGGAGATACATCCTAAGGATGGCGCCGTCGACATCTGTCGAGCTTGTCGCCATCCCGGCGAGTCATGGCATGTCATCTCCGGTTGTTCGGCGCTTTCTAACACTGAGTATTTGCACAGACACAACCTAGTAGCCAGGATTCTACACCAGGAGCTCGCTCTGAAATACGGTCTCGTGGATAGAAAATGCCATATTATAAGTACTTGCCGGAAGCCGTGCTCGAAAATGACCGCGCCAGGCTCTACTGGGACCGGGCCATCATCACAGACAGGACTATTCTTGCGAATAAGCCTGATATTGTGCTGATGGACCGGGCACAGTCAGGATATTTTGGTCGATATTACCATTCCTTATGACGAGAACCTCGTGAGCCGAAACAGATAAGCTGACAAAATATCTGGCCTGGCTCACGGGTGACCGACATGTGGGGTGGTCTGCCGACCGAAATTATTCCTGTGGTCGTTTCTGCGAACGGGCTAATCCCGGTCAGCCTCAGGTCATCTGAGGCGACTGGGACTCCGTGACGGACCGCTCCGTGCTCAAATGCAGAAGGCGGTGCTCCTCGACACCGCCCGCATCGTCCGCCGGTTTCTTTCCCTTTCCCCTAACCCTCGGCCGTTTGGTCTCCCCTGCCGAGGGCTTCCATTTAGTTGGGTTTTATTTATTTATGTATTATTTGTGTTAGTATATTTAATATATATACATATATATTTATGTATTTTATTACTATATTTCTTCTATATATTTATTCAGCCCAACAAATGAGAATACTTTATAAATATCCATATAATAATAATAATATAATAATACACCACACTATTAAACGGTGCCGGGCCTGGGCGTCTCCCGTTAATTGACGCCCATTTTATGGATGATGGAAAAGAATAGAAAGAATGACCGCTGCCTGGGGTCGCCGGGGCGCGTCTGGAGCTGGCGCTGGACGCGACAGCATGCGGGCCGCCAGCCGAGCGAGGTACTGCACGACCACCTAGCAGTCCCTCGCATCCATCATCCACCAGATGCCTTGGTGTCGGCAGGGTCCTCTCGGACTCGGCAAGCGGCACCCGCCGCTGGTGGGTACGCCGCATGCGTTGGACAAAATATATGAACATAAACGCATTGCGGGCGTACTATAGGGCGAAAGGGAAGAAACTGGAGGAACAGCGTATCGGGCTCATATGCCTTTTGCTGAGCTGGAGCCGTCTGTTCCCGTCACAGAGCAAAACCTGGCAGACCGAGTTCGGTACATCATACGCTCGAAAATATTTGATGATGCGAACTCGAACGACTACGGCGTGAGGCTATTCCCTCATCGAATGAACCAGCTATAGCTGGGATGCGGCTCCTAAGGCCATAGACCAGCAGCCATATGTGGAAGCCGCCATGGATCTTCCACTTTGGTTGATTCAGGCGATGATGGAATGGTCACCCAAAACTAGAGCAGATGAGGAGTAATTTGGAGGAGGCGATTGTGGAAACGCGCTGTACGCCTCTCGAAAATCGACCGCGACCCACGCATAACCTAAGCAAGCGGAATCGGGATGTCGTGACGGCCTGAACCCATTGCTGGCAACCTTTTTGGAAACCAGCCGGGACCTTTTGAGACGGACTCAATACTCTTTGGCGCCGCATTGGCGGTTTGCCGTATTGTTGGTGCCAAACTTCCCACGTCTGGACGTGCTACTGGGCAAAGTAGGCTATCCCAGCCTGGCGAAGAAGGATTGAGACCGTATCGCAAGGCAAGGGCCCTCATCGGCAGACTGATAAGCTAGTTTGGGCAATAATAGGCCGAAATTGTGCACCGTCAGGATGGCGTTTGCTGGGACAAATATTGGTTTGTCTCAGCCGGATATAACACGAAACAGTAAACCACAGCGAGGGCCCAGGACGGAAGTTGTGGCGAGTCAGTGTGCAAGTGTTACGCCCATGGACCCCGTCATCATAACGCCGGATGACATAGCTGAGGATCCTGGGGCCCCGAACTGGAAAAGTCCGGGACTCGACGGACTGCATCACTACTGGCTGAAGGGGTTCGTGGCGTGTCACACTGTGCTCGCCCGACAGTTTCAGAGGCTCTCGACCAAAAGTCATTCCTGAGCCTCTTCACTACTGGGATCACTCATTTGGTTCCTAAAGACCGGGATTCCACAGACCCGAGCAAATACCGCCCCATAACGTGTCTACCTACCATATAAAAGACACTAACATCCATTTTGAGCGCGAGAATCACTCGTCACCTGAACGCAAATCAGGTGATGTCGCGCGCTCAAAATGGATGTCAGGCAATGATCGTGGAACCAGAACCACTCCTGATTGACGCGGTCATTGGCAAGGTGGTTAAACGCAACCGTCGGAACCTCTCCGCCGCCTGGATAGACTACAAAAAGGCATTCGACTCGGTGCCTCATACATGGCTGAAGAGGGTCCTCGAGCTGTACAAGGTTGACTGTACAGTTAGAGACTTCCTCGGGCAGTGTATGGGGCAGTTGAGTACGATCCTTTGTCATCTAGGCGAGCGGATGACGGCTGCGGAGAACCACATAAGGATAAGAAGGGTATCTTCCAGGCGATTGTTTGAGTCCAATCTGGTTTTGCCTCCCTCTAAACCCTCTCAGTACCTTACTGGAGGGTTCTGGAGAGGATTTCAGCTTCGGAAAGGAGGTACAAAAGTGACCCACCTTTTCTATATGGATGATCTCAAATTATTCGCCTCAGTCGCTCCCATCTTATGGAATTGCTAAACATCATGTGATTTTAGTAATTCTATTAGAATGGAGCTGGGGACGGATAAGTGTGCGGTCCTCCATGTCGAAAAGGGTAGGGTTGCTAACTCTGAGGGCATAGATTTATCTATGCTTATCAACATAAGGACCCTTTCCCAGGCTGAAACATACCGATACCTGGGTATGTCACAGAACATAGGTATCGATGAGGCGGATATGAAACAGTCAGTTTGCGATGTGTTTTATGCACGCTTGACAAAGTGCTCAACAGTCTTTTGTCGGGTGTGAATAGGACACACGCATATAACAATTAGGTCATGCCTGTCCTCATATATACCTTCGGCATGCTCAGGTGGACTCAGACCGAACTGAACGCTCTGGATAGAAAAGTCCGCACTGTTATGACGTCACACAGGATGCATCACCGAGATCGTCAGTAATGAGGCTGTATTGCTGCGGAAACATGGTGGGCGCGGCTTTTGAGCGCTCTCACCATGCATAATCACGAAGTGTGCAGCCTCTGTAATTACTTTCTGGCGAGATCGGATGATCCATTCTACAGGGGCGTCATTTCGTGTTATAAAGGGCTTACTCCTCTGTCCTTAGCCTACGAGCAATGGCAAGACCCAGCAGTACAGTGCATTTCCGACCGGGAGACCGTATGGAAGGAGAAGGAGCTCCACGGGAGGTTCTACAAGGCTCTACATGAGCCTTTCGTGAACCTGATTAGTAGAGGTCACCGAGGGTTTTGTCTGTGCGATACAAGATCAGGTTATTAAGACCAACAATTATCGGAGATACATCCTAAAGGATGGCGCCGTCGACATCTGTCGAGCTTGTCGCCATCCCGGCGAGTCACTTAGGCATGTCATCTCCGGTTGTTCGGTGCTTTCTAACACTGAGTATTTGCACAGACATAACCTAGTAGCCAGGATTCTACACCAGGAGCTCGCTCTGAAATACGGTCTCGTGAATAGGAAAATGTCATATTATAAGTACTTTGGAAGCCGTGCTCAAAATGACCACGCCAGGCTCTGCGGGACCAGGCCATCATCACAGACAGGACTATTCTTGCGAATAATCCTGATATTGTGCTGATGGACCGGGCACAGTCAAGGATATTTTTGGTCGATATTACCATTCCTTATGACGAGAACCTCGTGAAAGCCGAAACAGATAAGCTGACAAAATATCTGGAACTGGCTCACGAGGTGACCGACATGTGGGGTGGTCTGCCGACTGAAATTATTCCTGTGGTCGTTTCTGCGAACGGGCTAATCCCGGTCAGCCTCTCGGGTCATCTGAGGCGACTGGGACCGCAAATGCAGAAGGCGGTGCTCCTCGACACCGCCCGCATCGTCCGCCGGTTTCTTTCCCTTTCCCACTAACCCTCGGCCGTTTGGTCTCCCCTGCCGAGGGCTTCCATTTGGTTGGGTTTTTATTTATTTATGTATTATTTGTGTTAGTATATTTAATATATATATATACATATATATTTATGTTTATTTAATTACTATATTTCTTTTATATATTTATTCAGCCCAACCAAATGAGAATACTTTATAAATATGCCGAATAATAATAATAATAATAATAAATTTGTGTTAGTATATTTAATATACATACATATATATTTATGTATATTTATTTACTATATTTCTTTTATATATTTATTCAGCCCAACCAAATGAGAATACTTTATAAATATACCGATAATAATAATAATAATACGTGGTTATTTTACGTGGTAGAGCCATGCTGCAACTATATTAATAGTATAGTTGTAGCACGAATAGGTCGGCTCGACCGGGGAAGGACCACGCTCTCACAGAATACCAGCGTAAAATAGCAGCCTAATGCTGCTGTGTTTCGTATGGTGAGTGTAGAGAACCGGAGACCCTTTTTACTGGAAAAGAGGCATTCTATCTTAGTCCTCACGGCTGACAACGCATCTACATTTAAATTCGGAAACGAAGATAGATGTAGATGTCTATGGGCCACAGCAACCACTTACCATCAGGTGGACTGTATGCTCGTTTGTCACCTTATTCTATAAAAATAAAAAAAAAATGCCCAGCTCTGACGCAGACCGACTACACCCACAGGCACAACCAGTGGCCAATGTCATTCACCAAAAACTAGCACTCAAACACGCACTTATTAAAAATACCAACACTCTTTACTACAATTATACACAAAAATTACCCTAAAAAATACCACACATAAGCTTTTTTACGACCACGCCATTCTTACTGATAGGACAATCCATTATAACAGACTTACCTGATAGACATTGCAGTCCCTAACACACACAACATACAGAAGACATTCACAGAAAAAATTTGTAAGTACGCGGAGCTCAAAGATGAAGTGACTAGAATCTGGCGACAAGAAAAAGTATATGTAGTTCCTATAGTCCTCTCCACAACAGGCGTAATCCCAAATCATCTCCTCCATAGCTTAAAATTATTAGAACTAAAAGAAACCCTCTATATTACACTGCAAAAAGCCGCTATATTGAATACATGCAGAATTGTCAGGAAATTCATGCAGATAGAAGAAAACGATATAGGACCTCATGAAAGTACATAAAAATACACACCACACGCTGCATTTGCTTTGGTTTCGGCCCGTATATGTAGTTGAATTCCAGTCTAAGGACTGAGAAGTGAAAAACACTTTCCGAAAATAATAATAATAATATTTATTTGCATAATACATGGTACATTTTTAGATCTTATAACATAGTGTGAACATGCATGTTTCACCGATTTATCGGTATGCAAATATTACATCGACATGCAATTGAATAATTAAAATTAGAAAATTATAAAATTACAATAACATTTCATATCAAAATTTAATAAAACGGTATAATGTCAATAAATTTAGGGTGTAAAAAACAGAAAAAATAAAAAATATACAGGCATGGTCATGTCATAATGCATAATGTCAAACTAGTATAATGTCAACCTTACAAATTCTAATTCATTTGTCAATTTAAAATTTCAAACATCAACAACAATTCGCTTGATTTTCGCTTGATTCGCTTGATTCGCGTATACAAAATAATATATGTAATACTCGTATAAAAAATGATTTTGAGCTTAGGAATAAAAACATCATAGTATTTCTTGTCACGTAGAACTTTCATTTGAAACAAGAAAAAATGTTCAGTATAATTTTTTTAATTAAACTTAGAATTTATTCCGTATGAGTTAAATTGCATATTGTTCCAATTTTATGATTCTACCTTCGCAAGAATTCCGTTATACTTTTTAAAGGCATCTAAATTACATCAATATTCCGTTCCGTTACAGCTTATTGAAGTCCACTGCTGAACATATGACTCCCCCATAGATTGCCTCATAGGGGAAATATTTGTCATAATTGCCACGCTTGGCAAGCGGTTTGGCAACTGCAGTTTTTTAATGTTTAGTCGTTATTAGGAAGACGCTGCTCCTGATTTTTTTCCCTCTGTCGCCTCTTACGACACCCACGGGATGATACGGGGTATTGGTTATTCTTACCCCGCCACTACACGACTATATCAATAAACTAAACTAATATTGATATAGTCGTGTAGTTGTTACCTATATCTTTTTTATTTAAGTTGATTTACTTTTCAGTGTCTGTTTGAGTTAATGTTTTATAATAATTATATATATATTTTTAAAGTACATTTGAAACACATAAACTACCAGCACGGGATATTTCTAAAAGAACTATAATATACAACTTCTCTCGTCCATTATCATTACAGTCCTTCAAAAGTCCAAAACTGGTAAATAGGTTTTCCCATAGATTGCCTGTTTTGATTGATCATGGGGGGGGGGGGGATATTTGCCATATTTGCAAAGCGAGTCTTGGCACATTTCATTGTTTATCACATGTTAGTATCACACAGTAATATCTCAGTCAAATAGCACTGGTTATTTACCATTATAGACAGTCCCACCGTAACCGTCGTCAGCGAAGGCCTCCTCTAATTTCTAAGAGGGTTATGGACCAATTAGTACGCCACGTTGTATAAGGGTGTGTTAACCGAATTCCCATTTGAATGTGTTCGGCGCTTCCCTTACAGTGCTTTCTTCCGCAGTTGAGTACGTTATCAATCAACACTTAAAATTTAAATTAACAACTTCATTAATGCCCGCGGGGTTCGTACCGTGGTTGTTTCTGTACTGTGAAATGTACGACGAGCACTTAGCTCCTCTGCTACCACATACTTCTTCTTTATTTGCCTACTAGAATCTGTAGTACTTGACATGGGGTTCTCCTATTATTGAGGGTCACACTTGGCAGGAGGATAGGCGACCGCAATATTAGAAGTCATGCGGCTAGCGTAAACGTGTCGGTTATACTCATACATCTATAGTAAGTCACAAGATCATTCAAGTGTTAATTAAAAAAATCAGGCATTTTTTAAATTAAAATAATAACAAATTTATTAGCTTAGATCAGCGTACGCTTTCTAGCATTTTATATAATATGTATTCGCGTGTTCGCGTGTATGCGTAATAGGTTATCATACGAAATTATCACATGGCTTTTACACTACACTAGAGTGCACGCGTGGGCTACATATCGTTGTATACGTTGGGTTACATTACCCAAGGTATAAAATGGTTGTTTATTTTTTTAATTAACTTGCCACAGTGTCAAAGTTTCGTGTATTCCTCAAATGATAATACCCGTCAGTAGTCCGTCAGTAGCTTGTCGATTCCCGCGATACGCAGACGCTGGAGTATAACATTGTCGTTATAGTCCGTGGGCTACGCATTTAGCCCGCGCGAGCGATCGTGGAACCTTTCTTATTTAGTGCACAAATTATAAAACTAAGGTAAATACATATATGATATCATTCTTGTAGTATTACTATAAATTGTAATGCCAAAAATTGATTGAATGCCTTGTTGCTTATACATATTTATGGATATTTCATGTACATTTATTATATTTTGGTTTTAGTATTTTAAAGATCGCGGGCTGTTCAAATAACTTATGTTAATAAATACAAAGGTAGCTGCTAGAGGATAACGAAGAGGATGACATTTTGAGTGAAAGTGAGGAGGAAGGAGAGTTAGCCGAACAAAGTGTCGAATAACAGCAAGGATTTCCTCAACAGTTTGATACGGAACAAGAAGGCGAAGAGGATGACGATGAAGATATTTCTCTCTCGGCTTAGCTTCCTATCAGTCTCGTAATGGTACAAGATAATGGTAAGTTTCCACTGCCTAATTTAAGAACACGATATCATAACATTTTAGCCCGTGCACCAGGCCTAATAGGTGTGGCAAAGGATGGCAAAACGACTCTTATATCATTCCTGCTATTTTGCGATGCTGATGTTAGGAACGTTCTCGTTGATTCGAAAAATATTTATATTGATACCATTTCTCGATGATGTTGTGATAATACTGTTGGCCGAACAACCTGCGCAATATAATGTGCCCGTTAGAGGAAGCGTTGGTCGTTGCTTTTTTTTGCAGCAGGGCTCACGAACGCAATACGTACAAACAATACAGCAAATGCATGTGACGCATATGTACAGAATGATTTTATATGAAGCGATTTGAGTGTCGGTTCAATTAGATGATAAAAAACAAAGAACCTAATAAATATTTCTTTCTAAATTTACAATAAGACCAAGTGATCTCAACCCGTCCAAATAACTTTGATTTTTAAGAAGTTTATGTTTTTGTTAAAAAAATTAATTATGAAGATACATTTTGTTGATATATTGTGGCAACATAATAAAAATAAAGATGTTTAGTTATTGTATATTGCGTTTTATTGGTTTTTTTTTGGCCTTATTACGAAAATACATGATTTGCAAATAGGCTACGCTTGTATCCCGCGCGTGCGTTCTAGGAGTATTTATGAGCGCGTGTACTCTAGTGTTAAATGGTCAACTTTTTTTTTATAGATTAAGTGTGACAGTATTGGGTTGCTATTTTACGGTGGTGTTCTGTGAGAGGGTGGTACTTCCCCGGTCGAGCCGACCCATTCGTGCTACAACCATAATATAGCTGCAGCATGGCTCTAGCACGTGAAAAACGTGTTCTAGTTCTAAGCCTTAGGCTTTATGTATATGAACTAGAGACTTTCTTATTAAAAATGCTAACACTGCGTGTCGTTTACTTTACTTGTCTGCGGATCTGACTGTAAATACAAGATATCAGTATTATCTGTGTGTGTGCTGACATTATACATACCATATATAACATAACTTTTTTCGATGTTACTCCCACACTAGGATTTTCTCTTGTACCGTGGTAGTAGTTTAAATACATAAATTGCGCAAGGACAAACATCAAGAACCGAAAGAATTATTTATAGGCAATACAAATACTCGTTTCTTGAGGAATTTGAACCCGCGGCCCTTAACGCCGTAACATAACGCTAAGCCACTGTGTCACGGACCCAAAATAATCAAAATAACCAACCTGAAAATGGAAAATTCACTAATTTTTCTGGTGTATTGCTTTTTTTTATAAAATAAGGTTGACAATCGAGCGCTTATTCCACCTGATGGTGAATGGATGCTGTGGCCCATGGAAATCTCCAAATATTATCGATTAAGAATCAAAATGCTGATACGTTATCACCCCTATGGACTAACATGTAATGTTTTGTTACCAGTAAAAAGGGTCTCTGTTTCTGCACAATCACCATACGAAACAGCAGCATCATTGTGTTGTTTCACGCTGGTTTATAAGAGCTTAGTCCTTCCCCGTCGAGCCGGCCTATTCATATTGCAGCGATATATATTTTCAGTATGGCAATACCACGCAAAATATTACAGCCTATATACGTCCTTCTGCTAAGCATAGACCGCCTCTCACTTCTGTGGGGGTTTTAGAGCAAGGAAGTGTCCGCCAAGTCACTTCTCTGCGTGAGTCCAAAGCGTACTTCTCTGGCAGACTTCACGTGTCTGAATTGTTTTTTCTCAGACATATATGTTTTCTAAAGATGTTTTTCTTCACCGCCGAGCACGTGGTAAATTAACACTTAAAATTGCAATTAACAATTTCATTGGTGCCGGCGGGGATCAAACCCGAGTTGCCCACGTACTGTGAAATTTACAGCGGCCGATAAGCTCCTGTGTTACTACGGCTCTATCCCACGTTAAATGAAGTTATGATTGAATATAAAACTAATGATGTAAGTGCCGTCTATAAAACATCCGATGATCACACGCAGTGAACGCAAATATTGTTTTATTTCCGATCACTGATTGCACGGTTTGAACGAACGCTGTGTCTAGTTCATATAGGTGAAGTGTATTTTTAACAATGATATTTATTGTACAATTATTATAAACCATTATTTACATCATTTAATTAAGATTTCTCAGATTAGATTAAGATGCACTTGATGGCTAAACGCCACCATTAAACATATTCTGCCTATACTTCGTACATTTACAGGCATTTATAGGCACATTATTTAAAATTACTTGATTAATGTTATTGGTTTATATAATATTATAATTTCCTATACTAGATTGTATGTATTTTGTTGGTATAGTATGTATTTTTATTTATATACAAATGTATAGGTATATATACATTTTTATATATGTATGTATATGTATATATGTGTGTAAACATATACATACATATAATCCATTCCTTTTCTTAATCTATATTAATGACTTACCTTATCTTGTAGGGGACAATCACGATATAATATTATTTGCTGATGATACCTCTTTAATTTTCAAACTCAAACGGCAGTCAATTAATTATGACGATGTAAATAATGCTCTATCGAAATTAGTACATTGGTTTAACGCCAACAATTTGCTCTTAAACGGCAATAAGCTAATGTAACCTAATGTAAAACATTCGAATACCAATGTGCTCTTAAATGGAGAGGAGTTGAGTCTTGTGGATACCACTGTTTTTCTTGGTATTACTATTGACGCGAAACTTCAATGGGGCTCCCATATAAGCAGACTTAGTTCTGCAGCATATGCTGTAAGAAAGATTAGAAGTCTCACAGATGTTGAGACAGCTAGATTAGTGTATTTTAGTTACTTTCATAGCGTAATGTCTTATGGAATTTTGCTATGGGGTAATGCGATTGATATTGAAGCCATATTTATTTTGCAAAAGAGAGCCATACGAGCAATTTATAACCTAAATTGTAAAGAGTCCCTCAGAAAAATTTAAAAGAAATAAACATATTAACTTTGGCATCGCAATATATTTATGAAAATGTAATGTATGTACATAAAAACATAAATATCTTTAATAAGAATAAGGATGTTCATACTATAAACACGAGGAACAAACATAACCTTGTAATGCCAGTTACTAGACTCCACAGAATCAGTAATTCATTTATGGGGCAATATATACGCTTTTACAACAAAATCCCAGAACATGTTCAAACTTTGTCAGTAAACAAGTTTAAAAGTTTTATTAAAGAAAAACTGTACAAAAAGGGTTATTATAATATCAAGGAATACATGAATGAAAATAACCCCTAGGAATAAGGTGATCGCCACCATGCTGGTTCTATGAAAATTAATTTAAAAATTGTATAAACAAAATTATTGTTAAGTGAAATATGTTTAAAAAAAGTCCTGCTGGGTTTCTTGCTGGTTCTTCCCAGGACAGAGGTATTTTCCGAACCATTGGTAAATAAAAAATGACTTTCAATAAGCATTACGTAATAATCAATATTGAATAAAAAATCATTCTATTCTGTTATATTCTAATCACGCCTCTTTCCCGCAGGGGTAGGCAGAGGCCACTTCTTTTCACTTGCTACGATCCTTACATACTTGTTTCGCTTCGTCCACTTTCATTAGTCTCTTCAAACATGCTCTTTGGTTTAGGGTACTCTTGACCTGGCCTTTTTTCAAGACGTCTCTGTTTTGATCTAGGAACGTCCGCCTAGGTCTACCTCTTCCAACACTTTCATTCACACTAGCCTTATACACTTTTTTCGTCAATCGTTCTTCATTCATTCTCTCGACATGGCCAAACCATCTCAGCATACCTTTCTCAATTTTTGTCACTTCATCTTCTTTCAGACCACAACGTTTCCTTATCTCACTATTTCTTATCATGTCACTCAATTTAACTCCTATCATACTTCTTAAAGATCTCATCTCAATTGCATTTATTCTGCTTTCATATTTCTTCTGCCATACCCAACTTTCACTTCCGTACATGAGTGTCGGAACCAACACCCCCTCATGCACATCCAAACGAGCCTTGTTAGACACCTTCCGACTGCTCATAAAGGAGTGCAAAGCTCCATTCACCATGTTTCCTGCATTCACTCTTCTTTAGATATCACTCTCACACATTCCAACTCTTAACTAACTTACTAAGTAAACTTTGAACCCACAAACTCCTGTGTGTATAAGTGTATATATGTATAAAGTAACATATTTATATTATATTATATGTTTTGAATAATATGTGAAAATAAGTTGTTATTTTTCTGTTGCGGCTGCCAATAGCTCTCACCACACTACCCAAGGTTAGCTGGCAGAGAATGCCTTTTCGGCATTAAGATCGCCTTTGTACCAAATGTTTGTTTGTTTGAGTGCAATAAAGAATTTTCTATCTATCTATAGTTCAGAATATTAACCATAACTTTGATAGAATGTGCCGATTTTAATAAAACAAAAATAAATGTAACTTGAAGATACGCTTTATGACTTTATTTACTATACTTTTAAAATAAATCAGTATTTTACACATGAAACGTTCATAAACAAACAGACAGACAGGCAAACAATTCTAGAAATGTTAGAAATGTATTTCATAATTTATTTTTGGACCCTCTCAATCACTTTTGTTACAAAAATATAAAAGGTACAGACATCTCTTATGTATAGATATTCGTATACAGGACATAGCTGTTCGTATGACTATCTTCTTTCTAATAGTTGATGTCAAAATGTGCTGACAAACTAAAATTATATTTCTTACGTCTAGAAATAAAGTTGTTTTATTTGGACAGCTTTTTTAAGCTGTAACTGTCATAGAACGTGTAGTGTAGTGGCGATGTAAGAATATCCACTACCCCATATCGTCTCGTGGGTGTCGTAAGAGGCGACAGAGGGCAACTGAAACAGGAAATGGGCAGCAGCATATTCCTGATAACAAGTCGAAATTATAAAACTGCGGTTGCCAACCCGCCTACCAAGCGTGGCAACTATGGCGAAATCCCCCTATGATGCAATCTACGGGGGATCTATGTTTAACAGTTAACTTTTATAGGCTGTTGCGGTTGAAATGGATGGATCTGTTATAACTCACATACTAGAACAAAAGGTCTTTAGGATAACAATTATAGAACAAACTAAAAAAAATGAATATTGTTTGTTGCGTCGTAGTCAACCTGTTTAAGTCCACATTCGGGCGTGGGTTTTTTCAAAACCGTGTCAACAGGTGTGCATTATTTAAAGAGTTGCGTGTAGCTACCACGTTGAAGAGTCTGGTTGGTAATTAAGGACTCTCACTTTCGTAATAAGATTTTGTAAAAAAAAGTAAAGTAACAGTCTTCATATATCCCACTGTTGGGCATTTCTGAGAGGGTTACGGAGTTTTTACCAAGTAGTGGCAGTGTAAAAATATTACTACCCCATATCATCCCGTGAGTGTCGTAAGTGGCGAAAGAGGGAAATAAATCAGGGTATGGGCAGCAGTCCCTACCTAATAATGACTAAAAACAAAACAGTAGCTCTTTTTACAATCTAGAATTCGAAAACACAATAAAATAAGAAATAAAGTACAAAATCGATTGTATTAATACAATCGATATTATATTTATTCGGATCCAAAAACTAAAATGAAATAGCTTGCAAGGTTTCATTATATTCTATTATTTACTTTGAATGATATATTCATTTGGAAATAAAATATATTATTTGATCGATTACCATACAGAATACACTAGTGAAATTCCCGTTTCTGAACGTTATCATCCAATAAAGGACTCCGCATTTTGAAACTTGACTTGACAGTTCAAACTTGAAAATATTCACTTAAAAGAAAAAGACAGATTTTCGATTCGATTTGAAACGAGCGCAATAAAATCGATTCTTGATTAAATTGAGCATTTTAATATCTATTTGCGATTATTTCTCTGTGTTAACTAGGAAGATAAAAAATAATTACGAACATATCTACAAAATAATAATAAAAATACAAAATATCAACATTCCAACAAGTAAAAGTAACAACAACATTCCAGTAATCGATCTCAGATCGATATCCGTAATATTCACTACATTTAGTTGTTGTTGTTTTAATTAATCGTTTCACCATTTCGTTTCCTTATTAACCACAGGTTTTCTTTAGTGATTTAATATTGATCCTGCTTTTATATCTTTAAGTAATTATAGTGAAAATAAATAACTAACTAATAACCGTGAAAAATCACCTGTTACAGTGTAGGTAATACATAACCTCACTTTTACTTATTCTACCATAACTCAGCTCCTAGATTGACAAATCTTGCCAGATTTTGAGCTATGAATTGTTTATATATCCGCTTTCAAATGGTCTTACTTTCATCTTGTTAACACCTGGGCCCAAGAATGTATGGAGACGTCTCCTTCACCTTTGCCCATCTTTAATATATCGCCAATTTGGGCAATAAACATGAGTGGGTTTATTGTCTTTATAAAATACTAATTTTTACTCATTATCAATCAGTCTATGACTACAATCTCACCTGGTGGTAAGTAGTGATGGAGCCTTGGATGGTAAATTGCACTGTCTTAGCGTAATTAAAACCTATTCAATCATGCCTTTTTTCTTGTAGGTGCACGGGCACTTATTTCCTCAGCTATCACGGCACTCTAAATAATAATCTCTATACTCTTGGTTATTGAAAACCTATCATTTACTTCCTGATGTAAAGGTTTTTTTTATATCGTATCAATTGCGTCGAAATTTTATTTTTATTTTTAAGAACTGGCGAAAATATCTCTATAAATTTATAAATATAAAATAATCTGATTTTTTTCTTTTAATTAATTATAACCTATTTTTTACAACGGTTGTGGAATATTTTAATTAATCATTATGTTCCCGAATAAAAAACAGACTGAACAGAACTGAATTTTAATAGATACTTTTATATTGCGTATGCATAAAATCCTTTAATATTAATTATGACTTTAATTTTATAACAATTTTTTTTCATTTGCATTACTTTGTGAAAATTTCTTACTTAAAGGTAATTGTTACGATGTTGTACTTAACTGCTGTATATTGTTATTTGCAAAAAGAAATTTTAAAATTAGACAAAGACTACATTTAACACGTCATATTTTTCATTAAAAAATATCGTTAATGAAATTTCGTTTATATTGGCTAGACTTAAATCTGTTAAAATATCGATATTTACCATCGAAATATTCAATTTAGTAAGCCATAGATTTAGTTAATAAATATCCTCCAAATCTTTAAAATGGTACTCAACTCAATTTTTTATTATAGAAGAGGGTGCAATCGAGTATGCTGCTCACCTAATAGTAAGTGTCGACCGCCGCTTTTGAGTAACCGGAACACCACGGGAATTACAGGTGTGTTGCTGGCCTTTTAAAAAGGACTAAGCTAGTTTCTCGAAATTAGTTGTTTCCTAAAAGAACGTGGTAGATATTGTCTCAGAATAAAATGTTGGTAACAGGGTGTTTTATCCCACGAATTCGCTTAAACCGAAACACTTTTATCTTTGCAATGACAATAAAAACGCGACTTTCAGGAGCAAATCGAAAGCTTGGAGGAGGGTCAGAGACTAATGACTTTTGTCGCATTACTTACGACCCAAAAAGTCAAAAGAATTATCTATTTTTCTACTTCTTCATCATCAGCCCGTAAAAGTTTACTGCAAGACATAGGCTTCTCCCATTGTAGGGTGATCCCAATGAGGGTGTCCCAATGATTTGCCATAATTGTCATATTTAGCAGATAGATGTCGCACCTTAAACGTTGCTCTCCTATGGATGTATGGGTATTTTATGTCTGACTTTTAAGTAACCCATAACGTAGTTATTCCGCCGTTTATCGTAAACCATTACATTTTTCTCGCTTTTCCCATAGTCTCTTACTACACCCCTGGGATAACGGGGTGATTGGTTAATTTACGCCACAACAAATTATTGTTCCCTCCTTATCATTGAATTTTGCAATGCAAGAAACTCTCAAAACATATAATACCTATAAAAAAATCACCTGTATGGGAGGTAACCAAAAAAAAAAACCAAGATTTTATTTCAAAACTTTGTACTTTGCCAAATTACAGATTTGTAGCCCAGATGCTGATGGTGGTCTCTGAGTAAAACCGCGGACGAACGGATATGGCGCAACTATAAGGGTTCCTTATTGTTTAACTATGAAAAAATAAATATATTGATATGACACACAGCTCAAACCTCTGGTCGCAGAAACATGTAATGACGTCTCAACGGGTGGAACAGCGGCCTCGGTGACCCGCCCTGGAGCAGAGATCAACCGGTCAGTGGCCTTCTATTCTGGGAAACTGATATCACACACACCACGTTGTGTTCGGGAACAACGAGGTGGGCGTAACCCCTGAGGAGGTGTGCGACTCAAAGACCGTCTGTCCCCTTTCTCAAAAGAAAGGTTAGACGACTAAGATTACGGGTCCCCATGAAATGGTCCCGGTCTTGACGTCCGTCGCTTGCGGACTGTATTGTCTTCAGGTGGAATAGGAAATAAAACATCGATTTATCTTCATAATTTCCCCTTAAGAGTGCGACATTGAAACTTTCACTACTTTTCCTATCACTTTCCCTACTATCTTCTTTCTTGATTTAAACTGGAAAACTGGTAAATGGTTCCGAACGAATTTCCAAACTACCAGCCTCCTATCCTAATACGCAATCTATACGCGAAAGAGAACCGCGCGCCGCGCGCCATTTCGACATATTCTGACACTAATTTTCATCATCGCACCCTTGTATTTAACCTCATATCTTTATTTCTTAAAAACATATGGTTACATAATTTTACTTATAAAAAGGAATAGAGCAACGGAAACCAAGGGGCCAGCAGCTGGCCGACTTCATGGAGAAAGAGGGACTCTTTATGATGAACTCTTGGCCCCAAAGGAAGTGGACCTGGTCGAGCCCCGACGGTTCGACAAAAAATGAGATTGACTTCATTATGACGACTAGACGCCAACTGTTCAGTGATGTCTTAGTGATCGCGAGGGTGAAAACTGGTAGCGATCACCGAATGGTTAGAGGCACACTGAACCTAAACGTAAAGATGGAGAGGTGTCGTCTAATGAAGTCAACGCTCCGTCCCCCTCGTGCTCTAATCCAAAGTCCCGAAACCTTTCAGCTCGAGTTACAAAACCGTTTTCAGTGCCTAGAAGATTGCAATGCAGTGGACGATATGAATGACAAGCTCGTGGAAACTGTCCATGCGGTCGGAGCTAAGTTTTGCAAGACCCGCCGCAGAAGAACACAAAACTCCGATCACTCTTAATCTCATGGCTGTTAGACGGAAATGAAGCTGCAATCTTCAGTAGATTTGATAGCATACAGCAACTGAACAGACAGATCTCCAAATGCATGCGGCGGGACGCGCAACTTCAATACAGCTCGTGAAGAAGCGATCGAGCAGAACCAGGGCTCCAAAGTCTTTGCCAGAGATCTGTCTGCCAGAAAGCTGTCGAGCTGCTGAAGACCGAGTGTGGCAGCGTCGTTTCCGGATACCTGAGTTTTGAGTGAGATTGAGAGGTTCTATGGGCAGCTGTACACATCATCGTTGGAGCCACACGCAAGTGTGAGTAACGATCCAAGAGCGAGTCTTATCCGACACTATTCCGATGATATCCCGGACGTCAGTCTGAGCGAGATTAGAATGGCTTTCCAGCACCTTAAAAACGGCAAGGCCCCAGGCGAGGATGGAATTACAGCGGAGCTTCTGAAAGCGGGTGGAAAACCGGTACTTGAAGTCCTTCAGAAGCTCTTTAATTCCGTCCTACATGGTGGCACTACAGGAGGCGTGGAGCAGAAGTGCGGTGGTCTTGTTCTTCTTCAAGAAGGCGACAACGCTCTTTGAAGAACTACAGACCGATTTCCTTCTGAGCCCCGTCTACGTGCTGTTTTCGGGAGTCATTACGAATCGTCTCGCACGCAGACTCGACGACTTCCAGCCTCCCGAACAAGCCGGTTTCCGTAAAGGCTTTAGCACCATAGACCACATACATACCCTTCGGCAAATTGTACAGAAGTCCGAGGAGTTTGCCACCTATGTCTGGCGTATGTGGACTATGAAAACTTTGATTCCGTCGAAATTTGGGCGGTGCTGCAGTCCCTTCAGCGGTGCCAAGTTGACTGTCGGTATATCGAAGTGCTGAAGTGCTTGTACAGTAGGGCTACGATGGCTATCTGAGTACAGAACCAGAGTACAAAACCTATCCAACTGCAGAGAGGTGTAAGACAGGGTGACGTTATATCCCCGAAACTCTTCACCGCTGCATTGGAAGACGTTTTCAAGCTTCTGGACTGGAAAGGATATGGCATTAACATCAATGGCGAGTACATCACTCACCTTCGATTTGCCGATGATATAGTATGGCAGAATCGCTGGAGGACCTAAGCACTATGCTCAATGACCTCAATAGTGCCTCCCAACGGATAGGTCTTAAGATGAACATGGACAAAACAAAGATCATGTTTAATGTCCATGTCACACCTATGCCGGTAGTTGTTGGGAGCACTAAGCTCGAAGTTGTTGACGAATATGTTTACCTGGGACAAATAGTCCGACAAGGTAAGTCCAACTTCGAGAGGTCAATCGACGGATTCAACTCGGCTGGGCAGCGTTCGGAAATTACGGCACATCTCGTCAGTTATACCTCAAAACTTGAAAACGAGGCTGTACAACCAGTGCGTGTTGCCAGTGAACTGAGACGTGGTCCTTCACTGCTGGCCGGATGAGGAAGCAAAGTCGCTCAGCGAAGCTATGGAGAGGGCTATGCTCAGGTCTCACTGCGTGATAAACTTAGAAATGAGGATATCCGCAGTAGAACCAAGTGACCGACATAGCCCAACAGATTAGTAATGAAGTGGCAATGGGCCGGCCATATAGCTCGAAGAACCGACAACCGATGGGAAAAAGGTTCTCAGTGGCGGCCTCATGCCGGCGGACGAAGTGTAGGGCGTCCCCCCACTAGATGGAGTGACGACCTGGTAAGACATGCAGGAAGTCGATGGATGCGGGTGGCTCAGGACCGTGCTTTGTGGCATTCCTTGGGGGTGGCCTATGTTCAGCAGTGGACTTGTGAAGGGCTGTAATGATGATGATGACTTATAAAAAACACGTACAAAATCTTATTATTATAATATACATTACATCGCTATCACATAAAGACATATTAAGATATTCAACAAAATACACCGATTTTACAGAACATTTTTAAAGTTATGAATCTTAAATATCTATCATACATGTTCAAAACAACAATCTTTATTAATAAACATGAATATCTTAACTAATACAATAGTTTCATTCATAAATTAAAACCTTCAAACAGCATTAATACACTTTAATTAGACTTTAATATTTCTTATATAAATCTATTATTATTTCGTTGATTTAAGCAAAAAATTAGACTCTTTTAACACATCACATATCTTATTATTCTACACAATAATCCTGAAACACTTATTGCTTATTTCTACACACATAACTGAAGTTTTCACAAATTGATTAAGTACAATAAACAATTGTTTTTTTTTATAATTCATCGTTTAGATATTGTTGAGTCCCATACAAAATGAACAACCAATTTCTGCACGACCCTTATCAACTCGATAAGAGGCTAGTGTTTTCTTTGTCAAAATTACAGCTATCTCTGTTCATCATAAAACATTATTTATTTACATATGCTATTCTTATCTAGTCATTATGTATCTTATCTTTTATCACAAGAACGAACATATTTTTATCTAAAATAAGTATCTAATTTAATATAAGACTTTTATTCGTATTAAATAGCCGATTACTATGTAACACATGACTCTAAGTTAATCTATAAACAAACTTTGTGGAACTTACTCTCGACTGGGGAATCGAACCCCGAAATTTACGCTTGACAATCGAATGCTCTTATCATTATATTGAATCTATTTACTTTTAACATAGATTTGCTTGTCATTTGGAATGTTTATATACTTTTAATAGTAAACAATTATAAGTATAAATTTACTTATTTTTTATGAAATGAAAAATGATTTAAATGATTTTTAAGCGCGTCGCCAACAGCGACAATATAGCTTCCTTTTATTTTGTAGGCTTCTTAACTAAGATCGGTTTTTGAAATATTCAAGCCCTCAGAGAGTGTAATAAAGTATCACAATTTCTACTACACTTTTTATTTTACGAGGCGATTGACTAGAAACTTACTGAGAGAACTCTTTAGATAAAATAAATGAATACCGATTTTGGAACAATAGCTTTCTTTTATTACTGAGGCATCCATCATCAAAATACCATGAAAGTATTCTGAAAAAATTAATCCTTAAGAGTGTAAAATAGGGTGTCTTATTTTGTATGAAACTTTTATTTTACGGGGAGTTTTGGCGGGGCTAGAAAAGAAACCTACTGAAAGTACTGTTAATTAAATTTAATCAATACGTATTTTTCGATTTTTAAAAACAACCCCTTACAGGGCCAGTGTTTTCTCCAATTCATTATTAATACTTATCCAGATAAATATGTTAGTTACCTTGGGCCTACCTTAATTAAAGTTATCCCTTATATTATATTACGTAAATTAATACTTTAGAAGATATCACAGAAACAAAACCACGCAAAACCAAAAAAAAAATCACTCACATCGAAACGGTTGGCCGGTGCGTCCTACTTCATTCTCGGCACATGAAAACCGCTATTTCCCTGAGTTGTTGCTCAAAGATCAAAGAAAGAACTATAAAATTACAACTCAAACCAATAAACGTTAACCAAATTTGATATTATTCCAACAATATACATCTATACACACACACACACACACACACACACACACACACACACACACACACACACACACACACACACACACACACACACACACACACACACACACACATACTTGTTTGTTACTTTTTAATGCCGTTATAGTAGGAATCTGTTATAATAAATCGTCAGTACTGTGAAGACAACAGGATTCACACAAATTCGACACTAAACACACACACGCACACAAACAAGGTACTTTCCTACAGTGTCTTCAAGATAAATAGCCTGCTTCAAGTTAAATATGTAGCGAGACGGTAGTGAGAAGTTCTCTTTTCATTTAAGTATCACATCGATTTAAGTTATGTTACTTCTTGCACTTCTGAAGATTCTTAACGTTCTAAATCAATCTTTATCATTAGTTATTCGAAAATTTTATTTTAAAAAAGTAAAAAAATAGATGTTCAGTAATACGCTAATTTCTACTAGACTTAAGATATTAAGACTAAGGTAGAATAATATATTTTAGTGCGTGAAACTGCAATGAAAGATTTTACCCTTATATTTAAATTTTTGAGTCATAAGTACTAAAAGCTGTAAAAAAATAAGACCACATAGTAAACTTATATTTAAATTTAAAAATATTTTTTTTTATATGAAAACGTACTAAATAACTATTAAAATATAAATAACACACGTTCTTAGGTTAAAGGTGTTCTTGATTTGACCTTTCGTCAATATATCGGCTAAGTTGGTCGATAAACTTCCATCTAGGGCGACCCTTGCCTGTCACTAACTTCAATAAATTTAAATAAATATTCAGTTAGGACTTATAATATATTATGTTGTGTTGTGTACGTCAATGACCATAGTAACGGCGGGGCTAGGGGTGCTTACAATCTCCGGTGGAGGTTAGGTTGCCACCTAAGACGACTTGACCTGGCAACATATAACGCACTGTTATACCCTGTAATTGTTATAGTGCTGCACTGCCCCTAATAACGCTAACTAAGCCTTAAGGTTCAGTAGGTATAGCAGTGGAGCAGTTTGTTGAGCAGTCTACTTCCATCTTCGAACCTGCTCGGTTGTCTACGGACCTAAGTTAAATTCTAATCAGTTTGTAATATATAATCCATTTATCCTTTAATTAAATATCAGTGTTTTAAATAATTGTTTTTTTAAAAGCAATCAGCCCGTCTCCGTATAACATTTTGGTGGCAGCGTGGGATACAAATCCCAGTGTCAAGTGAAGTGGAACCGCTCAGCAGACTCGCTCCGTATCCTAAAATCTTTCAAAACTAAATCTTATTCTGTGTCGTCCTGGCGTGTCCTAGTGAACCCAAATATAGTGCAAGTGCTATACTCATCGCTACAGCCTGGACGTCCATTCCATTACGGAGACCAGTTTATTCCTGGAAGGAGTTCACATACTTACCAAGGAAGACCACGTTGCATCCTGAACACCAATCATCTCCATCTACATACATACAGAAGACCTAGAAGATTAACCTGAAAAGCATCCATCGTCTTAAAGAAATATCGTCGAAGATTTCTATAACTTTAAATTCATCGTGTCCCGTTCAGTGCGCTACCGAGACGCGCTTATCAATCGGAATGTTCCGCTTATCGTGTTTGCAGCCGTCGCCCACGCATTACTAGTACTGTGAGTCGTTGGTCATTGTTTTGTCTAGACTTTATAAACCAAGCTTCTCAACCTTTTATGTTTCTTTGTTCAATTGAATTTAAATGTTTTAGAGTTTATTAATATTTTTACCATTGTGATTATTTTATATTATTGCGTGTTTCTTATTGTAATTATTTTATATTATTGTGTGTTCTTGTATTGATTGATATATTTTATTATGCCAAAAGTGGTGTGAAAGGGAGGAGGCTAGTTTAACCTTCGAATTCACAGAGCCGGGTGTTAGTGACATAGGATCCACCCAGCCACTCCAAGGTTACTAAGGCCAGCATTAACTTCTGCAATGACCGAGATGGATTAAACACTTTGTTCAAATTCGTTAAACCGTATGACAGTAGAGGAGACCGTAAATTCTTTTATTATTAATTGTAATAATGTATGAATTAGCCAGATCTCAAAAACAAATTTTTATTTAAGTACATCATTAGTCAACTCCACGGTAAAGCGGAAATCCTTGCTCCATAAAAGAATTTAAAGACTGGGAACAGCTCAAGTTTCTTAAAAACTCAATTTAGTGAATGTAAACATGCTCATATCCTTTGAATTACAAAGCAAACAAAGGCCCACACGTGTCAGCCAATTCGCTCCATGAAACCTGTCTCACAACTATTAACAGAAATATCCTATAATACAAAGGCAAAAGAATTACCAGGTCGGGTTGCGGCCATGGAGGACCTGCCTCCATCATTTCCTTATAAGTTTGTCCCCATTTCGAACATTGTTAGGTGTGAGTCTCAAGACCATAACAGAGCCATAAACTTAGCCATCTCCGAGGAACGTATTCAACAAAGCCTATACAAACGACCACAGCCAGAAACAAGACATGAACACAAACCTAAGCAAAACTTCGTAAAACTTTTAATACTAAGCCGTCTACTTATCAAAATTCTCACAGTACCCAAATCCTAACCAACAGAGCTCCACTAACGCTTTTGTCGATATTGTAAGACGGCAGGACGACATTATGGCCTGTAAAACGAGTATTCCAACAATCGATTCAATAACCAAATATTACCAACCTCTCAAATTCCAATATAGGCCACAACGGGTTAACTTCATAGAAACAGCAATGATGAGGAAAAGAATTCCATCCTTTACACAGCGACAATCAAATTTTAAACGATCAAGAGTCTCGCCACGGTGTCGCCGAGACTAGATCCTAAAGCCGACACCAACCATTTCCTCCCTCATATCCAGGACCACACGGGTAACCAGCCCCAAATAAGGTCCAAATATCCAAGGACCACGGGTAACCAGCCCCAAATAAGTCCGAAAATCCATGGACCACACGGGTAACCAGCCCCAAATAAGAGTCCAAAATCCAAGGACCACAGGGTAACCAGCCCCAAATAAGTCCGAAAATCCATGGACCACACGGGTAACCAGCCCCAAATAAGGTCCAAAATCCAAGGACCACAAGGGTAGCCAGCCCAAACAAGTGTCCGAAAATCCATGGACCACACGAACCAGCCCCAAATAAGTCCAAAATCAAGGACCACAAGGGTAACCAGCCCCAAACAAGTGTCCGAAAATCCATGGACCACGCGGGTAACCAGCCCCAAACAAGTGTCCAACAATCCAAGGAACACAAGGGTAACCAGCCCCAAACAAGTGTCCAGTCATCCAAGACCCATAACTTGAAGTTCCCTCTCCAACAAGCAAAATCAGAAATTTACAAATAAATCTAGATACCACTAAAGGTTGTTACCACATGTCCTTCTCGATTCATCCGTCACGGATATCCCACTGTCTTTGCTTGTTGATTCAGGGTCTGCCATATGTTTATTAAAACAGTCTAGTATCCAGAAATATCAAACTCATAAAGAACCTATCAAACTTAAGGGTATAGATCCGGGCGAGGAATCTACAACTACTGAGGCCATTTTCCGTTGAAATTAAAATTAAATAAAACCACATCCGCGTCATATAAATTCCATGTCATTAAAGATGTCAATCTGCCATATGACGGTATCATAGGCTCCGACTTCCTAACCGCGTTTGGCTGTAAAATTGACTACACAAACGATACCCTCAAGATCGGTAAATTAGAAATAAAATACATTTCGTTGATCCATTCTATGTCATTCCACCACACACCAGAGCTTCATTGAATGTTCGGTTTGCGATACCAATCTTAAAGAAGGCCTTATCACTGATCAACACATATCAGATAATTTACTTATATCTAATTGTATCGTAAAATCAAAAGAAACGCGTTAATTTAACTATAGCCAATACTTCAGAGTTTCCTGTATTAATCCAAATTTAAATCTTAAAATTACACCTTTACATTCTGACGCAGTTCAGGTGAACACGAACATCTTTAACACGACTAAAAGAACAAACGATGTAATAAACTCATTAAAATAGAACATCTAAACCAGAAGGTCCAACGCCCTCATCGAACTTTGTTCCCAGTATTCCGACATTTTCATCTGCCCGATGATCAATTAACTTATACATCGCCCTTAACCATCAAATTAAAACGACCAGCGAGACGCCCATCCATACTAAAACGTATAGGTTCCCAGAATGTCATAAAAAGAAGTCGAGACCCAAATCAATAAGATGCTCGACCAGGGAATAATAGAACCTCATCCTCACCTTGGAGCTCACCAATTTGGATTGTGCCTAAAATTAGATTTCCAGGGACAACGTAAATGGCGAATAATTGACTATCACAAACTTAACGATATTACTATCGGCGAAACTTATCCTATTCCACAAATTTCTGAAATCCTAGACCAGCTGGGTAACAGCAAATATTTTTCAACCTAGACTTAGCTTGGGTTCACCAATTGTTAATCAAACCTGAAGATGCACCTAAAACAGCGTTCTCTGTACCTCAGGGGCATTTCCAATTCAATAGGATGCCTTTTGGCGAAAAATGCTCCGTCCACCTTCCAAGCTCATGAATGCATGCCTATCAGGACTTCAAGGTTCACGATGTTTCGTTTATTTAGACGACATCGTTATTTACTCTTTCGATCTTACTTCTCATATAGATAATCTCAATGCTGTATTTAACAGACTCAGAAGTTATAATCTCAAGTTACAACCTGAAATGCAGATTCCTTCGTAAAAGTAATTTATTTAGGCCATATAATCAGTGAACATGGTGTCAAACCCAATCCCGAAAAGGTGAGGGCTGTCACCAATTTCCAGTTCAAAATCATCCAAGACATTAAATCCTTCTAGGCAGTATCTTACCAGACGTTTTATCCTGATTTTCTAAATATACAAAATCCTTACGTCCCTGTTAAAAGGATGTCCTTTTGAATGGAAGAATGAACAACAGCTTTCTTTCGAGACCTTGAAAGGTAAACTCGTTACAGCTCAGTCCTTGCATATCGGACTTTACTAAACCTTTCCTCTTGACATACGATGCATCAAACTATACCATCTCTGCTATTCTCTCCCAAGGTCCAGTAGGACAAGATCGACCTATTGCTTTTGCCTCACGCACTCAATAAAGCGAGAATAATTACAGCGTAACCGAAAAGAGTGCCTTGCGATGTAGTATTCGGCACCAAAACCTTTCGTCATTATCTATATGGCAACCGATTCACAATGACGGACCATAAGCCCCTCAGTGGCTTTTTAATGCAAGACCCTGGTTCCCGCCTTGTTCGATGGCGACTTAATTGGAAGAATTTGGGTATGATATACATTATAAAAGGGCAAAACCAACACAAACGCTGACGCGTTATCACGGTTTCCTGTGAACCCTGTCCAACCTGCAGACCCACCAACGTCCATCCTCCTATAGTGGACCCGGGTCAAAATCTGAACAAAGATCTCATGGACTTACTAATTTCTCCACCTTCCTTTAATCCAGACAAGCAATCTCTCTGGATTTAGCTGAAGATACTTCCCCATTACCTACGTTGATTTACCTTCTAATATTCCAGACACCCTAAAGGAGAAATCGAAAACAAACCTATTAACTTACCTCAACCTGAACAGATAGCACCACCTGAAATTCAAACCGATAATGTCCCATTTCCATCCACGAGTTCATCCCCAGACGTACCTGTCGATGATTACCCAACCTTCCTTAAATCTATGTTATGCAAGATAAAACTTTTAACACAGAAGTAGAAGGAAACAGAAACTCTTATAAAATGTGCCGCAGAAAGTGATCCTGAATTCCCATCTATCGATTTAGATGAATCTAACCCGTACATTCAAGAAATATTAACCGACCTGAAATTATCACCGACATACAGGGTCCGAGAAAGAACTCTTCTCCTTTAAAAGATAAAACAAATAATAAATGCTATTATTTATTGTTCACCAAGGTACATCATTTGATGAGGCCTCCTATCCAGAAATCTTTCAAACGTTAAAACAATCAAAATGAATTGATAACTTCCAGACAAATTAAAAGAAATCAGTATATCAGATATGAAAAATCCCTTCAAAAAATTCATTCATTAAAATATATAATATTCTATGTTATCTCTTTCATGATACTCAATTAAAATTCATATATACCATAACAATGTTATATCCAGCTCCGACTGAAATGAAAATCCTTTTCGAAAACCATGATATCGATAGCCGGTCATTTAGGCTCTGTCAGGAATGTACAACAGGATAAAACAATCGTATTACTGGAAAGGTATGCGAAGCGATATAGAATCATGTAAAACAATGTAAAAGCATGTCAGGAAAATAAAGCACTTAGGAAAATCAACCGTGCAATGCAGATCCATAGCACATCTACAGAACCATGCCAAAGAATATCCTTAGACATCGTCAGCCCACTTCCAAAGCCGGACCAGCGAAATTGTTTTATTCTCACAATACAAGACGACCTTACCAAGTTCTCTGTGCATATCCCATCCGAAGTACCACTGCTGAAGAAACTAGTGAGTGCTTACTGCATTATATATCAATCTTTGGCATTCCTAAGATGATCCTTACCGATCAGGGGTTAATTTTACTTCAGACCTATTAGAAAAACCTGGAATTCCTCAAAATTAAAACTTATGGTCTTCACCGCCTACATCCTCAAACCCAAAACTCCTGGGCAGAGCCATTCAACCCTAAAAGAATACTTAAAATCTTACATTAATGAAGAACAGTCAATTGGCCTCGTTATGTGTACACAGCCATGCCTGCCTATAACACATCCGTTCACTCGACTACACATTACACCTCACGAACTTATGTTTGGGAATAAACCATTTATTCCTAATTCCGTTTATAATGAATCTCAGGGCTACATACCCCGATTATGTCCGCATGTTGCAAAACCGCCTGAAATACTCCAGAGAGAGGCTTTAGACTTCATAAGAAAGTCAAAGATCCTCGAGAAGTCATACTATACACTACTCGACCAGTCAAATATAAAGTCGGTGAGTATGTCTATATAAAAGAACCATTTGATTGCAAAGCACTCTCCCTCTCTGGAAAGGTCCTATAAAATAGTTAGGTACATAGTAATAATACACTTACCCTACTAATCAATCGACGCCATGTCATCACTTCGATCAGGTGAAACCTGCATGATCGGAAATAACCTGTAAAATAAACAAACTTAGTAAATAGCTAGTGCCTGAAAGTTATTATACTTACCTATAAGCGTAGTATCGCCATCAAAAAAAAAATGATTGCCGAGGCAATTAGGTTAGTGTACTTACCTTTGTTTGGTATTAACTATAGTAATTATTTACGAACAGCTCGAGGTCAATCGCATCAAAGTTATATTCAACAAATAATGGTCATTTCTGGTGGTAAAGACAAAACACATTACTGCAATTATTGACTTGAAAGTGTACAGTTGTACAGCTGGAACATGTTCATCTGTGACGTAAGCAACATTAATATTCAGGTGGACCTTCTAAACCATCCTGTGAAAGTGAACTTATGTCTAAATCAGTGAAATCCCGTTACAGTGTGAAACTATTATTTTGGAAGAATTAGATATGAAACCATTAATAAATAATAGATGGATTTATATTCAATCTGACCCAAATAAAATTTCTATAGATTATAAGTCTCAATTTTTAGAAGCAAATATTGGGCACAGGCACTTAATTACAATTCAGATGATTGTATTGGATTTTGTAGTACCATTGTTACTATGTATATAACATTTCGTATTACATCACCCATAAATTATATGCCTGATTATAACCTCATCAATGACACTTGCTGTAATATTATTCAACCATGTTGTGAAAATGTGTCTCCTATTAAATTACAAAATGTAGATTTTTAGTGAATTTAATTCTAAAAATAAAATAATTATTGATTCTTTATTAAGTAACCTAAATACAATAGGAAATAAACCTCATTATTATTAAATATGGGACGCATTATTCTATCATTACTATTATTATGTCTACCCTAATTCTGTCGTATTTTGTATATTTGGGTTTTAAACTTTTCCGTCGATCCCGTAACATCCGCGTTTAAAAATAATACTAGTAGCACTCCTAAAGTGAAATTAAAAACTTCACCTCAACCTCATTTAAAAATTATACAACCTGTGATTGAACAAAATAGTGATTCCAGATCGGATAATGTTGCACTTAGAACCCAAGTTTAAAGTTATTATTAATTAATTAGTATCTAGAGATTTTGATATCATCCTAAAATCTCTTCTTAGAGAGTGTTATACCCTGTAATTGTTAGCCTTAGTGCTGCACTTAATAACGCTAACTAAACCTTAAGGTTCAGTGAGTATAGCAGTGGAGCAGTTTGGCCAGGCAGTCTGCTTCCATCTTCGAACCTGCTCAGTTGTCTACGGACCTAAGTTAAATTCTAATCAGTTTGTAATATATAATCCATTTATCCTTTAATTAAATATCAGTGTTTTAAATAATTGTTTTTTAAAAGCAATCAGCCCGTCTCCGTATAACAGCACGCACACTGAGAGGACTGAGAGAAGATCCTTGAGGTAGTAGAAGAGATAAACAAGTTGCGCTGGAATATTATAGGATTATCTGAGGTCCGAGGAGGGGAGGACATGGTAATCCTCGAATCCGGCAACTTGTTCTGTTACCGGAGGGCGACCATCTGTCCCAAGGAGGTGTCGGATTTATCGTCCACAAGTCTCTCGTTAACAACGATTGAGAGATGTGTCGACGAGGGTGGCGTACCTTATACTCAGAATCACCGAAAATTGTTCGCTGAAGGTCATACAGGTTTACGCACAACCTCAGCACATCCCAATGAGGAAATGGAGGAAAATGTATGAGGATATCTAGAGCCATGAATTCCTCCAAAACCACTATACAGTGTTAATAGGAGACTGTGCAAAACTAGGCACAAAGAGAACAGTTAGCTGAAGGTAGGAAATTTGGAATAGGACAACGGAACCAAAAGGACAGCTGGCCGACTTCATGGAGAAAGAGGGACTCTTTATGATGAACTCTTTCTTCCAGAAGCGGCCCCACAGGAAGTGAACCTGGTCGATCCTTGCAATGCAGTGGACAATATGAATGACAAGCTCGTGGAAACTGTCCATGCGGTCGGGCTAAGTTTTGCAAGATCGCCTCAGGACCGATCTTTATGGCATTCCTTGGAGGCTATGTTCAGCAGTGGACTTGTGAAGGGCTGTAATGATGAAATGATGATGATGATGTGTACGTCAATGTAATAAATAAAAAAAAATATTTCTATTTTCTTTCTTCTATTCTTAAGTTCTTTTGGCCATAGCATATTACCATTTCTTTTAGGAGAGGATACAAATGAATTTGACACTCGTCATTATCATTAATTTACAGCCCATTGCATGTCCACTGCTGAATATTTGCTTCTAATGAATGCCACAAAGCACGGTCCTGAGCCACCTAAATCTATCGACTTTACGTACTCGTCACTCCAGTATAAGTTTAAACTCCGCAAGTATAAGGTGAACCTTACCCACACCAAAAGGTTTTAGAAATTTCCAAACATCGGCTGGCGAAGAGTTACAAATAATTAGTACGGATATAGCGGCGTTTAGCGTTACGTACCATCTTATTGCATCGATTTCTCCATAACTTATAGGCAAACCAATTTTCCTCCGTTCGTTCCCTTCTAAATCGAAGAAAACCCCGATACCGTCTAATCATTACTACCCGAACACTCTCTGTCATCCAAGGAGCAGGAACACGCTTTAATCTAACTTTGTGAATCGGAGCATGAGCATCATAGAGGCTGAGAATTGTATTATTAAGGTAAGATATATTTTCATCAACTCTAGACGCGTTCTCTAAAGGATTGAAATTAAAATTAGAAGCGTCTTTCCTGAGATTTTCCAGATTTACTCTTTTGAAATTCCGTAGTTGCGAAATATTAGAAGTAGTTTTGGGAGGACGAACTTCAAGGAGGAAAAATTCATGTTGTGAGAAACCCAGAGCGGGAAGTTGACTATGATTAATTACATGATCAGAAGAAGCAGTAATAGTAACATTAATCAATGAGTCATCACAGTCTATATTGCGATGAGTAGCCCCTGAGGGAAAATTGTGAAGGTTTACAGACTCAATGATTGAACGAAGTTTTTGAGACCGAGAAGAAATCTTGAGTATATCAGTATTGAAATCACCCATGATTTTGCAGTGTTCGTACTCAGAACCAAAATCTTCTAAAGCCATTTCAATTGAAGGAAAGTAGTCAATAGCAAGGGGGCAGTACACTACTCCAAGAATCATCCTTTTACACTTGACATTTAATTAAATAAACAAGAACACAGAGGAGGTAGAGTAAGTAGGTGGAGATGTTAAAATTGTTTTGTAGGTAACTGACTTGTTCAAATATATGGCAACACCATCACCTCTTTTGTCAATGCGATAATTTCTAATAAGGACAAGGTCTGGTAGTTAAAATAAGGTGAAAATAAGGAGTGTAAAAAAGGCTTTTGCCAACTCTCTGAAACTAGGATTGCATGTACGCGCTTAGAAGAGAATAAAGATTCTAGTTCATAAAAATCAATCGGGATACTTTGGGCATTTATATGACAAATATTCATATAAATGCCCAAAGACAAAACATATCATCAGAAGTTAAAAAAATGTTATCTATTTGAGAATTTAAAGACATCAAACTACCATTCATAGAATCATTCCAAGGCGTGAATGAAAGTTCTGAATCATAAATTGAATTAAAAAAATCGGCATCAGACATATTAATATAATACAATAATTAAATATATTAACATAAATACACAGCCGGAAGGAAGTTACCGTAGAATATTATTTTTTTAAATTTAACTGTACGAAAATTGATTTTTTTTTAAATAATTATAAATTACCTAAAAGGAATAGACGTGGAGCAATTACGGATTCGAAGGGAGCATTTAAGGAGCAATTTATTGGTATACAGCTTAATTTAAAAAATAATATTCTACGCTGACTTCCTTCCGGTAAATACTCATCACTTCATTCCGTAGGTGATGTATAAGGAGACTTGGGGAAATGCCACACCGATAGATAACGGTATAAACATACCTTCTATTTTGTCATATGTAAAATAATCTGACCGAAACAGCGTCAAAGTCTGGAACTGACCGTCAATCCGCTTGCCAAGCGTATATATTATGACAAAACCTCCCTAATATAGAAGAGGTTTATGTGTATTAGTGGCCTATATACCTACGTAGTAAGTATTAATTTCTACATTTATTGTAATGAAACTATTATAACTGTCCACAGCAATCTTTTTTTATATAAGTGAACGGATAATTCTGAATATTTTTAGTTTAATATAAAATACTAATCAAGTAAGTGTGAAAATCGTATTGAAATATAAAATGTTTGTTCAACAAGGTTGTACGAGCAAGTACATGATATTTCAACAGTTTAGAAAATAATGCTGATATCGCCTGCACGCGACACGTTCACTATAATTTATTTTTTTTATTCAAGTATTTTCAGTACAATAAACGCTCTCTACGGAAACGGACACAGTTTTAATTACCACATCCCGTAACGTAGAAGATACAACCTACATTAATATACTACATATCAATTATATGTAGAGGGTCACAACTCACAAAACCCCCATTTTGGTCCTTCGAGCTTTCGACGTGAACTAAGACTTGCATTACGTCTACAATAGTTCAACAGTAAAGTGTATTTGTAAAAAATAAAAATAAAATAAAAGTGTAATTCGTGATTCTATCTGTAGTGTCACTTTGGTTGCTGGCCTCCCACAAGCGGGTCTCACCAGCTTGATTGAGGTGCATACTACGGTAAGAGTCGCAGTACACGTATCTGAAACCAACTATTTACAACATCGTCCTTAAACCATGGAGAACCTACTTCAACAACAGAGAACAATCATTGAATCTATCCTTAAAATTGGAGGCTAACTTCAAAGGATTCTGATTCACGCAAGTCAGGAACATACATACAGAAAAGGTTGGATGCTTTGAATGCTCAATGGGAGGTGTTCAACATGAATCATGGTGTTCTAAAAAACAGACAGTGACTTGGATGACGACTATTTCATCAATGATACCTACACCACCACAAAGAAGCGGTGCAAGAAGCGATTCGTGACATGCTGACGAACTACGAGGTGAAAACTGCGGAAACTGGAGTACCATCAAGGTCTGATGAGTTCATTAGCCAACAACGCACTAATTTCGGGCGCTCTCTAGGGTGATTAAAAACATCAACACCAAAGAGCTGACAGAAAAGTGGGAAATTTGTGACAAACTGAATTCGCTGCAGTCTCGCTGAAACTGATCGACGAGCTCCACTGGCAAATCGATAACCTGACTTCTGGCGGTGATGTAGGCTACGAAGAAGAGTTTTCTGCATACGAAACCTGTACGAAACTACAAAGGTTTGAATCGTAAGCTTAACTCAGTATCTCAACAGCATCAGCAAGTGCTACAATTGAGATTCCTTCTTTTCTGGTAATTATACCCATGGCCTACATTCATGGACCTATACTGTGAAGCATCACAACAATGTCATGTTGACAAAAACGCAAAGATGCAGCACCTCAAGGGCAAACTTAAAGGCGAGGCGGAGCGCATCGTACAGCATCTTACAGTATCAGCTGATAATTACGACACCTGTTGGAAGATACTCACCCATAGGTACAACAACCGACAACTTTTGTTTACAAAACATATACAAACCCTTATGGGACAACCGGCGTTGCAAACACAGAATGCATACGAGCTGAAGAAGCTACATGACACAAGTGTCGAGACCATACATGCTATTCACAATCTGGGCATCGACACACGACTTGAGATCCGATCCTGGTGCACATTCTCACTGGCAAATTGGACTCCGACACGTATGCAGCCTACATGGAGATCAGAAAGGCTCCGAGAGAGCTACCTTCCTTGGATGAGCTGATAAACTTCTTGGAAAACAAGTTTACTGCGCTTGAACCTGTTCAAAAGAAGAGACAGACACCTAACAAGTCAAACAATTCGACCAACAAGGAGGCAACAGCTCAATTTAAGAAGGACTTTAACAACACCAACAGGCGTAGTTTTCTTCGAGCATATCATACAAGCACAGAAAAAAAATTGCCCGCTGTGTAAAAACAATCATATTTTACTCTACTGCAAGTCGTTTCAAGACATGTCACCGGAAGACAAAATGAGGTCAATTTCGCAACTACATATTTGTCGCAATTGCCTGTACTTACCAACGACAATAAATGCAACTCCAACAAAAGATGCCGCGTGTGCAAAAGCACACCACAACGTGCACGATATTTACCGCAAAGTTGAAATCGCGGTCTCAAATAACGTTATACAAGCAAAGCCACATACGTCACAGCAAAAGCCAACCACGTGTCTGGAAATTATAACGAAGTCCTACTAGCGACCGTTCAATTAAAGGTGATGGCAGCTGATGGATCGACTGTTCAATTGATGCCTTCTCGACCAGGATCACAGATAAATCAATAACTGAAGATGCTGCGCAACGGCTGGGACTGCAAAGACAAAATCAAACGCCACAGTCTCAGGCATAGGGACGTCAGCACATCATAGCAACGGAACCGTACGGTTAGACTGTGAGTCTTTGTACGGAGGCCATTCATTTACAATCGAAGCCATGGTAATGGCCATGCTCAACAACCTGCCTAATTACACTTCGAAAAACAAGACTGGCCACATATTCAGAACATACAACTGGCGGATCCCGACTTAACATCTCGAGACCAGTGGACGTTCTGTTAGACGCTGGAGTGTATGCTGACATGTAATGAGTGGTATGCTACGAGGACCCACACACGCACCGCTCAGCTCACAGACAAAAGTGGGCTGGTACTGCTGGGCAATATCAAAACCTTCAACTGCCACGTGCTCATTAATCTTGACGATGTATCTCGATTTTGGGAGATGGAGGAGATAACCGAAACCAATCACAATCTAACATCAGAGGAAGAATACTGAATCTATTTATTCAACCACAACAACAATCATTGAATCTATCCTTAAAATTGAGGCTAACTGGATTCTGATTCACGCAAGTCAGGAACATACATACAGAAAAGGTTAGATGCTTTGAATGCTCAATGGGAGGTGTTCAACATGAATCATGGTGTTCTAAAAAACAGACAGTGACTTGGATGACGACTATTTCATCAATGTACCTACACCACCACAAAGAAGCGGTACAAGCGATTCGTGACATGTGACGAACTGAGGTGAAAACTGCAGGCTGGAGTACCATCAAGGTCTGATGAGTTCATAGCCAACAACACTAATTTCGGGCGCTCTCTAGGGTGATTAAAACATCAACACCAAAGAGTCCCACTTTTTCAGCTCTTCACCTAGAGAGCGCCGAAATTAGTGCGTTGTTGGCTAATGAACTCATCAGACCTTGATGGTACCGTTTCCGTGAAGGCGTTTGTGTACTGAAAATACTTATGAATAAAAAATGTAATTATAGTGAACGTGTCGCGCGCTGGCGGCAATATCAACATTATTTTCTAAACTGTTGAAATATCATGTACTTGCTCGTACATCTTGCCAATTTTATAAACAAGAAGAAAGTTTAAGGCGATGAACCCTATTGAGTTTACGGGCAGCCGTTGCGATCACCGCATCCACACTATCGATGTCGGACTCCGCTCCGATGAATGTCCTTGGGTTGGCTGCTCGACATTGTTGGGGTCTGGCTTGTCGCGAAGATTCACGCTGCAGCCTTGACATCTTCTTTTCAGCCGGAATGTCCCCATGCAATGAAGGCTACAATAATAAATCCGACTACGGTGCACAGCACATAGTTGTGTGTGTCATGTGTGAGTGATTGTACTCAGTGTTTGTTGCTGTTCCTTGACCTTATCAATGTTGTTTTCAGCTCTTGTAAGGCGTCTTTATGATCTTCAGGTCCAAATGTATGATTAAAGTCTGTCAGTATGTGGTTCAGGCTTGATTCGCATGTACATTCTTTCTTCTGCTGTTGGTTTCAACTCGCTGTGATAGTCGTTGCGAGCATGAATGATGAAGCTTTCTCCTTGAGCATACACCCAGTCCGAGTAACATAATCCCCGTGCCGTGTAAGTGCTGTGACGTCACTCCAGCTGGGCGAAAATGCGCATCGTGCAGTCTTCGCAACAGGAGAACAGCCACGCGCCACGATTGTGTAATCGCACCCACCTGTCGTTGCAATCCAATACTCTTGTGCGGCATGTTGATAAGTCGCCATTGTTTAATATTTGCGCTTCACATAATGTATCGGCTACCTTAATGTTGTAAATAGGTTGATTGATAGCACATAACATTTTGTTTTCTTGCAGATTTAAGCATGATGATACATCTCGGTTTTCTAAGGGTATTATCATGTCCCTTTAGGTTTGTAAGGTATTCAGATGTAAGTACTATAGTTTTCTCTGTGTGTCCAGTTATTTGCGGAATAGGAATGATGCGGTTAAGTTCATATTGTTCGTTGTTTATGCGGTAGCTTCACTTGAATATTATGTATGCACTTGTTAAGCACGTGCACTCGCGCCAGCTTGTATAGGCTTCGCGTGCAATGGCGTGTGTTCACAGGTAGCGATAACTCATGGTAAATGACCGGAGATGATGTTGAGCTGATCTTCAAATTGGTTGGGCTGGCGATGAGATGGGTGTCAACTCTCCCGTCCTTCACGTCAGTTACTAGGTCTAGGAGTTGCTGTTGTATTTGTCGTATGTTGAAATGATCAAGTTCACGGCCAGAGCGGTAGCTGTTATGTACATAGCATTGTCATGGCGATGTTGTATGCGTTTTCCGTTTCAGCGAGATGATTGTCGATGATACGAAATTGTATTCATTACTTCCTCGTTTCTTTTGAAGATTATATTCACTTTCGATGATCGATGTGTGATTTTGTAGAGATTCAATAGATGATTTTCGTTTGACTGGATTATGTTGATATCCTTCACGTACTGATTGGCAAATCTCTCATCCAAGTACCAAAAAGGAGTTTGCTAGGTATCCTATTCCATTCACTAGTCCTCTTTTTCTTCGAGACGGTCCATGTTCTGATCGTAAGATATCGTTATAGTGTTGAATTTCGTTAAGTTCGTGTTGAAACTGGGATGAAATTGTAAGATAGGCTGCTTCATTCTTGCATAATGTGTTCAAATGGTTGACATAGTTTTGTATGTTGTCCAAACTCATAATGTCGTCATGTTGTAGTATACAACCATTTCCACTTATCTTGAATAATACATCAGACACCTTGTCAAAATAAACGACTCTTGAACTGCTAAGCCTTGTTATGTTGATCATTTGTTTCGTAGTAGGTCCAACACACATCGAAAATATAAGTAGTAACATACAAAAAAGTTGTTGAAGTGTTTTTGTTGTTGTTTCTTCGTTTTCTTTATGTATTTATTGCAGGCTTCGTAGTGTCAACGTCAGAAGATGCAGTTGTATAAGATGACGGATCAACGGAAGGCGTGACAATTTTGTAATCGGTCGCTTCATATTACTTGTTTTAGTTTTTCAGTGTGACGACTCGTTGGCCGTCACCTGGGTGAGTCTCAACACCCGTCCAGGATCCATTTGGCAGGAGGAATGTTGTCTTCTCTGGGATAACGACGTCCCCAACTTCTAAGTTTTAGTAGGAAAGTGCCATTTGCTTCGAGTTTGTAGAGTTTGAAGATAGTCAGTAGACCACCTTCTCCAGAGTCCTTGTACATTTTCTCCGTAAGTTGCCATCTTGTAGAAGGTCATGTCATTACCCTCAGCGGATAGTGGTGATTCTAGAAGGCTCGCCGATTAGGAGTGAGCTGGTGTCAAGCAGTCAAGGTCTTCGATATTCTCTGACAACGCCACCAGGGGCGAGGTTGAGACATCCTTCAATCTGCGCCAACAGTGTAGAAAATTCCTCGAACGTAAGTTTTGATCCCCAAGTACTCGTTTGAGGTGATGTTTCAGGCTTTTACTGCAGCTTCGTAGAGTCCACCAGCAGTAGGCCAGGAAGGAGCGTTAAAATGCCATTCAATGCCCCACTCTGACATGTTAGTTATGACGTCATTGTTTATGTAGCATGTAATGCCTCCTTTCGTTGTTTTCCAATGCTCTTGCTGCGCCCACGGTTGGTGCCGTTGTCACTAGAAGATGACGAGGCTTTCCTCGGCGAGCACACATTCGTTTCAAGGCGTTCAGAAAAGCCACTGTGCAGATCGGAACACAAGTTCGAGTGAAGAGCTTTTGTGCACAGACACACAAATACAGCTACGTAGGCCTTCATTGTCTTTATTCCTCTGCCCTTGTTAGCCTTTACCTCCACATGCCCAGTGAAATCTACACCGGTGTGTGTGAGGCCAGGGATGGTGTGACGCGTGGAGGTAAATCACCCATAAGTTGGTTGTTGTTGATAGTTTTGAAGCGATGACGTGATGCACCGTATAAGTCGTTTTTCACTGCTCTCAAACCGCTGATAATCAATATCTGTTGCGTAGATATGATAAGTTAGTCTGGCTCCACCATGCAGGGTCCTCTTGTGCGCTTGGTCGATCAGTAACTCCGTTAACCTGTAAGGTAAGATAATTGGATGTTTTGTTCTTGACTTAAGTTGGCATTTTCCAGACGTCCTCACACGTAAGATTTCGTGTTTGTCCAGGAATGGATTTAAGTTTAAAATGCTGCTTGTTATTCACACTTTATGATGTTTATTGAGTTGTGCAATGTCGTCAGCGAAATGATTAGTTTGTATAGCCTTGATAATTGCATTATGTGCGTTCACGGGTCACTCGTTGCTAAGTACGATGACCGCATGGCATTATTGACGTCACGTGCATTGTTTATGAACCGAAGTATCCAACTTAGGATTCGAGTTACGCGTGCCATACAGCTGTGTTTGTTTAAAAGTTCTCCGATTAATGGCATCGACCTTTGTGACACCAAACTTGTTTGACCTTTTCTCTTCAACAGTTGTGTGGAATTGGTCTTGAAGTGGAGGTCCTTGTCTTTTAGCCAAATAGGTCCCACCATAAATGATGATTCGCCAGTTGTAGTGGAGTTAGGCCTCTGCTGGCACAATCTGCTGGGTTATATTCAGACTTGACGTGCCTCCAGCATCCCGATGGCATGATGACAGTGATCTGTGTTACGATTAGCCACAAATGTGGTCCATCTTGAAGGCCCCTTGTAACCAACCCATCACGATCATAGAATCTGTCCAACCATGTATTGTTACGCTACCTGTGAGTTTATGACTCTATGACCTTTTCATAAGTCGAGACAGTAGTAGGGCACCGCATAGTTTAAGCCGTGGTAAAGACGGGGTTTTCTTAATGGTGCGAGCTTAGTTTTCCTGCCACCAGCGTGATAATTTGTTGCCTTCTTCACTAATAGATTTACAGTAGATAGCAGCCGTAGAAGCTTCTCAGAGAGCGTCACTGAATCCGTGTAACTCGATGGGTTGTTTAGTGTTACCAATCCAGCGTTGTAAAGCGATGGTATTGATAGTGGGCAATTCTTGTTGAAAGGTTGTCCACTCTTGTATGTCTTCGGAAGAGGTTCATCCCAATTTGTTGAAGCAAGCCAAGCTTGTTGAAATATGAGTTTTTCTATTTATTGTTACCGAGACAGCCAACCAAGTGGGTCATATAATTTTGATAGGTCAGAGAGCAATGTCCGCTTCGTTGTGACGTCACGTGTGTTACTAAGTGGCGCCTTGAATAAACTGATCAGTGTGCGGATTCCAGGTTAAGCCGAGTGTTTTGTTACTCTCTGCGTCCTTGAAGTCAAACATATTCTGGCTTAGGATGTTCAGGTAAAGTTTGAAGCAATCTGGGGTGGTTACTAGCCCATTTGCGAAGATTGAACCCACCGCCTTTTACAGGTCAATCAATTGGTTTTGAGCGTCTTGTGCTTCTAACATGTCGTTGCTGCCACCAAGTAGGTCGTCCACATACAGCTGGTAGTAAGGATCTCGCCGCGAGAGGATAGCGGTGTCCATCGTCCATTACGAGTTGTATTATGGTGCATTGCCAAAATGGTGCAGCTTTGGTACCATATGTTACAGTGCACAGTTGGTATTCTTTGATGAGATCTGTAGCAGAGTCACGCCATACAATTTTTGCAGGTGTTGATCTTCATCGTGTATCAGTACTTGACGGTAAAACTTCTCAATGTCTGCAGTGTAGACGTATTGAAAGGCTCGCCAACGTAGAATCATAGATTGTAGGTCTTGTTGGAGGTTAGGCCCGCACCCCATGAGATCGTTCAAGCTTTGTCCTGTACTTGTCTTGGCAGAGGCATTAAAGACGCGCAATTTTGTAGTTGTTGAGTCCAGCTTCTGTACGCCGTGATGGAGGTAAGTAACGGCTTATTGTTCAGTGCATGGCGTCATGTGGCCGAGTTGAGATATTCGTCATAAACTTCTTGTATGACGTGAAAATGTTTCCTGTTTGGCCAATCGTTTTCTAACTGACCGAAAGTGCGATTGCCTGTAGTAAGTGCCCAAGGTTTGTTCGTAGTTTATTTTCATTGGAAGTCTGACTGCATATCGTCCGTCTTCTTTCTTGTTGTTGTGGTTGAATAAATAGATTCACAGTATTCTTCCTCTGATGTTAGATTGTGATTGGTTTCAGTTATCTCCTCCATCTCCCAAATCCCCTACAAAGGTAAATCTGAATTCATAGATTGTAAATTGTTTTCACAATATTTTTTCACAGCAAATTGACCGGAAGTTAACTTACAATGAAATATTGTCACTGCTTGGTACAATTTACTTAAAATGAAGTATTGTCACTGCTCGATATAAAAGTAGTACGAGGGTCTGTAGATAAAAGGATTTTGTCATCGTAATTCAATGGAGGGGGAATACATAATTGGAGAGAAGATAGGCGTCTCAACCCCGTTCAATGTCTTACTACTGTAGTTGAACAAAGCCCTAACAATTATGCAACTTTATATAAGAGCTAACTAAATTAGATTATTCAAATTAATGCGAACTGGAGCGTTAAATATTCTGTTACTCGCTGTGCCCCGCGGTTTCACCCGCGTATATCACGCGTCTGAACCGCGCAACATGACATGACCATGACACCTAGTTCAAGCATTTTAAATAGCAATGTATGGAAAAATTGGCAAAATTAAAGAAGACTTTTATCTATTGGCATAATATGTACGTTATAGAACGAAGCTAAATTTAATCCACTCTTCCCCCGCCCCTAGAAAATGTCCCGAAGAGCAGTTTTTTCCAGTTTTAAATAAAACCATACACGATACATGAAAAGCGTGCAGGTACTAATTTGCTATAAAAAAGCGATATCGCTTATATTTTCCGCGCAATCTACCACGAAATGTGTAGCAGGTGGAAGGAAAAGGAGAGATCTCCCGCCGGGCAAGGTGTTCTGCCCGGGGAGTGGTAGTTCGGAGCTATTGTATATATACTGTTTTTAATTCGGAACTTTGATAGCGCGATTTAGGTTTCGATGTATTTTGGCTTGTGGCGCGACGACAGCGCCGCTACATCACCCCCCTGCTCAGACCGGAGGTCGATAGTGCAGTCTAGATGTCGACGAATGTGCGAGTGTCAGGGAATTGCCTAGTAGTCTGCGGTGAGTCGAGAAGAAGGCAAATAATCTGCGAGAGTGCCGTAAAGCAGAGGCAAGCAGTAAGGCTCAGAGCCGTACCGAACAATGCAGCGCAGAGAGTAGCTTGAAGGAACAGGAAGCATTATTATAGTGCTGCGATGAACCTTTGTAAAGCTAGATGGCTTGCAGGATGTGAAGACTGAATATTTGCTCGGGAGCAAATGAATGGGGTACTTGAGGACGATGACGAGGATTTGAAGTTGTAGTTTCCGAAGGAAAAGGAGAGATCTCCCGCCGGGCAAGGTGATCGGCCCGGGAGCGGCCAACGCTCGGAGTGGTAGTTCGGAGCTATTGTATTACTGTTTTTAATTCGGAACTTTGATAGCGCGATTTAGGCTTCGATGTATTTTCGCTTGTGGCGCGACGACAGCGCCGCCACATATGATTTTTTTTATCATTTATCGATTTTTATTGCTCAAATTTTAGTGTTCTCAAAAATTTCCCACTTTACAGCCAAGATATATATAATAGGGTATTACACCCATTTAAAAAAGGATTTAAATGAATCCCAGAGTGATAATAGACCACTACAATTTTTATATACATTTTTTAAAACCGAATAGTGCCATAAAAATTACTTTTAATCTATCGTTTTAAATTTTCGCGTGAAAACGATAGCCGCCATGCTGTTCAACTCGTGACGTCACTGTCCTAGAATTTTGTCTATTTTGCAAAGTAATAAGATACTTTTGGATGTTTTCATTATTAAACATCTATATCATTGTTGTGTTGTGCCTGAATGCAAAAATACGAGCATATGAACACCGGGGAAGTTATGGATTCAAGTGCCAACTGATTTAAATATGAGAAATACTTGGTTAAAACTGGCAAGAAGAGACCCGAAGGCATTGTCTACAAAATCTAAACTATACTTCTATGAAGATTACTTTGATGTAAGTATGACTTATATTTAACTATCGTTTATACAAAACGAAACACCATGACATGATAGGTGCATGACCTATTACAAGTCAAATTTTGTAATAGATTAGGTTAATCGCTCGTCTGTCCCTCCCTTTGTGTGCCATTTTGACAGCCCTTGCAAGTGTAGTGCAGTGTTTTACTTAATTCGTGTTTTCTTCTATTATATGGGAATTATGACATAGTTTGTACAAAAAAATATAACAAATAGTTTTTTCCACCTAAGCTTATAGTATATTATAATATCTTTAACATTAGTGCTAAAAGCGAAGTAATAAACTCGCTTTGATTTCAAATGTCATTAAGATTATTGCATTTTTTAGCTGGAAAATGACATGGAAAATTACACACAATATAAGATTATGGGTTCTGTTAAACGAATTTGAATTAATAGAATAAATATTAGTACTTTCTGCTTTTACGAATCCGTCTTCTATGATGCCTTTTCAATAAAATTTGTAATAAGACTCATTAATCGTAATGATAACTTGAAAAATTTTGAAAAATTAGCTAGTTCTCTTCATCAGTGACGTCACGACGGTATCTAATATGGCGGACAGCAGCGTTTTGTAGATTTAATGCACATATAAAAAAATCTTAAAATTGAAATATAAAATTTATAATGCATTTTTATAAATAGTAATCAATACTTCTCGTTTACTTTTTACAAAATCTATCATAAATATATATTTTTTGATTTTTTTTACATGGAATAAAATACCATATTAAAGAAAATAAAATAATATGTTCTTTAAAAGTATAAATTATTTTTAAACTCTTTAAATTCACGTTGCTATGCTACTTTGAAAATTTAATTGATTCGGCCATTCAGCGAAATATAAATATTTGTATTTTATCTAAAACATGACAAAATTAATTGAGTACTTTTATCTATCGGCATATGTGTACGTTATAGAGTAAAGTTACATTTATCCATTGACCCTCCCCCTCTCGGGTCAGCGTCACCCCCCGTGCCCTAAAAATTGTCCCGAATCGTGTTTTTTTCCAGTTTTAAAGAAAACAGTACACGATACTTGAAAAATGTGCGGGTACGAAATGATCCTTAATAAATTTTCTATCAACCTCCTATACATACAACGGCGATATCACTTATAGTTTCCGCGCAATCTGCCACGAAATAGGAACATTTTTTATCATTTATCGATTTTTTTTTTGCTTTAAGATTAGTTTTATAAAAAAATTTCTGCCGAGATATGTACGATTAAAGAAAATAATGGAATATGTTCTCTAAAAGGAGGTATAATACAATTCTAAACTCTTTCATTTTACATTGATATGCTATTTTGAAAATTTAATTTATATTTCACTGAATGACTTTTAATTTTAGCTAAAATGATTGCACTAACCTCGCTCTTAGATGCGTTCACTGCTGGTTTCTCTCGGTTCTAATCGAGGGGTAAGGTTGATGCGTCGTTCGCGTGCCGAGCCGAGTGTTGAATTATTAAAATTTTTCATTATCTATTTTATTATATTACTATATGTCCAAATAATATGCTATGAAGAGTAAAGTTTATCAACATAAAATTGTCTTGATGAAAAAGTAACTTTCGTTCGTAAGGATTAATATGCAATGCCTAATAATAACGCTCATATATCACTTTTTAATTTTTAATATTTTTTTTTCACAAAATACCTTATTGTGGCTTGTGTATAAGAAAAAGGCATATGGTATTGCGGACTTTTTTCTATGGAGTAAATATCTATATATTTGTATAGTAGCTATGGCAGAACCTATAAAACTTATATACAAGAAATTTATAAAATACAACTAAAAATCTTAAAAGCGATTACTAATTCACAACTATGTTATATGATGATTCAAACTTGATTAAATATTGTAAAACGTTAAATGTATATGAAGAAATTAAATCGACAGTCCTATGTGAAGAGTGGGAACAGTTGAGTTAATTAAAAAAATATAGTAGACCTGAAACCCTACGTAAGTTGAACAGCTTACCTACATTTAAGTTTCCAACTTGCAAAAATATTTATGGCAAGCGCGCATCTGAATACCTGCTCCCCTCTTTACTTAACGAACTTCCACTCACTTTTTTAAATAAAGTAAAATATTATAGAGTAAAAATAGCTAAAAGAACACTAAAAGAGTTTCTAATCAAATAACTAGATGGTCGGTAGGTATGCTATGTTATGTGTATGTTGTATTATTATAGGTTAGTATAATATATTAATAGTATATTAGATGATAACATAATTACTGTAAATTGCACGATCTGATGTGTTTATACCTGATTTATCTCAAATGTGTATATTTATTAATATACTTAGTGATTAGCTGATTAATTAATAAATATATAAATCTACCATTATTATCAATAATAGTTTATTTAAGGTAATAGTTTATAGTCAATAGAGCACATCAATTAAACCATGTGTGGTTTCTGCTGTAGGGCTAAAAAAATCACTTTGTGTATCAGTTTGTTTCTTATATTTTGTATAATTTAAAAAAAAAAAACTATTTACGTATCACTAACCAGTAAGCCACTGCGTTTTTTTTTTCGGGATAAATCATTTCGGGAGCGCTTTTTCTTCTGACTTGTTTAACATAAATCAATATTATGTAGTAATATAATATATGTATATTATTCCTCATGAATCTGGCTATAATTTACAAAAATTATTTATCAAATTTTGCTGGTAGTTCCAGAGATTAGCGTATTTAAACAAACAAAAAAAAAACAAAAAAACTCCCCCGCTATATTATATTATATAGTATAGTTTGGCTTAAATTAGAAAACATTATAATATTTTATTTATATGCACGTTTACTTGTTGACAGAATTCCTTTTCTGCCTTAGATTCCATCTGACTAGACACCACTCGCTTACCTATTTCTGCCACCAAGCAGCAGGGCCTACACAGCTGTGTTCCTGTCTGTAGGGTATAGAGAGCCACTACAATAACAGACTGTAAGGCATCCAGCTTATTTTTCAGAGGTGACTAATCATCTATATCTTTCTCTTTGTAAAGTTGTTTGCAGGTGTCTATGGGCTGCAACTATTTACTATCAGGTGTACTATAAGTTTATTTGTCACTTAAAAAAAGTACATTAGAACATAGGCCTTCCCCAAAGGGATGAAACAAAGCATATAATATAATACATTTAATATAATAATATAATAATAATATTCAATAATATTGGTGACAAGAGGGCGGGTTCTTTTCTCGCTCAAAGGCTAAGAATAGCCATTGAGTGAGAAAGAATCCAGAACTCTTAGCACTATGCCACGGGGAGTAGGAAAGTGTGATAATTTAAGTTTTTTTTCTTTATAGAAGAACGGGCAAACGAGCTCGTGGCTCACCTGACGTTAAGTGTCGATCGCCGCTCATGAACAACTGCAATACCAGTGAAATCACAGGTGAGTTGCAGGAATTTAAAAAAGGAATAAGCTCCTTTCTTAAAGGAATAGGCTTTTGCTATGTCAGTGCGCTTCACCATCTTAGGCTACATTACCACTTACTATCAGGTGGTATTGTAGTTAAGCGCTGGCTTAGAATAATGTAGAAAAAAATGGATTGCTTTGAGCAAGGAGTAGACTCTTGACAAGACCGCTTTCAATATTTTTGTTAAATTATGTAATCATAAGATTAATACATAAAAAAATTGTGTTACTAGCCAAGACCATAAAACTGTGTAGAGGGCTACATGTAGCAATCTTTAGAGCTCACAATAGTTAGAGGAAATTTCTGCAAATGATTCCAATCTGGCCGAGTGCCGAAGTGCACTTAATTTCTTTTAATATGTCTGTTTTCGTATAACGTTCTGAATATATTAAAAGTACTCAATAACGTCCAATACTTCGTATAAAGGTTATAAATTCATTTCATACTGATAAAATAATATCATAATACGTAAAAACCCTAAATTGAAGTACTTACTTAACTTTTTTTTAAAAAAGAGAGGAATAAAATTTATACAATTTGGAGGTTACTGTGTCATAGTTGTGCATGTTTAAAATTGTGCTGTTTTAAAAGGTACAAACTATACCGTGGGACGTAAATTCTCTTAGGGTGATACTTTACTATTTACTTTGCCGTTGGGAACTTGAGAATCCAATAACACTAAGTGCGAATTTTTGGCCAAATTGTCAAAAGCAACGAAACTGAGTCGGGTATAACCTTGTTGCGTAAAGCAAAGTTCATGCACCCTGAAACATACTAAATTCTAACATTTTATGTTTTGGCATATCGAATATTAATATCATTTAATTTCCAATAACGGACACTTCAAAGAAATATTGTTTATGTTTCTTTTCATGAACTCCATATTTTATTTGTATATATACAGTTTATACATTAAAAATTTATACATATGAAACGATAGCGAAAATTTCACGTGATATAGATGAATACAATTCAGATGTAAAAAAAAAATAAGATTGAAATAATTACTAAACATTCGTAATATGCTGCCGTGTGAACGAGTCATATTTAGTAAAAAATGATCTCGTAACCAATAGTAATGAAACTTTACAAATTATTTATATCAAAAGTGAAGTGACAAACGAACTTGATGGTAAGTGGCTACTACAGCCCATGGACATCACTAATTTCACCAATCCGATTCAGACCGGAACACAGCAGTACTACTTGACGATAAAAATAGATAAGAGGGTGGTGGCTACCCAGACAAGACTCCCAGGCAGATATGTAGGACCACCACCTATGCAGAAAAGGAGACTTAACACCAAGAAGCACGTGACAAGAAACGTAAGCATAAATAACAGTTTCGTTGCTGTATTGGTTGTGAATTGCCGTCCTTTGTAAACCCGATGTGTATAAAAAATAGTAAAAAATTAAGTAAGGCTTAATTAGGCTATTATCTCTAGGGGTTCTGGAACAGGGAAGAGTACGCTGCCCCATTGTCTGTTGGCAGACTTCACATGCTCTTGACGTATACATTTTAATCTCTTAGAAATGCATTTTCTCTCAATATTGTTTTTCACCGCTAAACACGTAGTGATCAGCACTTTAAATTGATAAATTATATTTTATTTGTACTTGCGCACATGGCGAGTGCTGATTACATGTGCTACTATAGTTTAAAATTGTTACTTCAATTTAGTATATTATGTTATGTTCACAGCATATTTTCTGTTCTAAATTCCTTGGCTCTTGGGAAAACTGAACGAATAATAAATAACATTCTAAGCTAGTTGCATTATTAATGGTATAATTTCAAGTCAAAACGAACTAACTTTCAGGGTAACATAAAACAGAAACTATAATTTGAACGCCATAACGTTAAAATTACTAAAGTTCCGGCCAAACTGCTTTGAATTTTAAAGTGCACAGTTCTTTAGTCGCTATATTATTTGTTATCAATGAATAAGGTTCTGACAGATTGAAATGTTGCGCCAAGTGAAAAGTAGAAAGCAGTGCTATAAACATGATGGCGATAATGATGATGACGGCATCTTCTTTCTGATTTTAACTATGACAACACATAAAAGCAATAATTCGCCAATTTGGTCGATAAACGCCTGTCTAGGACATCACTTGCCGACTCTGCCACCCAATTCTGCAGCATAAATTTGTTTTGCCACTTTTCCTTTATTCATGTTTTAAAGTATCCACGACCGTTTCAGTGGTTTCGACGCGTAGTTCTTAATCCTGTCCAAAACATCTTCTTGCTTCTTTTACTCTTCTCTAATCACACAATTTTTCACTCTGTCATTCAGAGTCACCCATAACACACTTCTTAATAACGGTATTTCTACAACATTAATTTAACATTCATGCTTCTTAAGCTAACACGACATTCGTAACCGGACATCCGGATTTTTTTTTACACATTCTGACTTCTTATATTTTGATTTCTTATATTTACGCGAATACTACACATTTTATCACGTTTACTTTTAACTTTTTAACTCTCGACATTTCGGTCACCGGCGACAAAATATTATTATAACATTGCTTCTGTGTGAAACTGCTTAAAAATATGAGCCTAGTAAGATGTCAACGGTGCTGTTTTGCTATTTCCTAAGTTAACATTCCCGGAGCTAGCACGTTGTTAGGATCAGCCGGACGAGGAGTAAACACATAAATTCACGAAGATGCTGATAAACAAACTTTGGAGCTTCGGCTGCTCTGTGAAATTTTTGAAGGAATGATATGAACGTTATATAATTTTAACGTTCATATCATCCCTTGGGTGCCATAAGAGGCGACATAGGGAAAAAAATCAGGAGATGGACAGTAGCGTCTTCCTAATAACGACTAAAAATAAATAAAACTGCGTTTGCCAACCCACTTGCCAAGCGTGGAAACTTTGGTAAATATCCCGCCTATGAGTCAATCTATGGGGGAGGTCTATATTCAGCAGTGGACTGTAATAAGCTGTAACTTAATGATAACGAACTATTATCATAGCAAGCACGCCTGCCGCAAAAGCTCACCACGCTACGGATTGACTGCCAAAGATAATTGAGAAACATTACCTATTGTTTAAGTAATAAATTAAATTAAATAAACAACTATTCTGTTCAGGGTAATAAATATACACGCCTCTGTTCTACAAAGCGTGACATATTCGAGGACATCGTAGCATGCGCATTCTTGGAAAAGCCTTTGCTCAGATGACTTAGAAAGGTTGGTTTAAGGCTAAAGGAAAGAGAAAAGTTGACTTAATGTATGTGGTCTTTTTTTATAAAATAAGGGTGACAGAAGAGACATAGTCCATCTGATAGTGAGTGGATGCTGTGGCCCGTAGACATCTACATCTGTACCCGATTAAGAATCAAAATGCAGCAGCGTTGTCACCATGGAGAACTAAGATGAAATACCTCGTTTCGGATGGATGTTATCTTTTTAGTAATTATTCCTGAACCTTTTTAATAAAAAATAATCATGTAATTACTTAAAAGTATCTTTTGAAGAACCCCAAATCAGCGACGCCAATTGTCTACTATTAAGGCTCAACTCCGAAACCTGTTTTTTTTTTATTTTTATTTAAATTTCATAGATTCTATTGACTCTCTTCTGTACAAACTTAAGAGCTGTAAAAACATAATTCTTTGTGGCGACATCAATATCGATATAGTCCCAAATAGCTCTGATAAGCGCTCACATGAATACCTAAATGTATTGGCGAGTCATAGCACCTTTCCAGGTCACACTAAACCTACACATGGTAGAACATGCCTGGACCACACCATAATTAAAACTTAATTAGCGGTCAATTGTTTAATTTTAGAGTCATCGATTACTGACAATGAAATTGTAGCCATTAGCATTACTCAATCTACTCGCCCACAATACTTAAATAAATCATGTTATCGCATTGATTTTCTGAAATTAAAAATAAGCTGTAGGAAGCCATAAAAAAATTGATCGGCTCCAATAAGGTAGTAGACCAGTAGACCACTCATCCTGTCTTCTCTCCAAAAAATCCGGAAAAAGGTATTAACGACATTAACTACTTCTTTGCTAATATTGGAAGGAATCTGTTTGAAGATATCATAAACTATGGACAGAAAATCTACTGAACCTGACGTCTTATATCCATCCTCCAACAATTCGTTTGTCATGGTACCTACAGATGAGTATCAAACTTTCCTGCTGATCCAGGGTTTAAGAGAAAACTGTGAAGTAGGATAGTACATATTCTTACCCCCATTACACATAGAATTCAGAATTCAAAACAGCGCTCATTAAACCTATTCACAAAAGTGGTGAGAGGGATTGTGTTAATAAATATAGGCCAATCTTCATTTTACCCACACTGTCCAAAATCTTGGAGCGCTTAATAAATAAGCGCTTAATCAATTTTCTAGAGAGAAATAATCTCCTTTCACCAGCGCAATTTGGATTTTGGCAAGGAAAGTCAACAAATAACGCGGGATACGAGCTTGTTAACTCAATTATAACCAATTTGGATGAAAGAAGGCAATGTTTAGCTATATTTGTCGACCTAGCAAAGACATTTGACACATTCTCAATCACAAGCCTTATAACTAAGCCGTAAATGGTGTGAGAGGCTTACCTCTGCACTTAATAGAAAACTATCTGAATGTAATAAAGCAGAGAGTCGGAATAGAGAATAAGAGAAGTGACGAGTAAACTATCAAATTTAGTTTGCCTCAAGGTAGAATACTCAGCCCAACGCTGTTCCTGGTATATGTCAATGACTTATGCCAACTTCAGCTACACAAAGGAAAAATATTCTCATTTTCCGACGATACTGCATTATTCTTCAGTGGTAATAGTTGGAGGGAGGTCTTGGTTCACAGTCTGCGCTTGATCGCGGTCACGTCCGTATGTGCGGGCAGTGTTTTACGCTACGAATATGTCGTCTTCAAAAAGAGTAAAGTGTGCAAGTTGTAATATAGTTATCTGTGAAGTGTTAGCATTTATCCAAAATAAATATTTTTATTATAGTTTTTAATATTGTATATAATAAAATAAATTGGATGTAATGGATGAAGAGAGCCTCAACCGCATATGTGAAAGTGCCTTTAGTGTCGAAGATATTGAAATAGCAAAATCGCTACGTTTTGAATGGCTACAGAAAACCATTAAAACCAGAAAACGTAAGTGTAAATTTCAGCGCAATCTGGATGATATTATTACTTTGTTTAAAGCGAGTGACCCCAAAAAATACAAATTTTTGTGGCGACAGATTTGGAGGAACTACCGCCTGATTCGGTGCTGAGCCCGTTCCACGTGCCGTTGGCCGCTCCAATAATTTACAGAGCCTCTTCTGATAACTCTGGAAGAGACGATTCTGGTTGAACCGTGTCGACCTCTCGGTATATCGCCGAATCCGCTTCCCCCAAGCAGCGATTCTCTGCTTCAGGTCGTCTATACGCTCCGTCAGTTTTTGCATTATATTCGGCAAGGATAAACTGATATTTGTCCCAGCAAACGCCATCCTGACGGTGCGCACAATTCTCGGCCTATTATTGCCCGATCTGAAGCTTATCAGTCTGCCGATGAGGGTCTTTGCCTTGCGATACGGTCCTCAATCCTTCTTCTCCAGGCTGGGATAGCCCTACTTTGTCCAGTAGCACGTCAAGACGTGGGAAGTTTGACACCAACAATGCGGCAAACTGTCAAAGCGGCGCCAAAAAAATTGAGTCCGTATCGCAAAGGTCCCGGCTGGTTTCCAAATAGGTCACCAGCATTGGGTTTAGAGCCCTCACGACATCCCAATTCCGCTTGCTTAGGGTTATGCGCGGGAGTCGCGATCGATTTTCGAGAGGCGTACTGTGCGTTTCCACAATCGCCTCCTCCAATTTACTCCTCATCTGCTCTAGTAGTGGGTAACCATTCCATCATCGCCTGAATCAACCAGAGCGGGAAGAGCCATGGCGGCCTCCACAAGTGGCTGCTGGTCTGTGGCCTAAGGAACCGCATCCCCAGCTATAGCTGGTTCATTCGATGAGGGAATAGCCTCACGTCGTAGTCGTTCGAGTTCGGCATCATCAAATATTTTCGGCGCATTTCGAGCGCATGATGTACCGAACTCGGTCTACCAGGTTTTGCTCTGTGACGGAAACAGACGGATCCAGCTCAGCACAAAAGCGATGCATCCGAGCCCGCTACGCTATCCCTCCAATTTTCTTCCCCTTACGCCCTATAGTATGCCCGTACTGCGTTTGTGTTCATAGTTTTAGTCCAACGCATGTGGCGTTCTCCACCAGCAGCGGGTGCCACTTGCCGAGTCCGAGAGGACCCTGCCGACACCAAGCCATCTGGTGAAGATGATGGATGCGAAGGGCTGCTAGATGTTCGTACAGCACATCGCGCTCGGCTGGGTAATGTGTTGATATTTTTTATAGCAGAGGGGGCAAACGAGCATGCGGCTCACCTGATGGTAAGTGACTACCGCCGCCCATGAACAACTGCAACACCAGGGGAACCAGAGGAATTGCAGATGCGTTGCCGGCCTTTTAAAAAGGAGTAGGCTCTTTCCTTGAAGGTCCCTAAGTCGTATCGGTCCGGAAAAATCGCTGGTGGTAAACTATTCCACTCGCAAGTTGTGCGAGGAAGAAAACATCTTCTAAATCGCACATTGGTGGACCGCCAATCATCCAGATGGTGTGGATGTATCGGGAGTTCTGCTGCAATGTGCGTTCGTGAAATTTGGCGGCTGGAATTAATCCGAACAATTCCTCAGAGCACTCCCCGTGGTAAATGCGAATGAAAATACAAAGAGATGCAACATCTCTTCGCAGCGCCAATGAATCGAGCCGATCGGAAAGGACTCGGTCGTCGACGATTCGAGCACGAGAGATGGCACTGGGGAGCCCCAGCCCAGAGATGGGAACAGTATTCCAAGTAAGGCCTTCAACTTTACAAGGCGCAGGTACGCGCCTTGTAAAGTTGCAGGCGTTGTGCCGGCATGAAATACTGTCCCGCTCTGCTGAGCACTTCCAAGTGACCACGAAGCTGCACGTCACTCGATATGTCGACGACGAGGATTCCGATACTGGCTGAGGCAACAAGGGGAGTGCCATGAAACTGAGGAGATACGACAAAAGGGTTCTTTTTAGCGGTAAATGCACAAACTTGTGTCTTCTGAGGATTGAACTGGACTAGATTTAGTCGCCCCCAATTCGAGACTTTGTTCGGCAAAGACTCGACTTCAGACACAAGTTTGTTCCGGTACTCGGCGACGTTTTCCCGAGAAATATTGGCACGGCCGGTGTATAGAGCATCACCAGTGCTGTCATCCGCATAGCAGTGAATGCTACCGATTTGCAACATATCATTGATATGCAGAAGAAACAGCCTTGGTGATAGCTCGCAGCTTTGTGGAACACCAGCGTTAATAGGCTTGTAGTCGGAACATGCACCGTCTACAACGACCTTGATGCTCCGATCTGCAAGAAAGCTGGTGATCCAATTGCACAATTTCTCGGGAAGCCCATAGGAATGGAGCTTCGAAAGAAGCTCTCTACTGCCTCCGCCCATCTATGATTCAGGTAGACCAGAAGATCACCAGCTGATCGACCCCGACAAAAACCGTATTGGCGGTCACTAATCAGCTGGTGATCCTCAAGGTACCGCATGAGCTGGCAGTTTATAACGGACTCCATTATTTTGGAGAACAAGGGGGTGATGGCGATAGGCCTGTAGTAGGACGGGTCTGAGCGGTCGCCTTTTTTAGGGATCGGTTGGATAAAAGCTGTCTTCCATGATTTCGGGACCACGCCTAGGGAGCAGGAGTATCGGGAAAGAAGCGGTAGAACCGGTGCCAACTCCGGAACACACGTCCTCAGCTCAATTGGGGGGATTTCGTCAGGCCCACTCGACTTGTGGATGTCCAGGGAGAGGAGTGCTTTGCGAACGGAGCGCTGTGAGAACCGCACATCCGGCATGGAGCACTCACACCGCGGGATGGTCGGCGGTGTGTTCCTCCCGTCATTAAGAGTCGAGTTGGATGCAAAAAGGGAGCCAAAAGGTCGGCTTTTGCGGCGTGGGCCAGTGAGTCGTCCTCCTGTGCAGAGATGGTAGTGATGGCTTACAGAAATTCCTTGGACAGCCTTGGCGAGAGATCAGAATGCACGGGTTCCCGAAGGAAGGCGAACTAGTTTCTCGCCATTCTGCCTATGTGCTCTGACTTTGCCTTGGCAATAACTCTTTTGAAGGACCTGGAGGCGAAGTTATACTTCTTTTTAAGCATGCTGGTGTTTACATCCCTAGCCGCCGATGCCTCAGCCCAGGCCTGGTAGCACTCTTGCTTACTGCGTAATGCAGTCTTACAGGAGCGACCAAACCAAGTCAGCAACACCGCTGGGATCATCCGGCGAGAAGAAAACCTGCCCCCATGGATAGGATGCTAAGAAAAACCGCATTCCGTTCCAATCCGCCAACCTGTAATGCCAAACACGGCGGCAACCTGCAGAACGCTCACATTCCGGATCAGACAATGGTACGAAGAGCCGAGAGGGGCATTGACGGAAACTTGATATCCGTCCGGATCCGTCCGGAGGTCCAACAGGGAAGGTGTATGATCCTTCACATCTGGAATCCGCGTAGGCGAAGGAACCAGCTGTGTCAGACCATATGCCAAGGCAAAGTCATTAACAGATCTCCCCGCATGATCGGTTAAACGTGAATCGATCCATTCGGCGTGGTGGGCGTTAAAATCGCCAAGGATAACGATCGCTGCGGATGGGACCTGTTGTAGCAAGGAATCTGTAGCCATTTGGACGTGGTCGATGAGTCGGTCTGTTTCGGCATTACCGCTATGGGACCTATAGAGGCACCCGTAGACGCGTGGATGGTCGTCGCTATCTACGCGTAGCCAAAGGATGGACAGGTCCGAACCTTTAAGACTGCCGAGGAGTCGAGAACAGATGTCCTCTCTGACGTATACGCAAACTCCAGCCCGAGGCACAAAGGAATGTTCCAGTTTGTACCCCGGGTAGGAGAGATACGTAAGTATCAGCTGGAGAGGACACCTGCGTCTCGGTCAGAAAGAGCAAGGCTGGCTTCGCCGTCTTGAGGTGGTAGTGGACGGCGTTTAGGTTCGAGTGAAGTCCCCTGATGTTGCAGAAATTCACGGATAGCGTGGCAGGGGTCGCCTTGGTCTTGTTGCTCAGTTTGCCCCGAGCAGTTATTGTTTTGAGCGGAATTTTGCCTCCCCTCCCCCAGAATACGCGGAGCAGCCTGAGCACCCACGCTCAGGAGTGGAGTAGTATGGTCGTGGATGCTCATCGAGGGATTCTCCAGGGTTGCTGGTACCCTCCTGGGGTAGCCTTTGATTTAATTCCGCTACCATGTTGATGGGGGGGCGGGGGAGAATTGGGCCTCCGGTCACCTGCACTCACCAGACGAAACGCAAAAGCAGAGCTTCTACTTCACGCCGGTATTCTGTGAGGTCGTGGTACTAACCCGGCTCGAGCCGGCCCATACGTGCAACAGCAAAAACTGCTGCGTGGCTCTACCACCGTTAAAGCAGTTTTAAAATTTATTAAATATTTCCAAAACAAAATACATAACTTCACTCTTAGGTCGAGCCAAAACCTCATCCCTCCCTCATCATCATCACAGCCCACGTTTGCAACTCTAAGCCAACTATTTACTATTGTCGCGCTATACAAAGAAAAGACAAGATTAAATATCTCGGAATCATAATAGACCAAGCCCTGACTTTCAAGCCACATATTTAGGTACTTGTCACTAGGTTACGCATGCTCATTTACATCTTCAAATCTTTTAATCACGTGGCTGACTGCTGAATCATCAAGATGTTCTATTAGGTCCTTACATATAAAATTGGCGTTTTGTACGGGAGGAATATAAATTCAATTTTTTTTTGTAAAATATATTTAATTAATCAAAGTATTTCAGAAAGCTCTTAAATTCCATCCTCCATGGTTGCACTACTCTGGAGGCGTGGAGCAGAAGTGCGGTAGTCTCGTTCTTCAAGAAAGGCGACAACGCTCTCTTGAAAAACTACAGACCGATTCCCTTTCTGAGCCGCGTCTACATGCTGTTTTCGTGAGTCATTACGAATCGTCTCGGAAGCAGACTCGACGACTTCCAGCCTCCCGAACAAGCTGATTTCCGAAGAGGCTTTAGTACCATGGACCAAACACACCCTTCGGTAAATTGTACAGAAGACAGAAGAGTACAATCTGCCACTTTACCTTGCGTATGTGGACTATGAGAAAGCCTTTGATTCCGTCGAAATTTGGGCGGTGCTACAGTCCCTTCAGCTTTGCCAAGTCGACTGTCAGTATATCGAAGTGCTGAAGTGTTTGTACAGTAAGGCTACGATAGCTCTCCGAGTACAGAACCAGAGTACGAAACCTATCCAACTGCAGAGAGGTGTAAGACAGGGTGAACTTATATTCCCGAAACTCTTCACCGCTGCATTGGAAGACGTTTTCAAGCTACTGGACTGAAAAGGTACGGTATTAACATCAATGGCGAGTCCATCACTCACCTTCGATTTGCCGACGATATAGTCCTTATGGCAGAATTGCTGGAAGATCTAAGCACTATGCTCAGTGACCTCAATAGTGTCTTCCAACAGATAGGTCTTAAGATGAACATGGACTAAACAAAGATCATGTTTAATATCCATGTCACACCTATGCCAGTAGTTTTTGAGAGCACTAAGCTCGAAGTTGTTAACGAGTATGTTTCCCTGGGACAAATAGTCCGACTAGGTAAGTCCAACTTCTACCGAGAGGTCAATCGACGGATTCAACTCGGCTGGGCAGCGTTCGGGAAATTACGACACATCTTCTCGTCAGGTATACCTCAAAACCTGAAAACTAGATTGTACAACCAGTGCGTGTTGCTAGTAATGACTTATGGATCTGAGACGTGGTCCTTCACTGTTGGCCGTATGAGGACGCTCAAGGTCGCTCAGGGAGCTCTGGAGAGGGCTATGCTCGGAGTTTCTCTGCGTGATAAACTTAGAAATGAGAATATCCGCAGTAGAACCAGAGTAACCGACATAGCCCAACGGATTAGTACGCTGAAGTGGCAATGGGCCGGCCATTTAGCTCGAAGAACCGACATCCGATGGGGAAGAAAGGTTCTTGAGTGGCAGGCTCGTACCGGTAGGCGAAGTGTAGGGCGACCCCCCACTAGATGGAGTGACGACCTGGTAAGACATGCAGGAAGTCGATGGATGCAGGTGGCTCAGGAGCGTGCTTTGTGGCATTACTTGGGGGAGGCCATTGCTGAATCAAAGTATGCACCGTTGTTATCTATGCACCTTTGCCATCTCATAGATAGTTCATTGATCCCTTTACTAAAAAACAATGGGGGCGAGAATCAATAAACTCTTTAAAGGCGGTTTGGACTGCCGCATCGGAGTTGAATTTTTTTCCTTGTAAGAAGTTGTCCAAATTCCGGAAAAATGGTAATCTGTTGGAGCAAGATCCGGGGAGTACGGTGGATGTCGCAGACATTCCAATTGTAACTCATCTAACTTAGTGATTGTTTGTTGTGCAGTGTGTGGTTTGCGTTGTCGTGAAGCAGCAGTGGCCTAGAGCGATTGACCAATCTTGGTTGTTTAGCAGCTAGTTCTTCCTTCATGGTTTGCAGTTGCTGACAATAGATATCTGCCGTAATTGTTTGACCAGATTTTAGAAAGCTGTAGTGAACGATACCGGCTAGTTCACCAAACACTCACAAGTAACTTTTTCTGAGTCAATTTTCGTTTAGGGCAGGATTTGGCTGGGTCTCCAGGGTTCAGCCATTGCGACGAGCGCTTCCGATTATCGTACAGTATCAACTTTTTATCACAAGTAATGATTCGATTTAAAATCCCTTCATTATTGTGTCGGTTGAGCAAAGTAACACAGCAGTCGACGCGTGTTTGCAAGTTCGATTCACTCAATTCATGAGGTACCGATCGTTCAAGTTTTTTTACTTTCCCGATTTGCTTCAAGTGGATTAATACAGTTTTATCACTTACCTCGAAACCTGCAGATATCTTTGAAGTGCTTTGAAATGGATCCGATTCCACAATAGCCTTTAATTCTTCATTTTCCACTTTGGTCTCCGGCCGTCCACGGGGTTGGTTCTGCAGGTCAAAATTTACAGAATGAAAACTTTGAAACCAAAAACGTACCGTGCTTTCTTTTGCGACACCAGCGCCGTACACATAATTAATGTTTCGAGTTGTTTCTGCAGCACTGGTGCCACGGTAGAACTCGCACTCGTTAATATACCGATATTTCATGTATAATAAGCGACGCCAAAGAATAAAATAATGAGGAAAAAACAAATGAATGACAGTTTTCAAAACTCAAATGTACCAGTAAATGAATTTATAAATTTGATTTTGGAATTCTTAACCAAAAAGGAGATATTTCAGATCAAAGTGGTCAGTAATACAAAACGCTAATTTCATATTTAAGGACCTAATATTACACTCTATGCCAACCACTCGTAGATTACTGCATAATTTCATGGGGTGGTGCTACTAAAACACACCTAAAAAGAGAAAGAGCTCAAAGGGTTATCCTAAAAGTTAGTTCAGGTCTCCCGTTCTTCTTTCTTACAGAAGGCCTCTACAGAAAGTGGTATGTTTTAACAGTGATAGGAAATTTCATCATTAATCTCTTCTTATGAAATACTCTCAATGTAAATACGACCCGGAGCTCCTAAAGGACAAACGCAGAAAAGGTACTATATATCGCACTCAATCCTTCCATTCTGCTAAGTCACAAAATTTCTTCTGTTTTCTAGGACCTTACATGTATAATAAATTGAATAATATACTAAATTTCTATCCTTTACCTAAATCTAGTTGCGAATCCGTTCTAACTAAATATCTGAAAAGTTTAGACTATGAAGCGACAGAAAACCTATTAAAGTCACTTATATAATAAATAGTAATCGCGTTCAGTCATGAACTCTCTCTCTCTATATATATATATATATACACATACGCACGTACAATCACTCGCTCTCACACACACACACACACACACACACACACACACACACACACACACACACACACACACACACACACACACACACACACACACACACACACACACACACACACACACACACACACACACACACACACACACACACACACGCACCGCGCGCGTGCATGATCTTCGCACACGCTCAATAAATTATATACACAGTACATACACCTATTGATATGAAATCTGAAATTACTATAGTTTATTTTGTTCATTTACATAATTATAATCTCCTTTTTTTAATTGTATTCCTCAAATTGCTGCTATATCCGCGGGGAAGCCCTGGTGACCTGTAATACAGGTTTTTATACCTACATCAGGCACCAGTCTCTCACAAGTTAGGTACCAATCTGGCACTTTTGTAATACTTAGTATTAAAATTACCTTTTGTGAAGAGAGAATAAATGGATTCCTTCATTCATTCATTCATTTAAATCGGTTTAGCCCTTTCAGAATAAAGAAACTTCTAGTTTTATTGACTCGAGTAAAATTAGTCTTTCTTCCTATGGAATGGAAATGGAAATGAGGACAGTTACCAAAACTGACTGGGACGAATACAAACAATTTTTATTATATCCAGTATAATTCGTGATATCTCATTTAACTACTTACTTTAAATAGAATTATCGTGCCCGTTCTATAAAATCATGCTAAACTTTTTATTGAATACTTTTAAGCATACCGCAACCAATTATGCTGTATTCATAATTCATTAAATACGCTCGATAATAAGACTTCCATAAAATATAGAGTGCTCGTGCTAATGCGATTGAAATATAAAATTGAATGCAATGAGCAAATTAAAAAAAACGTTGAAATTTGCTGGATTAAGTGCCAACTAGATGGTTAAAATAAGTTCTTCAATTTTAAAATTTGTAATGGAATGACGTTACCTAATTTTGTAGCTATATATCTCTCATATCTGAGAGGATTTTAGGGCAAGGAAATGTCCGCCACGCTAACCCAATTCGTGTTGGCGAACTTCACAAGTCTTCGAAAAATTTTTTTCTTATTTCTCAGACATGCAGGTTTGCTCACGATGTTTTTCTTCACTGCCGAGCACGTGGTATATACTTTTGTTCACATGATAGGGGCTCGAAACTACCTAGCCTTTGGGCGTTGAGCTAAATGATTAATATCAGCGTAGAGATATACATAAATAAATTGCATAACTACGAAATCTTTATGTTAACGGAATAATGTCAACCTAATTTATTGTTGTATAGGAATTTATGAAAATATAACAGGTAAACTTATTTTTTATGAAAATTAAAATTAGATTTACTATGAGACCCCCAAATAATAAAACCGTTTAAATTAAGCTTGTGTAATGCGTTAATAACAATTGTAAATCCTCTTTATTTCGTAATAGAAAATAGAAGAAAAACAACAATTATATGTATTATTGTTACGTACGATTAGAAAATAATATATGTATTCCAATTAAAGAATATCATTGGGTGAACGCCTCCTCCATCTAATCCAAACTTTCCGGTTTTGTGCTTTGGTTAACCAATTTTTGCCTGCTGTCATTTCAATTTTATTGACCCCTCTACCTTTCAGTCTTCCTTGTATCAGTTGGTCTGTTTGTTCTGCCTACAATGGTTGCCCGTTTCGACCATTTCATATCAGCAGATCGTGCTAAATGGCCTGCCAATTAGGGTGGAATAAAAAAGGCTCAGAAAAAGAAACAGAAACAGAAACATAAACTTTTTTATTTAATATAGATTATAAATAATACTTATTGAACGTCACTAATTTTTTTAATTAACGCTAATTCGAAGAAAACTTTAATAAGCAAATGCGAAAATGTTTTTTTTATCTAGTTTTATATTTAGAGGTGCCTTGGATACAACAAAGTTTTTAAAAAAAGTCCGAAACATGTTAATGTTTGTTAATGCAAAACTTTATAAAAAATCTCTGAAATTGTTCTTCTGTTGTTTTTGAATACACCCTATCATTTGTAAGCGTCTATTTTCACAGCCCAACCTTCCAGACTCTAATATATATATATATGACAAAAGGCAATACCTCAGACCATTGCTTATAGTTACCCTCAACGAAAATGGCGAGGTGAGCTTTAAGGTCCCGATTTTTTCATTCTATCGGATTCGCTTCCGGGTGATACAAAGGCACCAGGTTCTGTTTCACACCTAAGACAAACAGGGCCTTCTGCATAACATCGGCCACAAACTGGACACCGTTGTCGGAGATCATCCGCCTAGGAAGTCCAAACCTCATGAAGATTTCGCTAACAAGAGTTTTCGCACAGGTTTCGGCTGTGGCCTCGGTTAGAGCGAACAGTTCGACCCACTTACTAGCAGTGTTCTCCACTATCAAAATCCATCTTTCACCCTGAGGTCCTTTGGGTAACGGCCCAATGAGATCGACGGCAATAACCTCGAATCGTTGAGCAGGTACCGGAGTATGGAGTAAGCCAGGCGGTTTCAAGTTGGAAGACTTATACCGCTGACACTCCTGCAGGTCTTCAGGTAATCGGTGATATAGCGTCTCATACCAGGAAATAGAACTGCTGGGATATACGATGCAAAGTTCGTTGAATACCTCCATGAGCGGCGTTTGGCGAGTCATGACACTCAAACATAACTTTGCCCGCAAACTCTCAGGTACTACCAGCTGAGGCTCCTCAGTATCGGTGTCGTCCACGTACCGGTACAAAACACCTTAGTTTACCAGGTACCCCCTCTCCAACCACCGATGAACTGACAGCTCATCAGAACTTTCCAAGTCCTTAAGGATTTTGGCTAATTCTGGATCAGCCAGCTGGGCTTCACGGGTTGATATAGCGTCCCAACGTGGAACATCCACAGACACGGGGCAGACACCACATTCCGTCGAAGTGCTATCGATGACTGGACGGCTCAGTGTGTCGGCTAGCACATTAGCCTTCCCAGGAGTGTATTCCATCTGAAAACCAAAGGACTGTAGCTATAAAGCCCAACGAACAAGCCTACCACCAGGCGATTTGACAGAAAACAGCCACTTCAGGGGTTGATGATCACTTATGACCACTACCTGGTGACCATCAATATACCCACGGAATCTTTCCACGGCCCAAACAACTGCTAGCGCCTCCTGCTCCGTAGTGGTATAATTTTTCTCTGATGACGTGAGGAGACGGCTCGCGTACTCGATTGGGTGTTCATCCTGTGGAGACTCCCCCTGGAGTAAAGCTGCGCCTAGAGCAAAATCGTTGGCGTCCGTCCTAAGGATGAATGGCTTCGAGTAGTCAGGCTGAACAAGAATGGATGGTGAAGCCAGGAGGGACTTAAGATGTAAGAAGGCTTTGGCTTGATTATCTCCCCATTGCCAGATCTGTGACTTTTTTGTAAGGCGCGTAAGCGGCTCGGCTACTTTCGCAAACTCTTGTATAAACTTTCTAAACCAAGAGCAAGTTTGCAGGAAGGTACGAAGTTGCTGGAGATTGGTCGGTTCTTTCATCTCTAAGACAGCACGCACCTTATCTTCATCTGGAGATATACCGTCGTTGGATATCACGTGGCCTAGGTATTTGAGCCGGTCCTTGGCGAACACGCACTTTTCGCGGTTGGCTCTTAACTTGAACATCCGAAGACGCTCAAATACCGCACGTAAATCAGACAAATGGGACTCAAGGTCCTTTAAAATTACCAATAGGTTATCAAGATTACCTAGAATATGCCTACCACGAAGTGAAGGTCCCGACCGGAAGCGGTCTATGAGTCGCTGAAACGTTGCCGGAGCACCCTTGAGCCCGAAAAGCATGCGCATGAAGCGGTAGGTCCCAAAAGGTGTTACGAAGGCTGTTTTATCCCTGTCCGCAGTACTGACCTGCCAGTACCCATTACGGAGGTCTAGCGAGCTCATGACACAGCCCTTCTTGGTCGACTGTAACAGCTCGTCGATACGCGGCATGGGGTATGCGTCCGTCTTTATAACCGCATTCAGCTTGCGATAGTCTACACAAAACCTATAGGTGCCATCGGTCTTCGGTACCAAGACGCATGGCACGGCCCAGGCGGATTCGCACTCCTCAATCACACCATCAGCCAGTATCTTGTCTAACTCGGCGCGCATGATTTCTTTCTTCGCAGGCGTGACCCGATACGGGGGCATAGCAATCGGCGGGTGATCGCCGGTATCTATATGGTGTTCAGCGAATGGTGTCGGTTCTCCGACAACATCAAAAACGTCAGAATACTCATATATTAGATTCACCAATCTAGACCTCTCCTACTTTGATAGTGCGACGGCCTCGTCCTCTCTCAACGCGTTAAATGCGGCGGCGCACTCAACAGGCTCGCGACGAGTTTCCCAGACAAAGCGTGAAATGTCCGTGGCTGATCAACTGTACGCCAATTCCATTTATCAAAATCAATAACCATTCTAGCCTTTGTTATAAAGTCAATGCCTAGCAAAGTATCGTTATTAACGACATTCTGTAAAATAATGAACTCAATAGATATATTTAATGAAGCAAGTTGAACATTGACCTCCGTGAGTAGCACCTCACTATTCCTAATAGTACCGTCCGCAAGCTTTACCGACATCCGTTCGGTACGAAAGTTTAAACCGATACGTTTCATTAACGCATAAAGTGAACAACTCGCAACACTACTACGCGCGGTGGTATCTAACAACGCGGTACCCGAGTATCCCCCTATACTCACTCGTACGATAGGCCAACCTTACTCCTTACAATCGTATTTCGAATTAGAGTCACAATTACTAACAAAGACAGACGAAAATACATTTTCAACCTTAACATTATCATTAGAAGGTCTACTTTGTAAATATTTAGGGCAATTTACTCTAATATGATCTTTTTCGCCACAATTATAACAAACAATACCTGAGTTGGAAGAATGAGATCTTTTACTTAACTTATCACAGGACTCACGGACGTGTCCTCGCGTTTTGCTGTAAACACAGAATAGCTTTCTCTCACAATCACTATTTTTGCTCACGCACTGATCACTACGCGGCACAGGCGCGCGGTCACGTGATGACTGCGAAGCGGAGTCAGGGGCGCGCAGTTGTGGCGCCGTCGAACACGAACCCGAAGTACTATGTCGAGTTCCCTCACCATGCCTGCGGCTGGGTCTCGCGAGTACACCCAGCGGCTACGCCGACGGTTGTGGCGGCGCGTGCTGCAGCAGCGCAGCGTTCTCCGACAGCGACTCTTCTATAGCTCACGATCTTTCAATCAGAGATTCGATGTCATTCACAGTATCTCTCGACAACCGTTTTCTAATTCTCTTATGTAGAAGCCCGTAAATCATATCTAATCTCGCTTCCTCTGGTAACTCATAGGGTAGTTTCGCCAACAAAGCTCTTATCTTCACGACGAAAATATCGGCATGCTCCGATCCTTGCTCGGCGGCAAAAACTTCTCGGTACAACTTATATGCAGGTCGTGGAACTCCGTACATCAAGCGCAGGCTTTTCACAGCATCCGACCACGAGTGTACTTCGTTTCAATTACAGTGTCTCTGTGAGAAGTAGATAAATTATTGGAAAAAATATTTCACATTTATTGCTATTTGGTTCAAGACCAATACTTTTAAAATTTCAAAAAATATGAGTAAGATCACTGAGGACGTCATCTGTTCTACCTCCCAGTGTACCGTCGTCCAGGTACCAGACATTCAGCTTGGATTTCAAATTTGAAATAATGGGTTGAATTCCCAAACTGAAAAGTGCTGGAACCAGTGGGTCGCAAAATCGATAACATAGTTTTCGTAAAACAAGTTACTATTTTGACTGTAACATTGACAAACGTAATAATAAATTTCTGGGGTATTGTTAGCCACTTCTTTCAGCAGGGTTATCCTATCGATAGAGTTAAAAGAATTCCTTAGGTCAACCTTCACAAGAACATCTGCATCAGAGTTTGTTAAAAATGTACGCACTGAATGTACCGCCGCCTCACAACCACCTCTAGTGCCAAAGCCTAGTTGAATAGGCTGAAATTTTGTCTTAAGGTTAGAGATTATGTGCCTGCAAGCTAATTTTGAAGTTAAGCGTTGAAATGTGGAACCAACGGCAATAGGACGGATACCGTTATCCTTTTTTGAAGGCACATAATCTTGCCCCATATAAGAATGGAATGAAATTTGGATTAACATTACCAGAAAGCATAAACTTACATAATTTTGTAATGTCATTAAGAAGTACTCCGCCGGCGTCACCGGCAGAAGCGCTTCCAATATATTTAAGATTTTGAGGCGTAATTCTGTAAATGCCGCCAGCAGAGCCATTCTAAAATGACATAATTGCTTCTAAAGTGTCTTTTTTAGAAATTTGTAAAGGTTGCATAGAAGTCGTGGGAGGTAGCGGTAAACCCTGAGAAGGAATGACCGAAGGATGCTTCTGACGAAGGCTTTTAAGAGTTTCGACATTACGAGGAGCCAGGATGTCGTCTGAGAATAAAATACGGGATGCATTTTTTAAGTCGCCATCCATTACTTTCGACTCAACTACTTTTTTAAATCAAATTTAGGACGTGGTCGAGATAAATGAGTATTAATTGGGTAATCTAAATTTAGAAAAAATGTCTCTTTTAATTGAGACGTAATTGATTTATTTATTGTTTTATCAAATTGAAAATGGGAATACGCGAAAGTATATAATTTTTTCCAACTGTTTTCACTATTAGTGAAACAATTTTGAATAGTGCATGACATATTTTTTATAGTAGTGCATAACAATTTTGAATAGTGCATGGCAGCTTTAGCAAGCTGCATCCTCGCACCTCTAGGAATTCTTTTAACCACTGGTACATTACGATGATAATTGTAAATTTGCTCCGAAAACAGGGAAAAATTTGTGTCATTAGAGGAATTTCTAATAGAGTTATGAATTTCTACGGTAGGTTGTGAATCCGAAATACTTTTACTATGGCATTATTTGATATGTATATTTTATCCCCTTTTACCTTTTAACAGCCTACCGTCAGTACAATTTTGACACTGTAGGAAATCCGGCTGTGAATGTAGCGGGGCGGAGATATTCATTAAAAAATTTTAACAGATCTCTACAGCATTCAAAAGTCTTTATATTACATAGCTTCATATTGACTTGAAATGTGCTATACCCCGCATCTTACCCTGAAACACAATCATTTACGGCCTAAATAAAAGCACTTTACTCTATAAATGAAATATTATCACATTACTTCCCTGGATTTATTCCATATTGATAAAAATTGTATGTAGTTGTTATGCTTTGACAGTTGACAACGACGTAGCAGAAATATTTTTCTTTATAAATATGTATTACGTCTGAAATCAAAAAATAATTATTACAATAACTGTCTTATATATTTATTGATATTTTTGTTCAAATTTGTAAGCCAGAATTGGCCTCTAAATAACAAAATAATATAAGTTAAATATTAGTAGCTTTTGACAGTTGAAAAATTTTGACAATTTTTTTGTTTTATGTTCTTTTTGCTATTATTTGAAGTTAATTATTAAATATTCTGTATTTAATATATCTATGTTTAAATTGAAAGTATTTATCCGATAATTCACGATTCAATTGTTTTTTTTAAATATTTTATTACTGTATCTGAAAAAATAATCATAATGCAATAATCATAAATTAAGTTACATTTTAAGCACTTATATTGCAGCACTTGTGTTAAGGCGGAAGACGATTTTATATTCACTTTTACTCAGCTATTGTTTTATATATATTTTATAACGGTGTCCTGCAAAGAAATGAATGAAATAATACCTAGGTACAGTAGACTACCTTTTTACGTACTTAAATTTATCATGGTTTATCATAAAATAGTTTTTCACATTTTATTGTTAAAATAACACTCTGATACGTTTGTTTTATTTTTTAGTCTTATAATATAAAATTTATACAATTTTGAAAAAGGTCGTAAACATAAGTTTTAGTTTTATATTTTTTCTAAAGACAATGTACCTTAACGTTATTTAATAACCTACTTAAAAATTAAAATTGATCTTTTGAATATTTAAATAAAATAATGCTTTGTTTATATAAACTTGGTAGCTGTTCTAGTGATTACTAATTATTTTCTGCATACGATTTATTAATCACCATATTTCTAGCAATTCTAAATTATAAAAAAGCTAATGCATTTTTCGATATAAGTAAAAGTAATATAACTATTAACGACGTAACTATCTAACCTTCTGTGTCAATTAGAAAATATTTAAAACTATAATTTTAAGGTTCTAAGGAATAAAATAATTATGAAAGGTTTTAATAATAGTGTTTCATAACAAAGTTAAACACGGACATAGAAAATTGACTGACAAAAATGTTTCCTCATTTTGTACAAAATTAGAAAGTATGTATTTAAAAGGTGTGAGGAATTAAAGAAAGGAATGTTCAAAGGGTGAATACGAATGATTGAGTTGCTAAGTTTCGTCAATATTGGACTGATCACCCAAACATTGATGAATGCTTAAGCTCCTAGTATGGAATTCATTATGAACGAGAATAATGCAAGTTAGTGTTGTAAGTGGAACATGCGGGTGTATAAAAGTAATCGATAGAGTCAAATAGATAATAACATGTTAATAAAGAACACGGTAATTTATAAATAAATAATGAAATAAGAGTTATGAAGAGAATAAAAATATAACAAAAGTTGATCTTGATATGATACTAATGGAGAGATACGGGAACATCCATCACTGGTATAGCATATGGTCCTCGAGCAGGGTATTTTTCCATGATTGGATGATAAAATCGGAAGTTACGGTTACTAGGGAACAATACCTTTAGTACAAGTGATGTGAACGAATTTACTTATATTAGTACTGTTGGTGACCAGACAAGTCTTAAATATGTTACCATTGAGAATGGTACATAGAGGTCACATCCTTCATTGGATCATAGTGTGAACTTAGTTTTCCTCCGTCGCAAATGTTGGAGTCCTTTTAAAATTACTTAAAGTTTATTCTTAAAGACCTCAAGGTTGTGCGCACAACACAAGGCACAATTTACCTTGATATAGTACGATAAAAAAGTTTAAGTACCAATAAAATGAAATGAATATAATGTGAAATGTAACATAATACCCAAATAAATAGGGGGCCCATATGTATAAAGTACCCGCATGATAAATATCATGAAGTAAAATATAAATGAGGTGAAGTAAAACTCCGATTCCCGATAACTAATTAATAAAGCTAGCAAAGGTCAAAAATATTAAGAAAGGATTAAAGTACTTAAAAGAATTATAAAAAAAAGGCCTGACAGTGAGAGTAGGGTTAGTATGAAAATAATTAACATACAAGGACATGAGAACAATTAAAATGAGGTGATAAGGGGATCCCCGATCGAATCTAAAAGTGAATTATGTAGTTATTTGTATTTCTGTATTAGGGCTATTAATGCTACCCAAAATGCTACTCTAAAGTTACACATGTAGTAACTATATTATCGATCCACACAACCACACGTAAACAAAAAAATAATTTAATCAAATATAATAAACACATTTTCGCGTATTTAGTTATTTTACCATATTATACATGAATTTATAAGATTTTTGCATATTTACATTGATTCTTATTTACAATAACTCTACCTTAAATGTCTTTCTTATGTTATAATATTTTTTTATGTAAAATTTGTACAATTCTAAATGAAATTTGGTGGTCCAAAGTGTATCAATTCGCTATTATTACAAGTTTCTTTAATCTATAGACCAAAAATTATATTATTATACACTTAAAAAATCTGTTCTAATATTAATAATATTTTATTAACATATAACATATATTTTGCTATACAAATTTATATCTGTGTATCTAATAAATAATAATAATAGCCTATTTTTTTTATAAATTTGTGTTTCAAATAAGATAAACATTACTCTTAGAAGTCATGAAATCTAAAAAAAAGGTAATATGATGCGTTTTCGACTATTAATGATAAATAACACATAATAAAATCTTGATAATATAAAGTATTATAACAATGCAATTTTACTATCTTAAAAACGTTAATGAAAAAGTGTTTAATACTATAAATTTTAGATATATTTTAAGTGCATTCATAGTAGAATATTTTGTAAGTTATGTTGAAATTAGGTATGATCATACGATGTAATCGCAAACGTTCCCATAAACGTACTTTAGAATTTATAACAAAGGTGTCACAAACCGCTTACGCGGCTGGGATTGCAACTTGTATTTTGATCTGGCTGTTGTTATGTTAATGATCATGATTGTGTTGCATTACATTATCTTCTTTGTTCTGTATATCTTAAAATGATATGTAATATTTTCGGTTTTATATTAATTGACCCTTCAAATTATATGTTGTTAACTTTTATAAGTCATTATTTTCTGAAAAAAATAATGGCAGAGCATTAATATCTAAGTTATTTGTGTGGATCATGAAAGAAATGTTTAATCAAATATAAAGGTATAAATAACTATAAAATTATAAATATAAATGTGCATAAATATATAAAGGAATGGTACTATTTAATGTGAATGTCTAGATAAGTGACTTAATAAGTAAAAAATAACTAAGTATCTAAGTGCGTTACAATGTATCGACCAAAATAATATACGTTCGTTTATGTGCACCTGATTTTGTCAAATATAATGCATCAACAATGCAAAAATGCATTAAGGCTTAAACATACATATTGTGACTACGGAATTATTATGTGCATCCCCTATGCAAATATGTTTAACCAACCACCCTACCCAAGGAAAGACTAAACTTATATATACATAATAAAATGTAAGACTTTATTTAAGATTAACTTTTTACTATATAAAAAAAATATATTTTATTTTATTTATTTTATATTTTTTTGTCGTTGAGAGGTGTAGTATAGCCCCCACGACAATATATATAAGTGTTAAGGTAGAATAAGGATGAGTATAATTAAAGACTTAGTACCAGCAACACGTTTCCTATTGAATCAACGCCTTCCGACATTACAACATACCCTCTTGTAAATATAATATCTTCCTGAATAATACAATAATCAAAAGCGTGCGTCCCTTCGACAACGCATGAACCGGATGGCACCTTTCTTTCATGCCACCACATACAGCTGTAAACTAGTATGTCCCTACGACCAACCGCTCGGGTCTATGCCGGAAGATACTTTTATCTGTACTCTGTTCAACCAACCTGACTGGATCGGACGGGTTCATAAGCTTGGACCGGACGAATGTGTTCTTTCAACCAGCCGCGCGTGCCATGGTCCGGTACGACATTGTCCCTTCGACCAACTTCACACAAATCCAACCATCAACATCAAACATTCATAAGCCTTGACCGGACGAATGTGTCCTTTCAACCAGCCGCGCGCGGCATGGCCTGGTACGACACTGTCCCTTCGACCAGCTTCACCCAAATCCAACCCTCAACATCAAATATTCATAAGCTTGGACCGGACGAATCTGTCCTTTCAACCAGCCGCGCGCGGCATGGCCCGGCACAACATTGTCCTTTTGACCAGCTTCACAGAAATCCTACCCTCAATATCAAACACCAATTCTATCGACCACACAATATTCAGAGCAAAACTGCTACACTCATCAATACATTAGAACAAAAAAAGCCACTCATGCTCTCAATTCATAACATGTAAAAGTTAAAAATTTCCCCGGTACATTTCGAATTTTAAAATATACCCCATGTAAATCATATTTTGCATGAACATAAAAATGAAATAACAAATCTAATAATAACTTCATCAGGCATTATTTTTTTAGGAATTTACTCGATGAGGGATCATAAGCGAAGACCAGTTTCAAGGATTTATTACACTTTTCTCACCAAATGTCCCACCATTGGGACCAAGTGGACTCTTTAAAATGTGTTCGTCTAATTTTCCTTACTAATAGTTTCTTGGTGGGACAAATTACACTGTTCTAATAAACCTCGTCCACTTTTCCCCACTAGGGCTGGCATAAGCAAATTCTAAGATCTTGAAGTGTTTTTCAAACAAAAAAAAAACATGTTATCACAATTAAATAATTGTAACCAATATAAGTCATAGATTTACATATTGTTTATAATTTTTTTTTGGAGTTATCTACAGAAATCACAGACATCGTTAATAAAATATTTATTTACATAATATCTGAAATCACAGATGTTTCATAATATAACCTCTTAAAAATATAACAAATGAAATCATTTTCTATCTAATCGTTTATTTTGTGCAATAATTTTTACTACATTACACCATCTCTCTATATCCGAGTTTGGATGGTCTGGATTAAAATACAAAAGTTGCGTTGAATTTTTACTTACGGTTGAGATATGTGGCATTACCAATACTCGTGATAAAACGCCTCCTTTACGTACACATATGTCCCTACGCATATATGCTCGTATGTTCAGGGTACTTAACAAAACATAGTTTGTATAATAATAATTACGGAGTAAAAACACTTTTGCTTACTCTTCCCGTGAAGTTTTCCAGAAAAAAACCATGATACGCACGTTAAACAATTATTATAAATAAAATATATTTAACATACTTTATTATCTGATCCGTAAGCAATTTTTTACCACTATGCTATAACAAATTCAACGAAAAAAATAAATCTTTACACATTTTCACTCCACCATACAGCCCACTTCAGTTTTTGTAAATGCCTTTAGTTTGAATGTGAATTACTATAGTTTTTTTTGCAATTGTCGTTGTTTTTATGTTTGTCTTTTGGTTTTAGATTTAGGATAATACTTTACATTGTACGTTGCAAGGAATAATTGTAATATAATGTATTTTATTCCTTGTTTGTCTGTTAAAGATCCATGTTTGGCAGCTATATCTAAAACAGGGAAGTATGCAGCAATCCATAACTTTCATTTTTAAATTTAACTGTAGATCTGCTTTCAGTACTTCTTTGTATTTCCAAAACTTATTCCAGATTATAGCAATTCTTCTATCAATTTCGTCTTCATTTCTTGACAATTTAAAAGATATTTACCTAGGTAGTTATAGTAGTCTACATATTCAAGAACTAATTCATCAACTTTTATTGAGTGTTTTGTGCTATTTGTGGATACCTTACGTTTGTTTTGTGCTTACATTGTTTATTTCTTGTATTATGGCTCCGAGATTTTTGTGTGGTTCGCAGAAAATAATAATAATATCATAGGAAAAGCGCAAGGTTGTTCAGATAGTTGCCAATAAGATTGAGTCGTGTTTTATTTCAGGATAGGTCTTGCATAATTTTTGTAGAACTGCTATAATGTTTAGGTGATAGAGAGGGTCTACTGATTCTATTCTTCTAAGTATTTTAATTTCAGATACCGTACGATAAGTTTTATTCAGCTTGTGCTGATGTTTTTTATGATAGCTGTATCATGTTTATCGTATCTTTTTGCTGCTTCAGAGCCTTCCATATGCGACATAGGGTCAAATGCTTTTATGTAATCTAAAAACTCGAGATATAAAGTATTTTTAAACTCTCTATCTATTAAATCTAATGAATAGATATGATCTATAGTGTTTAAACCTTTACGAAAGCGGGCTTCGGTTGCAGTTCATATATTTGACTTCCTGTACATTTTTTTCTGGCGCAATGCGAAAAGTTTATATATCGCAGGTAAGATTTACAGGGCGATAGTTGCTGGCATTCCTCGGGTCACTTTTTTATACAAGAGAATAATTATTCATCATGTTCGTTTTTGGGAAATCTACGTTTTTTTTCTAGAATTATATTGAACAGTTCCATGAGAGGCGTAGCTAATAGATGTTTGCCAAGCTTCAAAGCTTCGTTAGGGATATCGTCAGGACTGAGACTTTATCATTTTCCAGCTTGTCTATGTTTCTAATGATTTCTATTTCGGTAAAAAATATCAATATTTTATGGAGTCATAGACATCCTCCAGTGTTTGTTCAGATTCCAGAGTATTGATACTCTGTAATCGTATAGGTCTTTCTAAATTTCTGTTGCGATAAGGAAGGATTCCTTGTTTGAATTCCGTCTTTATTTGTTTTAACTTGTGGTATCTAATTTCTGTTATTGTTAAATTGCTTATAAGCTTTTTTAAGACTCCCAGTATTATTAAGGTGTTTTTTTTTTGTAATTCTGTATTACTTTAAAGTTACTTTATTTAATTAGCATTTTATTTCTAAAATCAGTTTTAATCTCTATGCAATAAAAAACAGAGTGTTTATTAAGTGTTGATATATTGAAGTGTTTATTTTATTTTCAATTTTAAATTGCAAGTGAAACTTTTTTTATACGTTATCGTCAGCCAGTTAAAGAGTTGTCCTTGTTATTTCCCATAGAATAGGGTTACCAATTTGTGGTAATCGCTTTATTAGTATAAGGATTAGTGAGCGCAGTCCCGGATATCTCTAAATTTTCAAGTTGCTTTTGTTGCAGTTAATCGATAGTTCATAGATAATTATTCTTCCAACTAAGTATGCCATAGTATTTTTAAATTCAAATCCTATGACAATCAAAGTAAGATATAAATAACAAATTATAACGATGAAGTTAGAAAGGGAATTTAAGTCTTTTGAGAAATCTAGATCGATGGTGTTTACTCATCCTGTTAAAACAACGAGTTCTTTCTAAACAGAAAAGCTCGATCAATTTATCTCGCTAAGTTCGCTAAGCCGATAGTTTATCAAGCAAGAGCTATCAGATCTATCATATGCTACAACAGTGTCTCAACTAATGTAATCCGCGAGTGAGTAAACCGACATAATATTCTGTCTGGCTTATGTATGTGTAAGTAATAAACTTAAGATTAACCAGCTAAACTTAAGTTCTCTATTTTTTATATAAAAATATTTTATAAAAATGTCCTTGGTCACTCCAGCCGTACCGTAACCTACTGGCGACCGGTGATACCTACTTTTACAAAAAATTAAACTAAAGTTGGTTAAATTTAGGTTTATTCCATTCATTCACAGCTAACTATACTAAATAGGTGTGTTTGTATTAAGCGCTCAGAATACTTGGGTGCTATATTGCGGTCCTAGGTTCAATTCCAGCCGAAAAAGGATTCATCATCATCATAATCATTACAGTCCTTTACAAGTCTACTGCTGAACTTAGGCCTCCCCAAGGAATGCCAAAAAGCACGGTCCTGAGCCACCTGCATCCATTAACTTCCCACATGTCTTACCAGGTCATCATTCAATCTAGTGGGGGGCCGCCCTACACTTCGCCTACCGGTACGAGGCTGCCACTCGAGAACTGCCTGCCCATTTCTACTTCTGCTTACTAATCCGTTGGGTTATGTCGGTCACTCTGCTTCTACTCCGGATATCCTCATTTCTAAGTTTATCACGAAGAGAAACCACAATCATCAAAAATACAATCTAGTTTTCAAGTTTTGAGGTATACCTGACGAGAAGATGTGTCGTAATCTCCCGAAAGCTGCCCAGCCGAGTTGAATCTATCGATTGACCTCTCGGTCGAAGTTAAACTTACCTATTTGGACTATTTTCTCAGGTAAACATACTCGTCGACAACTTCGAACGTAGTGCTTGAAACAACTACCGGCATAAGTGTGACATGAAAAAGAATTTATCACTGCGTAATGAGGTACACACTCGTATGATTCTACGAACACACATATAGTATATTTATAAGCATACATATAAAGATACTATACATATTACATAATCGTCAAAGCGTCGCATCTGTTAGTGGTCGTGTAACTTCTGAACAATTACACTGATTGAGATCATGTTTACACCATAAATCTATTTTGTCGACTTATGATGGTTCATAGCCATGCTAGGATCCGCACTGTAGTCAAGATTGAAATATAATAAGGGTAGCAAACGAGCACATAGTCCACCTGATGGTAAATGGGTGCTTGTGGTCCATAGACATCTACATCTATCTTCAATTAAGAATCAAAATGCAAATGCGTTATCACCCCTTAGGACTAAGACGAAATACATGACATCCGGTAATAAGGGTATACGGTTCTTTACACTCACTCACTAAAACGCTGTACAAGCTCAGAGGCTCAATGCTCGCTGTAAATTAAACAGTACGTGAGCAACTCGGTTTCGATCCATTCCGACACTAATGAAAATCCATCAAGCATATAGTAGAATTTAAAAATTTAAAGAAAAAATCATGAGGAAACCAACACGACATAGGAATAAAAATATAAGCCATGTAAAGTCCGCGTACACACACTACAGTCAGAGCTAGAGCAGTGTTATACGTGCTATACGTAGTATAGGCTATGACTTTACTTTTATATATTGTTAAACCAAACAGGTTAATTGGATGAAAGGAAAATTGGTGTGCACTAGCATGGCATGCTGAATTTTATTTTTTGTGCAATTAGTTACGTTTAAATAAAACTAGTTTTACGGATTTTATCGTGTATATTAAGTTATTTTATATTCCTGACGTTTCGAGTACTTTAAAGCACCCATGGTCAGGGGGGACTGAGGTAGTTGACGTCCCAATGTCATACTTAACCACGGTTACCTCCAGATTATAAATTATTATTAATTTTTGTTCCGATCTACGCAGTATGAACTTACAGTGTCTTGAAGTCTTGCAGTTGTATGCTTGGGTTGGGATTTAATTTTATTAATTATAGGATCCCAAGCAGATGGTAGCACCCAGCCATCTTCTCTATTGAAATTAGGATGTTTTTTGATTTCAATAGCCTCGCGAATCATCCTTGGAAGGAATCGGTATTCTTTAGCGAGGATTTGTGGTCTATCAAATCTAATGTAGTGACGCGGGTGATCCTGTACATGTTCACAGACTGCAGACTTCCCGGAGCGTCGATTCTTCACATCAGCTATGTGTTCTTTAACGCGGGTTTTATTGATCTTTAGTTTGTCCTATATAAGAGACCACATTCACAATCAAGCTTGTACACTCCTGCATCTTGCAGAGGGACATTGCACTTGACTGATGGTAAAAACTGACTAATCTTCTTCGGCGGCTTGAAGTATGTTTTAATGGAAGCACGCTTCAGGATGTAGCCAATCTTGTCAGTGACACCTCTGACATATGGCAGTACAGCAGGCACTCGTTCGACTGTGGCCGGCTTCACTCGTTCACTGTGACGTATGCGCGGGACCCGAAGCTTATTGTCGTGCAAAACTTGCTTGACGTGTTGGAGCTCGGCGGCCAGGTGTTTACTGTCACAGATCCATCGTGCTCTCTGAAACAAAGATTTACCCACGGTAGCTAACTGTAAAAGATGGTGATGAGAGTCACCGTTTGAATATCTATCTGTATGGGTCTTTTTTCTATACACAGTGTGGCCCAAGGTGTTATCAGGATTCAGAATTACTAACACATCTAAAAAAGCTAAAGAGTTGTTTGCCTCTAACTCCATTGTGAACTAAATTTTAGAATTTATGGAGTTAAGATGGTCTAAAAATGCTGTTACTTTATCTAAAGGTAGAATTGTGAAAGTGTCATCTACGTACCGCTTGTATAATCTTGCATTTACGGGAGAAGTAAGCAGGGCTTTCTCCTCAGTCTTCCATGAATATATCGGCGACAATGGGAGATACAGGTGAGCCCATCGCCACACCATCTACTTGCTTGTAGAACTCCTCCTTCCACAATAGGTAGCCAGATGTAAGGCATTGTTTGAGTAATACTGCATATTATATGGGCATGTTGTTTTCCTCCAGCCTTCTAGTTACAATCTAGATGCAGTTCTAAACAGGTAAGCATGTGAACAGAGACTGCACATCAAAACTAACCATAGTTTCATTGTCTGCCAGATGTAGGTCTTTAATCTCGCTGACTAAATGGTAGGAATCCTTTATGTGTGCTCTTGTATCCCCTGAGCGGTGTGAGTATTTTCGCTAAGTGTTGAGCCAATCTGTAAGTTGGTGAATCGATTTGGTTAACTATGGGACGTAGTGGAGCATTGGGCTTGTGTATTTTGGTAACCATACAACTTCGGTGGCTTGGCACGTAGGTATTATCGATTTTACGTCCAGATTTAATTTTTCAGGTGTTTCTTTATAGATCACTAGTTGTTTTAAGTGTGGTATTTGTTGGGTCGTTTTAACCTTTTTATAAGTGCTTGAATCCGACAAAAGTTCTTGTATTTTAAAATTATAATCTGACGTATCCATGACTACCGTGGCATTTCCTTATCTGCGCGGAGAATCGTGAGTTCTGGTTTATTGCGTAGGTTATTCAACGCAAAATTTGTCCTTAGGTAGATTCGGTTTCGGCGCTGAACTTCGACGTAACATAGACGAAATGTCTTTACGTATCGCTTCCAAATCTTCTATTGCATATTATTTTTAAATAAACAGTCCTCGACACTGTAGATAATTACCTTGTGGCGACATGCAATTTTGTCATATATTTTTGTTTGTTTAGTGAACGGCGTACGCGCCGACGCGATGTTCGTGTCGGTTGAGGTCGGCAATGCTCGGCTCCGTTCAAGCCGCTTTCGTGACAGTCCGGGCGCCTTCGTTTTTAACCGGCAGTTTGCATTCAAACGACCTCAGAGCTAGACCCCACGCTCGCGCCGCCGTAATAACGGTTCCTTTAAATCGCGGTAAACTTATTCTCGGCTTTTCAACCTCGAGTATTCCCATACATCCAGTTACTGGTATTTCTTTTCCATCTCTTTTGTTTCGCTACATACTTGTAATTTTTAAACCGTGCCAGTATAAAGTGAAATATATACATTCTTGGAAGAGTGAAGTCATTTTCATTTGCCTAGCATCTAACCCACATGGTATTGAGAAGAACACAGCGTACAAAGTACATCAAAAATGTGGCAAGATGTTGGCGCTGACGTCTCAACAGCACTAGTGGCAGTGAAGCGGTACTTTGCCGAGTAGGCATTAAGATGCCGCCATTTTGGCCGAGAAACCGACGCTTTGGTTTGCACAGTTGGATTGCCAATTTGCATTAGCGAATATTACATCGGATGTCACAAAATATTATCATGTTGGATCCAAAATTGCTGCGGAAGTCGAAGATTTAATAATTAGACCACCGGCGAACGAAATACGACACATTAAAACGTGAGTTGATTGCTAGACTATCTGCTTCAAGAAGCGAGCAAATCAAACAGTTGCTCATGAATGAGAGTTGGGAGATCGCAAGCCGAGCCAGTTTTGCGGCATATTCGCAGTTTAGCTGGATCAGGGTTTCCAGATGAGTTCCTGCGTACCTTATGGTCGAGTCAGCTACAGTTTGCTACAAACTATAGTGGCTATGCAAGATAACCTTCCGCTCGACCAACTTGCCCAATTAGCTGATAAAGTAGCTGAGGCCACGCCACAAACGTCAGCACAACAAGTAGCTACCACATCCACTTCATGCTCATCTCCAGCATTCGAAGACCTAAATAGGAAGATTGATGCGCTGACCAAGAGGCTTGACGAAATGTCGACAGCAAGAAGACGTCGTGACTTCCGAAAAGGTCGATCCAGCAGCCGGCGCCGCAGTCAGTCAATAAGTCGTGCTCGCGCTGATGGCCAGCGATACTGCTGGTACCACTTCAACTACGGCGAGCAGCTAAGTGTATAAAGCCTTGTGATTATAACCAAAAAACTAGTTGGGCGGTCGATCTCTGCGACCGCTGATGAGTGTAAGTCGAACGCTAAGCGTTTGTTTGTTACTGACGCTAAAAGTAAAGTGCAGTTTTTAATCGACACTGGATCTGACTTGTGTGTTTACCCATTGAGCTTAGTGCGCATGCAGCGACGCAATAAAACCAATTATGAGCTTTTGCTGCAAATAATACTGTAATCGCTACATATGGTTGGTTAAGTTTATGTTTAGATTTAGGTTTAAGGCGCGCATTTTCTTGGCGTTTTATAATAGCTGATGTGAGCAAGCCGATAATAGGTGTAGACTTTCTATCCTTCTATAACTTACTCGTTGACGTGCGTAATTCGCGATTAATTGATAATTGCACTTCATTACACATCAGTCGCCTCGATTGCATTTGCTTGCCCGTGCCCTCACAAAAGGTCATTTCAGGTGATTCACCGTTCCATCGGATACTCAAGAATATCCTGATATAATGCGGCCGGTTGGAGCTCTTGGAGCCGAAAATCAAGCACCATACGCAGCATTATATCAGAACGACCCCAGGCCACCTGTGTGTTCGCGACCAAGGCGACTAGCACCTGACCGCCTAAAATTGCGAAGCAGGGTTTGAAGAAATGGTTCGTACGGGTATAGCGCGTAGGTCGGAGAGCTCATGGTCGTCACCCTTCATTTAGTGCCAAAAAGGTGAAGGTTGGCGACCCTGTGGGATTACCGTGCACTCAATGCTCGCACGATACCAGATCGTTATCCAGTACGCCACATTGCTGACTTTTCGCACAATCTCTTTAATAGTAAAATTTTCAGTAGATTAGACTTAGTGCAGCGTACCATCAGATACCGGTTGCGATAGAAGATGTTAGAAAACAGCTATTACGACACCCTTCGGACTTTTGAGTTCCACTAATGAACTTTGGCCTGAGAAATGCAGCGCAAACCTTTCAGCGCTTCATGGACGAGGTCCTCAGGGTCTCGAGTTCTGCTTTGCGTACATCGATGACGTATTAGTTGCTTCCGCTAATGAGGTGGAGCACCAGGAACATCTACGTGCGGTATTTTCGCGTTTCAACGAATACGGTATTTTATTAAATATAAATAAGTGTGTATTCGCCGTGCCGCAGGTGGAATTTCTGGGCTACCTGGTTTCTTCGGAAGGCACTAAACCGGTTGGTGACAAGGTGAAGGCTATTCTTGACTTTCCCTACCTAAAACGATCAGGGACCTTAGCGGTTTTAGGGCATTAAACTTTTATAGACGCTTTATACAGGATGCTGCTAAGCTGCAGGCTCCTCTCCATGCACTACTTAGTGGTCCATCGGTGAGAAGCAAGAGCGACATTAACTGGACTGCTAACCTAAGCGCTTTTAATGCTTGCGGCAAGCATTGCTAATGCTGCTCTTCTAGCTCATCCGGATTCGTCTGCTCCGTTGGCCATAGTAACTGACATCCAACTCCGCCATTGGTTCAGTATTGCAGCAGAAGGTCCTAGGTCATTGGCAGCCGTTAGGATTCTTTTCGCGCAAGCTTTCATCAACGCAAGTCAAATACAGTGCATATGATCGTGAACTCTTAGCTATTTACGAATCAGTAAAATATTTTCGACATATGATAGAATTAAAATCATTCTTTATACTGACTGATCATAAGCCGATTATTTCAGCCTTTAAGTCCCGCGACGCTTGCTCTCCGCGACAATTTAGGTATTTAGATTTTATATCCCAATTCACAACGGATATCCGACACATTACCGGGAAGGACAATGTTGTCGCGGATGCGTTATCAGAACGGATGCAATAATATGCTCGCTAGACCCTATTGCCTTAGCAGCTTCTCAGGATACGGACTCAGAACTCCAAAATATTTTACGAAGCGGTTCGTCCCTCAAGTTACAGAAGGTCTGTATGGTGGTACGAAAATCTTCTGTGACATATGGGCCCAGACATAGACCATTCATAACACCTGCATTCCGTAAAATGGTTTTGACAACATTCATGGACTTAGTCATCCAAGTGCTAGAGCCACTATTAAACTGGTGACTGAGAGGTATGTATGCCGGGCATTAGGAAGGATTGTCGGAATTGGGCGCGCTCGTGTATCTCATGCCAGAGATCAAAAGTATCGAGACACGTACGCCCTATCCAGGACTTTAAGCTTCCTACGGCCCGTTTCTCTCATGTTCATGTTGACTTGATAGGTCCACTTCCGTCTCTGATGGTTACCGATACTGCCTCACAGCTATAGATATACAAACTACTGCGTATCATCCTGCTGCCAATGGTCTGGTGGAACGTTTCCATCGACAACCAAAAGGCAGCTATTATGTGCCACGCAGACGAGCTGGACTGAGAAGCTTCCACTTGTACTTCTGGGTATTCGAGGTGCATGGAAGGACGATTTGTCTGCTTCTACTGCTGAACTAGTTTGGAGAACCGCTTAAGTTACCCGGCGACTTGTTTGAACCAACGGCTGACAGACTGACTGACTACACCGACTTTCTGGACAGGTTGCGTTTACATATGAAAAGTTACAACCTACAACAGTTACTCGACACGGCACGCGTAAAATCTTCGTTTTAAAGACTTATCGACTGTTTCATGTATTTTACTACAGGACTTTGTACGGAGATCTTTACAACCTGCCGGTCCGTATAAGGTAATAGAGCGCGGTAAAAAATTTCAAAATTGACGTTGCTGGTAGAATAGTTAACGTCTCTATCGACAGGTTGAAACCGGCCTATATCCTGACGGATGAACCAGGTAGTTCTGGTGCGTCGTCGACTGTGCCTATGATGCATGGGACTAACGATGGTACAAGAGCACTTCCAACTCCTCCGCAATTCAGGACGTCTCCTACGGTCGCCAGTACGATTCCTGATTTCTATCGACCCTAAAGGTCTCGGGGGCTGATGTGGCGACATGCAATTTGTCATATATTTTTGTTTGTTTAGTGAACGGCGTACGCGCCGACGCGATGTTCGTGTCGGTTGAGGTCGGCAATGCTCGGCTCCGTTCAAGCCGCTTTCGTGACAGTCCGGGCGCCTTCGTTTTTAACCGGCAGTTTGCATTCAAACGACCTCAGAGCTAGACCCCACGCTCGCCGCCGTAATAACGGTTCCTTTAAATCGCGATAAAACTTATTCTCGGCTTTTCAACCTCGAGTATTCCCCATTCAGTTACTGGTATTTCTTTTCCATCTCTTTTGTTTCGCTACATACTTGTAATTTTAAACCGTACCAGTATAAAGTGAAATATATACATTCTTGGAAGAGTGAAGTCATTTTCATTTGCCTAGCATCTAACCCACAACCTCGTACGGTAATTTCTTCGGTGTTATGGCGAAATTAAGGCCTTTCGATAATACTCTAATTGTTGCATCATCCAGAGTTTGTTTTGACAGATTATAGACCGCGCTTAATCTATGATCCGTGTTTGTGGTCAACGGATGCGCTTCGTTCTCACGTTGACACAGATGTTTGACATTTAATTTAGTCGTTAATTTTTGATATTTTAGTATATTTTTGTTTTTGCATTCGTTATATTTATTAATTTCTCGTTTGTTTAACGTTTCGATGCAAACATTATAATCAAATGTCGTTAAGACTGACTTTAACTCACTGAATGATGTGTCTATGGATTTGTTTATGTCATGTAGATCGGAGCGTTTTTGTTGGATTACCGTTCGTAACAACTTTTTACTTGCCTGATTTAAGATCTTAGCGCTTCCTCGAATGTCTTTTTTAGTGGATATTTTGACACATGTAGGAATGAGATTATGGTCTCGGCATCTCTTCAAGAAATTAATTTAAGTCTTAAATTAAATTTAAATTTTCCTTAAAAAATATCCTTATAATTCATATTTTTTCTTTAAGAGGATTCTTAAAAAGAGGGGTACCCTTTTTAGGATTTTTTCTGAATGAATAATTATTAATTTTAATTTTTATAAAAAAAATATTTTTATTATGATAAGATTAATTATAATATTATTTTTTACATTCGAATTATATATTCATTATTTTATAATACCTTAAATACCTTGTAGTACATACCTTGGTTAGCAGATTGTACCTTACGCCTACCACCCGCATGAGGTCGAGACATATGCTTCACCAACCAATACAACGGCAGATATAGCCGAAAAGCAGTTATAAGATAATACTAATAATTCGCCACCAGAAAGGGTTTGTGTCACTGACGTTGAGTGTATGCATTTTTCGATCATATTTTTCTCACCCACCAACAAGTTGCCTTCAATCATTCAAAGGTGCGAAATATACAGAGATATATTATTATGTTGTTATATGAATATCAGGAATGTTATTCTGCTTTTATTACCGTAACTGAAGACGCTATCAAAACGAATACCAAAGCTTTTTGGAGTTTTGTTAATAACAGAAAAGCTAAAAAAGTTATTCCAAGCACAATGACGCTTGGTAATGCCAGAGCTTTAGACGCAGCAGGAATTTGCGACTTATTATCGCAATACTTTAGTTCAGTATTCGAAGAATCCACCCAGTCAGTACTACCATTACTTTAAATGTGTGAAAATGTGCTGTCGGAATTCACTCTATCAGAACATGATGTAACTCTTAAATTAAAAGAAACTTAATCTTAATATAGGGGCAGGACCAGACCAAATATCACCTACGTTCCTCAAAAAACGTGCTACTGAACTAAGTCTACCTTTGCCAATACTCTTCAACAAGTCTTTAAGCGCAGGGTCGTTTCCATCAGCGTGCAAACTTGCACATGTTGTTCCAATACACAAATAGAGAGATTACTCGTTATGTGAAAACTATAGACCTATCAGCATTCTTTCTTGTATAGCGAAAATGTTTGAATCGAATTTATCATCATGTACAATCAGCTCTTTTCAAGCAACAGCATGGTTTTGTCAAGGGAAAGTCCACAATATCAAATCTGTTGGAATATAAGGCATATTTTTGTTCAGCCTTCATGATAGTGGTCAAGTTGACTATAGCGTATATAGCGATTTCCTCAAGGCATTTGAAAAAGTTAACCATGCATTGCTTTTCAGAAACTCAAGTGGTACGGCATCCATGGTAATTTATTCGATGGAAAACCGTAGTCAATTAGTTACTCTAAGAGGTATAAATCGACTGCCGTCACAATTAAATCTGAGTCCCAAGGATCCCATCTGGGCCCTGTATTGTTTCTTATTTTTTAAACGACCTAATCCAAAACTAACTTGTCCTTGTCTGTTATACACAGATGACCTTAAAGTGTTCAAGAAAATGAATGACCTTAATGATTGTATAGATTTGCAAAATGATGCTAACACAATTGCTGACTGGTGCAAACAAAACTGTATGTACTTACACATAAATGCTTCGTTATTTCTTTTACCAAAAAACGTAATAAAATAAATCACGATTATATACTTGAAGTTCAAATTCTTAAGTGAAATTCAGTGGCAAAAGACTTTGGTGTTTACTTTGATGAAAACTTACTTTCAGAAATCATTATGATCATATTGTTTCTAAGTTATACAAAACATTAGGTTTTATTACCAGAACAAACAAACATTTCAAAAAACCATCCACCTTTATATATCTCTTCTACGCTTTGATAAGAAGTACTCTTGAGTATGGTTCTGTTGTATGGTCTCCATTTTACGAAGTGCACTCCAAGCGTCTAGAACAGATCCAAAACAAAGCTCATAAGATAGTTAGTTATAGGCTGGACATAGGTCTCAAACTACCGTCTTATCAGGAGAGACTACTTAGATTTGGAGTTTCATCACTCCGCAATAGACGTGCAATACAAGATATTATAATATTTGCTTACGTAAATTAATACACTGCAAAATTGTTTCCCCAAATATTTTATCCCAAATCAATTTTAATATCAAGTCGAATCCCAGGCGTCATCTTAATACAGGAAGTCAGGTAGGGACATTGACGTCTTTGACAATAATATAAATAAACTTCGCACTCAACTGTTCCACTATTTCATGTCAACTCCACATTAATTTTTAATCGTCTTTAATTATATCTAAAACAAAAACTTTCACTAAATTGACATAAAATTGTTTAACTAAATTTTTTTTTCATATATATTTTTACGTATAATGCATATTGTAACTCTATGTACGAGTTTTTGGTTTGTATTCCAGGTCAAAACTTTGTATATATTAGGTATTTATGTTACGTAAAAGTGAATATAAACTGTTGTGTACATCCAATAAATAAATAAATAAAACATCATGGAAATCCGACAGTCTGCAGCCCCGTAATGAAGCGACCCGACTTGGACAAAGCTACTTAGATTGTGAGTCAAACCAAGACGCAGAGAGCGCCATTGAGAATAACGACCCGTCAAGCAACCATCGCAGAGACGCAATGCCGCAAAACGCAATAAGCATCAATACGGCTATCGTCGGCTTACACTATCCCAAGGTCCGCCATGCAATCCCAGCAGACATCACCACCCGCATACATCCATCGACCAGAACCACAAGATACGTCGAATCAGGCGCAGCATACCCGCAGGTCTATCACAAAGCGCAATACCGCAAGTAGCATTAAGCATCACTGCAACTACCATACAGATGGCGCCCCCTCACAACACACCCACATGATCCCTATCGACTTTGGTAACAAAATTGATACTGATGTTAACTAAAAATCCACGTATCATAGCGATATTGTTCTAAGACATGGAGTTGAGTATGCTTGCTGCACTTAAACGTACTACCAAACACACTCACCCTAATCCGAAAGATAGCCGACGTATCGCAACCCTGTGCTAAGACGCCGCCCACAAACGGTAAGGGTGTGCAACGTCCACGGGCAATTTGTATTGCTACAACAAACCCGCTTACCATCGGCACTAAGATGATATGTCTAGGAGACACCGGTTAGCGAGTTTACCTCGAACTCGGACCCTGTGAAGCAATCTACATGCCACTATAATCAATTCCATTTCTATCATTATAATGGGCCTTTACTATACTATAATACTTAATGTTCAAAATGAATGTATTTGATTTTTATGCTTATTAAAGCATTTTAATTGTTCAAGATATTATATGTATGATATTTTTAAATGTCTTTATATTGAATTTAATTATTATTTGTTAATAATAATAATGAGAATGCATCGTCACAATTTTCACTTTTTATACAGTCAGCTTACAATTATGATGAGTTTCAGCCCTGAGGGCCGCGAGTTCGTATCCCGCACTAAACAAGTATTTGTTTGGCCTACAAAATTGTTGAGGTTCTGGATGTTTATGCTTGTGCAATTTATGTATGTAAACTGCGTCCACGATACAGGAGAAAATTCTAATGTTACCGTTACCATTACAAATAAATAATTGATTGATATAACTATAATTTTAGGCTGGGGGCCAAGTAGTCGTGGCTAGGTTACCCACGGTGAACGAAGAGCAACCCATATGGTTGGCCCGTGGTGAAGGGCCAGCCAGAGGTGGCCACTCCGAGTGGGCTTCGCGAGCCCATTTCGGATGTGTGTTGGTGGGCTGCGGCGATAGGGGTGTCTTCTCCCCCTACCGCTGCAGCTGAGGTAGAGTCGCGGAGGAATCTATCCTCCGTGACTCTGGCGTAGCCGCACCGTTGATGCGGGGGGAGAAGCGTGACGGTATTGCGAGGCGCCATTCTTTTATTTTAAGCTTTGGCGATTCCACATGTTAAGAAAAAAATTGACATAACTTGCAGATCAGTCAAAATGTGTATCGTAAAAATAGACAATAGTCTGAAAGCAAGACTCCAATTAAGTTTGTTAACCGCCTTTGGACATAATCAATTACAGCCTATAAAAGTCCTCTGTTGAACGTAGGTCTCCTCCACATATTCTTATTTATTAATCTTTCTTGCCGTGTGTTGTTTCTATGGACTACATAGTCCAGTAAACGAAGTGTTTGGCAGCTCGTCACTAAATGGAGTGACGAACTGCTATACTACTGGGTCGTGTTTTGTAGCATTCCTTAAAGGCATTAATAATGGAGGATATAGATTAATTTCCATTGTTTAATTTTTCTCAATGAATCATAACTTCGAGTAAAAAAAACCATATAGCCAATCTTTGCCTGCGGATATTTATAGGATGCAATAATAGAAATATTTTCCTAGGAAATTATATGTATCCAATGCAGTTTATTTAATATATCGTATGACAGTTCTTCACCTGCTTCTTCTTTTTCTTCTTCATATACTGCATGCTCCTATCGTGTAAAAGATTAATCAAAATCGCTTTGCATGTCAAACGGATGTACCACAATTTTTTTGTATAGAAGTAAGTGTGTCACCCCCGTGACCATGGGTGCTGTAAAGCACCTGAAAGTTCGGGAATTAAAATAGTAAAGTAAACGCGATAAAATCCGTAAAAACAGTTTTATTCAATAGAAGTAAGGTTGACAAAGCACACCTGATGGTAAGTACATCTATCCTCAATTAAAAATTAAAACACATGTGCGTTGTCACCTTGAGGTATTCAATCTTAGTGATGTAATACCCGAACCAGTGGTAAAAGCATAAATGTCTTTCAATATTCTTGTTATCTTCTTGTATATAGAATACAAATTATTCTATTCTCTAACGGCTCTATTTTATATATTATATATTTTATTTATTTATACACGCTTTTTCTTAGCTTAATCTGTATGTGTCTTTCTATGTATGAATATAATGGAATTTCGTAATTCAGTTTACACCCACTTCCAGACGTCTGAATAATCTGAAATTTTGCAGATGTATTAAAAACTGATGACTAAGAATATTAATTTCACAGCTATAACCTAGTATTCTTTCTAAGATCATCACAGCTTGTGATCAATTCGTGTTTTTAAAGTTTTCTTAAAATGAAATGTTATTAAGTGTAAAAAATTAAATAAAAAAAACAATAACCATTTAATATTTCTTAAATTTGTAGCTTTCCTATTACTTCCCTCCAAAAAATCAAGAAATGTTATTTTCCTTAATTATGCAACTCTTACAACAGGGCGTTGCCATTCATCTTCAAAATTCATTGCGATATGTGATATTCAACTGTCATCTAGAGAACTGTGATTTTCATGAGTTCGTAAAACGAGAAGGTATGCTATGAATAATTCACAATGTTATTTTAGCTGAAAGTTGAACTTTATCCATTTTACAGGGATTACGTTTTAGAGACGAATAGAAATGATTCGTTTGTATATTGATCAATACTTTATATGTTACACTGTTACTATTCATAAATAATATAAACGCGAGAAAATAATTACGTTACCATATTGTAAAAACCGTGTATTGGCGGTGTAAGAATATCCATTACCCCATATCGTCCCGTGTGTGCCGTGAGAGGCGACAAAGGGAAATTGAAGCGGGTGATGGGCAGCAGCATCTTCCTGATAACAACTCAAAATAATAAAAAAATTGCGGTTACTAAACCGTCTGACAAGAGTGGAAGCTATGGCAAAATCCCCCATAGGCAATCTATGGGGAGGGCTATGTTCATCAGTGGACATTTATACGCTGTAATGGATAGAATGGATGGATTGTATGAATGGAATTTTACAATTGTATTGCTAATATTGCAGTAAAAATAATGATATTAAAGAACGAGTTAATTAAAAAAAATATTTTAATTTATAATAATAGGTAATGCAATCGTGTACTTTCAATATTTGAATATATATAAAAATGAAAAACTTAAAGTTTAAAGAATGTAAAAATTTAAAACTAATTTTATGACGGTTTGCTGTTGGGACATTAATTTCTCCTGTATTAAGGAGGCGTTTTACGTACATAAATTGCATGAACCAGACAGGAAGCAATTATTTGTAGGCCATTCAAAAACTTTATTCGAGGATTAGTTTTAGGTTTTTTATAGAATAAGGGTGAAGATCGAGCACACAGTCCACTTGATGATAAGTGGATCTGAGGCCCATAGACATCTACATTTTTATCTTGGATTAAGATTAAAAATGCAGATGCGTTGTCACTGCTGAGGACTAAGATGGAACGCCTCGTTTGCAGTAAAAAGGGTCTCCTGTTCTCTACATTCACCATACGAAACACAGCAGCATCAAGCTGAATTTCACGCTGGTATTATGTGACAGCGTGGGCCTACCCCGGTCGAGCCGACCCATTCGTGCTACAACCATAATATAACTGAGGTGTGGCTCTAACATGTAATATACTAGAAAGTATTCTAATTAAATATACAGAAAGCACGAAAATAAGGCTAGCTGTAGGTATTGAAACTTTTACAGACTTTTAGTTTAGTGTTAAATAACTATTGATGTTTACTATGGAAAAAACCATAGACTTAGAATATACTGGCGTATAGACCAACATAGTGTGCAAGGGAGAAGAAAATTCCTTATGGCAAAAATGCAAGAAAGAAAAGGATACCAAATCTCATGACTCTGTAACCGATTTTGAATGACAGGTCGGCACAATTCGGCACGCAATAAATAGCTCCGAAATATTTTGTAATTTTTTAAGTGTAATAGTGGTTATTTTTAGTTTAACTGCACGAACCTACAATAAATTTATTGTCGAAGGGCTTGAATTTTACAATAGAACCGCAAAAAATCCCGTACGAAGAAATTATCTGTAGTGTTGAGGATTGTCTGTTTAAGAATAATATCGGCAAAGAAGATTTAGAGGCCATACGTCAAGACATTTCGTCCTTGTTATGTCGAAGTTCAGCGCCGAAACAAAATCTCCCCAAAGACGAGTTTAAAGCGTTGTACAACTTACGCAACAGACCAGAGCTCACAGTTCTCCACGCGGATAAAGAAAATGCTACGGTAATAATGGACACGTTAGAGTATAATTACAAAATACAACAATTTTTATCGGACGTAAGTACATACAAAAAGATCAAAATAGATCCTACAACTAATACATTCAAAACAACTACCGACTTAATAAAGAAATACTCCGAAAAATTAAATCTCGACGTGAATTCGACAATACCATCATGTGCCAAACCAACTAGGTTGTATGGGTTACCGAAAATACACACACCAAACGATCCACTACGTCCCATAGTAAGCCAGATCGATTCACCAACTTAAAAGTTGGCTCAACACTTGGCAAAAATACTGTCACCACTGAGAGGATATACCAGAGCACACACAAAGGATTCACACCATTTAGTTAGTGAGATAAAAGATCTACATCTCGCTGACAATGAAACTATGGTCAGTTTGATGTTCAGTCACTATTCACATGCTTACCTATTGAAGACTGCATCTCAATTTGTAAAGCAAAAGATGACAACATGCCTACAGAATATGCAGTACTCAAACACTGCCTCACATCTGGCTATCTATTGTGGAAGGAAAATTTCTACACAGCAAGTAGATGGTGTGGCGATGGGCTCACCTGTATCTCCCGTAGTCACCGACATATTCATGGAGAATTTTGAGTAGAAAGCCTTGTTACTGCTCCTGTAATCCCAAGATTCTACAAGCGGTACGTGACGATACTTACAATTTTACCATCTGACAAAGTAACTGCATTTTTGACCACCTTAATTACATAAACTCTAAAATACAATTCACAATGGAGTTCATGAACAATTCTTTAGCTCTCCTAGATGTTCTAGTCATCCGAAATCTTGATAATACTATTGGTCATACTGTGTATGGGAAAAAGACTCATACCGTACTTTTGAATGGTCACTCACCATCATCCATCACAGTTAGCTACCGTTGGAAAATCTTTGTTTCAGCGACACAAGGATCTGTGACAGAAAACATCTGGCCGCCGAGCTTCACGTCGAGCAAGTATTGCAAGACAACAAGCTGGTCCGCGCCTACATCACAGTGACCGGTGAAGCCGGCCACAGTCAAGCGTGTGCCTGCTGTACTACCCTATGTCAGAGGAGTCACAGACAAGATTGGCTACATCTTGTAGCAAACTTCTATTAAAACATACTTCAAGCTGCTGAAGAAGATTAGTCAATTTTTATCATCCGTCAAGTGTCATATCCCTCTACAAGATGCAGGAGTGAATAAGCTGGATTGTGAAGTTGGTCTCTCTTACATAGGACATACAAAAAGATCTATAAAAACCCGCGTATAAGAACATATATCTGACTTAAAGCACCGACGTACCGGGAAGTCTGCAGTGTGTGAACATGTTCAAGATCATCCCTGCCATTGCATTAGATTTGATAGACCACAAATCCTCGCAAAAAACACCGATTACTACCAAGGAAGATTCGCGAGGCTATTGAAATTAAAAAACATCCTAATTTCAATAGAGAAGATGGATGGGTGCTACCATTTTCTTGAGATTCTATAATTAATAAAATTAAATCCAAAGCATACCACTGCAAGACTTCAAGATACAAAACTGAAGGTAGCGGGCTAACTGTGACATCGGGACATCAAACATCTCAGTCCCCCGTGACCACGTGATGCTGAAGCACCCGAAACGTCGATTTAAAATAGTAAATTAAACGATAAAATCCGTAAAATAGTTTTATTTAATGTGAGTGTTCATGTAAATATAAGAATTATTATTATCCTGAGTAGTTGTGAGAAGATCCCACAGTCATAAAAAGATTTAGCTGTGGCCAAATTCTGCAAAAAAGGCCAAATTATTTTGAAGCGCAGCAAAAATAACTTAGCGATTTTAAAAATACAATGTAGTCGAGCTTAATAAAGATATATGTTATACTCCATTACAAACAGTAACTAGTTTAAAATTATATTTATTGGACAGAAGGTACATATTCTTAAAGGTATATTATACAAAATCACGTCTGAATATACTTTGAAATATTGATGACTGAAACTCCAAAAGGGCAGATTACCTTTTCGATGATGTTCGATGTTACTGAACCAATAGCTTTCACGACCTTCCGAATTCACCCATTACGATTTCACCAATGAAAATACATTTAGGATTTTTGAATATAAAAAGGCTACCTATATTTATGCAAATATAATCTTAATATATCTCATTCATTATTATGTTCCATCATTTTATTTAAGTATAAGTTTAATGGAAATACCTTTTACATGCTGTTTATATTCACTTTTTAATTTGTTGTGACATATCTCTTCTATAAATACTTATAAATTAATTTATTTATGTAAAAACTTCATAGTATACAAGTAGATTTTATGCCTGAGGCATTCTCTACCAGTCTACCTTGGGGTTATGCAGAGATAGAATGAATTAGGTGTAAATTGTTTTATTTGAAATTGATATAAGAATACAAAAGTAACAGTAATATAAATTTTGTAAGCGTATACATGGAACACACCGCATACCATATACTCATTAAATTTTATATTCATCCTTAAATTCTTACTTATAATAGTAAAACAGTGAATGAGGTAAAAAAACGGTACATTGAAAATATATTGTGAAGCATTTTAGGAATGAACAAGAACCAATTTAACTTTTTCTAAAAATCTGTTATTTGTTTCTTGAGAGATGGCTTTTTAGATCGATCGGAAGATGAATGTGCGCGTGTTTATTTGTGCGAAACTAGTTTTTACGGATTTTTATCGAGTATATTAAATTGTTTTATATTCTTTTTATGAATTTTTATGTATATATTTTTTAAACGTTACCTCCACACTAGGATTTTCTCCTGTATCGCGGGGTCAGTTTACATACATAGATTTCACAACGACAAACATCCAGATCCAGAACAATTATTTGTAGACCATAATATAAATACTTGTTCACCGGCCCTTAGCGCTGCAACTCATTGCTAAGCCACTGCGCCGCGGTGCCGTCTATAGCCGAACGTATTCCCGACGTTTCGAGTATTTCATAGGACCCATGGTCACGGGGAGACCGCTACCCCATATCATCTATTGGGTGCCGTAAGAGGCGACAAATAGAAAATAATAAACACAATGAACCCTCCTGCCAAGCGTGGCAAATATCCCAAATCCCTGCTATGCAGCGATCTATGGTTAGCATATCTATGGATACTTATGTTTAGCAGTAGACTCTGATATAGGAGTAGATGATGATGGTTATCATTATTATATTAATTATTTATTTAAAGTTTCTTACTTACTACCTTTTTGATTATTTAACGGACAGACAAGAAAATAAGAAAAATAATGATAGTATAGGCTTTTATTTTTATCATCTGGTCCGCTTTATGATTACTTTATTAATCAGATTTCTACTTTTATGTCTACCTGTAAAAGTCCACTGTTAAACATATTTTTTTTGGGTTTTTATCAAGAGGATTTAGCTACTCATCTCAGTTTCCTTGTTTCAGTTTCCCTCCGTTACCTCTTACGACATCCACATAATGATAGCCTCTATATGGCATCTATATTAATTTCAAATTTCATTTAAATTATAATCCAGAAAGAGAAATCTAGTAGGATATTATTAAACCATTCAATAATAATCCATACTAATATTATAAATGCGAAAGTGTGTTTGTTTGTTTGTTTGTTTGTTTGTCCTTCTTTCACGTCGCAACAGAGCGTCGGCATGGCATGATTTTTTGTATGGAGATAGTTCGGTGGCTGTAGAGTGACATAGGCTACTTTTTTCCGCGGAAAAACATCTCATTCCCGTGGGAAAATCGAATATGTTGCTAAGTTTGTCCTTCTTTCACGTCGCAACAGAGCGTCGGCATGGCATGATTATTTGTATGGGGATAGTTCGGTGGCTGTAAAGTGACATAGGCTACTTTCCATGAAAACATCTCATTCCCGTGGGAAAATCGAATATTTACTCATCCTTCTTTCACGTCGCAACAGAGCGTCGGCATGGCATGATTATTTGTATGAGGGATAGTTCGGTGGCTTAAAGTGACATGGCTACTTTTTTCCGCGGAAACATATCATTCCCGTGGGAAAATCGATATGTTGCAAAATTAAATTCAGCTAGGTGGCGCCACCGTGATTCTACAAGACGGACGACGGTACGATGGATGAACACAGAAGGTCAGAATATCTGGTTATGTCTTTTTACCAAAATTAAGATAAAAATGTATGGATCTGTATTTTTCACAGGACCGGGAAGAGCGATAAAAGCATAAAATTCACCAGCTGATTTTCTTCAAACGTTTGGTGCATCGTAATTCACAGAATAGGCGATAACCTCGCAGACGATATTAAGTAATCCGTTGATGTCTGCCTACCCGCAAGGGTTACAGGCGTGATTATAAGTATGGATCAGAAATACTATCACCACCTGTCACGCTTTCACCTTAACTATTACTTAATAATGGTAGAAACAGTTCTTAGTAAGCCTTATTAATAAGCCTTAGTAATATTTATTGAACGGAAATGAATACAGTTCTTATATGTGGTTATGAATGAATCGGTATAACAATAAGAAAAATTGTGCAAATTTATAAGAAAAATATTTTTGAGTTCTTATTAACTAACGTAACATACATAGTTTAAATTCATTCCGATAGATGTCGTTACTAGGTTTTAAAACGCGGTAACGAAATGTTTCCTGACATGTACTGCTCCCGCCGTTGAGCCGCGCGTCAACTTATAGTGCATACGGTACCTATACGCTTAAATTGTTTCTTTTCGTAGCTTATTCGACTACCTGCTTTCGATTTCGGTTGTTTGTTATTTGCTTTGTGATTTGGTTAAGGTTAGATGGATTTATATTGGCTTTCATTTCGGATTTGTGTATTTTATTGGATCGGTTTTGTTGATTTGGTTGGTATTCCTTTATAGATATTTAGACTCTGGCTTTGATTTTGGATTTTGTTTATTTAGAATCGTGAATTGGTTTTCGTTGTTTTGGGTTGTTTAACAATATTTCAAAGGAATATTAATAGTATAGATAGTGTATACAATACTATAACTTACTTTTTAATGGTTATATTTATATTGACTACTGCTTTCGATTTCGGTTTTCTGCGATTTGTTTTGTGATTTGGTTTAAGTTGATTCGGTTTTTTGGCTATCGTGTTGTGTCTTGAATTGGTTTTGTTTGATTTTAAACATATTTAAAAGTATTTATTCCTTTTAGATATTTTGTTTGCTTTTAAAAAATATTTAAAGAAATTTAATTCCTTTTAGGTATTGTAACGTTTTTTTTTATAAATAGGTTTCTTACTTCATAATGCCTCGCAAACGTAAGTCCAGCCTTTCAAGAGTATCTTCTCAAGACAAGCGAAAAGATTAGCTCGATCGCTAGAATCTTTAGAAGATGCTGAACTGAGATGGCAAGAACAAGCAGAGCGTCAGGCTTGCTTTTAGAGTATCTGAGACACCTTCTCAACGTCAGCAAAGGCGTCTTGAACAGACAGAGCGTCAGGCGCTTTAAGAGCTCCGAAACACCTCAAAGTCAGGAAAGGCGTCTTGAACAGGCAGAGCGTCAAGCTACTTTAAGAGCTTCTGAAACACCTTCTCAAAGTCAGCAGAAGCAGTCTTGAACAGGCAGAGCGTCAAGCTGCTTTAGAGCTACTGAATGCCTGCTCAAAGTCAGCAAAGCACATCTTGAACAGGCAGAGCGTCAAGACTACTTGAGACTGCAAACACCTGATCAAAGTCAGCAAAGGCGTATTGAACAGGCCAGAGCGTCAATCTACTTTAAGAGCTACTGAAACACCTGCTCAAATTCAGCAAAGGCCATTCGAACAAGCGGAACGTCAGGCCGCCTTAAGAGCCAGAAACACCTGATGAAACTCAACACAGACTCATTGAGCAAGCTGAACGTCAATCTACTATAAGGGCATCTGAAACACCAGAACAGACACAGGAAGAGATGCAAATGCACAGCTCAAGCTGAACGTCGACAAAATTTTCAAAGAAACAATTGGTCGGTTTTAATGATGCAGCATTCAATTATGATCCGTTGATTGATTATAAAATCACAGGTTAGTTGTTATCGGACTGATGGACAAGGCGTGTCGATTTTGCAGCGCTTTAAAATGGAGAGATGAGACCGCAGGCATGTGCTGTTCCAATGGCAAAGTGTCTCTTCCGTTACTTGGGAACCAGAAGAACCTTTGAAAACTCTCTTTTATATGATGCTAATGAGTCACGGCGCTTTTTAAACAGGATCCGAAAATATAACTCATGCTTTCAAATGACGTCCTTCGAGTTGACTGGAAATAATAATGCCGGGATTTTCGCCACATTTGGGCGGGCAATTATCATAGAATAGGTTCACTTTTTCCAGCTGAAAACGAACAGCATAAATTTTTACAAGTATATTTTATGGGTGATGAAGAAGAGGTGGTGACCGTCGCTGCCAATTTATCCAGGGAGTTGAGAGAGACACAGTGTTCAAAATTCAAAGATTCTTGCATGAACGTAACATTTTAGTCGAAACATTTAAAACTGCTTTAGAAAACCACCTGAAGAGAATATAAAGTCGTCATTCACGCCGATCGGACCCTCGAGGAGAGGCGAAAGGCGCTACAATGCACCTTGATAAACGAAATAGCAGCCGTAATTAGTGGTGATCAATTTTCACGAGACATTGTCTATGAGCACGTGATGATACGTTGCAACGGGTAGCTGACACACGTTTTATGACGCTCTGCAATACCCATTGATTTATTGCAAAGGACAAGAGGGTTATCATTTTCAAATTCCACCATTAACCTGGTCACAGGAGCCTACTCCGAACAAAAAGTATCATGTACGGATTTTATGCGTATCATATGATGTTGCGAGAAATGATTTTAACCTCTAGCCCGGTGTAGACAATTATTTCATCAATTTTTGTAGATATGTATGTGAAGGTAGAAAGTGAACGTTCCGTTATATATCTTTAAATCAAAAAGCTGCGCGTTGAGAATTATATACATTTACAAGATGCAGTTTCTAGCGACGCCAATGTAAACCCCAGAGATTTAGGTAAAATGGTAATTCTGCCCTCATCATTCGTTAACAGTCTCCGCTACCTACATGAGTACACACAAGACGCATTCGTCTATGTACGAACTTACGGAAGACCTGATCTTGTTACTTTTACTTGCAATCCCACATGGAAAGAAATAACTGAGGAGCTACTGCTGGCCAAAAAGTACTGACAGACACGATTTAGGTTGAGAGTATTTAGATTAAAAGTACAAAAATTTATGTATGTAATTAACAAAGGGAAAATTTCGAGAGGTGCAGTGCTTCATGTATTCAACTGAATGGCAAAAAGAGGATTACCGCATGCCCACATTCTAATATGGCTTAAAGAGAATTTGGCGGCCCAGCCAAATAGACGACATAATAAGCGTCAGATTCCGGATCCTGAGCAAGATAAAGAATTGTATGATACCATCGTCCGAAATATGATTCACGGTCCATGTGGAGCACGAAATTCAATATCGCCATGAAAGAAGGAAAATGTACAAAGAGATTCCTAAACAGCTATTAAAAGAAACAGTGCACAATGACAATGGCTACCCTTTATACAGACGCAGCCCTGAAGATGGTGGCAGGAATTTACAATCAAATCTGCTCTGTAAGTTTTCGAAACCTTATAATAACAGCTGGATTGTCCCGTATTTGCCCATTCTATGTAAAATGTTTAATGCCCACATTAATGTAGAATCATGTAGCTCTGTCCGCAATCAAGTATATCTGTAAGTACATAAATAAAGCAAGCGACCAAGCAATATTTAATCTCAGGAGTGAAGGTTAGGAAAATCCGTTAATGAAGCACAGACCTTTCAAGCAGGGCGTTATGTCAGGTAACGAGGCAGCGTGGCGTCTCCTGGCTTCCTTTTACGAAAGGCACCCAACAGTTACTCACCTTGCTGTGCACTTAGAAAATAGAGTGTATATTTCACCGAAAGAAATTTCAAGAAAGAATTGCATCACCGCCAAAACTACACTAACAGCCTTCTTTCAACTTTGTTAAACCGACCCTTTGCAAAACGTTGTTATATTCTGAAGTCCCCTGCTATTATACTTGGAACACATCTAGGAAGGAGGAAACGTCGCATTCAAGGTGTGCCTGTTGCAAATTGGCCCGTGTAAAGTCATCAGATGCCCTTGGTCGTGTGTATACCGTCCATGTAACTAATTTTAATGTTTCTGTTTCTGTTTACGATTGCTGCTGCACCATGTTCGGGGTCCTACAGGATATAAAGACCTTAAAACTGTCAAGGTCAGGAATGCGCAACTTATAGAGAAGCATGAGAAGCTCTGCATCTTTAGAAAACGATAATCACTGGGATGAAACCATGAGGAAGCTGTGCAGTGCCAGTCACCAGCCAAAATTAGGATCTTTATGCAACTCTCATATCATCTTGCGGGCTATCTAATGCACATAAATTGTGGGACAAATATAAAGAGTACATGGCGGAAGATTTTATGGAAGGTTACAGCAGACACACGCGAACATGACATACAATGAACACATTTATAATGAAGCACTTGAAAAATTGAAGATAAAGTAATGACAATGGTAGGCAAAAAATTAAGCGACTTTAGAATGATAAGCCCTCAGCGAACAACTGAAATGAACTAAGTGATGAAATTATAAGTGAAACAAACTACGATATACCAGCTTTGCAGCAGTAAGTAGCCGAATTTGTACCCTGTTGGCCCCGAACAAAACGAGTTTTGACAAAGTTGGACAAATTGAATCTGGAAATGGTGCACTTTTCTTTTAGATGCCCCTGGAGGAACTGGGAAGATTTGTTAAATTTATTATTAGCGCAAGTACGGAAAGATAAAACATTGCTGTGGCTGTAGCCTCCGGTATAGCCGCCCACGCTGCTAAGCGGGGCCGCACTGCACATTCTGTTTAAAACTCCCCATCTAGCGCCCAGGAAGAATCGCCGATCTGTAACTTTAGCAAAAATAGTGCACGAGGTATAATGCTACGACAATCTTTTAGTGTATGACGAAAATACAATGTCGCAAGCTGTAGAAGCACTAAATCGAACGCTCCAGGATTTGCGCAGCAATACCGATGTAATGGGAGGAATGGTGGTTTTACTGTCTGGTGACTTTCGCCAAACTTACCTGTCATCTCAAGGCACACCTGCAGATGGAATTAAAGCATGCCTCAAGTCGTCTATTTTATGGAACAAGGTGACAAAATTCAGTTTAACTACAATGTCAATGCTGTAAACTATGCTGAAACACTATTAAAATTGGCGATGGGCGGTTGGAAACGGATGCTGAGGGCTGCGTTAAATTGACGAGAGATTTTGTAATTTAGTACAGAGTCATTCCGAATGAATTGCGAGCGTTTATTCAGATTTAACGAACAACATGCATGAAGACAAATGGTTATGTGAAAGGGCGATTCTTGCACCAAAAATGAGAGCGTTAACAAAATAAATTCAGATATATTAAGCGAAGTAGCAGAAGAAATAACAGAGTATTTGTCAGTAGACAGTTATGGACACAGAACAGAGCACTTCATATCCTGTAGAGTTTCTAAATTTCTAGAGTTGTCAGTGTGCCTCACATAAGCTTCAATTAAAATTAGGCGTCCCAGTCATGCTAATGCGAAATTTAGATGCTCCTCGGTTATGTAACGGACAAGGCTGCGTGTGACACATCTTGGACGAAACATAATCTACTACAATTTTGACAGGCATAGAAAAGGTGAAATGTTATTATACCACGGATCCCTATAATTCCCAGATCTTCCCTTTCAATTCAAAATTTCCTATTTAGCTCAGTTGCTTTTCAATTCCAAATGCTGCACCTCTGACGGACCTATTAAGCTCAGTTTCCTTTCAACTCAAAAGGCTGCATCTCTGACGTATCTTTTATTGGCCTGTTTCCTTTCAATTCAGAAACTGCATCTCTGACGAATCAATTTAGCTCAGTTTTATTTTCAAAAGTCTGCATCCCTGACGGATAATTATGCTCAGTTGCCTTTAATTAAAAAATATCCCATTTCCATTTGGAATAAAAAGGCTATTTTCATGCTTTCCTATACGCTGCGTTTCAAAACATTTAAATAGGCTGACGAATCAATTTTGCTCAGTTTCCTTTTAATGGCTGCATCTCTGACAAATCTATAAAACTCAGTTTTCTTTCAATTCAAAAAGCAATGGATAGTTCATTTCCCAGTGACCATGCGGGCGAAGCTGCGGGTAACAGCTAGTTATTATTATATTAATAATAATTATCGCTTTTACGAAAGACGTAAACACGTAGATGGACACACCTTCCCATCGCCGGTTATTTACTCAGAGCGGTGACTGGGAGCAGTGTCAAAGATGCGAAACGTCTGTTACTGCAATTGTGCATCTGCCTGACAAGCGTGACAAACGTCCCTTGCTACGGGAGAGACTCATTTGAACCCGTGTACCTATAGGTGGATGATGATGAGTCCTCTTCCTCGATATAATCGACGTCTATGCCAAATTCGATTAGAATCTACCATTTGTTCAAGCGTAATTGATGAACAAACGCACAAACAAACATACTTTCATATTTTAAATTTTTTTATTAATATTTGGCTGGTTATTTGGTACTTAATTGATGTTAGTAACATAATGACGTGTGCAGCGGCCGACTTGTTCAGTGTACGACAACTTAATCTTTTACCATCACAGTTTTTGAGTTACGGCCGATTAAATGGAAGCCGAACCCGTCACACGCATCATACGCCATATGCCCTATACAACGCAGCAACAATGGTGACTTTAATTTAACACGCATATACGTTTTTACATTTTCGTTTCATGAAGAATTTATATTTCCATTAAACTTTATTATTTACGGATTTATTTCAAATTTTAGGAAATAGCATCTTAGATCAACCTGTAGTCAGAGAACTGTCGCGGAACAGTCATTTGCCAGGGTCACGGATCCTGTGTTATAACATCGCATCATTGAAATTAAAACGAATAAGCAATACTATTGAAGGAAAGAGACATCCCTTTGTCGGCGAGCGGGAGGCGCAGGCGACGCGCGCACTCCCACCCCGCCGCACCGAAATTGAATTATTTTTTTGCTTTTCTAGTGCTAGCGGAACTCGTGTCCTTGACGCACTTCTCCACAGTAATTACGTCGACTAATATTTTTGTGACTTTTCCGCGAAAAAGACGCTTACCTATTGTTTTATTTATTAATATCTGTGTAATTAGATTATGGTACTGCGATAAAGACGCTTTGTTTTGTTTTTGTTTTCTAATCTAGTAGATACGTTTACATCTCTTGCGATACGGACGCTTTTATTTGTATTATTAGTGCTTGTGTAATCTTGTGATCGTAATGGCAAATACACACCCGAACTACACAGCAGCTGAAGATGCGCACATGATCCTAATTTACGGAGAATTTCGTCAAAATGCCGCCCTTGCGATAAGGATATATCGCGAGAGATATGGCGCTTCAAGGAAATGCCCTAATCATCCTCGCACTATTGTAGGAGCCCTTCATCTCATCCGCGAAAACCGGCCAGTAGATCCTAGGTCTCAACGCCCTGATCGACCGCCTACACCACAAAACCCAATTCAGTTAACTGAAAATGTGATACAATATATCGAAGACCAAACCAAACTAGCCTCCCCAGAGCGCTAAGCATTTTCAAGTCCATCACAAAACCGTTCATAGGATATTAAAGAAAGTGCGGCACCCATTCAAGTTAGGAAAGTATATACTCTGTTATCGCGTGATAAATTAATAAGAGTGAATTATTATTAGTGGTTACTGAGTAAAATTGAAGAGACAGTGACTTCTTTTCCCAAATTTGTTGGACTGACGAAAGCACGTTCACCAGAAACGGCATTTGAACCAGCACATCTGCTCCATTGGGTACCCAAAACCAAAATGCGCGTTTGGCGGGAGTCAGCCCATCAGTACTGATTTTCTGTAAATATTTGGGCAGCTATTCACTGTGACAACATAATAGGACCCGTATTTATTGATGGGGCTTTGAACGGAGAAAGGTTTGTTAATCTACTAAATGATACGTTGTCAGAATACTCAAACAACATAAACGTCCATCGATACCAACGACTGTGGTACCAATAAGATGGCGCGCCAGTACACTCTATAACAACAGCCAGGCAATGGTTAAATGACACGTTTGGTGCACAATAGATTGGCAGATTTGGACCTCGTAGGTGGCCAGCAAGATAACCAGACCTCACGCCACTCGATTTTTTTTCTGGGGGGCATCAAAGACGATGTGTACGCGTAGAACGTGGATTCGGTGGAACAATTACGCCATCGAATAATAAATGCGTTTAAGAAATTGAGGGATATGGCTATAAGTGACAATTTATTTTCAAATGTGCGAGAAAACATGAAACGCCGTTTAGCTCTTTGTATCCGCCAACTCAAAGAAAATAATAAAATTTAAAATAAAGACAAATAAAAGCAGTGATTAGTTATGACAGTTATAACTAATAGTAACAAGAGAGGGTGATATGATAAGTGTTTGACTAAGCACGTCCGCTGTAGGTAATAAGCCGTCAAAGAATCGGACCGATCACGAGTAGGTACAATACGCATTGCGCGGTTGTCAGCGCGCGAAGCGACGCGTTGCCGCTCCGAGTTAACGTAAGCCAGCTAGGTAAGTAATTTCATGAATGAATTTTTGCAAGGATGATCCCAATTTCAGTTACTTTTTTATTATTTAGTTTGTTTGAAAAAACTTTTTTTTCAATTTACGAGTTATTTTAACCTATCAAAATTAAAATGATTAATAGGCACTAGCCCTACCCATGTTTTAAATTAAAGTCACCATTGTAGTAGCTACGTTGTATATGTATGTACATCTCCACCCAAATCATAGACTAATGCCTAGTTTCTTTAACTAAAGCAAACGTTTTATTTTTCCTTACGAGGCGTTCTTCAGTGCAAAAATGCATAAAAACTAAAAACGTTTATGAATCAAAATACTCGTGTAACGGCATAGAACGAAAGAGTTCTTTTATTTTAGGTGGTCTAGAGTTTTCTGTCGCAGTTTTTAAACTGTATTTACACACACTTTGGATATAATAGAATGTACTGATATGGAGAATGAAACATTTTTTGAACAAGAGAATCGGGCATTAGACTTTCTAGGCTCTACTTTTAGTAATATTTACGCGATCACCACACGTCAACTAAATAAATATTTTTAACTAGCTGTTCCTCGCGACTTCGCCTATGTAGAATTTATTGCGATTGGATTTCATGGTTCTGTGCAAAAGTTACTCCTTATAACATCAGCTATCTGCCAGTGAAAGTCTTATTCAAATCGGTTCACAGGTTTTTGCGGGATGCATGTTCAGACAGACGTCGTGTTGGAGTTTTATTATAGTATAGTATAGATAGATAGATAGATTTCTAAATATGGACTAATATTTGCAAATAATCGATTATTGATGGCAATGAGCCGGCCATATAGCTCAAAGAATTGACAACCGATGGGGAAGAAAGGCTCTCGAGTGGCAGTCTCATACCGGTACCCAAAGTTTGGCAGCCCCCCACAAGATGGAGTGGTAAGACATGCAAGAAGTCGATGGATGTAGGTGGCTTAGGACCGTGCTCTGTGGCATTCCTTGGAGGCCTATGTTCAGCAGTGGACTTGTGAAGGATCAGTAATGATGATGATGAATCGATTATTTTAATAACGAATGCAAATTTAACATTTATAAAAGCAATCCATTCTCTTTATGGAATGAAATGAAATTAAAATACAAAAATATGTAATTCACTTAGTTCCTATTATTCTTTAAAATACACATTAATAGCAAATTCTGGCTTATGAAGTGCAAATTGTCAAGCGCTCGAAAGAGGACATTATAACATTCAATTTTAGCTCCCGAGAAAATATAAATGGTTTAAGCAACTGGATCGTCCGTTATTTCTTCTGTTTTTTCGCAGAAATATTTTAATGTTGTATAAGTTTAAGAACCACGCTCTCACAGAATACTTGCGTTAAATAACAAATTAATGCTGCTGAGTTTCGTATGATGAGTGTAGAGAACTGGTGACTAGAACTGAAATCTGAGGATAGAACTCAAATTCAGATCAGAAATGTTATGAACTGCGAGAATGGATGAAATGGAAGTACATGTGACATAATAATTGAACAATCAAACGAGCTTACCTGTAAGCGAACTTCGATTGAGATTATAACTTGTTGTCTATCCGAAGACGATGGAAATAATATTATATCTTAGTATCGCTTCTAATGCTCGATAGCATCACATATTCGTAAGTTAAAAGTAACTTTAAAATTTCTAAACGCATTCTCTAGTTGCAACGCACCTGCAATTCCCTTGGTGTTGCAGTTGTTAATGGGCGGCGATAGTCACTTACCATCAGGTGAGCCGTATGCTCGTTTGTCCCCTATAAAAAAAAAACTCATTTGTGCCGCAATCTGTTAACTCATTTCAGATTAAAGCATAAATCTGATTCTATTTGGAACTGAGCCTGGTCTCATAGGGCATGGGTAGGGTTCCATCGTCTTCGGAGAGACAACAAGGTATAATCTCAATCGAACTTCGGTTACAGGTAAGTTCATTTGATTGTTCAATTATAGCCTTGTTGTCTCTCCTCAAGGATGGAAATAATACTATATGTTAAATGTTTAAAGTCTCTGAACAGAATCAGGCTATAATTATAATCAAATTGTAACAATAAAAAAGTTGTTTAAAGATTTCTTATATTTACGCGAACACTACACACTTAAATAAAACTAGTTTTACGGATTTTATCGTTTATATTAAGTTATTTTATATTCCTGACGTTTCGAGTACTTTAAAGCACCCATGGTCAGGGGGAACTGAGGTATTTGACGTCCCAATGTCATACTTAACCACGGTTACCTCCAGATTAAAAATTATTAATTTTTATTCCGATCCAAGCAGTATGAACTTACAGTATCTTGAAGTCTAGCAGTTGTATGCTTGGGTTGGGATTAAATTTTATTAATTATAGGATCCCAAGCAGATGGTAGCACCCAGCCATCTTCTCTATTGAAATTAGGATGTTTTTTGATTTCAATAGCCTCGGGAATCATCCTTGGAAGGAATCGGTGTTCTTTAGCAAGGATTTGTGGTCTATCAAATCTAATGTAGTGACGGGGGCGATCCTGTACATAGTTACAGACTGCAGACTTCCCGGAGCGTCTTTTCTTCAAATCAGCTATGTGTTCTTTAACGCGGGTTTTTATTGATCTTTTAGTTTGTCCTATACAAGAGAGACCACATTCACAATCAAGCTTGTACACTCCTGCGTCTTGCAGAGGGACATTACACTTGACTGATGGTAAAAACTAACTAATCTTCTTCGGCGGCTTGAAGTATGTTTTAATGGAAGCACGCTTCAGGATGTAGCCAATCTTGTCAGTGACATCTCTGACATATGGCAGTACAGCAGACACTTGCTCGACTGTGGCAGGCTTCACTCGTTCACTGTGACGTAGGTGCGGGACCTGAAGCTTTATTTAAAGAAGTTGTTTCCTTATATTAATTATTCTTATTACAATTAGTCATCAATATTCGTATCTTTATAGTTCACAATAGGACGATTATAGAATTTAGCATAACAAATGGAATTTTCATTCCACCCAGCTGATTTTCTTATAATATCTATTGATACACCCTTATGCTGCTGAAGGAGAAATATGCCTGGCGCTATGAGTACAAAAATTTTTCACATCTATATCACTTTCTTTTAAAATGTCTTTTATCCATCTGCTGATTATCCTTACTTATAACCCCCTATAAGGTTTTTTTAAATGAAATATACAATTTTTTGTTGCCTCTAATTTGTTCTGTTAAATTCAAGTAATTCATCATTACTCTAGCGGGATAAACATTAGGTTTTAAATAAAAAAAGGTATTACAAACTGCTGTCTACCTGTCTACAGGGGCCTGATGTCTTTAACAATCTGGAGATTGTAATATAAATTTTGTCATTGTCTTTTTTTTATTAATTCCCACCGCTGATAAGGTCGGTGCTCTTTGTCTTGCCAAGAAACATTGCTGTTTTCTTTGCTTGGAATTTTACATTTTTTGTATCAGTCTGATAAAGCTCAAGATAGTTGAACACTTCTGATACATTCTTAGTGAATTTGTATTTAGGATTATTTGATTTCTACCTATTTACCCTTTAAATAAAAATTTTATTTGATAATTTAATTCAATATAAAGCCAACCTTGTCTGTGACTCCTCTGACATAGGGTAGTACAGCAGGCCTACGCTCGACTGTATGGCTTCACCGGTTATCAGACGTAGGCGTAATTAATTTTATTTTAATTCCATAAACCCAAATACTGAATTACAATGGAGTTAGAAGCAAACAATCCTTTAGCTTTCCTAGATGTTTTAGTCATCCGAAATCCTGATAACACTATTGGTCGTATCAAAGGTCTGCATTATTTTCCTATAATATCTCTGCCCCAGCTCCCACTCAGTGTGTTCAATATTCTTCCTTGATTGATAATCAGCAGTGAAATTATCTTTAGTGTTAATATATAATGCAAAAATCCAGAAGTTACTATCTTTCCACCATTGCCAAATTTGCCTAGCAATTTCATAGAAGTTAGAACTAGTTCCCACTAGTCGGGTGTCGGGCGCCGTATTTTAATCGGGTTTCGACGCTTCCATTCACACAAGTCGGTTGTCGTAACTGATTAAAGCTGGAGCCATTTTTGGAAGTCTATGTGAGACGACTTTATACGATGGAGGTCGACGAAGCTTTTGTTGTGATGTATTATTTTAGAAGAAAAGAATAAATGTCAAGAAAGAAAAATTTTTCTCGCTAAGAACGCCTCTTTCCTGAACCTGTGTGATCAAATCTTCAGGATTTATATTATCTTTTGCCATTATTACGAAACAAAAACGTGCTTACAATATTTTGGGTACAATAAAGACGCAACAACTCTGCGTGCGTGCCGCGATATAAAGGGTTGACCGCGATATAAAGGTTGTAGTGTGAACAACAGCAGACTTACTGGTTGGCAAAACACCCGACATTTCTTGTCGGTGCCAACAAAAATACGGTGTCGTATAAGTGTGAACAGCTTCATATAAAATGTTCTGCCACTAGAGCAGCTGATATGCTGTCGGGTCCGATACCCGACAAGTGGGAACGGGTCCTGAGGTTATTGTATAACACCTTGCCCGTTTAGGTACGTTTTTACGTAGTAGAGCCATGCTGCAGCTATATGAATAGTATAGTTGTAGCACGAATGGGTCGGCTCGACCGGGGAAGGACCACGCTCTCACAGAATACCAGCGTAAAATAGCAGCTCAATTCTGCTGTGTTTCGTATGGTGAGTGTAGAGAACCGGAGACCCTTTTTACTGGAAAAGAGGCATTCTATCTTAGTCCTCACGGCTGACAACGCATCTGCATTTAAATTCGCAAACGAAGATAGATGTAGATGTCTATGGGCCACAGCAACCACTTACCATCAGGTGGACTGTGTGCTCATTTGTCACCCTTATTCTATATAAAAAAAAGATACGCTATTGCAGTAGTATTATCTATTCGGAACATTTTATATTTTTTTGACCCTTTGTGAAACTCTTTAGACCGAAGAAAGTGGCTTTTATTTCTAAAGTATTAATATGTAGTTTTGATTCTTGTTCTGTCCAAGGTCCACTAAATGTTTGTCTAGCACATGAATCAGTGTTGGAAGCATCGGTGTGTATTTCTAAAACAAAATTAATGTTTCTTATTGTTTTTTTTTAAAATTATGTACGAGCAGCTATGCGGGTTTAGAGAGACCAGTATAACTGCGACCTAAAAGATCTATTGTGGTTGCTGCTATGTCAATAGTTCACTGCTAAGCCCTACGTCCTCAATGAATAGAAGGAGTTGCTTAGCTGTGAGTAATTTCACTTCTTCTGGGTGAAGTACATACTTTCCCAGATGAGTGCTACGTTTACGCATTAAGGGTCCGCAATTCGTCAGGATGTGTAAAGGCGTTTCCTCCTCTAGGAAGCAAAACCGACACATCCTTGAGTTGCTTAGTCGCAGGATGGTCATGTGTTTTTTAAGACAACAGTGTCCAGTCAGAACTCTTACCAGAATGCGCAATTTATTTTTACCTAATCCCAGGGCCTCCGAAGCGAATTTACGATCGAAAGCCCGTATTAAATTTTTAGAATGTTTTAAGCCTGGTTTATCAGACCAGATCTTAAGTGATTTATTGTGTATAAACTCCAAAGCCTACGTTGAGGCCCATTTTTGACCCATCAGTATACCATATAAGGCTACTGACCTCACAGATGACCTGTCCATTCAGCCAGTGTTCTCTAAAGGGTAGTTCCACTGTAAACTTTTTGTTAAAAGTATATAGTGGACGCATGATATCTGAGATCATGCATAGACCGGTGTTTCATTTCCGAGTCGAGCATGTATCTCAATCTATAGGAAAGCAAGCTCAAACCGACCTAAGCGTTAATCCTATAAAAACTAGCCCTCGCCTCCTTGTCTAAGTAAATATCAAGGGGCGTTAGGCCTAGAGGTGCATTAAGAGCTGCTCCAGGATCGCATCGCTCCAGTTGACATTAAGCAGGCAGTCCTTTGTAGACTATTTAGTCTGTCCACAGTCGTCTTTTGGTTGGCCTTATTACACCAGACAGTGGAGGCGTAAGTAAGAATCGGTCTCACTATACTGATGTACAGCCATAGGATCATACTGGGAGGCAAGCCCCAGTCGTTCCCGACCATGCGACTGCACGTACCTAAAGCAAATTTAGCCTTATGACAAACATTGCTAAGGTGAGAGTTCCACGTTAGTTTTTGGTCGATTATTACGCCCAAGTACTTAACTTCAGTGGAGAATGGTACTTCTTTACCATTAAGTTTTGGTGTGACTAATTTGTATAACCGTCTTTTTTTGATAAAGGCTGTTATAACAGTTTTATCAACATTAACTGATAAACTGTTATCCCTGCACCAGTTGTTTATGGTGTTTAGGGCTCTTTGTATGATTAATGATAAAGTAATTTGGCAAAAGCCCCTCGCAATGATCACAAGGTCATCAGCATAACCCAGTGTGTCAATGCAAAGGTCTGCCATCTTGTACTATAATTGATCAACCGCAAGAGTCCAAAGGAGGGGTGACAAAACACCTCCTTGCCATTGTCCGTTTTGCCTCTTTATTGCATAACATTTTCTCTATACAATTGTCTTAAATTACAAATTTTCTATGCACCATTACTCCTTAGGCTAATGTACTATACATTGTTAAATTGGTAATTCAGTTGTCTATTAGCACACCGTAAAGATTTCTTAATATATTAACAATGTAAAAAGTTATTAACCAAAATATCCCAAATTTTCACAATATTTGGGTATATTAATTCTTTAATTTTAATATAAGTAGGAAATATGTTTCATCACGCTAAATATTATTTTATTTCCATAATCTAATTCAATACCATGTTTACAATTCTTCTAGAGCATAAAAATTATTTCCATCATTTTCGGGATTAAATATTACGCAGTTAATTAATAATTTCTAGAATGTTCTATGACGTGTCGCGCTCTGATTGGTCAACTTTTAATCCGTACAAATAAGAGTTATTTTCTTAGCATTACCAAACGATGCTCTATGCTATAATACTACGGTTGTAAACATGTTGTAAATTATACTATTAGGTCCTTACATATGAAATTGGCGTTTTGTACGGGAGGAATATAAAGTATTTTTTTTTTGTAAAATATATTTAATTAATCAAAGTATGCACCGCTGTTATCTATGCACTTTTGCCATCTAATAGTTGGTTCATTGATCCCTTTACTAAAAAACACCATGGGGGCGAGAATCAATAAACTCTTTGAAGGCGGTTTGGACTGCCGTATCGGAATCGAATTTTTTTCCTTGTAAGAAGTTGTCCAAATTCCGGAAAAAATGGTAATCTGTTGGAGCGAGGTCCGGGGAATACGGTGGATGTCGCAGACATTCCAATTGTAGCACATCTAACTTAGTGGTTGTTTGTTGTGCAGTGTGTGGTCTTGCGTTGTCTTGAAGCAGCAGTAGCCTAGAGCGATTAACCAATCTCGGTTGTTTAGCAGCTAGTTCTTCCTTCATAGTTTGCAGATGCTGACAATAGATATCTGCCGTAATCGTTTGGCCAGATTTTAGAAAGCTGTAGTAAACAACACCGGCGCTAGTCCACCAAATACTCACAAGTAACTTTTTCTGTGAGTATTTGGTGGACTACTTCTGAGTCAATTTTCGTTTAGGGCAGGATTTGACTGGGTCTCCAGGGTTCAGCCATTGCGACGGGCGCTTCCGATTATCGTACAGTATTCATTTTTCATCACAAGTAATGATTCTATTTAAAATCCCTTCATTATTGTGTCGGTTGAGCAAAGTAACACAGCAGTCGACGCGTGTTTGCAAGTTCGATTCACTCAATTCATGAGGTACCGATCGTTAAAGTTTTTTTACTTTCCCGATTTGCTTCAAGTGGATTAATACAGTTTTATCACTTACCCCGAAGCCTGCAGCTATCTCTGAAGTTCTTTGTGATGGATGCGCTTCCACAATAGCCTTTAATTCTTCATTTTCCACTTTGGTCTCCGGCCGTCCACGGGATTGGTTCTGAAGGTTGAAATTTCAAGAACGAAAACGTTGAAACCAAAAACATACCGTGCTTTGTTTTTCGACACCAGCGCCGTACACATTATTAATTCTTCGAGCTGTTTCTGCAGCACTGGTGCCACGGTACAACTCGTAATCGTAAATATACCGATATTTCATGTTTTCCATTGTGCGGTAATAAGCGACGCCAAAGAATAAAATAATGAGGAAAAAAACAAATGAATAACTGTTTTCAAAATTCAAATGTACCAGCTAAATGAATTTATAAATTTGAATTTGGAATTCTTAACCAAAGAGGAGATATTTCAGATTAAAGTGGTCAGTATGACATAACGCTAATTTCATATGTAAGGACCTAATATTACACCTTTTACTTAGGTTTGTCACAAATACTTTTCTTAATTATACTTTTAATATTGTTTTTAATCACTTTGTTTTAAAACACTTTTTCCCGTCGCGAACATCTCTCCCGCCGTGTAGCGTCGCGATGATCTTCTTTCAGCGGCGCTGCAACCATTTCGGTGAGCGTCGTTGCATCTACTTCGGCAGCGGCGCAAGTTTCCTGGTTGGTCTTTTTAATTAGGTCGTTTGCCGGACGGACAGATCCACAGTGTGGATCTTTCCGTCCGCGCCGGGGTATACAGCTTCCACCTTTCCTCGTGGCCAGGTGTTATGAGGTAACTGGCCGTCGGCTATTAGGACTGGATCGCCCACCTGGAGATTGGGGCCTCGTCTATGAGGTTCACGCCAGTTTTAGAAGTTTCCAGCAGGTATTCCCGGCAAACGCACCAGGCCCAAAGTAGTCGGTAGCTGGCGCTGGTGGTTGCGCTTTTCTAATGCTAAACTTTACACATTGGCTCACTATCTTTTTCGTGGTGGGTCGAAGTCGAATCACCCAGTAGTGCTGTCCAACCTCGTTGATGGTAGGTTTAGTTCCGCAATGATGCAGGCTACGATGCACGTTGCCTGCATCATTGCGGATGTGAATCCAGTCGATGTAACGTTGCGTGATGTGATTATCAGTGTAGCTCCAATCTGTTTGGCGATCTCTTCGTCCAGTAATGAGACTGTTGACCCATAGCCCAGCAGGGCTTGTGTGATTACATCTCCCGCCGGTTCAACTACTCGTACTGGAATTATTTTTAGATAGGCTTGATGCTTTGACACAGCGAATGAGTTGGCCACAGTTTCTTGTGGTTGCTTTTCTATAACCTCTGTCTTCTCCTTTTACTGTACAGAGCAGTCGGTTTGTGTGTTGCGGTGCATCCTTCTATTCCACACTTGATGGTTTTGCATCTGTGTGTTTAATTTCTGTAGCGTAGACAGCGGAAACATAATTTATTTTTCTTTGCGAGTTCCCATCTTTTGTTGACATCTGCTTCTTTAAATTAGTTGCAGTCGGATCCGAAGTGACCTTCGTTTTCGCACACTCTGCATCTCTGAGACGGTTTGGTAGTAGCTGCGTGTGTTCTATGTACTGGACGGCGGTTGCTCTGTGCTGAGTTGATAATTTCTGGAGGTGCAAATGCACTGCAGAAGCGAGCTTGTTCAGTAATAAAATCGCTAAAGCAGTCGAGGTCTGGTCTGGAGTTGTACTTCTCCGTGTAGATTCTATACCACTGGGCGCGTAGAGAGTTTGGCAGCTTGTCGGTGAGATGTCGTAGTAGCTCTGCTTTGATGAGGTAATGGTCTCTCTTCAGTGCTCGAAGTGTGACGGCGCTTCCCCGTACTTTGCTCGCGAATGTGCAGATGTCTCTAGGTGCTTCTGTACAGCGTGATAATCCTCGTAACTTCTCGGTCTCTTAATGACTTTATATTTACGCGAACACTCACATTGAATTAAACTACTTACGGATTATATCATGTTTAATTAACTTATTTTATTAATTCCTGACGTTTCGGTGCTTTACAGCACCCATGGTCACGGGGACTGAGGTGATTGACGTCCCAATGTCAGTTAGAAGGAGTACCTTCAGTTTTTTAATTTTAATTTTGGTCCGATCTACGCAGAATGAACTAACTGTGTCTTGAAGTCTTGCAGTGGTATGCTTGGTTTAGTTTAATTTTATTAATTACAGGATCCCAAGCAGGTGGTAGTACCCAGCCTCTATTGAAATTAGGATGTTTTTAATTTCAATAGCCTCACGTATCATCCTTGGCAGGAATTCTTTCGCGAGAATCTGTGGTTTATCAAATCTAATGTAATGGCGGGGCGTCCAGGATATGATCACAAACTGCAGACTTCCCGGAACGTTGGTGCTTCACGTCAGCTATGTGTTCTTTTACGGGTTTTAATAGATCTTTTGTTTGCCCTATATGAGAGACCACATTCACAATCAGCTTTGCACTCCTGCATCTAGAGAGGATATTGCACTTGACGGATGGTAAGAACTGACTAATCTTCTTCGGCGGCTTGAAGAATGTTCTTATAGAAGCTCGCTTCAAGATGTAGCCAATCTTGTCTGCACACCCTCTGATATGGTAGTACAGCAGGCACACGCTCGACTGTGGCTTTCACTGGTCACTGTGACGGCGCGTGGACCCAGCTTAAGTTGTCGTGCAGAACCTGCTTGACGTGCTGAAGCTCGGCAATAGTGTTTGCTGTCACAGATCCCTCGTGTCTCTGTAACAAAGATTTGCCCACGGTAGCCAACTGTGAAGGATGATGGTGGATTCACCATTTAAATATCTGTTTGTATGGGTCTTTTTCTATACATGGTGTGACCTATGGTGTTGTTAGGATTTCGGAATGACTAATACATCTAGGAAAGCTAAAGAATTATTTGCCTCTAACTCCATAGTAAATTGAATTTTAGAGTTTATGGAATTAAGATGTTCTAAAATGCAGTTACTTTGTCTGATGGTAAATAGAAAGTATCGTCTATGAGTACGCTTGTAGAACCTCGAGTTACTGGTGCAGTAAGCAGGGCTTTCTCCTCAAAGTCCTCCATGAAAATATCGGCGACAATGGGAGATACCGGTCTCTGCTAGTGCGATTGAATCCGGACGTCCAAATTGCAGCTCCAGCTCTCGCATGATCTCATGTGGCTTAGCATGTCCGATGAGTTCTGAGCTGACTGTTTCCAAGGCTCTTCCTTGTAGACTTCTTCTTATTCTCGCTGCGTTTTCAAAATCATTGAAGTAGCCTCGGGTTGTCTCGTAGATGGCACGAAATGAAAGCCACTCGGTGTGTACTCTACTGAAGCTTGGCAGTGTCATTATAGCTTTCGATGCTGCGAAAGTATGCGACGATAGTGATGCACTCTCTGGTTTTGGTTTGTCAGCGAGTGCGGCGATAGCGGATGTGAGCTCTATTATAAATGGTCGGAGCCCTCTGTCTTCATTGGTGGAGGGTTCCGAGTTGAGCTTCTGTGGCATGAGATTCTTGGGTACATCTGCTGGATGGGGATTCTAGTGCGTGAGCTTCTGTTGCGGCTCACTGAGGTGGACGACTTCCGGGGGTGGCTTTGGTACTATTTTAATAAGTGGGGCCTCCCCTCCGGTAGTTGCGTCTTGAGTTGGCTGCTGCTTGGCTGCGGCATCTTCCAGCCAGGATAGGAAATACTCGCTTTTGGAATGACCATCTTCATCGTAGTCCTATTCTTCATCCGATTCTCTTCTTCAGCCATCTGTAATGAGATCTGTGCGAGTTCCAGTTTGATCTTCAATAGTTCTTCACAAACCTTACTGCTATCGGTGTGGCCCACGGTGACTCTTCGGCGTGGGTATCTTCCTGGGCTGTCGGCGACGATGCACGGCGAATGTCCTCGTTGCCTCCTCACTATTCCCTCTGCTTTATAGGCCGGGTTGTAGTGACCGGTGCGGGCAGGGGTACCCCCTACTCGGGAGGGCAACATGGCGTCTCAGCGCCCTCTGTTGTCGATGGCGAGTGTGGTGGCATCTGGTGGTGGATGGCGGCATTGTCCGATGAGCCTCCTTCGAGATCGACTTTCCACGTCTTGGCTCCCCATCCATGTGAGCGAGTGATCGGCATCTTGATTTGGCGAATCCAGTGGCTTCTATACGGCAGCGACTATGTATCCGGTTCCGAAGGACCAACGGATTTATTTGGTTCCGAAAGACCAACGGATTTATCCGGCTCGAAGGACCAGCGAATGTACCGGACCGTCGAAACTCGGGACTAAATGTTGACGAAGATACTCCACGAGTCGCTTACGTCCTACACCTATAGGTTCCGGTGGATACTTCTACTGCCGTCTTTGTGGGTGCAGCTTGGGTACTGTGTACTGACGTCCAATCAAAATGCACGAACTGTAGAATACAAATGGCAAGGCAGTGGCCAGCGGTTCGACTGCTCAACTGTTCGGCGGAAATCTTCTGACTATTGGTTATTGACCACGGATGTTGAATATGGTTGTTCAACTACGGTTGGTCACTATCGGTTGGTCACTATATTTTTCAGATGATTTCTTAAGTTTACTATTTCTTTAAGTTGTTCGTTTGTAACTTACTACTAATAGTGCTATCTGCTTTTATTATCACAGTATTACTAGCTGCTATTATCAGCTACTATGTTGTACAACTAGCTATTACTATCACTTGTGTAACTGCTATTATCAGCTACTATGTTGCTAGCTACTATTGACTATATTCTATATTCAGCTACTTCTTGGTTCTGCTACTAGTCACTTCAGCTACTACAATGTTACTGTGCCCCGAAGCCATAAGGTAGACTCGAGCGTTACTTGAAAATGAGCCGCCTGCCATTTTCCGCCTGAACATTTTCTTTATGCAATTGTCTTAAATTACAATTTTTCTATAAATCATTACTTCTTACGCTTATGTACTATACATTGTTAAATCGGTAATTTAGTTGTCTATTAGCACATCGTAAAGTTTTCTTAATATTATTAACAATGTAAAAAGTTATTATCCAAAATATCCCAAGTTTACACAATATTTGGGTATTATTTAATTTTACTATAATTAGGAAATATGTTTAATCGCGCTAAATATTCTTTTATTTCCTTAATGTATAAACCTTAATCTAATTCAATACCATGTTTACAATTCTTCTAGAGCATAAAAATTATTTCCATCATTTTCGGGACTAAATATTACACAGTTAATTAATAATTTCTAAAATGTTCTATAACGTGTCGTGCTCCGATTGGTCGACTTTTTGTTTGTACAAATAAGAGTTATTTTCTTAGCTATTACCAAACGATGCTCTATACTATAATACTAAGGTTGTAAACATGTTGTAAAGGACATTGCTCTGCGTCCATACATTGCTCGCCCTGGAACCAAGAGCATCGGAAAATTATGTGTTTTATTGTCGATCATTAGTAAATTCCTATATGATCTTATTTTTATAGCGGACTAGCTGAAGAATAGACATATTTCAAATGATTCAAGAAATAATTTTGCATAGTTGGAACATCTGTTCCTTGTGAGTTTTTTCTGTTCTGTTCTGCGTTCGATCCCAGAGCTGGGAAAAGTATTATTGGGTTTCTATAACTTGAAGTTCCCAATAGTAGTACGGAGTCTGGATTTGTGCCCGGTGTTTGGCAATACGCGCACCACCTATTACATGGGACGTATAACATAACTGGTGCTAATTGGCAGTACTACACACCTCTGCCTACTACTTCTGGGAAATACAGGCGTGGTGTAATGTTTATTAATTTAATGATCTTTCTATCCAATTACTTTTATTTACGGTAAATTATCATCAATAATGTTCTGTGTCTATATTAGGCATGTTTTAAAATGTCGTGATTGATCGAGAATCGATCTGTTAATGCTCGATTTAATCGAGAATCGATTCTAGTATGTTCGGTTTGAATCGATTTGGAGATCGTTTTTTTTTTAAAGTAAATCGACAGGCCTAAGTGAGAGCACAGGTGAGAGACTGACAAGTGACAAGTGACCATTAAGTTACATCAAAAATGGGAGTTTATTTTTTTATGGATATTTCCTAAGATTTACTATAGCCATACGTACAAACAGTATAACATACATCACTTTTTGTCATACGATAATATTAATACCATAACAAGTATGACAATGTCCTACTTTACTTATAATAACACGTACGTCTCTACTTCTTCCATACTTGTAACAATATTAATAATAACATCTGTATCTAGTCTGTAATATTGATCTTTTTAAAGAACACATTTATAATTAATGCAGTAACGATAAGTGTTTTTTTTATATTAATTGTCGTAAACTCGTAACTTATCGTTTAGTAAGAAGTAAAGTACACAACTTTCTAAACAATCATTAAAAATCCTGCATAATTATCTTTATGAAATTTTCTTTCATGACCTCATTCATTAGATATAGTAGATTTTATAAATTATACTTTTAGGGAGTAACATAAAAGAATATAAAGAAATGGTAATTGAATATTTTTATTGTAGCTTCTATTTGCAACTTTATTCGAAATAAATTCAAAATGTAATTCAGATTAAAAAATATGCAACAGTTCATTAAAAATTCAAAAAATCGATTACAATCGAATGGACATCCCTAATAATTTTTCGACACCACATGATGTTTGACGAATATGGCGGCGATTAATGTTATTAGTCGAGTAGAATACTTTTTAGTGTTCATTTTGGCATGCAGCTAGTCCGTGTTGTAAAAGTATTTGCAACTAATATAATAAAAGAGACAATTAATTATCCGGTATGTCCGATGCTTTTATTGCACAGGGTGATGCTGGACATTGTCCTTATACTATTACACCTTTTACTTAGGTTTGTCACAAATACTTTTCTTAATTACATATCCCAAATTTTCACAATATTTGGGTACATTAATTCTTTACTTTTACTATAAGTAGGAAATAATTTTCATCTCGCTAAATATTCTTTCATTTCCTTAATCTATAAACCTTAATCTAATTCAATATATGTTTACAATTTTTCTAGAGCATAATAATTATTTCCATCATTTTCGCGTCTAAATATTACGCAATGCCTAGAATGTGTCGCGCTCTGATTGGTCGACCTTTTGTTTGTACAAATTAGAGTTATTTTCTTAACTATTACATAAATATGCACTACACTATAATTCGAAGGGTTGTAAACATTTGTAAAATTACACTATTACACCTTTTACTTAGGTTTGTCACAAATACTTTTCTTAATTACACTTTTAATATTGTTTTTAAACATTATGTTATAAAATAATTTTTGCCGTCGCCACCATGTATATAAAATTCGAAGAAACTTTTTCCCCGACCTATTATAAAGATATAGATATACAGTGTGTGTTTTATGAAGAGACTAAATTTGTAAAGATTTTTTTTAATTTACACAGTGGTTGTGGGTTCGAATCCGTCATTCGCCTACTTTCGTGAACCACTGCTAACGCAATCATTTTAAGCTTAGCTTGTGTGGTTAACGAGTATGTTATTTGTTTATAGTACTGCTAGTATTTTTTTTAAAAATGATGATTATTTTTGAAAAAACTTTTTAAAGGTAAGTACTTAAACATCAGTATATTTAAATTTTTCATCCATGTGTTCTGGAGATTAACACTCGTACAAAGAGGAGTTCTCCTTTCCTGAACTGCACACATTTTCGTAGAAACAAAGCAAGAACCAAAATTTCCTTCTTTGATTTGTGCCTCCGGAAGTGCGAACAGTGCAAGAACAGCGACGACGACGGAGGGTTTATATTATTTTTCATTGGTATGATTTATTGAAATAATTCTCAAAACATTGAGAAAATCCACCTCTATTTGGTTATTTTTTCTGGAAATGAATGAAAAACATTAATGTTCCAGAAACAAAAGCGATATATTTTATTATTAACGATCTGTATAACCCACTATTTCATAGAAATGTTTGTAACCACATTGTATAGGATGAATAATAATAATTAATTCTAAGTGCGGTGTTAAAACACAATACTAATTTCATTTATTCCATATTGGGCTAGACATTTTACAACATAATACAAAAAGTAAAGTAAGCGAAACTTTTTTTTCTGAATAAATTGAATGGATTTTTTGTTAATGTTAAGTGCACGTATTTCCATAAATCCTAATATTTTGTGATTATATAAGTTCATATTATACACCTTCATTCATTCATTCACAGCCTATCTAAGTCCTTTTCTAAGCCACAGGTTGCCTCTTAAGGGGGATATTTATCATAATTGTCACGCTCGGCACGCGGGTTATTTGCAATGCAGATTTATTTTTTGTTACTCAGTTGTTATTAGGAAGACGTTGTAGATCGTTTCCTCTGTTGCCTCTTATGACACCCATCATTTAAAAAAAATGTATATAAATTTTAATAAGCAAATTAATCAATATCAAACAACTTAAGAAATGCTTAACGTTGCTCTCTTTCTTCACTTAATGACAATTGAAAGAGAAGAAGGTGAGCGAAAATAAACAATTATACATATTAGTAAGCCGTTAACGTTGAAATTTATTATAATTTACACCTTCTTCCTCTTCCTCTTCTTTGGCGCATAGGTTAAGGTGGTTACTATTTATGCATGTGGGTGTGAAATTACGAGGTTGCGAGTTCGAATTCCATACGGAACAAATTAATGTTTGCATGGCCTACAAATAGTATTTCCGGTCCTGGATGTTTTGCCAATGACACAGTGACACAATGCAAAAGAAAATCTAGTGTGGGTGTTACGTAATTTATACAAAAATTTAAATTATATTTCATAATGTGGACATGTATTTTATCAGAATGAGCACTATGTGTCTATGATTTTGTGTGTATACTAGCGATCTGCCCTGCTTCACTTGGATCATTTCTGAAGCTTGAAAACAGCGCCACCTACCGCGTCCAACTATAGCTAAAACCATCCAGGTGATAAGTAACCCATAATTTTTTTATCAAAATCGTTCCAGCCGCTTAAGATGAGAAGAATTACGAGCACACACAAACACACACCAAAATTTAATTTTTAAAGATAATTTAATATGTGTATATAATAAAATTTAGATAAATGTGTATACATTGCCACTTGCACACAATTAAGTTAAAGATAAAAAACAGCAACACATCAACCTTTCTTAGTCCACTACTGGACATAGGCCTTTGCAGGAATGCATCAGCTGACATATTTGAAAGATTTGTTCATACTCATCACAACGGGCAAAAAGGTGGTTGAGAGCTGAGGCGACAGGCCGTCGCCCTTTTAATGCCTGTCAAGCATTTTTGTATGGATATTTTCCGGAAATAAGCAGAATTCAACGCATGTTGTTTTTTTGTCCCCTTGAAGATAAATAAGGATACAAGACCAAAAAACCGAAATTATAATATACTTTTCCAATCAAATATATAACAATAGAGGTTCGATCACCGGTGGTACCAAAGAAATTGTTAATTGTAATTTTAAGTGTCAATTTATGTGCTCACCGGTGAAGAAAAAAATGATACACTGTTTGAATAGTCGATCAAAGACCGACTTATTCCATTTTGAAACTATTTTCTGTGCAACATGTAAATAAAATTCAATGGTCTGTCTGGGTTATTTGTACGCTATAAAGAGATGAATAATCATTTTTAAATGTTTTGTCCGTCTGTCTGTCTGGGCTAATCTTCGGTTATATACGTGTAAGAGCCATGCTGCAACGATATTATGGCTGCAGCACGAACCGGTTGACTCGACCGGGGTAGGACCACGCTCTCACAGAATACCGGCGTAAAATAGCAGCTTGGTGCTGCCATCTTTCACATGGTGAGTGTAGAGAACCGGAGACCCTTTTCACTGGAAACAAGGCATTCCAGAAAGATGTCTGAGGGCCACAACATCCACTTACCATCAGATGGACTGTGTGCTGGTTTGTCATGTTGCTCTATAAAAAAAAGTTTCTCACACTTTCTATCTCTTAAAGTTTTTGATTCAAAATCGATAAATTTTTTTAATTAGACAATATTTATATAGTGATTAGACCTTTTTTACGAAACATTTATAGATCTTCAATTTTTCTTTTGAACGTTTTCCCATATCGCATATAGTTTTCAAGAAAATAGCAAAAAAATGAGTTTGAAATAGTTTTTTGATAGTTAAACTTTATACTTGCCCAAAGACCACTATTATGGATCTGCAGATCCTTTTTTGTTTAAGCTCTACAAAGACGAAGTCACCGGTAAGAACTTGTTGTGACTTTGAATACCAATAAATCTACGATTGAAAATAAAGATTATTTATTTATTAAAAATGATGTAGGTAATAAACGTACAAACGGCGGACTTAAAGCCATGTCGCATTTTCTACCAGCCGACCAGATCGATACACAAACAAGCCCGCAAGCACACACGCACGCAAGCACACACGCACACATTCACGCTCTCATGCACGCACGCACACGCTCACTCAAGCACACATCCACAAACACAATCTCGCGCACGCGCACTTCTTGGCGAACTTTACATGTTTTCGAATTTTTTTTTCTTATTTTTCAGACTTTCAGGTTTCCTCACGATGATTTCCTTCAACGCCGAGCACGTGGTACATTAATATTTTAATTTTTAGGATCGAACCGAATTTTTTTAATTTTTAGGGTTGCTAGCGTATTGCACACACATGTATGAGGATTTAATAGATATATTTTTATATAAATTAATTCAAGGATTGATTACGTGTAAGATGTTCATAAGTAATATTCTTTTACTTTTGCTTATAAATCCACTTGTTATGGGATTTTATTTTAACTAAGGGAAGCGCATTGCAGAGTCGGACAGTGGTACATTCTAGCCCGACCTAGAATTCTAATCCGGGATATCATGATCAAAACCTCACGACGCAGTCATTTAGAACCGAGAAACATGTAGGTCTATTTTGGCTTGTCACCGTTACAAGTATAAAAAAAGATTTTTAATCCGCTTGCCGCTTACTTTTGAACCCTTTGCTCAGTGTTATGTGTCATTTGAATGAGTGTTACGTTGACTGGGTGTCTAACGTAACGCACACTCATAATATATGAAATATTTTATCTTTTCTTGTGAAGCTGAGCTTTATAAAATCTGGTATATAGGTACAACTTATGTAGGGATTTTCTTTATTTACAAGGTCTTTTCTGTTCATTTTTCGCATAATTTTCTTAGGTCTAGTTTATGCCGAAGTAAAAACGTGCGACATTGCGGCATGCTACATATTGTTGCATATTTCATCTTGTGCTATACTATAAATTGAAACATTATGCGGTTATAAGCTGCATAACCCCTCGAGGCAACATCTTGCAGAAGAATTGGAATATTTTTGGCCTACTTTGTCGATTGGGACACCGTAGAAAAATGGCTGGTTAAGAAATTTTAGCAGCAACTTAATTGGTACTAGTACTCCATACAACTAAACAACAGAATAGACGACGTTGATAGAAAAGAACTTTTATTATCTTCCATACAATCTAAATATGATTTATTCGACCACTTCATGATCAAGAATCCAAATAATTATTTTATTTGAATGAAAATAAATAAACATACGAAGTGTAGGGCGTCCCCCCACTAGATGGAGTGACGACCTGGTAAGACATGCAGGAAGTCAATGGATGCAGGTGGCTCGGGACCGTGCTTTGTGGCATTCCGTGGGGGAGGCCTATGTTCAGCAGTGGACTTGTGAAGGGCTGTAATGAATGAAAAAAAAAATAAACATAACATAACCTTGAAACTGTTTTGACATAATATCAAAATATCTCATGCAATCCATATATGCAAGGTGTTGCTATGTAATTATTACAGCATGCGGCCATGTTGCTCCTGCATAAACCGGGCGTTACAAATTGCTGCGTCAATATATTTTTATAGAATAAGGGTGAGAAAACGAGCTCATATTCTACTTGATGATAAGTGGATGCTGTTAATCAAAATGCGGATGCGTTTCACACGCCAAAATTTAATACATAATAAAAACAAAATTAATAAATTATACAATAAAATATTTCCTTCAATTTATTCATTTCATATTTTTATTAGATTCATTTTCAAACGTAATTAAAATAAATATAAATTTAGAATTAAAAATAGATGCTGTTAATATTAATTTACAAAATTTTATCAAAGTTATACAATTTTAAATGTATTAGTAATATCCGTAAAATAAAATTATAATTTAAAATATATAAATGACAAAATTTCATACAAGTTAAAAGAAATAATAATAATATTTAATATAGTTTACATTAATTAATAGAAACGTCTTATTTTTTTAGAGAATTAGATTGAACAGTGATCACACAGTTCACCTGATGGTAAGTGTATGCTGTGATCCATAGACATCTACAATCATCCTCGATTAAGAATCAAAATACAGATGTGTTGTCACCCCTGATGACTAAGATGGAATGCCTCGTATCCAGTAAAAAGGGTCTCCAGTTCTCTATACTCACCATACGAACATCACAGCAACATTGAGCTGCTATTTTAGGCTGGTATTTTCGGTTGGCCCGAGCTCTGAAAGCAGACCAAACCGCACCCATGCCGCCTCTCATTAGGCTAGGAAACCCCGATCTTGCCTTTGACGATTTTGAAAAGGCTCAAGAATGCTTCGCGGATAGTTTAGAGAGCCAATACACTCCTTAGCTAAATACCTCTAGCGAACCCACAGATCCCGCTCACCTCCTAGAGGTCGGGATCTAAGTCTGCAATACCGCTTTTGGGCACCCCTTAGATCCTGTGACTGTCGACGAAGTCACAGAAGTCATCAAAAGCCTCAAAAATAAATCAGCACCCGGCCCCGATGCCATTAGCAACAGGGTGCTGAAATCGCTCTCCGCGCAACTCGTATGCCTCGTACTAGGCATTTTCAACGCTCTTATTTCCAGCTGCTCCTTCCCGGATGTCTGTTTTTATAAACATAAAAAGGTGTTTCACTAGCGAAAAATCCTACTGACGGAGTAAATCGGCTTAATTTATTTTTTATGCAAATGTAGCTCTTGCTGCGGTACTTTTTGATTTATTTTTTAACGAATTTTGTTTCGAACCAAGTTTGAAATATATTTCTGATGAATAACCAGGGTGGTTATATACGAAATTTTCTACATTAGTGATATAATGTGTATAGGTATTTCTAGTTTTGGTAATTTTTGGGGAAATGTACTGACATCGTTTAAATTGGCAAATATACATTTTTCGTCGCACATATTAAATGCTTATTTTTTATTTCATTTGTATTTATAGGTTTGAAAATAAATAAAAAAAGAGTTTATAGACAAATATTTATAGAAAAATCGTTTTTTAGGTTTTCGTATTACAATAATACAAAACAACAATAATTGAAAAAAAGTACACATTTGTCGAAAATCTAAAATTGATTCTGTTTATATTGATAGGTTGTCATGGTTACAGAGAGATGTAATGTCAGTTTTTTTTTTCAAGTATATTACTTAGCGAGTTTTAGTTTCTATTTTTACTAACTGGATTTATTATTTAACCTATTATAATTAAAATGTGAAGCATTGTTGACAATGTAATAAAGGAGTTATTCGACAGCAAACAAGGTATTCTATTTATTGGTGAATCTACCTAGTGCAGAGTTAAACAGTTTGGTGCCGAAACCCGGGAACGAACCAGGGACCTTTAGATATTTGTAACGGATCTATCAATGAAGTGCCTTATGTATTAATTTAATTCACGTTTAAAAATGGACTTAGAAAATTTGCATTGATTCTGGACTTACATAATTTTCATCATTGAGACCAAAGGGTATATAATCAAGAGTATAAAATATACGACATTGACATTGGACGTAGTATCTGACTTTGGATATTAAATTAGAATTTTTTCAATTGTTGACAAAATGGAATCTAAGGTTATGAACCAAGAGGATCAATTAGAACATTTATAGAAAGCTTTTCGAAACTATAAAAAGTCACCTAAAGCAATTTTATATCGAAGCAAGACTGGAACATTTAGAAAAATTGTATTCTGTTTTCTTTGAACAACACTCACAAATAGTGTCAGTCGTGGCGTCAGAAGACAAAAAACAATTATCTTATTTTAAGGAAGAAATCTTCGACAAATTTGAGGAAGTCTATTTCGATTACAAGGTTAAACTGAAGCAAGATTTACAGCAAATTCAACCGACAACGTCCAAGCAAATTAATGCTCCCTCTGAATCAGCTGTAGCAACATCTTGTGAAGTAAGATTACCAAGAATTAATTTACCGTCGTTTTCAGGTGGTTACGTTGACTGGCAAGTCTTCTTTGACATGTTTGTGTCTCTTATTCACGAAAATTCAAATTTGAGTCCTGTGCAAAAACTACACTACTTAAAAAGCAGTCTGTCAGGTGAGCCAGTCAACCTTTTAAAAAATCTATCTACTACAGAGAGTAATTACTCAGAATCGTGGAATCTATTGACAACAAGATACAATAATTTAAGATATAACACTAATGAAATTATGAGAAAACTTTTTGCTCAAAAACTCGTAGTCCCAGACTCTGCGGTAGATTTAAAATATCTCTTAGACACTACCAATGCATGTCTGAAATCACGGAGTAATTTGGGAATAAAAATTGAGAATTGGGATATTATCATTAATTTTATAGTTGTATCAAAACTTGATCAAGAGTCTCGTAAGCGGTGGGAAGTACATATTAGTCAATGTATACCTGAGACCTTACCCACTTGGCTAGATTTAACCAAGTTTCTAGAAACACGGTTTAGGACCTTAGAGATGATTAACCCAATTAAACAAGTAGTAAAACAAAAGGCATTTCATTCTACGGTTGATAAACATGGAACTGCAAATAATATACGAAAAATAGATTGCACTATGTGTTCTGGAATGCATATGTTATTTCAGTATATACAGTTTAATAATCAGTCTCCTAAAGAAAAAACCGAGTTTGTACAATCAAGGGGACTGTGTTTCAATTGTTTAGCACGGAATCATCATGTCAAGTTTTGCCGTCAATCAACTTGCTGTCGACGTTGTGGTAAAAGGCATCATTTCTTATTGCATATTAACCGATCACTCGAAACAATACCCAACGAGTTAAGGGATCAAAAGGAAGTTACTAAAGAGGAAGAGACTAGGATTTCGGTAAATTATGCGCAGGAGATACAGAGAGATGTAAGCACTACAGCTGTAATCAATATCAAATCAAGCAATGGCTATACTCAAGTAGTACGCGCGCTGATCGATCAAGGTTCCGATGCGTCATTTGTTAACAAAGCGACTGTGCAAGCCTTGGGCCTCAAACTTACTGCAGTGAATGATGTTGTATCAGGAATAGGTGATGGGAAAACACGAGCACAGAGTATGGTTTCATTCACATTGGAATCACGTTATAATTCATTCTCAACACCAGTCAACGCCTTTGTATTGAGCACGCTGACGTCATTTCTCCCGAACAACACAACTATTATCACGGAATGGCCAGAACTAGAGAATTTACCACTGGCAGATCCAAATTTTGGAGAACCGAACAGAGTTGATATTATATTAGGTGTTAATATTCTGAGTGAGATCATATTAGAAGGTTTAAAGAAACATTCATTCGATCGTGGTCTAATCGCGCAAAATACGCGATTGGGTTGGATATTATCAGGTTGAGTTCATAAGGGCAATGAGTCAAATTCTAGAATTATCAATTTACATTTGCATGTAAATGAAGATGATATTTTAACAAAATTCTGGGAATTGGAAAGAGGTCCAGAGAGCATTGAAAGGAAGGTAACAAAAGACGAGAGAAAGTGTGAAGAGATTTTTCAAAAAACTACAACGAGAGATGACGAAGGACGTTTTATTGTGAGATTTCCATTTAAGAATGAAAATATACAATGTGAAACAAAAGAGATTGCTTTACGAAGATTCAAACTACTAGAAAGGAAATTAAGAAAGAATCCGATTTTGTATGACGAGTATAAAAAGGTAATAGAAGACTACCTTCAACAAGGGCATATGATAAAGGTTTCTAAGGCAGATAGCAATCCTAGAGCGATATATCTGCCACATCATGCTGTCATAAGGGAAGATAAGGAGACCACTAAGTTGAGATGCGTCTTCGACGCATCTTGCAAGGGATCCAATAACGTGTAACTAAATGATTATTTTCTTGTAGGTCCTAAGCTTCAAAAAGACCTTAGGCATATTTTGATGAAATGGAGACTTAACCCGTACTGTATTGTAGCCGACATATTGCAAATGTACCGACAAATTCGTGTACATGATGATGATACGGACTACCAAAGAATTTGGTGGAGATTTGATCCAAACAACCCAATAGAATGTTACAAATTAGTTAGGCTAACTTTTGGTACTTCGTGTGCACCTTACTTGGCAGTTAAGTGCCTGCAACAACTGGCCATAGACAAGCAATCGAAATACCCAATAGCCACTAAGATCATATTAGAGGATTTTTATATAGACGACTTATTAACAGGTGCTGAAACTGAAGAGCAAGCTATTGAAATATATGAACAATTTAATAAATTGATGAGCTCTGGAGGATTTCAATTACAAAAGTGGTGCACCAATAGCGCAATGTTATTAAATCATATAAATACGGATTAACTAAGGTCAAGGCAATCATATATTTTTAAAGAAAATAATGTCGTAAAAATATTGGGTATTTGTTGGAATAAGAACTCTGATAATTTTGAATATTTGTATCAGTTATCCGAATTAGACATAACTATAATAAAAAGGAAGGTATTTTCAGATATAGCAAGATTATACGATCCATTAGGATGGATCGCACCTGTAATAATTACAGCTAAAATTTTTATGCAGAAATTGTGGAAATCAGGACTGTCATGGGATGATAACATCACACCAAATCTGTTGAAAGAATGGATTGCGTTTCGAAGCGATCTGATTAATGTAAAGAACATGATCATCCCGAGATGGCTGCAAGTTAATCGTAGTGACTCGGTTGAGTTGCACGTATTTTCTGATGCTTCACAAGCCGCATTTGCTGCTACGGTTTATATAAAGATAACGAATAATCAAGGATGTGTAAAAGTACATTTGGTAGCAGCTAGAACTAGAGTTGCGCCAATAGAAAAGGAAATTTCTATTCCTCGAATGGAGTTGTGCGCTGCACTTTTAGCAACTCAATTAATTCATGAAGTATCGCAAGTTTTAAACATACCTAAAACAAATTTATATGCTTGGTCCGATTCCAAGTTAGTTTTAGCGTGTCTGCATGGCGAGCCAAGTCAATGGACGACATTTGTCAGCAATAGGGTTTCCGAGATATTGACTATGCTTGATCGAGATCAATGAAATCACGTCAACCCGAAGCACAATCCTGCCGATTGTGCTTCCAGAGGTATTACGGCTGAAGAGTTAAAGGGGCATAAGTTATGGTGGCATGGACCGGAATGGTTGAGTGAAATAGAGCGCTATGGAGCAATTGAGATAACTCAATTCGTAATTAATGAGGAGCAAAGGTAAATAGTGCAAATAAAGGAAGAATTCATATGGACAAAATTTTCTAATTTATGGAGATTATTGAGAGTATTATCATATTGCAAAAGAGGTGCGTTATGGAAGATACCGAAGGAAATAAGAGAAATTCCGGAAAATATAACGTTAAAAGTGATGAATAAAATTTTGGAAATATGTGTAAGAGAAACACAAGAGTTACATTTCAAAGAAGATATTAAGCAGTTAAGTCTCACGGTACAGTACAGAAATCCAGCAAACTTTATACACTTTGTCCAAATTTTGACGAAAATGACATTTTAAGAGTAACTGGTCGTACTGAGCAATCTCAAGAAAGTTTCAACAAGAAACATCCTATAATATTGCCTGGCACAAGTCATATTGCGAAATTAATTATTCTAGATGCTCATTTAAAAACTTTGCATGGGGGTCCACTAGCAATGCTTAATTATATACGATCAAAGTTTTTGATCCTGAGAGCACGAGAACATGTTAAAAATGCTACAGAAATTGTGTAACATGCATCAGGTATTCTCAACATAGGAAATATCCAATTATGGGTCAATTACCTGCAGTGAGAATGAAACCCGAAAGAGCGTTTAAATCAGCAGGAGTAGATTTTACGGGATATATAAAACTAAGATGCGGGCCAGGACGAGGGTCTAAATCATATAAAGGATACATTTGTATTTTTATTTGTATGGTCACCAAAGTGATACATTTAGAAGGTATCTAGTTTATCTTCTGAGGGATTTATGGCAGCTTTTCGAAGATTTGTTTCCAGAAGAGGGCACTGTAAGGATTTGTACAGTGATAATGGCACCAATTTTATTGGTGCCGATAAAGAATTAAGAATAATGTTAAATAAAGCTGTATCCACCTTTCCTAAGGAAGTAAAAGAAATATTGGCCAATGAAGGGACAACATGGCACTATATTCCGCCCCAAGCACCGAATTTCGGAGGGTTGTGGGAAGCCGGCGTCCGTGCAACAAAGTCACATCTTAAAAGAGTTATAGGTGATAGTACTCTGACTTATGAAGAGCTTTCCACTTTACTTACTCAAATTGAGGCGTGCCTAAATTCTTGGCCATTATGTCAGTTAAGTGATAATCAGATGATCCTATGCTGCTCACACCTGGACATTTTCTTGTTGGAGAACCCTTGATTACTATTCCTGACGAAAATTATTCTAGGAATCATATAACAAGTCTATATCAATTAAAAAAAGATCTTTCTGGCATTTCTCATAGTGGAAATGATGATGACAGATTCTTTTTAAGCTGCTAGCACATAACAATAACGATATTAAAAATAAATTACTAATTTGCTGCTGCTGATTAGTAAGCTTTACCACACGTTCACTGATATAGAAAAATGCACTATAAGACATTCATGTTTATGTCTAAAAAATAAAAAAACAGTGGCATGTGTACGCACGCTGTTACTTTACTACTTTTACTTTTTGTCATATCTTTGTCGCATTGAGTATCGATTTTGATTTAATTGACCGTAATTTTTTTTAAATTATTTATTTCAAGATTATAATTACTAATAAATAGGTAGATCTTTAATGTTCTTCATAATGCTCTTAGGTTGCCAATAAACTTTATTGCTTTTGAATCACAAATTTCAAGATTACGAATAACATTTATTAGTTTTCATCGCTGTAATCATATAACTTTAAGTTTCTTTAAATGTTATGTTACGAATTTGTATTTGTAAACCATCTAAGAGTAGGAGTGTCGATATTTGTTCAATTAATAATAATCGATTAATTGAAAATTGATTGTTTGGAGTAAGTAAACTTCGATCTTTTATTTTTATTTATCTACCGACTTCAAAAAGGAGACGGTACTCAATTCGACTGTATGTTTTTTTTATGTGTGTTACCTCATAACTTCTTTCTGGGTGAACCGATTTTGATGATTCTTTTTTATTTGAAAGCTGGTGCTTCACGTGTGGTCCCATATAAATTTGATTAAGGTCTGACCAACAGTTTTTGAGTTATTCTTAATAATTTATATTGAAGTCGGTTTTACAAAATTTTTAATTTTAAATTATTGTCTAAGAAGACTTTTTATTGTAACAGCCATATTATCACAATTATGCATAACAGTGAAAATCATTCTGAGAGATATATTATATGTGTGTGTTGTTCAGAATTTTAGCTAAGCTCGGTCCATGATCATTGAGTTAGATATTTGATTTATATTTGTTATTAGTTTGTTTTTATAATATTTATATTTATAAATAATATTTATTCCTCGTACCGATAGGCGAAGTGTAGGGCGACCCCTCACTAGATGAAGTGATGACCTGGTAAGACATGCAGGAAGTCCATGGATCCAGGTGGCTCAGGACCGTGCTTTGTGGCATACCGTGGGGGAGGCCTATGTTCAGCAGTGGACTTGTGAAGAGCTGTAATGATGATTAATATTGAATGATATATTAAGCTCTTACGAAAATATTTTTAAAATTTAATCCTTTAAACTTTAAAGGGTACTTTTTCTGAAAAATAAATATCTTTAAGACATGGATTTCTTCTGGTTCATTCTCCTGCCTTCGATTCGAATCAATTCAAAATCAATATTTAAAAGGAGAATCAACATCCCTATTTAAGAGTCTCTTAATTTGAGTATAATAAATTTTACACACTGAATAAGCTCGTTTGCTATTGCGAGAGTTTACGATCTCAAATTTCAAACTACAGTCGGGACATAGTAATGTCGCATATTTGCATAATGAATATTATAATTTATACAACCGAACAACGACAGTGGTATTTACTCAATTACTGTCTGCATTGCGTTAACAATTGTTCACACATTGTTTTAAGGTTTCGCATAATTGTAACTTACATTGCAGATTTATTATTTAATATTATTTAACAATTTTTTCAATGGAATCATTAAGTAATTTATCATATTAATCCCAATTAATATTTTTTAACTCCCATTTAATGATATTCCGTGCATGAATCACAAATAATATAAAAGGATAAGGAAAAATGTAATGTACCTCTCAATATGGTCATTATATTAATTAGTCCATAAATGGTCGAATTCAAAATACGGCCCTCTTTGACCATGTGCGGTATTCTGTCACAAGACACGGTTAGCGGGCCGATTGTTCACCGTAGTCATTGATATACAAAAATCGTCGTTCCAAAATTTTGAATAATTTTTTTCTTCATAAAAATATAAGTAGAGCCGTGTTAGATAAGGGGATTGTAGGGGGTTTCTCCCCATTACAATTTCCTACGGTATACTTGAAATGCCTAGAAGTGCCTAGAAGATTGCAATGCAGTGGACGATATGAATGAAAAGCTCAAGGAAACTGCGCATGCGGTCGGAGCTAAGTTCTGCAAGACGCGCCTCAGAAGGACACAAAAACTCTCCGATCACACTCTTAATGGCTGTTAGACGGAAAATGAAGCTGCTGTCTTCAGCAGATTTGACAGCGTACAGGAAACTGAACAGACAGATCTCGAAATGCATGCGGCGGGACTTGCGCAAATTCAATACAGCTTGTATTGAAGAAGCGATCGAGCGGAAACAGGGCTCCAAAGTCTTTGCTGGAGATTGGTCTGCCAGAGAGAGCTAACTGTCGAAGCTAAAGACCGAGTGTGGCAGCGTCGTTTTCGGGACACCTGAGTTTTTGAGCGAGATTGAGAGGTACTATGTGCAGCTGTATACATCATCGTTTGAGCCACACGCAAGTGTGAGTAACGATCCATGAGCAAGTCTTATCCGAAATGATTCCGATGATATTCCGGTCGTCAGTCTGAGCGAGATTAGAATGGCTCTCCAGCATCTTAAAAACGACAAGGCCCCAGGCGAGGATGGAATTATAGCGAAGCCTCTAAAAGCGGTGGAAAACCGATACTTGAAGTCCTTCAGAAGCTCTTTAATTCCGTCCTCCATGGTGGCAGTACACCAGAGGCGTGGAGCAGAAGTGCGGTGGTGTTGTTCTTCTAGAAAGGCGACAACGCTCTCTTGAAAAACTACATACCGATTTCTCTTCTGAGCCGCATCTAGGTGCCGTTTTCGAGAGTCATTACGAATCGTCTCGCATGCAGACTCGACGACTTCCAGCCTCCCGAACAAGCTGGTTTCCGAAAAGGCTTAAGCACCATAGACCACACACAAATCCTATGGAAAATTATACAGAAGTCAGAGGAGTACAATTTGCCACTATGTCTGGCGTATGTGGACTATGAGAAAGCCTTTGATTCCGTCGAAATTTGGGCAGTGCTGCAGTCACTTCAGCGGTGCCAAGTTGACTGTCGGTATATCGAAGTGCTGAAGTGTTTGTACAGTAGGGCTACAATGGCTATCCGAGTACAGAACCGGAGTACGAAAGCTATCCAACTGCAAAGGGGTGTAAGACAGTGTGACGTTATATGCCCGAAACTCTTCACCGCTGCATTAGACGACGTTTTTAAGCTACTGGACTGGAAAGGATACGGTATTAACATCAACGGCGAGTACATCACTCACCTTCGATTTGCTGACGATATAGTCCTTATGGCAGAATCGCTAGAGGACTTAAGCACTATGCGCAATGACCTCAATAGTGCCTCTAAACGGATAGGTCTTAAGATGAACATGGACAAAACAAAGATCATGTATAACATCCATGTCACACCTATGCCGGTAGTTGTTGGGAGCACTAAGCTCCAAGTTGTTGACGAGTTTGTTTACCTGGGACAAATAGTCCGACTAGGTAAGCCTAACTTCGACCGAGAGGTCAATCGACGGATTCAACTCGGCTGCACAGCGTTCGGGAAATTACGGCACATCTTCTCGTCAGGTACACCTCAAAACTTGAAAACGAGACTTTACAACCAGTGCGTGTTGCCAGTGTTGATCTATGGAACTGTGACGTGGTCCTTTACTGATGGCCGTATGAAGAAGCTCAAGGTCGCTCAGCGAGCTACGGAGAGGACTATGCTCGGGGTTTCTTTGCGTGATAAACTTAGAAATGATGATATCCGCAGTAGAACTAGAGTGACCGACATAGCCCAAGGGATTTGAAAGCTGAAGTAGCAATGGGCTGGCCATATAGCTAGAAAAACCGACAACCGATGTGGAAAAAAGGTTCTCGAGTTGTGGCCTCGTACCGGCGGACGAGGTGTAGGGCGTCCCCACACTAGATGGAGTGACGACATGGTAAGACATGGAATCGATGGATGCAGGTGGCTCAGGACCGTGCTTTGTGGCATTCCTTGGGGGAGGCCTATGTTCAGTAGTGGACTTGTGAAGGGCTGTAATGATGATAATGATGAATGATACTTGAAATTGTAGATCGCAATTTTAAGTGCTGATTTACCACGTGCCCGGAAATAGAAATGTTGTGGAAAACTTCATCCCTGAAAAGTTAAAAAAATTCAAAGAATTGTGAAGTGCGTCAACATGCATAACAAAAATAAGCAAAACCCATTCAGGACACTATAAATGACAAGAGCTCTGTGCCCAGCAGTAAAATGATGGTGACTGACCAATAACGGCATATTCGTTTTGTGCCGGATGGACGAAACTCGGGAGTAAATGTTATCGAAGATACTCCGCGAGTCGCTCACGTCCTACACCTATAGGATCCGGTGGATACTTCTACTGCCAATCAAAATGCATGAACTGTAGAATACAAATGGCAAGGCAGTGGCCAGTGGTTCGACTGCTCAACTGTTCGGCGGAAATCTTCTGACTATTTGTTATCAACCACGGTTGTTGAATACAGTTGGTCAACTACGGTTGTTCACTATCGGTTTGTCACTACATTTTTCAGATGATTTCTTCAGTTGACTAATTGTTCGGTAGTAACTTACTACTACTAGTGCTATCTGCTTTTGTTATCACTGTTTACTAGCTGCTTTTATCAGCTACTACGTTGTACTATACTACTATTATCACTTGTTACTAGCTGCTATTATCAGCTACTATGATGTACAACTAGCTATTACTATGACTGGTTACTAGCTGCTATTATCAGCTACTATGCTACTAGCTACTATTCACTATGTACTAGTCACTTCAGCTACTACAATGTTACTCGTACGTTGTCGTCTGCAGGTGCTAGCACCTAGCAGGTTTCGGGCCTCGGGGGTGTCCCACATTACCCGGGTTCTCCTCGCGGTACATCACTATGTACCGGTCATGGGAGCCACCATGGCATTGTTAATGTTGCTTGCGGCCCGGGGTTCGGTTCCCCGGTCGCTACAAATTGGTTTCAGTTGGCGGCTAATTTGGCCTATGGGTGTCTAATACGGCCTATACAGGCGGCTAAATTGGCCTGTCTAGGCGTCTAAGTTGGCCTATCTGCGGCATTATGGGTTGATACTCTGATGAATCTGAGATGTTCGTGTGGCCCGTTGTCTGCGCGGTCGAACATGCCGCGCGCCAGTCGGGCCACGAATTCATGGATGCTCTCCATCCTCAGGTTGGCCGCGATGACGTCATTCCGGACGTAGCGACTTGCACCGACGATGGTCCGTAATGAATAGTTCTGCTGAACCTGCAGTCGCTGCCTCTGCCGTTCGGTTAGGAGTGCGTACCAGGCCGGAGCGGCGTAGGTGATTCTCGGTCTAATGTACATCTTATAGATTTTTACCTTGGTCTTGATTGAGAACTTGGATGCCAGGACTGGACGGAGCATCGCCCACGCACATCTGGCATTGCGGACGACGATGTCGACGTGAGCGGTCATGCGCAGCATCCTGTCTATCCGGCATCCAAGGTAGGTCACGGCCTTCTCGTACGCTATCTCCTGGCCTCTTAGCGTCAACGGGGGCGGAAAGTTTCTGTATCGGCGGATGAGTAGAGCGGCCGTTTTTCCAACGTTAACGGCCATCCTCCACTCATCTTGCCACGGTGGCAGCAGGTCCAGCAGGCGCTGCATCTTGGCGGCGGCAAGATGGGCTCTTCTGGACGAGGTGAATTAGGCGCTATCGTCCGCGTATAGCGCCAGCTCTACGTCGTCCTCCCATTCGCGTCGGTGTCCTGCCAGTGTAGGGATGTCATTTGTATACGCCGCGTACAGGATCGGCGAAAGACAGCTGCTCTGTGCTACGCCAGCTCTTATGGGTTTTACTGCGGATTCGGCATCTTCGACACAGACGTAGAAGCTCCGGTCGGCTAGAAATGACGCCACTAGCCGCAGCATAGCCGGAGGGACACTCATCTGTTGTATCATCGTAAAGAGTAACCCAGAGTGCCACACCCTGTCGAACGCCTTCTCGATATCGAGGAAGACGCCCAACGACGTGCGATCCCGATTATGTTCGACCGCCAGGTGGTGCAGCACTCTGGTCAGCTGTGTTGCTGTGGAGTGCCCACTCCGAAATCCGTGTTGTTCCGCCCGAAGTTGTATGCACGAGCGGATTCTTTTTTGGTGTAATTCTCTCGAATAATTTGGCTATGTGCGGTAGCAGCGTTATAGGTCTATAACTAGCTGCTCTACGCCTGTCCTTCCTGGGTTTCGGCAGAACTATGACCTTGCTGGTTTCCCAGACCTCCGGGAAGTGTGAAGTCCGCAGTATGCTATTGTAGAGTCGTCCTAGCTCTACAATGGCTCTATGGGGCAGCTGTCGAAGTGCAGCGTTCGTGACCTGGTCGTGCTCCGGCGCCTTCCTCGGTTGCAGGTGGGTTACTGTCCTCCGCAGTTCTGCGGGGGAGATGAACCACTCTCCTGCAAGCGGTGGCGCGGGCGACGACAGGAACTCCCGTACGCGGCTCTCCTTTTGGGCGTGAAGCTCCATGTACTCCGCACTTGCTGGGTTCGGCATAAATTGCTCCTCGAAGTGCTCGGCTAGGATATCCGCTCTACCTTTAGCTTCGTAACAACGCCCGCCCGCATTGTTGGTCAGCGGGCAGACGGGGGGTCCAGTCTTAGTTAGCTGTCGGTTCAATTTGTAGAGCGACGATTCCTGATCTTCGGCTTTCCATATGCGTCTCTCCCAGGCCTTTCCAAGGTGGGCCTGGATTGCAACCGACAGCTCATCCGTCAGTTTATTCAATTGTGTTTTTATTCGTGGGCAGCGAGAGCATGCCCAGAGCTTCCTCAGCGCGCGTTTCTGGTTGAGCTGCACACATAGCTCTCGTGGCAGCTCGTCTCTGCGATTCGTTAGAGGGACGATCGTAGAGGCCGCGTTGAGGGCTTCTTGGATGGATTTTATAATTCTAGTGGCAGCGGCTTCTATGTCGTCCGCTGAGTTGATCTCAGTATGTGCTGGAGGTCTCTTCTGCAGGTGTTGCTGGTAGAGCCTCCAGTTGATCATGGTGTTAAAAGCTCTGGGCAGCGTCATCACCGCCTTGAGGCCAAGGGTAATCAGAATCGGGAGGTGCTGTGAACTCAGGGCGTACAGCACATCTACCACTTTGTTACTGGGCCCCGAGGCCGTAAGGTAGACCCGAGCTTTACTTTAAAGTGAGCCGCTTGCCATTGTCCGTTTTGCCTCTTTATTGTTTAACATTTTCACTATACAATTGTCTCAAATTACAATTTTTTCTATACACGATTAATTCTTACGCTAATGTACTATACATTTTAAATCGGTAATTCAGTTGTCTATTAGCACACCATAAAGGTTTCTTAATATATTAACAATGTAAAAAGTTATTAACAAAAATATCCCAAATTATCACAATATTTGGGTACATTAATTCTTTACTTTTACTATAAGTAGGAAATAATTTTCATCTCGCTAAATATTCTTTTATTTCCTTAATCTATAAACATTAATCTAATTCAATATATGTTTACAATTTTTCTAGAGCATAATAATTATCTAGAGCATAATATTATTATAGAGCATAATATTACGCAATGCCTAGAATGTGTCGCGCTCTGATTGGTCGACCTTTTGTTTGTACAAATTAGAGTTATTTTCTTAACTATTACATAAATATGCTCTACACTATAATTCGAAGGGTTGTAAACATTTGTAAAATTACACTATTACACCTTTTACTTAGGTTTGTCACAAATACTTTTCTTAATTACACTTTTAATATTGTTTTTTAATCACTATATTTTTAAAACTTTTCGCCGTCGCGAACACGTTTCAAAATACCAAACTGTAATACAATCGGCTGTATTATACAAAAATTTCTCATTCTGTACCCTTCTGTAACTTTTGATTACTTTAAGAAGTGATGTTTTTATTGCCTGTTTCTGATTTGAAATTTAATGGAGTTGGTTGCAAAAAAGTTGATATAGAATTTTGACAAGTCATTAAAATTTGATAGAAGCCATAACACACATACGTATCGGGTACGTATTTTTCCGTTTCCATATTCGATTTTACGAGGAGAATTTATAGCCGTGCGACCGGAACTACATTTATTATCCCCAAGAAACGTGTTTCTTCCGAAATATATACCACTCGATATTTTTCATTGTAATAACAGCATTTGTCAAAAGTTTAGATATATTGAGAGAAATATATTATATATTTCCACGTTGTATAAGCCCGGTGATAAATAGTAGAACTGCTTAATTAAAAAGCTCCACTGACATTTTTCTAATTTCGTTTTAATGAATTTCGATCGAGTTTTGCTTGAAAGTTCCGAAACATACTCGTAGATATTATTAATCTAAGAGAACAGATTTATAAAGATATTAGGCGTTTATTTCTATTCCTTCATTTTAGTTTAACCCTGTATCGTTATCGATATGTAGCAATAGTGATTTTAGATGTTGGTATGTACAGTATAGTAATTTTTGGAAGAAAATTAAAAAAAATTTGCTAAAAGGAATTTATTATCAGAACGTCGAACGCAGACCCCGATTAAAAATAACATGTACAAATTACGAAGTTATCCAATGTAAAGTATTCGCGTAATTGTAGGAATTCCGTAAATTTTTTGAACAATTTAAAAAAATGAGGAGGTACTCAATTCGACTGTATGTACTTGTATGCGACTTTATTTATTTATTTTATTTGCTTTTTTTATGTGTATTACCTCAAAACTTTTTGCAAGGTGAACCGATTTGATGATTTCTTGTTATTTGAAAGCTGGTGCTTTTCATGTGGTTCCCTATAAACTTGATCAAGATCTGACTCGTAGTTTTAGAGTTATTCTTAATAATGCGTATTTAATTGACTTTAACTACATTGATGTTCTCACTTTATTTATATTGAAGTCGGTTGTATAATTTTTTTCATTTTACCATTTGTTTATAGTATAAGAATTTCACCTGATGGTAAGTGAATACAGTGGCAATTAGTAATCTATATCTATCTTAGTTTATAAGTTGAAGTATAGGTATGTTGTTACTCCTTAGGACTAAGATAGAATGCCTCATTTAGAGCAAAAAAGATGTGATTTTTTCTCAACACTCACCATACAATACTGTAACATTAAGGTGCTATTTCATTCCAATTCTTTTTGAATTTCTTCTTGTTTTTTTTTAGTTCGATTCTTTGAATTCAGGAAAATATAAATGAGAGGATAATACCAACAAAAAACACCCTAGAGAATTTAGATTAAATACCTCACAGTTTGATCTTGGCACTCTTACCGACCGTAAAATAAACTATACCACCTTGCAATTCTAAAGTACTAAAAACTCAATAAAACTATTATCAAATATTTTGTCTTTTTTAATTTGAGTTATTTTAAATTACCTAAAAACCCTTCGTAAACATTTACGAACCTCGTGGAATACAGGCCATGTAGTGCACCTTGCTCTGTCATCACGTATTATAGTACCAGTACCATATTTTAGTAACAGTACCAGATTCAGACAGGCTATTTGCACGATGTTGTTTGACAGGTCCACACATAATATTTCCGACTGCTTACACGCTTGTTTTACCATCGAGTGCCTTACAACACCAAAATTAATATTTTTCATCTAAAGTCAACTGGCCATTTTGTATTTAACAAAATGTTACTAAACAAAATAAAAACAATATTTGATTGAAAGAACCTCGACTTATTGATTCTAAACAACCGGTCCCAATGTCTTTTGTTGTCTTTTGAACAATGTAAAAAGCGAAAACCTTTCCAAAATAATTGATTGCCGCCTCTGGTGGATAAAAATACTTTACGTGTTATACTGAATTTTTGGTTTGTAAAACGACATTTTTTTTATTTGTTATGTACACAATACTGCAGAAAAATTTTTGAAAGTAGGATCAGTGATCATTTTTTGTAGAAATAAAAACTGTCAAATTTTAACAATAACTTTAGTCTTTATTAAATATAAGTTTGACGTCCTGATGTCATAATTAGCCCGGCTACCTTCAGATTTTGAATATTAAATTTTGGCAGAATGTATTATTTGAATTTAATTTTATTATTTATTGGATCCCAAGCAGATGGAAGCACCTAGCTATCTTCTTTATTGAAAATTGGATGTGTTTTTTTATTTTTATTTTTAAAGTCTCGCGAATCATTCTTGGTACGAATCGGTGTTATTTTGTGAGGATTTGTGGTCTACCAAATCTGATGAAATGACGGGGACGATCTTGATAGTCTGAGAGCTGGCGACGAATTTTGGGAAGGTCCTTTTGGCAAGTTGAAATTGTGAAAAAATATAATTTCGTCAATTGGCGAATCTATCCCGCAGTCTGGCAGAGCGTTTGCGGTTATTTCGTTACTGCGCAGCATATAACATTGCAAAGTCAAAAAAAATTTTTGGCAACGGTTTCTTTTCATCTTTTAATTTAGTTTTTATATAATTCAAAAAAAATATCCCAGACGTTTTTGTCGGTTATAAAATATTACCAGACCTCTCCAAAATATTTTTTAATTTCCCCAAAAAATATACTTTTGGCAATCTCAAATTTAATCACGTATTTATTGAGTAATTTTAATAATACCTGCAAATCGCCAACCAAATTTAGTGGTTTCAAACAATTCCCAGACGTAGAATAAGTTAACAAATGAATACGACAAAAAGTCTTTATGCTGTAGCCATAAGTGCGCGAGAAAAGATAGCTTATCGAACATGCCGACAGCGGATGGGGGCTTAAGCTTCTCGCGCTGTGTTAGTTATTAAATATCTTTTTAAAGATTTTAAGATTAAATTCTTGGCCTAGTTGGTGAGACTGATTGGTTTTAATAGTCAATTTCAGGAGCTGTTAAAAGGTATTGAATAAAATTATTATAAATAATATAAAATATATAAATATTTTGTCTAGCTTATGCTTTTGCATTCCTTCACACTAGCTATTCAAAACTGCAATGCCAATGTGGAAAAAATGTCTATTAATTTTAAAAGAGGCTCTACAACTTTAATCTATAACCTAAACAAAACAGAGTTTAATTTTTCGGTTTGAGGTATACTTCGGATTATCATCAGATAATGAAAACTATCTATTTATACATTTAAGACATACAGGTTTAGAATAAAGAATACAAGTGGCTTAAAATGGGTAAGTTGCCAGTCAAATAGCCGAAAATCACGTCATATTTGCGTCGTTGACGCGCGAGTTACAAATAACAGTTAGATTTAAATTAATGATAAGGTGTGGTGTCACTGTCGTCACGCTACAAGCGAAACATAGCGAAGCCTAAATTTCGCTATCAAAGTTATGAAGGCTGCGCTATGAAGCATAGCTCCGAACTACCACAGAACGTTGGTCACTCACGGGCTGAACACCTTGCCCGGGAGATCTCCCTTTCCTTTCACGGCCGAATTGGCGACCAACCGATATGATGTGACGCGCAACCAACAACTTGTGACGAGATTGTGTTGTGCAGATTCTTACCCTCAAAGAAAAGCTGTCAATCGTATCAGATAGCGGTAGTGACAACTAAAGAGCCCATTGTACAAACAATCGCGGGCGTGGTTCAAATAGAAATTTTATACTTGGAACACCCCAGCGTGGAGAGTAAACTTGGAAAATAGAGCACCAGTGGCTCTATCACAAGGTAGTTCTACGTACCACGAGGTTGAGAAAATTTTTTCAGAAAGAACTACGTTTATAAGTATATTTTACGTGGTAGAGCCATGCTGCAACTATATTAATAGTATAGTTGTGGCACGATGGGTCAGCTCGACCGGGGAAGGACACATCTCACAGAATACCGGCAAAATAGCAGCTTAAGGCTGCTGTGTTTCGTATGGTGAGTGTAGAGAACCGGAGACCCTTTTACTGGAAAAGAGGCATTCTATCTTAGTCCTCACGGCTGACAACGCATCTGCATTTAAATTCGCAAACGAAGATAGATGTGGATGTCTAGGCCACAGCAACCACTTACCATCAGGTGGACTGTGTGCTCGTTTGTCCCCATATTCTATAAAAAAAAAAAAAAACCTTCCAATCTAGAGTGCTTCATCAGAAAATTTTAATAAACTGTCTTATTTTCAACAATAATGTGTGGATGATTAACTAGTAAATCAAATTGTTGAAAAAACTAATAAGTCTTCTGTTCTGAATGGTGGACGTAGTTAAATATCAGTAAAGGAAATCACATTTATACAAGTATTAGCTTCTAAATGGGGAGCTTATTTTCCAGTACAGGCTGTACTGGAAAATAAGCTCCCCATATGATGTAGCATGAGAATGTACTGGGAAAAAAGATGGCGAGACACTATGGTTCCCGATCTTATGGCATGGAATCGTTTTATTTAAATATTATAATTTATGAGGTTACAGTTCAATTTGAAAGTCAATTATCCCGTTTTAGTTTTTTTACACTATTTTATGATAAGAGTAATGTGATTTTGTTTAGTCTTTTCTTTGTAAATGATAATAAAAGTATCTTTCATTTAACTTATTTCATGGCCATCGACCTAGTGTGATATTTAAAGCACAGATTTTACGTGGTAGAGCCATGCTGCAGCTATATTAATAGTATAGTTGTAGCACGAATGGGTCGGCTCGACCGGGGAAGGACCACGCTCTCACAGAATACCAGCGTAAAATAGCAGCTTAATGCTGCTGTGTTTTGCGTGGTGAGTGTAGAGAACCGGAGACCCTTTTACTGGAAAAGAGGCATTCTATCTTAGTCCTCACGGCTGACAACGCATCTGCATTTAAATTCGCAAACGAAGATAGATGTAGATGTCTATGGGCCACAGCAACCACTTACCATCAGGTGGACTGTGTGCTCGTTTGTCACCCTTATTCTATATAAAAAAAATATCTACTAATGCAAGTACTGCCCGATATCCTATAAAAAGAACATAATAAAACTACATTTAGGTAGTTCAAAAGTCATCTATATCTGTACCACATCACTGTGAAAAAAGTTACGGCTGTAGAGAACGTGTAACTTGTTATTTTTTCTACCTTCATCTCTGGGCGGTAAGCACTTTATACATATTGTCCTTTTTTAAGAATATGGGGCGATAATTATCAAAACATATTTTTTGACAAGCCCAAGCCTTACGAGGTTAAAATTAATACTTATTATACAAATTATTACAGCACTGATATAAAATAATCCAAACTATATACACAGATACTTACATAGTCCTATATGCGCATACATACATGCTAAATCCCAAAACAAAAAATTAATTTTAAAATCTTTAAAAAAGATATTTCTTAATAACCAACCACAGTGCGAGGAGCCTCCCATCTGCTGTCGGCATGCTTCGATATGGCTACGCATAAGACTTTTTTGTCGTATTCATTTGTTAACTTTATTCACGTCTGGGAATTGTATAAAACCACTAAATTCGTCTTGCGATTTGCAGGTATTATTAAAAATTACTCAATAAATACGTGATTAAAATTTGAGGTTGCCAAAAGTAATTTTTTTGGGAATTACCACAAAAACATTTTTTGGAACTTTTTTTTGCAAATGTTATAGGCCGCGCAGTAACAAAATAACCGCAAACGCTCTGCCAGACTCGCGGGACTGGATTCGCCAATTGATGAAATTATATTTTATCACAATTTCAACTTGCCAAAAGGACCTTCCCAAAATTTGTTCATAACCAATTATTATTCGTTCATTCCAAACATGTTCACAGACTGCAGAATTCTCGGAGCGTCTGTGAGTCACGTCAGCTATATGTTATTTTACGCGGGTTTTTGTAGATCTTTTTGTTTGTCCTATGTAAGAGAATACATCAACAAACAAACTTCTCCACTCCTGCATGTCGTACAGGAATATTATACTTGACAGATGGTAAAAATTGACTAATCTTGCTTTACTTGATACTTCAAGTAAAGCAAGATTAGTCAATTTTTTAGGTTTTAATGGAAACTCGCTTCACGATGGAGCCAGTCTTGTCTGTGACTCCTCTGACATATGGCAATACAGCGGGCACACGCATGACTGTGGGCGGCTTCACTCAGTCGGTGTGACCTAGGCGCAGGACCCGAAGATTGTTGTCGTCCTGAAACTCAAAGTCAAGCAGACACGGGACGAAAGGCGGTCATACCAGCCCCGGGAAAAATAAAAAAATCCATATCAGTTATTTCAGATATAAATGACAAATTTATGAAAATGAGAAAAATCGACACCTCACAATCACAATACCTAATGATAATCATATCATTAGGTATTGTGACCACAAATTTCTAAATTTTACAGTAATTTTTTTACTTGCATCGGCATTAATTAAATAAACGTGCTATTAATCTCAGTCACAAATCTAGTAAAAAACGTATGATAGGTAAGTTAAAATCAACGTAGTTTATTTTAGTCGTAGCTGAAAAAATAAGATCACAAAACTTTGACTCTTCATTAAAAAAAAACATACTGTTATATCCTAGGCAAGTTACTTCAAAAGATGGCAGATTTATCCTAGCTTTAAAAATGGTATAATACGTATCACTTTTCGTACTTAAAAAATGAAATTAACTAGATTTTCTGAAATAAGACCTAAAATAAAAACAGTTCCATACCTAAAATACAATATATACCTGACGAGAAAATGTGTCGTAATTTCCCGAACGCTGCCCTTCGATTGACCTCTCGGTTGAAGTTGGATTTACCTTGTCGGACTATTTGTCCCAGGAAAACAGACTCGTCAACAACTTCGAGCTTAGTGCTCCCAACAACTACCGGCATAGGTATGACATGGAAAATACACATTATCTTTGTTTTGTCCATGTTCATCTTAAGACCTATCCGTTTGGAGACACTAATGAGGTCTTTTAAATAAAACTAGTTTTACGGATTTTATCGCCTATATTAACATTTTTATATTCCTGACGTACTTTTTACAGCACTTATGGTCACGGGGGCTGAAGTATTGACGTCTGTGTCATGAATAACCACGGTTTACCTCCAGATTAAAAATTATTAATTTTGTTCTGATCTACATGATATGAACTTACAGTATCTTGAAGTCTTGCAGTTGTATGCTTGGAGTTTGGGATTTAATTTTATTAATTATAGGATCCCAAGCAGATGGTAGCACCAACCATCTTCTCTATGGTATTGAGTGGGATGTTTTTGATTTCAATAGCCTCGCGAATCTCATCCGGAAGGAATCGGTGTTCTTTGTGAGGATTTGTGGTCTATCAAATCTAATGTAGTGACAGGGGCGATCCTGTACATGTTCACAGAACTGCAGACTTCCCGGAGCGTCGATTCTTCACATCAGCTATATGTTTGTTCTTTAACGCGGTTTTTTGATCTTTAGTTTGTCCTATATAAGAGACCATTCACAATCAAGCTTGTCCACCTGCATCTTGCAGGAGGGACTACATAACTGATGGTAAAACTGACTAATCTTCTTCGGCGGCGATATGTTTTAATAAGAAGCACGCTTCAGGATGTAGCCAATCTTGTCAGTGACACCTCTGACATATGGCAGTACAGCAGGCACTCGCTCGACTGTGGCCAGCTTCACTCGTTCACTGTGACGTAGGCGCAGGACCCGAAGCTTATTGTCGTACAAAACTTGCTTGACGTGTTGGAGCTCGGCGGCCAGGTGTTTACTGTCACAGATCCTCGTGCCTCCTGAAACAAAGATTACCCACGGTAGCTAACTGTGAAGGATGGTGATGAGAATGCCGTTTAAATATCTATCTGTGGGTCTTTCTGTATACAGTGTGGCTCAAGGTGTTATCAGTTCCGATTACTAACACATCTAGAAAAGCTAAAGAGTTGTTTACCTCTAACTCCATTGTGAATTGAATTTTAGAATTTATGGAGTTAAGATGGTCTAAAAATGCAGTTACTTTATCTAAAGGTAGAATTGTGAAAGTGTCGTTATAATATACGCGATAAAATCCGTAAAACTAGTTTTATTTAAATGTGTAGTGTTCGCGTAAATATAAGAAATCATTACACTAATGAGGTCATTGAGATTAGTGCTTAGGTCCTGCAGCGATTCTGCCATAAGGATTATGTCGTCGGCAAATCGAAGGTGAGTGATGTACTCGCCATTGATGTTAATATCGTATCATTTCCAGTCCAGTAGCTTGAAAACTTCTTCCAATGCAGCGGTGAAGAATTTCGGGGATATAACGTCACCCTGTCTTACACCTTTCTGCAATTGGATAGGTTTCGTACTCTGGTTCTATACTCGGATAGCCATCGTAGCCCCACTGTACAAACATTTCAGCACTTCGATATACCGACAGTCAACTTAGCACCACTGAAGGAACTGTAGTACCGCTCAAATTTAGACAGAATTAAAGGCTTTCTCATAGTCCACATACGCAAGATATAGTGGCAAATTGTACTCCTCGGACTTCTGTACAATTTGCCGAAGTATATGTATGTGGTCTATGGTACTAAAGCCTTTTCGGAAACCAGCTTGTTCGGGAGGCTGGAAGTCGTCAGTCTGCGTGCGAGACGATTCGTAATGACTCGGAAAACAGCACGTAGACGCGGCTCAGAGAAATCGTTCTGTGGTTCTTCGAGGGCATTGTCGCCTTTCTTGAAGAACAAGATCAACACTTCTACTCCACGGAGTAGTCCCATGGAGGACGGAATTAAAAGCTTCAGACTTCAAGTACCGGTTTTCCACCCGCTTTCAGAAGCTCCGCTGTAATTCCATCCCCGCCTGGGGCCTTCCCGTTTTTAAGGAGCTGGAGAGCCATTCCAATCTTGCTCAGACTGACGTCCGGGATATCATCGGAATAGTGTCGGATAAGACTTGCTCTTTGATCGTTACTCACACTTGCGTGTGGCTCTAACGATGACGTGTACAGCTGCCCATAGAACCTCTCAATTTCACTCAAAATCTCAGGTGTCCCGGAAACGATGCTGCCACACTCGGTCTTCAGTTTTGATAGTTGGCTCTTTCCGGCAGACAGATCTCTGGCAAAGACTTTGACGCCCTGGTTCCGCTCAATTGCTTCTTCAATACGAGCTGTACTGAAGTTGCGTTAGTCCCGCCGCATGCATTTTGAGATCTGTCTGTTCAGTTGCCTGTATGCTATCAAATCTGTTAAAGACTGCAGCTTCATTTACCGTCGTCGGAGAGTTTTTGTGTTCTTCAGCGGCGGTTTTTGCAGAACTTAGCTTCGGCCGCATGGACCGTTTCCACGAGCTTGTGATTCATATCGTCCTCTGCATTGCAATCTTCTAGGTACTGAAAACGGTTTTGTAACTCGAGCTAAAAGGTTTCGGGACTTTGGATTAGAGCACGAGGGGGACGGAGCATTGACTACATTAGACGAGACCGCTCCATCTTAACGTTTACGTTCAGTGTGCCTCTAACCATTCGGTGATTGCTACCAGTTTTCACCCTCGCAATCACTGAGACATCATTGAACAGTTGGCGTCTAGTCGTCATAATGAAGTCAATCTCATTTTATGTCGATCCGTCGGGGCTCGACCAGGTCCACTTCCTGTGGGGCCGCCTCTATTATTGCAGTCCACAAATTAATTATAAGTTGGAACTGCAACCGGTCCTCTCGCATTAAGTGTGGGTTTTCAGCTAACCATGAACTTTATGAATGTTTAAATATCCATCTTTTTTGCGTGTTGTTTCATCGGTCCATAATATTTTATCCAAAATTTGCGGATCTTTGCTATTTTTTTACTAATTTGGCCACGGAAGGAAAAGGGGGGATCTTTCATCGGGTAATGTATTCTACCCGGGCAGCGGTCAACGCTCCGTGTGTTATTTTGGAGCTGTTATATATATAGCGCATTATCTTCAGAACTTTAATAGCGCGATTTAGGATTCGGTGCGTTTCGTTTGTAGCGCGACGACAGCACTGCCACATCACTCCCCTGCTCAGACCGGACGTCAATGATGCAGTGCCAGGGATTGCCATGTAGTCTGCGGTGAGTCGAGAAGAAGGCAAGTAATCTGCGAGATTGCCGTGAAGCAGAGGCGAGCAGTAAGGCTCAGAGCCGTGATGTACACTGTAGCGCAGAGAGTAGCTTGAAGGAACAGGAACAATTATTCCAATGCTTAATGAACCTTGTGAATCTAGATGGATTGCAGGATCTGAAGACTGCAGATAATATCGGCTCGGGAGCGAATGGATGGGGTACTTGAAAACGATGACGAAAGTTTGAAGTTGAAGTTTCCGAAGGTTGTTGGTTGCGTAGTGTTCACATCACGTCGGTTACTGACCAATGTGGCCGTTTTGAAAAAGGGGAGATCTCCCGCCCGGCAAGGTGTAATGCCAGGGGAGCGGCCAACGCTCCGTGTATAATTTTGGAGCTGTTATAGGTGACTTAGGCTTTGGTGCATATCGCTTGTGGCGCGATGACAGCGCCACCACACTAACATTATTCTGCTGAAGTTAACTCGAAGAGAGTAGTCACGCGGTTATTAATTCTGTACTCGTCTCACAAGATAGGGGGTTTGACGTTTCTAAGTTCGATGAACGATAGTTTTAGGTACTCCCGTACTTTCTTGAAGCGCTCATACTGAAGTACTAGGGTCGTCTTGAATTTCATCCAAAACTACGTCATCGTCGTCCCCTCGGAGTCTTCGAGTTTAAGTTTTCGAACATGAGGAAATCGTCTCTCCGAATATGCCTGATGTAAAAGAACGAAAACGCGGTGATCCGGATAACGTTCGGCATTCGGGTACCTTTCTCGATAAAGCCTGGCTGCGGCACTAGCGTTATATTCACATTCTCCGTATGTAAGGTGCATTTTCGCATATTCTTCAGCTGATTAGAGATAAGGCATGATTCGAATTACCCGAAATAGCGTTGAAAACACAAATCACTTTTTTTACGGCTGCAGAATTCGTAAAACACAATATTCAGGTGTCACAAGTCCAGAAGAAAACCAGGTCTGTAAACAAACAAGAATCAAGTCCAATTTCACAAAGCCAAAATCTTTTATATTTACGCGAACACTATACATTAAATAAAACAAATTTTTACAAATTCTATCGCGTTTAATTTAACTTTTTAATTCCCGACATTTCGGGTGCTTTACAGCACCCATGGTCACGGGTTGGACTGAGGTGTTTGACGTCCCAATGTCATAGTTAAGCCGGGCAAATTCCCGAACCTTCAGTTCGATCTACGCAGAATGAGCCTATAGTATCTTGAAGTCTTGCAGTGGTATACTTAAGTTTGGATTTAGTTTTATTAATTATTGCATCCCAAGCAGATAGCAGCACCCATCCATCTTCTCTATTGAAATTGAAATTAGGGTGTTTTTTTAATTTCTATAGCCTCGCAAGTCATCCCTAGTAGGAATCGGTGTTCTTTTGCGAGGGTTTATGGTTTATCAAATCTATTGTATTGAAGGGAAGATTGTGAACATGTTCACAGACTGCAGACTTCCCGGAACGTCGGTGTTTCAAGTCTGCTATATGTTCTTTTACGCGGGTTTTTATAAATGTTTTTGTTTGCACTATGTAAGAGAGACCACATTCACAATCCAGCTTGTACACTCCTGCACCTTGTAGCGTGATATGATAATTGACCGATGGTAAAAATTGACTAATCTTCTTCGGCGGCTTGAAATATAATTTATTGGAAGCTCGCTTTAAGAGTTGTATGTCTTATCAGGTCGTTACACCGTCTAGTGTACCACTCTACACTCCACGATACAATTTAATAATTTCTAATCTAGCTAAGAGCCGTGGTAGAGGAGAGGGTCGTTCACCTTAATTTTTATAGAATGCTAGCTACCCGACCTTAATCCAATTGACGCCAATGCAATTTCGATCACAATTTTTAAGTGAAAAAAAAAAATTGGACAGAACTTTACATGTCTTAAAGTTTCAAATAATTTAATATTTGAAAATGCATTTATCATAACATCATCATATGTGAGATACGTGGAATACGTGGGAGAGCCACGCTGCAGCTATATTATAGTTGTAGCACGAATGGGTTGGCTCGACCGGAGAAGGACCACGCTCCCATAGAATACCAGCGTAAAATTGCAGCTTAATGCTGCTGTGTTTCGTATGGTAAGTGTAGAGAACCGGAGACCCTTTCTAGTGCGAACGAGACATTTTGATTCTCAATCGAGGATAAATGTAGATGTCTATGGACTACAGCATCCTCTTATCATAAGGTGGGCTGTGTGCTAGTCTGTCATCCTATAGTATAAAAAATCATCAACAACGTTACAGTACTTCACAAGTCCAATCCTGAACATTAAAATATAGGCATGAAATAAATAGGTCTTTACCAATGAAATTGACGTTCTGTAGTACGGGCCATTTGAAATCAAAATAATTTTTGTTTGGCTAAGAATTCTAATTTAAAATTAATTTTATTTTAAAAACATGGAATTCTATTTTCAAAATTAGTTATTTGTTTATTGATTAGCGTTATGTTTTCATCGCAATTTAATATTTTTTGTCATCATGGATACGTTAAAAATTCAAGTAATTATGGAATATGAGTACCATCGTGACAGCAACGCGGCACAAGCGGCACGCAACAACAATGGCGTTTACGAAACGAAAATTTAAAACGAATTAAAGGCGATTATGAAAGCTGATGATACTCAATCTACGGCTGAAATCTGAACAACATTGGTCCATTTGCGTCAAATTGGCAAGGTAAAATAACTTGACAAATGGGTGCTCCACGAACGCAATTATCGCCAGCGCGAAGTACCCGTCAGAACGTGCCTTGCACTGCCATCAGGCACACAAACGAAGGAATTTTGAACCGCATTGTTACCTGCGCCGAAAAATAAATTCTGTTCGACAATCGCAAGCGCTCAGTAAGTTACTTGGATCCTGAAACAGCACCTAAACCATGCCGTAAACGAAAACTTACCCCTAGAAAAGTGATGGTCACTGTTTGGTGGTCTATCGCCGATGTAATTCATCACAGATTCTTACCAAACGGGTTGAGCATTACTGCAGATGTGTACTGTGAAGAACTGAACACAATTATGGAGAAGCTCACACGTCTCCAACCAGCTTTGGTCAATCGCTCGTCCTTGTCAGTGCACAACAGATGGTCTCCAAGTTACAAAAGTTGGTGTTGGAAGCTCTCGTCCATCAATTCCGGAGGTAAAGTATCATCATAACTAAAAAAAACAGCCCAAACTCGGCACACCTAGTTCTACTCGTTGAGGACTTCCAGTAGCAGTCACCGAAGTACACCTTCAGGTCATTTCATCAAGTCCGGAGGTAAGGTCTCATCATAACTAACAAAACCAGCCCAAACTCGGCACACCTAGTTCTACTCGTCGAGGAGTTCCAGTAGCATTCACCGAAGTACACCTTCGGTCACTTCTCAAGTTCGGAGGAAATGACACAGTATCTACTCACGACGGCGGCCGAGGCCGGAATGACGGATGACGGACGGAGTGAGGCAAAGTGTATTTAGTTAAATAAATTATTACAAGGCTGCCCAAACCACCGAAAATTTCGTGATTTCTTAACCGAAAAAAATTAATTGTAACTAAACAAAACAAAATTAAACTGCCATTTATATTCCATGGCTTCCCACATGATAGATGAAGAGATTAAAAAATAGATTGAGTTGAAAAATTGATAATTTCAAAAGTTATCGTGTTTACCTCTCCATGCGGACTTGATAAATCCACACCATAAATCACTAAAACTACTTTTTTATATATAAATTAATAGCAGTTAATCGATTAGATTTTTTTTAATAAGTTTAAGAATCATTTATCTTTCTAAAAATGAGCTTTTTATATCATTTATGTGTACAATATGATTGTTTAATACGATTTCATGCGACAAAACGTTGGAATCTTAATTTTTCTAGAATCTAGTATAACATACCTACGTGCGCTTAAGGCATGCAAATTACGTTTACATATTTCACAAAAACGGCAAGTTCATAAGTAAAGACCTAATTTTTAGATTTATACCCAGCAGATATACTAATAATATGGATAACAGCCGATTACGCTTTCAAATAGCTTAATCCCTATTTTAGAACGCTGAAAAAATTTGACTACAAAGCTTTCCACCCTTTAACAATTTCCGTGTCCTTTAGTATCCAACGCTTTAAAAAAGTTTTGTATTTTTATTGGTTATTATTTTAGCACGGAATATTGCATTTTTTTAATGTGTAACGATATTATAAAATGATAAAACAAGTATGGCCATACTTGTTTTATAATTTTATAATATGTAATCTGAAAAAGAGATGATTAATAATATGAGTGATGATAATCTGAAAAAGAGATGACGCAGCAAATATTTCAATTTAACAATTAACTATTATCACAATTAAAACCTCGCAGGGCCTGTATTGATACTAGCAAGAGCTATGTTTTTAGCAATCTGTTCTTATACCTAGACTGAACCGGGTTCAAATTATAATATGTATATTATCGGTTCGCGCTACATTTATGATAGTACAAAAAAAGTAGAAACACACGTACGACGGATATGCTTATTGCACTCGAATGAGATCTTCCTAATAATAACTAGAAATATAAAAACTGCGGTTGCCAAGCGTGGTAACTATAGCAAATATCACCCCAATGAGGCAATGTATGGGGGAGGCTTATGTTCAGTAATGGACTGTGATAAGTTTTTATGATGAATAATTACTCTCAGCAAACGTAACTATTTTTATAATTTTGAGTTGTGTTTGTCCTAGTGTCCTTGGCACTGAATTCCAGCTTGAATCTCAATCCTTTCGCATGCGCATTATTTGTGGTCACGGGTAGATATAGACAAAAGCTTGACTCTGTTTTGTTCCCTGACAAGACACTCCTGAGCAGTTTATAGCTTCCCAATAAGAAGTGGATGTAGAAGTTACTGCCACGGTTATAATTGGTCAGACCATGAAAGTAATCACTAGTAGTAAGCGAGCGGTATGTTTGGCAATGTTTACAAAAAATTCAAGAAATAATATGATATCCGAAATGTGTAGCAATATAATAAAAAATCACCATGTCACATTGTAGGAATCTACTCATGCATAAATCATTTGCATCGATACTACTTTATCGAATTCCCATGACAAAATAAGAATATTTTTACTCTATTCAAGGCATGTTTCGGCAAGACAGTTATGTTCTTTATTTACAAAGATCTTCGTTCGCGATTCCTCCGCCATTAATATCCTTTTCGTTTGCAAAAACCACCTCCTTGTTTAATTGTATGTGTGTATGTGTATGTATGTGCGTTCGTTTATTGGTGAACTTTCAATGCCTTTTTTTATAACATAAGGGTGACAAACGAGTACACAGTACACCTGATGTTAGGTGGTTGCTGTAACTCATAGACATCAACATCTATCCTCGATTACGAATCAAAATGCAGATGCGTTATCACCCGTGAGGACGTAGATGAAATGCCTCGTTTCCAGTAAAAAGGGTCTCCGGTTCTCTCCTCCCATAAGAAACAACAGCGTTAAGCTGTTATTTTACGCTGGTATTCTGTGAGAGCGTGGTCCTTCCCCGGTCGAGCCGACCCATTCGTGCTACAACTATACCAGTAATATAGCTGCAGCATGGCTCTACCATGTAAAAAATAATATCGACTACATACCAATTTCCTTCAACCAGAAAGCCGGGAAAACCTCTGATTGATGGCATAATATTATACAACATGGTGTCATCATCATTGATCGCTACCACGCTGTTCCTAAATATTTTCATATTTATCTGTACAATATATTATATTGCAAATTAATGTTTAAAAAAAGTCCCGCTGGGTTTCTTGCTGGTTCTTTCCAGGACAGAGGTTTTTTCCGAACCTGTGGTAAGAGCATTAATTACTTTCCATAAGTATTATTTTAATTTATATTGAAAATAAAAGTAATTCTATTCTATTCTATCCATCATCATTATCAGCTCCTATGAGGTCCATTTATCGAATGCCATAAGATTTTTCCAGCATTTTCTATAGTCACCTTTTACGATTTTCTTTTGTTGCACGTTTAGAGCTTACACTTACACCGTGCAGTGGCGGTGTTAGAATATTCACTATCCCAAATCGGCCCGTGTGTGTCGTAAGAGGTGACGGAGGGAAACCAACCCATGATATAGGCAGAAGCGTCTTCTTAATAACAACTAAAATGTAAAAAACTGCAGTTACCAACCCGTTTGCCAAGCGTGGCAACTACGGCATTTATCCCCCCTATGAGATAGTCTATGGGGGAGGCCTTTGTTCAGAAGTGGATTTTAAAAGGTTGTAACGGTGTAACTGCACGATTTAGATGCCATATAATACATATACGACACAAAAAAGACATGACATGCTTGATGGATTCTCCAACAACCAACTTACAACTGTCTTTGATTTTTTAAACGTATAGCGCTAAATTTATCGCTTCTGCGATACCGATACGAAGATTCATTGCGTTGCGACATCATAACGATCGTGTGATTCAAATAATATCATTGTGGTACGGGACCGAAACACTTCTACAGCACATATTACGGCGTCATTAATTTTGTGTGTGATATCACTTACGATGTCACAAAACAGGTCATAAATATTATTATGTAATATATAATAAATCCAATTTAATTAAAATAGAATAACTGTATTGAATATCAGTTATTTATATTTGTTATCGTTAGCGTACCTAACAATTTTAATTATAACATACTGTTTTCTATGTAAATGAATAGAAATATAATATAATCCAAAGACAAATTAAAATAAAGTATCATGCCCACTTTCCATACATTGATTGACCTGTCACCTGATTCGTTTTACAGGTCGCGTCTACCTACAACTATTGTTGTATAAAACAATTATTGTTTAAAATAACATAATAACTTGTCATCTTTTCATTTAGAGGCCAGGGAAAAATGCTATTAAGTAAATAAGTTTTTGAGGTTATATGGTCAGGTCAGATTATAAGGACATAACCTCAAAAACTATACGATAATTAAAATCAAATTGTTTTTTAATTGCTGAGAGAGTTACAATCACTCAGAAATAAATCCCTCTTCAATGTTATATCATCATCAAATCGGCGCGCGGTCGCAAACAGCAGTTATATTCTCGTAATATCCCGCCGATGCTGAATTTTAAAGAATATAAGCGTGATGATTTGCCATTCTTGATTTCTACACTGCACTTTGTGCAAGTTAGAGCTATATAGGTATAGTTCATTGAATTGTCGGTCGAAATCTGTCGTCAAAACGGACCAGACTCCAGGAGTCGGCTTGATAGACGACGCTTTCAGCCATCGAAATCTAAAAGTCTGATGAACAGACAAGAACGAGTAAATAATACCCAATACCAGCATAATACTGCCCCAGTGCTGGGCAAAGGCCTCTTCTGATACAGAGAAGGCATGAGCATTAATCGCCACGCTTGGCCAAGCCGATAACGCTGAAGCGTATTAACACATGTTACAGTTTATACAAAGCAATCTCGTAGAAAGCTCCATAACGATTTCCAACAAGAGCAATGACGTCTTAGATCTTGGGATCTAAGACGTTAAAGCAAAAAAAGCACTAAATCGGTATCCGTATAACCCAGGTCAAAGTAATCGTACGAAGAAGGAATCGAAGTCCGTGGAAAATGCAAAATTTGTAAGGGTATCAGAAAATCGAAAATCGCATAGTACAATACGTAGCAAGAGCAAACGAACGACTGCAAAGTCAAATAAATGACAGCCTGTCATTCATTCATTTTTTTCATCATGTTATATATTTTTTTATATTTTTGGTATGGCTTTTGGGCCTTTGTGCCATTATAAAACACGTTCCGTCTTCAAAAGTCTTTGAGTAATTTGGCATAACTCGGTAGTTTTTTTTTACTTTTTTCCTGAGTATTAATATTAAAATCGCCATAGAGTGTTACTTTATTTTTCGAAGACAGAACTGATTTAATGACGAATTAAATGTTGCGAAAAACTTACTGATGTCTTCGGAACTTATTCTGGCGGGTCTGTAAATGCAGAATATATATAGTTTATGTTCAGGCAACTGTATTCCTGAGCATTCGATTATACCTTCGTTCGAATATTTTTTGTACTTTTGATTGGAATAAACTTTTGTGAGTTATGTGCCAGAATAGTAGATCTATGCATAGCACTTGCTAACCTTTCAATCCGGTGACTAGGCGCTCGAAGTGTTCTTCGAAGCCCCATCGACTGTCTAGGTGGAGGTCTAGATACTTCATGTACCGCCCCACTCGGACTTCAGACCCACTTACGCAGACGCACGTGTTGGGTGGTTTCCTGCCGCATCGTAATTTATGGAAACATAGGGCCTCGGTCTTGTGAGGCGCTATTTCTAATCCCAACTAGTGGATTTTGGCGACGACGACTTCCGTCCCAAGCTCGACGAGCTCCTTGTCCCTCTCGAAGGTGACCCCACTGGCAACCACCACCGTGCCGTCGGCATAACAAACGATATCTACTCCAGCGGCTCCAGCACTGAGCCTTGCGGAATCAGACGTGGCTGATCTCCCTCCGGACGCAAACGGTGCCTACCCGAGTCCAGGGCAATTCGGGTAATACTTTAGCGCTTCCCTCGGCTTGGGGGTCTCTGCCGGGGGTGACGGAATTTTTCCCTAGCTAATCGTGGGACCAAAATGGACGGAAATAGAGGTTTGTAAAAAATTGTCAACACTCCTTTAATAGAACTGTCCTGTAGGTCTGGAAGAGGCTCATTTAGCCTCACCAACACCCCGCAACTCTACGCCCCAATCTGGGACGAGCCGAGAAGTGGAAGGACACGTCTGCAGCTGAACCACAGTCGGAAACGAACCATGGAGGGGAAAATAAAAGTTCGCTAGGCCTTATAAGCTTAGTGGGGCGGCACGGAAGAGTCACCGAAGGCTGACAGCAGCTGAGATAGGAGCCTAAGAGGCCCTCTCTCTGCCAGAAGCCCTGGGACAAAATTCCTCTGCCCAAACCTCCCCCAGTTCCGAAGGCGAAAACACGCAGTCGGTCTGAAGAGGAGTCCTCCAAATACCAGCCCAGGAAACCTGTGAAGCTGGCAACGAGCTGGCAACGCAAAAATCAGCTTCAGTGCCGTAACTGGCTCCGCGCGTATAGGTATTTGCAATTCGAATCCTATGAGCGTGGAACAGATTCGGCTGGTCCACCAGGCACTAACACAGGCTATCGCTTACACAGCCTGTGGAGCGCAGCCAGCACCGCCTATCTGCCCCACAGCGAAGCTGACTCTACAGAGGAGGCGGCTGTGCTGTTGAGAAATGAAGGGCTTCATACTGAGCTCTGTAAAATCCTCCACCCTAGGGACGAGGAGAATGGGTTCCTAGTAACCTTTTCTCTGGACGACCCATCGCCGGAGGCTCTCCGGGCGGCAGGCGGCAGAGTCGTCCTTGGTTTTAAAATGATAACTTTTAAATTCATGGGAGGCTCTGATGCGGTTACTGGATATAGGTATCTCCTAATACACCCCGCTGAGTAGGTACGATCCTCATCTGAATCAACCTACTTAATGGTAAATAAAATACTACAAAGATAGTGACAAGCAATCTAGAATATTTACTTTATCACCAAAACAATGTTTATGTGCCTATTTGTAACAATCTACATTGGTACACTAATACATAACCTTAAAAAATAAAACTGGTTACAACTTTTACGTCCCAAGTTTTAAAAATCTAAGAATTTAAAAAGGGCTTGTCTATCCTACTAACTACCAATTAAATCAAAAAATATCACAAAACACGAAATTTTATTAGTTGTACGAAATTCCCATAAAAACCTGACGTTCGCCTTTACTGACTAGTTGCAAATATTGGGTTTGTGCTAATAAGAGCAAATGGTCCTCGCAAAGACTGCTAGCTGGCTGAATCTGAAAAAGGCCTATGTCCAGCAGAAGATTTAAAAATTGTTTTTAATAATAATATTTTTAATGGCGTTGGTGAGACATGTGTTTTTTTTTTAAAATAACAACATTCTAAATTACAAAACTTTAAAACGCCTTGTGTAATGAATGACGTATTTATCGGATACGGACTATCTCCAAAGCTTTATTAATCCTCTATCCTGACGAATATAATGCCTAATTTTAAACAAAGTTTGGGTCATGTGTATTCAGTTACATTAGACGAAATAGAGGCTATGATATGCTTTTATATATAATCTCTAGACTCTAGAGTCTAGAGGAAGGTCACTATAAACATTCTGTAACTAAACATAAAAATGTGACTTTTGCAATTAAATTTGAATAGCCCCTATTAAAATTATTCACAGTGCGATCGCTATGTTAGTGGATCTGTTACTAAATTGCATCATGTTGGCGCGGAAAGTAGTAATTAATATGGAAATTTCCAAAAAATCTAACTAAAAAATATTATAACCGTCTCAAATTATATGCTAGATACAACCTGGTTCAGCAGTGAAATGTTTTGAGGCCGAAAATGTAAGTAAACAATATAATATATAACCTTTAAATAACAAGGTAACAGATTCATTGACGCTGCGGCAACATAAAATTAAAGTTCTATTTTTACTTTTGATGATTTGAGAAAACAAAAACAAGGTTGACTTATCTTTTATGGATACTATTATCTCTTCAAGGTGCGGACGTGACCCGACTTATGTAAAGGGTACAAAGGAGGTCTTTCTTTTGTTGAATTTGTGTTCTTTGTGATAAAGTCGGAATAAATGTAGAACGAGAAATTATTAGGAAATGAATAATAACACAATGCCAGTGATCAAATAAATTATTTTACTTTAAAATGCTTTGCACTATTTTTGAAAATTCCATAAAGTAATCAAAATATGTATTCGTATTGAAATAGGTGTGCCAAAAGTCAAACCCTTGATGTTGTAACATGCGTTTTCAGATATTTACTAACAGGTAGATTACGTAGGTTTTTCACTTTAATTTTATAAGAAAAGATAATATTATTGCCATTGAAAATAAAATAAAAATATAGGCGAATTTTTAAAGCTTTTAAGGAGCAAAAGTTAGGAGAATTAAAAGGAAGTTACTGAAGTTATTATCTCTCACCAAAAATCGCTTCGTAAGTATTACGGCCAAAAGTTTTGAATGGCAAAGTGCGTAACATTTTAAAGACGATCAGCGCATAATGGATATAATCTTATGTGATGGAGTGAATAATAATATTATTTTTAGCAGTCTTAAACAAAATACATTGCATGCCTTAAGCGCAAAGGTCGTAGGTATGTTCCACTTGCGCCTAAAAATCAAGATTTGAACGTTTTGTCGCATGAAATCGTATCTAACAATCATATTGAACATATAAATGATATAAAAAGAACATTGTCAGAAAGTTAAACTTATAATTTTTTTTTTAAATCAATTAATTGCTATTTTGGTTGGTTGGTTAGTTGGTTTTAGTGGCTTATGGTGTAGATTTGTCAAGTCCGCATGGAGGGGTAAACACTATAACCTTTGGAAAATATTAATCGTTTAACTAAATCTATTGGAACGAAGTTCCTTATCGCACGGTACGAATTTGGCGGATGGAGGCTAGGCGAGAAAAAGTGTAAGATTTTTCCTTCACGACCATTTCTATAGTGCGAGCGAAATGGAATAATATTCATCTACCTCGCACTTTTTTTTCATCTTGGCATGAAAGAAATATTATTTTAAGTGACGCTTCATTTTAATAGATGCTAGTAATTCATTTTTTTTTCTTTCTGGTAATGTTAATCCAAATTTCATTCCATTCTTATATGGGGCAAGATTATGTGCCTTCAAAAAAAAAGATAACTCACTGGGTGGTAGAGCAGATGACGTCCTCAGTGATGTTACTCATATTTTCGAAATTTTAAAAATATTGGTCTTTAACCAAATAGCAATAAATATGAAATATTTTTTTCCAATAATTTATCTACTTCTCACAGAGACACTTTAATTCAAAATTTCAATCATATTTCTCCAGGAATAAAAACTGTCAGTACGGAATCACTATAACTGGTAGGTGCCCCGTTGTTTTTCGATAGTATTAAACCTGTTTTGAAAACAAAATTTGATTAAACCACATTGATAAATTGTATAATTAAAGCTCCCACATTGCGCTTACTATTTTAAAATATTGTCTCCTTGTACCTAGATTTACATACTTACTCCGCTCGAGTCCAGTCTGGTAAACGTTCGGATAGCTATAGAAAAAATTCTAAATATAACTTTAAATACAACAGCCTGGACTCAAGCTACTTTACCTATAAAATTTGGTGGTATTGGTGTGAGAAATCTTTCTAGCGTTGCATTGCCTGCTTTCCTTGCTTCCGTGCGTAGTGTCAGTAATTTGTATAACATAATTTTAAATAATAAAGTAGACCTATGCTTTGCCACGGAGGCAGGGCAGACATGGCAAACGCTCTGTCCCGGCGAAAATGTTCCACTGGAAGTTAACCAACAAAAACAGTGGGATATTCCGTTGGTACAGAGGGTGCAGAAAGATTTGTTTCATAATTTCCTTAGTGACCAAGATAAGGCACGCCTTCTAGCTGTTACGACTAAGGAATCTAGTCACTGGTTACACGCTTTGCCAGCAAGTAATCTCGGCACATTATTTCCTACAGCGATGTGCAAGCTTTCACAGCTTGCGCATCGTTGTAGGAATCCGACTAGGAGCGGCGATTTGTCAACCCCATCAGTGCCCCTGTGGTAGCAGCGTCGATAATTTTGGGCTCCACGGACTTTCTTGTAAGAAAAGTGCTGGTAGGTTTTCACGGCACGGTTCTTTTAACGATGCCATCCGAAGGGCTCTTGTGTCTATAAATGTTCCCTCGGTTTTAGAGCCTTGTGGAATATTTAGAGACGATGGCAGGAGACCCGACGGTATGACATTGGTCCCTTGGGAGGGAGGTAAAGCCCTAGTGTGGGATGCTACTTGCGTAGATACTTTGGCGGCCTCTTATCTCAGGGGTACTTCGTTTAGAGCCGGGGCGGCAGTAGAGGCAGCTGAACTGAGTAAGTGGCGCAAATATGAGGCTCTGAGAGATGACTACATATTTGTGCCATTTGCTGTAGAGACTATCGGTCCGTGGAGTCCACGTGCGGTGAAGTTCCTAAAGGAACTTCATCCGCGGCTGATCGTGGCTGCTGGTGATAAGAGGGCTGGCTCTTTTCTCGCTCAAAGGCTAAGTCTATACTTAGCCTTTGAGCGAGATGGCTATCCATTCAGCGGGGAATCGCAGCCAGCGTTCTTGGCACGACACCGCGTGGAGTAGGACTGTTTGATAATTAAATTACTAGTTTCAGTTTTTTTTTAAATTATAGTTTTTAATATTGTATATAATAAAATATTGTATATTATGTTCATTTATTTGAATTTGTTAATCAATAATATAATACGTTTATCAATAATAATATACTATGAAAAGAACTTCGTTCTAATGAAGTGTTCCACGACACTCACGCATATTTTTTTTAATTTCTTTATCTATCATGTGCAAAGCCATGGAATGTAATGGCAGTTTAATTTTGTTTTGTTTAGTTATAATTAATTTTTTTCCGCTGAGAAATCTCGAAATTTTCGGTGTTTTGAGCAGCCTTGTAATAATTTATTTTACTAAATACACTTTGCTCTGCCTCACTCCGCGCTCGGCTTCCGTCGTGAGTGGTTTACTGTATAGTTTGCTTATAGCAGCGGTAATAGGCAGCAAAAATATCGATCGCTGTAGAAATACAAAATATTCCAAAAACCAAATTTGATACATACTTGACCAAGGTTATTATTTTTATTATCACAGATTTTTATTACACTATTTTGTTTCGCTAAAAGTACGTAGGATTTATATATAAATATACTTATACGTACCGGCAGGCGAAGTGTAGGGCGTCCCCTCACTAGATGGAGTGACGACTTGGTAAGACATGCAGGAAGTCAATGGCTGCGGGTGGCTCATGACCGTGCTTTGTGGCATTCCTTGGGGGAGGCCTATGTTCAGCAGTGGACTTGTGAAGGGCTGTAATGATGATGATGATGATACGTTTTGGACTTTATGGAGTGATCTGAAGGTGTACTTCGGTGAATGCTACTGGAACTCCTCTAAGAGTAGAACTAGGTATGCCGAGTTTGGCCTTGTTTTGTTAGTTATGATGTGACCTTACCTCCGGACTTGATAGAGTGACCTGAAGGTGTACATCGATGAATGCTACTGGAACTCCTCGAAGAGTAGAACTAAGCGTGCCGAGTTTGGCCTCGATTTGTTAGTTATGATGAGACCTTACTTCCGGACTTGATAGAATGACCTGAAGGTGTACTTCGGTGAATGCTACTGGAACTTCCCGAAGAGTAGAACTAGATGTGCTGAGTTTGACCTCGTTTTGTTAGCTATGATGCGACCTTATCTCCGACATTTATAGAGTGACCTAAAGGTGTACTTTGATGACTGATACTAGAACTCCTTGACGAGGAGCACCAGGTGTCCTGAGTTTGGGCTTGTTTTGTTAGTTATGAATTGAAAGTGTACTTCGTTGACTGCTGCTGGAACTCTTTGACGAATAGAACTAAAATTTACATTTTTTTTTTTTAATTTTTTACGATCATGTGAGCATTATGAGTCGTGTACTTTTGTATATTCGAAGCTTTTTTTTTAATTGTAATTTGACATAAAATTATTGGAAAAGTATATTGTAATAATTATAAGGTTAAAGTATAAAATTAATAATTATAATGTTTTTAGTGAAAAGTTGTTTAAAAACTACTTTAAAAATTTACGTATAATCATGTTATACGTATTTTTTTAATGCGCTTAAGGCATGCACAATTGGATTTACCAATAGTTTTTTTTTTAAATTATTATTGTACAATTGCTCCGAGCACTCCCTGTGGTAAATTCGATAGAAATTTAAAAGCAATGCAACATCATTTGTACAACATAAATTGAGGTGATCAGAAGAAATCGGTCATTGACGGTTCGGGCTGCTCTTCGCTGGATGCGGTCAAGTGGAAGGAGATGGTACTGGTTTGCCCCAGATTAGTTGTGACATGAAACACTGTCCCGCTATACTGAGCTAACAAAAGATAATTGTTCATTTTGTTTTGTTTTATTGTAAATGACCCATGAAAACTCATTAAAATCTACAAAAGTCATCATAAGAGGGATTTCTTCATAATTACCACGCTAGGCATGTGGGTTGGCACCGAAGGTTTTATAATTTTCGTCGTAAGAGGCAAAAAAGTTTTCTTAAACAGGTTATGGGCAGCATCATCTTCCTGATAAAATCTTTAAATAATAAAAAAAAACTATTGTAGCCAATCCGCCTGCCAAACGTGGCAATGTTTGTATAAAGGCATACCGTAACCTCAGATTGATAATACGTCTTGCAAATAATTTCACAAATGTCGGGGCTCAGAGCCCGCGTTATATGATGCACTCGTAAGGAGCCACTTAGAATGTAACGCCGTTATTTGCGCTCCTCATGAGGCCAAATATAAATGTATGTTAGAGCGGAATTTGGAGTGTACCTGGGCTATCCCTTGTTGTATCCTACGCTATTTTTGCTTGGTATAGTAGGGTACAAGCTCGAAGTCAGAAGAGAAGCCGCTCTCTCTATGTACGTGTTGAAGGTCACCGCGCTGATGCAGCAAGCGCCGTTCGCAAGTGCGCTGCGTGTGATCAACACCATGTCGGAGCGAACTGATTTGTTTTCATGTTCGCTGAGTGAGCTCAGTAAAATGGGATATCATACTGTTTCGTTGACTACATTGTCGAACTAGGGTGGTCACTCCGTAATGATTGTTTATGTTATGTATGTGTGTGTGTGTGTGTAAAAATAAAACAAAAACTATGGAAAATATATCGATGGGTCCTTCGTATACTAATGCAAGTTCAAAAACACAACTTTACAGGAGAGCGGTTTATAGTTTCAAAAACTTGTAACTTTTATATAAATCATTGAAAAATATTGTAAATTTGAAATGTTATACTGTATAATTAACGGCTTTAAAGATTATTTTCATAATTTTTCTGCTCAAGTGAGTGGTCTAGGTCAGTGAACTGTATAAAATTATGTCTATTAAGCAAGCAATTAACATTTTGCCTAAACGTTGTCGTTTTGACGAAAGTACTAAAAGTTTAAGAATGCTTTTGACACGAAACTTATTACCATAACTATAAAAGGGCTACGAATAACAAATTAAATTGAAACTCCGTGCACAAAATGAATAAAAAGTGTGTTGGATTTTAGCGTAATGGTATACAAGACAAAATAAAATAAAAAACTGTTCCCGACATTTAGTTTCACTTTTGTGTTGATTAACCACTATGACAAAGTTCAACAATCTAAAACTATTTTTTTTTATTTGAAACAATCAAATTAACAGTTTCCCAAATGGTAAATACATTTTACCCATACATACAATCATCATCAAACAAATTGTTCACAGACATTGTAAATCATGAGTATTAAAGGTGAAGCACCTCACGGCATGTAATATCTTGATTTCTTTCAAAAAAATAAACTGAATTATATTTTGTTGTATAAAGTTACAGAATATATACCTCCCACTACTAGGCACAGGCCTCCTCTCATTTCTGAGAGGGCTTTAGGGCAAGGAAATATCCGCCGCGCTGCCCCATTGCGTGTTGGCGGATTTCACATGTCTTCGATTTTTTTTCTTATATCTCAGACATGCAGGTTTCCTCACAATGTTTTCCTTCACCGTGGTTTTTTTTTATAGGTAAAAGGTTGACAAACGAGCACACATTCAACCTGATGGGAAGTGGTTGGTGTGGCCCATAGACATCTATATCTATCCTCGATTATGAATCAAAATGCAGATACGTTGTCACCCGTGAGTACCAAGATGGAATGCCTCGTTTCCAGTAAAAAGAGTCTCCGATTCTCTACACTCACCATACGAAACACAGCAGCGTTAAGCTGCTATTTTACGCTGGTATTATGTGAGAGCGTGGTCCTTCCCCGATCGAGCCGACCCATTTGTGCTACAACTATACCAATAATACAGCTGCAGCATGGCTCTGCCACGTATAAATCAACACGATATATCAACACTTAAAATTGCTATTAACAATTTCACCATAACTGTCTCTCAGTTTACTCACAAAAAAGAATTTGTGTTTTTAGTTTCTTCATTTAATTTTGTTACTATATAATATCGTCGTGTGTGTTATGGACAAGTACCCACGGGGTGTTCGTTTATTTCCAAAGCTATTAATAAGATTTATTTACAACTTTGAAATAATATGAAATCCGATTTAAAAAAATATTAAGTTAGGCCTAGTTACCGTAATAAGCTCTTTGTAATTCTATTTACTGTTATAAAATATTTGCAACCCATATATTTTATTTGTTATAGTTTCTTAAATTTTATTAGTGTATTCTTTGTTCTTAACTGTTTTCCAAACAAAGTAAATGTTTTTGTACAATATTCAGACTTTATAAAGCTTGACGCTCAATGTTGTAGTTATTATGTGTGTGGTAGGACAATTTTTAAAGGGCCGATACATTTGTATATTGTATATGTAACTTCCTTTATAAACTTCCAATTATTATTTTATACGTATTTAGGCTTAAGTTATTTAAATGTAAGGAAATATTTATATCCTCTAGATTCAACTCGTAATATTTATTTGCTAAACTCAGTTAATATTTTTATAATATTACAAAACAACAACAACAACAAAAATAGAGTAATGAAACAAGCTTAGTGTGGCATAAATTATTGTGAGTATATTACTCTGATATTTGTTGGTCAAGGATGTCAATTGTGAATACTACTTTATCTCATACAACACGATACGTAATCTTAAATTAGGGCTTCTCAATGTAGGTTCCTTAGGAACAGGAAATATAATTTAAAATAAAATAAAATAAAATAATCAATATAGTAAAGTATATAAAACTTCTTAGTTTGAAATTTACAAAAACACTAATAATGAACATTGTAGGTAACTACAGTTTAAAATCTCTTTACTAAAATCATTATAGTTTTCCAATATTCTCATTAATTAACCCTATTAATAACAACTCGTAACAATATTGTACATTACATATTTATTGCGGCGAACATTCAATTCCGGTAATTACGGTAGGCTATCTTGTGTCTTAATTCGAGCTTAATGTTTATCCGCACTATTGTTTTGTTTTTACTATATATATATAATTCTCTTTTTTTTTGTTTCTACAAAGTTAAAGATTTCTTATACAAGCAAATTGTATCGTATTATGTAATAAGATAGGTCGGATGAGATGGAATACTTATTTTTTTTTTGTTATTTACTATTTGCGAAATTTAAATTAAGTAATTAACAAATGAAACTACCAGTCCGATATATAATTAACTTATTAGACAATTTGTACATACCAATGAAATTTCTCCAACGTATGTCCCACTTTTGATATTAGAGGTTATCCTTCAGGTCTTCAAATAATATGTCGAATAACCTTTTACAATTATTTTATTTATTTCTAATACACACTTATACATAGTTCTTACAATTGAACACGCGTGTGCTTGCCTCGACCGCTCGATCCAGAATGACTAGAGAAACTGTAGTTTACCTACTAATAATTAAATAAATATAGAATGACCAACCGCTTGCATCAATTGACGATCCAAAATAATTATAGATTGAATATAAAACTATAACATTAATTAAATAAATGCGCTAATAATTTTGGATCGCTAACATGTTATACTATTTATTGTTTAAATTTTTTGTCGTTTCCAATAAGAAAACTTTTGTCAAAATTGTATACGTTCAAATGAAATTTGTTACCGAAAAAAAAAAATCAACGGAATCCATTACTGATGTTTTACAAGTACAAAATATGATAAAAAATATTGGCATGGTAAAAAGTATGTAAAAAATTAATGTATATTATTTTTTACATACTTATTTCCTTTTTTTTTTGGGACACAGTAATTAAAATAATATAAAACAGTAACTGAATAAAAGTGAATATAAAATTGTCTTGTGCCTTAATACAAATGCCGAATAAGTGCTTAAAATGTAAGTTAATTTTTAATATTGTTTAATGATTGCATTTTTTAGAAACAGTTATAAAAATATTAAAAAATCAATTGTATCGTGAGTTATCTGATAAATAATTTCAAATTAATTATAAAAAATACATTTAAATACATCAAATAAATCTCAAATTATTAAAGTTTTAAATGGAATTAAAAATCAAACAGGTGCAAAGTTACCTCTTAATTTCTTCTTTGTTCTTTTCGGCTCAATTTTCACATGCTTCTGGGTGATTATACTTTTCTTGTCACATCCGGTATTGCGTCCATTGCGTTATTATAATATAATAATATTCAGAAGTCAATCCATGATGATTTACATTTTTTTATTTTTTTCTTCTTCTTCATCAATTGTGCAGCTCGAGTTCAGAGTTAGCCAGTACGTGTGGAAACTACTGAATTCTATTTTAAAAACTATTTTTTTTAAATATTATTTTTATGGCGGTCCGAAACCTGTATATTATCTTGCCAAACTCTGAAAAAAATATTAATGTATTCTTTTTTGACATTGATTTTTTGTATTGACACCAGATAATTACATACACCTCTAACGTGTGATAAATACATACCTTTCTAAAATTTCTTTTGTGTATATTTTATGTGATTATATTCTATCTTTTATTTATTTTAACTATAATAATTTGACACTTTGAAAATACTCATAAGGTTCTTAGACTTGTACTCGGGACAAAAAATTCAGCCTACTCGACTAAACTTTGGTACTAAAGGTGGCTGTGAGGCAGCGATACATTCAGCGCGTACATTTTTAACAAACTCTGATGCATATGTTCTTATGAAGGTTGATCTGATGCTTTTAACTATATCGATGGGGTAACCCTGTTGAAAGAAGTGGCTAACAATACCCCTGAAATTTATAATTACGTTTGGCAATAATGTTACAGCCTATATACGTTCCACAGCTGGGCACAGTCCTCCTCTCATTTCTGAGAAGATTGGTAGGCCTACAATTCTGGCAATGTTCCAGTAAAAATACAAATTTGTATTACGAAATTCATAATAATGATTCCGCTGTCGGTCTTCAGCGCGGTGACCCACTAGGTCCAGCTCTTTTCAGTTTGTGAATTCAACCCAATATTTCAAATTTGAAATCCAAGCTGAATGTCTAGTACCTGAAGGATAGTACACTGGGAGGTAGAGCTAAAGATAACGTCCTCAGTGATCTTACTCATATTTTTCAAAATTTATAAATATATTGTTCTTGAATCAAATTGCAATAAATGTGAAATATTTGTTTCTAATAATTTATTTAGTTCTAACAGAGATACTTTAATTCAAATTTCAATCATATTTCTTTAGGAATATAAACTGTCATTGCGGAATCGCTATACCTGCTAGGTGCCTCGTGGTTCTTAAGTGTATGATAATAAGCTCCCTGTACGATAATTGAAATTTTTAGTTTTAGTTTTTTATTAATTTTCTTAATATTGTATGTAAATATTTCAATATAATATTAAATAGAAATTGAAACTCCATATCAAATGAAATTAAGCTTTCAACAAAAAGTAAAAAGTGACTTCAAACACAAAAAAAAAATCAAATAATTTTTACACAAAAAAATTTGACGACCCGGGATTTCATATAACGATAAACTATGTCTGTCGGATATTTTTTTAAAGTTATTTTTTACCTCTTTTGATTGAACAAAGGACTATCACAAGTTCAATGTCTACAACAACTAGAGTGTCATCTGAATAGTTAAATCAAAATGTTTCATTATCATCTATCTCCCATTTTTTCTATTTTACTAGGTGGTAGGAATCCTTTTTTGCCTAGAAGTTTGTTTAGGTAGGTACCACCTCATTACCTAACACTTTCTCCAAATACTAATGCTTACATTGCTGTGTTCGGTCTGAAGGGAATAAGACAGTCATTATAAAAACAGTGAGACATTTCATCTTAGTCCTCACATGTAGCAAAGCATCTGTAGCCTTTATTGTTTGAAGTTGGCCGCAGGTGGCCATGTACTTCTGTAGTCAGTTGCCCTCAGGTGAATTTTAAATTAATTTGTCACTTCAGTTTCAAAAAAAAATATGGGCCACTCTTAAAGTATAACCTATTTAATATAAAAACAATAATTTAAATAGATTTACCCTTTTTCAGCAAAGGTAATGATACAAAAATAAACATACGCGTCGAATATAGAGTCTCCTTGTTTTTTTGAACGTGGTTAAAGACTGTAATTTCAATATTTGAGAAAAAAACATTAGTTTCCTACGTTTAAATATACTTTCCTGAAGTTGAGCTTTTAAGTAATACTCGAACTGTATTGTTCAAACATCGATAATTTTTATGAATTAAACATAAAAACTGTACGCGTGCAAGCCGAGTGAAAGTAATGACCTATATTCCCTCATATATTATATAATATCATTGCCTGTAAGAAACCATTTTAATGGAGCATCCAATATCGTTTGCGTGAAATAATTCTTAATTATGTAACGTGTGGCTTGTTCAAGAATTCTTGATTATTTCTTAAAGTAGTATTTAATAAATATACAACAAAATCCTTAAAGTAAGTACATATTATTCTTCCTCAATTTTTAAATTATTGATTCTCGTCGTATTGTTTTATAATAGAATATCGTTACGTATTTTAAAAAAAACATGAACTCTCACACCTGTCACCCTGATGGGTAGGTAGAAATTTGGACGGATTTCCATTTGGCACGATCCTGATCCACCTCTCTTGCCTCAGGAGCTCATCGGTATTTTTACTTCCTTGAAAATATTTAGACTCTAGTCTGTGATAATGAGGAACATTACTAGCATCGATTATTAGTTCAAAATATAAAAAATTACGGATATTATTTTTATGATTGATGTTATTATATTGATAAGAATCGGCAAGTCTATTAATTCAATTCGCACCGTTGGTTTTGTAAGAGGATATTATAGGAGAACTCATGGCCTTCGATAGACTATAAAGCCGTCTCTTATATTAGGAACACAAGAATGGCTTCCATGCCGTTATACTTAAAAGGTCTGCTTCGATACTGAGTCGACTGTCACCAACAGCATCCTGAATATACTTGTTGATAGGTGGAATTCTGCCATTATGAGGTACTGGTTAAACCTGCATGCAAGAATAAGAAATGTAAATAAATGAGATAAATATGTAGTGTACGCGGGATGTTTCATTTGTTGAGATAAAAAAATAAAAATGTAAAATACTAACATTAGTTTATAAGAATATATTATTGTTATACTAACATGTCTATGAACTAGGTCTGAATTAAAAATATATTATTCTTATATGGCAGATGTAAAATATTCGGAATATCGAGAGCGAGCATTTTTTAGGTGATGCGTCATGTGATGGTATACTACGACCGCAAATCTGTCTGCTCAGCATGTCACTTAGCCATATATTTTCTATATTGGAGTAGGTCCACATCTAACAATGGACTTTTAAGCTCTGATAAAAATATAATTGCCTGGAACAAACATCTACGTTAATTGACGGGAGGTAGTAACGTTGGATTGCCTTGGAAAGGTGTTAACTGTAAAATGCCAAGCTCCTATCCTAACGCTTTGTCCAGACTCAAGGCAGTGGAAAAGAAGATCGCGGGCAACCACAAATACAGACAGAGGTATGTTGACCGTATTAATCACCTTTTTCTTAACGATTTTGCAGAAAAAATACAAAATAACTTGGTTACAAATAGAACTTGGTATTTACCGCATTTTGGAGTTGACAAGGCAAACAAAAAGAAATTACGGCTCGTATTTGATGCAGCTGCTCAATCAAACGGCTCCTCTCTTAATGACTATCTGCTGAAAGAGCCTGATTTATTGCTGTCATTTCTAGGTGTAATTTTGCGGTTTAGGGAAAATAAAATTGCAATTATAGGGGACATAAAAGATATGTTTTTAAGAATTAAGATAATAAACGAAGACAGAAATGCATTTAGATTTTTATGGCGTGATAATCCGTCCGAGCCCGTTAGTGAATATATAATGAAGTCTTTAATATTTGGAGCTAATTGTTTCCCGTTCATCGCTCAATTCGTAAAAAATAAAAACGCACAACGTTTTAGTTCCTCAATGCAGTCCGACGTATTCGCTATTTGCACACAGCATTATACGGATGCTTATATAGACAGCGTCTCTGATGAAAAAACCGCTATAGAATTATAGCGAAACATTTCTTATATACACCGTCAGGGCGGGTTTGAAATGTGCAATTGGGCTAGCAACAGGGAAACGGTACTGAGCATTATTCCAAAACAAAACTGTCAGAGGTACCGCTGTAAAGTTCAAGATTGATCAACAGTACGAGGGCGAAATGACACTTGGTTTATTTTGGTTTCCAAACGAAGACACTTTAGGGTTCGATATAAGCTTTAAACGCATTCCTAATAATTTAATTAATGGACAACAGAAACCTACAAAGCGACAGATGTTACGCATAATAATGTCTATTTTTGATGTTTTCGGATTTTTATCGCCGTTCACAATTAACGGAAAAGTGTTACTACAGGATACATGGCGATTATATATTGGTTGGGACGATCCTATTCCTGACGATATTTTTGTTAGGTGTAATAAAAAGTGTACGGGATATACGTTTTCCTAGGTTTTATGAATCGGCTGCCGCTGTGAGTGCGAGCGAAACGTTGATAGGCACTGATCGGTTGCACCTGTGTTCCCAAGCACGCGCGCATTCTATGAATGATATAATATCTGATATCTATACTAACCTACAGCTGCATATATTTTGCGATGCATCGCCCAAAGCAATGTGCTTGCACACGGCCCTTATTAATCCAACGCCAGTATGCATCCGCATTGGATTAATAAGGCCGTGTTTGCGTTGCGTTTATAATGAGTAAATGTCGAGTCGCGCCGGTCAAGACTATATCAGTACCGCGTTTAGAGCTACAAGCAACGTTACTGGCGGCACTATTAAGCGTGAACATAAAATGCGGCCTCGAGTAAAATTCTTATGGAGCGATTCGACAACGGTATTACATTGGATTTGCAATGATGCACGTAATTATAAAGCATTCGTAGCTCATCGTTTAGGCGAAATTGACGAGTAAAAGATACACTGAAGGCGCCGTGGTGCAGTGGCTTAGCAATGAGTTGCTGCGCTAAGGGCCGCGGGTTCGAATCCCGCACGGAACAAGTATTTGTATGGCCTACAAATAATTGTTCCGGATCTGGATGTTTGTCCTTGTGAAATTTATGTATGTAAACTGCCCCCACAATACAGAAGAAAATCCTAGTTTGGAGTTAAAGTTTTTATTTTTAAATATTAAAAGAATTAAAAAAAAGAGATACTTTAAAGGTGGTACTTAAAGAGCGTGCACCGAGGGAGGAAGCTTTCAACACATTAATTGCTGAAACAGAAAATATGGTAAACAGTCGACCGTTGACACATGTCTCAGTGGAACCTGGTAGCGAGAAGACGCTGACACCGAACCATTTTTTGCTTGGTACGTCGTCAAACTTACCTGCGATAGGGGCATTTGATGACTCAGACTTTTACCTCAGACGTAAATGGCGTAAATCACAGAGATTAGCTGATATGTTGTGGAAGCGTTGGGTACAGGAAGTTCTTCCTGATATGACTCCAAGACGAAAATGGCAAACAGAACAAAGATCATTACAAGTGGGGGATCTTGTCATAGTAAATGATCCAGACGGACCCCGCAATGTATGGCCTCGGGGCATTATTAAACAAGTGTTTTCGGGAAAAGATGGTAGGGTCAGAATGGTTGAGGTTACAACGAGGTCTAGCACACTTAAGCGATCTGCTGAACGCGTCGCTCTAATACCTTTAGTAGATGAATTCCGCTAAAGCGGCACTGGGGTGGGTCTATTTTATGTTTGTGATTTAAATTATAATTTTATTTATATTTTAATTGTCTTAATATTCATGTAGACAAAATTTATTTTGTTTTGTATATGGCAATGTATGAGTAACGGACGCGCGACCGGTATAAAAATTCAAAAATTTGGGAGATAGTGTGTAGTCGATACTGTAGGCGAAACCGTGCGCGCGTTCTGTTAACGAGTTTTAAGATTTCTTGTTGTCCGATTGTTTTTGCGCATTTGTACAAATAAACGGAGTTTGCAAACAAACTCAGTATTATTTCACTGCGAGTTCACCCAGAAAGTTACATATCCTTTAACTTTACAGAAACGATAAATAATACTTAATTTGTGTAATGCATTTCAGTCAACGTTTATCAACTCCCATTAATCTTAAGGTTTAATATAATAATAAAATAATTGAAGAAGTCAACACTGCCAAATTGGATTGGAAAGAACACAGAAATTCTTAGTAAAAAAATAAGTAGCTCGGCATATTAGTCGGCATATTAAGTAGCCGTACAAATTGGTTAAAGTGCTTAACATTAATGCGTTGCTTACAGCGTACCATGGCTTAGTTTCATCGCACCTAAGATACGCGATTATCTTCTGGGGCAATTTGACTCACAAAACACAAAAACTCCTTACCTTTCAAAGCACAAAAACTATGTATTAGGACCATGTTTAAACTGGAGCCAACTGATAGCTGCAAACCCTATTTTATAGAATATAAAATACTGACATTACCATGTCTATACATTTTAGAAATTGCCATGTTTGTCAAATGTAATCAGCACTTATTTCCACGTCTATCAGACGCAGTTAGTCGCAACAGACGCGATGATACTATTCTCTGTTTGCATAGCTCAAAAACTGCATTGATGCGAAAAAGTGTTTTTTGCATGACCCCTTTAATATATAAGAAGCTTCCGAAATGTTGAAAGGAGCAGAATGCCCGTGTATTTAAAAATAAGTTGAAATTATATTTAGAAGGCAAAGCGTACTATAGCATATTAGAATTTTTGAATAACAAAATTTAAATCTTACGTAAGAAGCAATTGTTTTACTGACATTGTATAAAACAGATAAAATATAATGTATCTTCATAGCAAATAATATTACCAGACATTTAATTTTAATTTATTTCTTAGACTTTGATTTATTGGTAAAATTGTTAAAATTAGTTTAATAATAATCTAATTCGATAATGTGTTAATAATAATTTCATTTTCAAATATTGTAAACTATTTATAATATTTTCATTGATTTATACATTTGTACGCCATAAAGGCCAAACATGATTGATCCTTTTAATGTATCTGAACAACCTGCATGCTTTGTATGTATACTCATGTTTCCACAAATAAATATCTTGTATCTTTTTTAAATGTTCAAAAAGTAATGATGATAATGCTTAATAAATTTAATGAGCAGAAAGGCGTTGCAAGAACAAAGTTTTCCCATTAAAACACATAAATCATATTAAGATAGTTGAATGTATTATGTTCATATATTATGTTGTTTCATCACAATGCGCTTTTACTTTTGATAGATAATAAATTAAAAAAAACAAACATTTAAAACCTACTGCAGTGCTGGTTATAGGGAATGGTCTACTGGGGTTCGCTATGCACTGATAAGCTCAAATTTTTTTATTTCCTTTTTAAGTGCATCGTAAACCTGTTTCAGTTTCCGAGGAAGACCTGCTGAATTTCTTTCGCTGATTCTTCTTCGTTCAGGGAAACCCCATTTCGCAATGGTAGTAAATTTGATAAAAAATTTACTGACGAATTTTACTATTACGTATATGCTTAAGTAAAAAATTACAGTATGTACATGTACTATGTTTATGTGTGTTTGTGTGTTTGTGCATGCGTGCGTGCGTGCGTGCGTGTGTGCGAGCGTGCGTGCGTGTGTAAGGTGCATGCGGTGTGTATATACACATCCGTTTGTCAAGCGTGGCAACTGTGACATTGCCCCTATGAAGCAATATATGGGAGAGGCCTGTGTTCAGCGTTGGACTTTATAGCCTGTCAAAAGACCATAGATAATACACTAGCACAAAAAGGCTAGCACATTAACGGCGAAACACGTCGCTTTTTATAAAAGTGCGGGGAATATATGAAAATACAAATCCTTTTTATTGCTCTTGGAACATGTTCGGTGATAACTCGCACGATAAAAATGCTGTAACTACGTATAAGGCAATAACTATGATTTAATAAATTCACGGCACTGAATGTGCGATGTAGAACGCAATAATGTGCAACCTGACATACTGAAATAGGTAAAATAGACGCTGATCTGGCTTGTATTTTGGGCTGGTGTAAACCCTATGAATTATCCATTAATCCCACAAAAACTCAAGCAATAATTGTTGGTAGTTCTAGATTATTTGCTAGTATTGACTTTTCTCTCATACCACCTATTCTCCTCTATGGCATTCATGTACCTTATAGTGATAAAGTTAAGAATTTAGGAATATATATCTACTCCTGTCTAACATGGTCACCACAAGTTAATGAAGTAAGAAGGAAAATGTTTGCAGCGCTAAGCTCACTGCGGAGACTTAGAAATTTTCTTCCTAATGCAACTAATGTTGCGCTTGCTCAATCCCTACTTCTGCCTATTCTTGGATATGCTGATGTTTGCTATCTGGACGTTACCGTACGCAGTTAAATAAACTGGAGCGAATTCAAAATTTATGCTTATGATTCATGCTTAGACTCCGTAAATATGGTCTCAAGTGCCTGCCGATTCCCTTTCGCAGGAATACTCACATCCTTTCTGCTTTATTTAACATACTGTTCAATCCCTCCACTCCACGTTACTTGAAAGACCGCTTTGAATTCAACTCCTCTAACAATGTTTCGCTTCATATTCCAGCACATTCATCATCCTTCTTCAATAAATCATTCTTGGTTACAGCGGTACGCTTGTGAAACTCCTTGCCTTTATATATTCAACGTGCTCAGTCCCTTTATTCTGGGGGCCGCGGGTTCGAATCTCGCACGATACAAGTATTTGTATGGACTACAAATATTTTTTTCGTGTCTGGATGTTTGTCCTTGTACAATTTGTGTTTATAAACTGTCTCCACGATACGGGGGAAAATCCTACTGTTAACGTTTCTCAAAAAATGAATAAATTTTGTCTCGTATTAAGGAAGAAATTAAAACCTTCAGTTTTTCACATATACATACATTGTGAAGATATTTTTACTTAATTTTCTGCCTTATCCTAATGGCAGACGCTGTTTTGGAAAAACTACGAACGTAACATCATAAAATTGATAAATAATACTTCCACGAGCCAACAGTATTTATGAAGTTGCTGGTAAATTTTGAATTCCATTTCTTTTGTCAGTTAACAAATGGAAACTAATGACTTGTATCCTTTTAAATATAAAGTGTTATTTTGCAATATACGGCCAAATTTGCAGAGAAGGTTCAGAATATTAAGTAATACTAATATATAACTTATACGTGGTAGAGCCATGCTGCAGCTATATTAGTAGTATATAGTTGAAGCACGAATGGGTCGGCTCGATCGGGGAAGGACCACGCTCTCACAGAATAAAAAATAGCTAGAAAGAAAAATAGCAGCTTAACACTGCTGTGTTTCGTATGGTGAGTGTAGAGAACCGGATACCCTTTTACTGGAAAAAAGACATTCCGTCTTAGTCCTCACGGGTGACAACGCATCTGCATTTTGATTCATTATTGAGTATAGATGTAGATGTCTATGGGTCACAGCAACCACTTACCATCAGGTGGACTATGTGCTTATTTTTCACCTTATACTAAAAAAAAATATAAGCGAATGGTGAAGAAAAAATAATAAAAAAAACTCAAACATTCTGTCCTTTTTATCTTTTAAATTCAGAATGCATGGTAATGCATATGGGCGCATATCGCCATCTATCGGCAATAATTGTCAGATATTGATATTTATGTTTTAGTTTATTGTTCAAGTGAATATATTAGTATAGCAATATCTGAAATATATAGATTTAAATTAAAATAGATATTTGTAAACATAAAACCGTTATTTTATTTATTAAGGTATGATATTTAGTAGACACTGTTTTGACTTAATATCATTATTCTGTATCATATTTTATTATTTTATGCAATAAGTCTTGCTTAATTTCATTCGAATGCTGCTTGCAGCGCCATCTTTTGACGGACTATTAGAGGCCACATTTTGACGGACTATGTAAAACTAATGATTGTTCAAATTAAACGAACAAACATTTATATAATATAAATAATTTAAAGTTATTTAAATTAATTAAAATATTTATTATGAATATTAATCTGTATTTTAAGAATTATTTTGTAGTACCTAATTTTATTTGATTATTTTAAAAGAAGTTGTATTTGCTATATCCGTTTTATCTACTGTTAAGAAACTATAAAAGCGATTGATTTATGTAAAGACTGTTCTGTTCTATACTATTAATTGTGCGAAAATAAACTACGTAATATTTGGTGTGCTATTTTATTGTGATGGACGCTGAGCGTGAAAATAATTTAACTTATTGTCATTGATAAATATCTAACACCTACTATTTTACCCATGCACACGCATCTTCCCGCGTCCTTTCCTTCCGTTTACCGTTACACCGCTAAATACCTACGTCCACTCGCCCGGCCGACAGCTGACAGTGTTGACCGTGACCACATTACATACGCTTAGTTACCAATGAAGGAACGAAAATATTCGAACCGCGGATACTATGAAATGGTGCGATATTACATTTTAAGCAATGAAAGTTTACGTGAAGGGTTAGACGAAAGTGAGTCTTTACCGCGGCAAAAAATTGACGTCAACAACAATTGACAAAAAGAGATAATCTTCTCCTTTTGAAGTAAAACTTATTTAGTGTCGTTCTGATTTGAAACGCGATGAAACAAAAAAGCGACACTCAAAAGAGACCAACATACATCTGGATTAAGCCTGCGAGGGAATGAGACAGATTCTATACTTAATATAATAAAGCGGATGAGGTTTTTTGTTTGTTTAAACACGCTAATCTCTGGAACTACCAGTTCGATTTGATAAATTATTTTTATATATGACAGCTAGATTCACGTGGAATAGTATAGGCTATATAACATTAAGCTACACCTCTCAGCTAGCTTTAAACATTTTTGCTAAGCAAGTCGGAAATAAAAAACCGCTCCCGAACAGCTTTATCCGCGTGCGCTGGCGTAATGGTTAGTGATATGTAAATACTATTTCCTACAAAAATATAGATCTTTTCTCCATCTAAAAAAATCCCGCAGCCTATTTCTCACACATAAGCCACAATAAAGTATTTTGTAACAAAAAAAATTGAAAATTAAAAAGTGATTTATGACAGTTATTATTAGGCATGGCATACTTACAAACGAAAGTTACTTCATCATCAAGACAATTTTATGAAGATAAACTTTGCTCTTAATAGCGTGTTATTTGAACGCAAAGTTTAAGGGATAATGAAAAGTTACAGTAATTCAAAACTCGGCTTGGTGCGCGATCGACCCCTAGCCACCAGATGAGAATCGATAGAAACCAGCAATGAATGCCTCTACAAGCAAGGTGTCATGTCGCGTGGCTCAGACGCGTGATATACGCGGGTGAAACCACATGAGTAAAGAAACCGTACAGAGGCAAAGCTTCATTCAACCGCGCGAATCGGTTGCACAACTACAAACACACGGGGCATGTGTGCGTGACCACTGGCCGCTTGTCGCGTACGCTGCGAGACTGGAAAAAACCGGTTCGCTCAGTGCGACGCACGTTGTTTGTTTTGTTAGTTGCAAGTTTGAATATTTTAATGTAAAAACGTGGTATTATTAATAATGGTTGTTTATTGTACTGTGTGTATGAATAATACTATAAAAAATAGAAATGTGTCATACTTTAAATATCCCTAGGAGTAGTAGGTAAGTAAATATTTGATTATTTTAGTTAAATTTATTTTTAAGTAAATATTTAATTATTTTAGTTTTTTTTTAATTTATAATTATAGTTTTTAATATTGTATATAATAAAATATTGTACATTATGTTGGGTAAATTTGATTTTTTAATTTTTCAAATAAGTACCTTTATTTTTTTGTAAATAAATTTTAAACTTCTTACTAAAAAGTTTATAATATTTTTAGTAAGAAGAGGGTGAGGGAGAGGGTTGTTTGTTATTACAAGATTTTACTAAACATTTGTAAGTATGTGGGTGGGTTGGTAACCGTTGGTATGTAGTAGGTATGTGGGTTAAGTTCACATATTGCAAGTAAGATTTGAACCACTTCCCGATGTCTGATTAAGTTGAAATTTTGTATACCGTAATTTCAGTGACAATTCAATAATATGATAGATATTGTTTTGTTTAATTTGTCTTCACCTATTGTGACAACCCTACCAAAATAGGTAACAATTTTGTCAGCTCTTTAGAAGCTTTGCCTCTGTACGGTTTCTTTACTCATGTGGGTGAAACTGCGGGGCACAGCTAGTACAGTATAAAGTATTTCCTATTATATCGGTCTCCTCTGTGTGCGGTGCTTTAAGGATGGTTAATATAACTTATAACTGTTAAAAAAATATCAAATAAAGAAAATTCATTATATTGAATAAAATTATCACATCCAAACCATTCTTAATCCAAGATTTTATATCTTACCGATTTATGAACCACCTTGAGAGTCAATTTTTGTTCGATAAAATGACTTTACCTAGAGAATGAAGTAGACGTCGCTATGACAGCAATTTTAGTCCAAAGGAAATATTCTTTTGATTTAATTAATTCACTAAAATTTAGGCCCTACATGTCTTAAAATAAGGATTGTAACATTTATTTTCTATAAAATTAAACTTATATCTTATAATTTATGCCGCACTTGTGTTTGAAAATTATTAAAATAAATAAATCATTTGCTGTGAAATATTTCTGTTTTATATTTCATTTCATTTGTAGGCTTCACTTCTACCCCGTGTGAACTACACACATGCTTTTTTAAAAGGTGGCGTAAAAGAATACCACCTTGGCACCCTAGATTCAATAATAAGCCACTGAGATATCTCATTTGATACTTTGTTCATAAAGCAGTAAAGTTTATGCATTTAATCTTTTTGGTGATTTTTATTGGGAGAATATATGGAATGGCTTAGAAGCCAATAGTCTATTAGTATAGTATAGTTGTAGTAATTGCCAAATTATCCTCTGTCAGTTGTTTTAGTGCTTGAGCTTCTGTGGAGTTCAAACAATGCGGTAATGATAAGCGGTCTGATAATTGTAAATTATACCATTGTATTAAATTTCATAAAAAGAAATAAATTTTACACGAGAAAATTTAGGACTTTAAGAGAGTAATACGACTGTGTTTCATCGCTATCATCATAACAGCCTTTCACAGGTTCATTGCTGGACATACTACTCTTTAAGAAAATGATATAAAGCAAGGTCCTGAACCATCGGCATCTACCGAATTCCTGCGCATTACCTGGCCGTCACTACATCTATTGGTATAGTAACTTTAAGTGCTAATTTATACTATCGTTGGGGATTGAACTTGGGTTGCTCATGTACTTAAAAATTTATGGCAAGCCCTTAGCCTTCGAGCTACCACGGTGATAGAATGTAATCCATAGTAAAGTGGTTAATAATTTACTCGGACTTAATTTTATTGGAAGAAAATAAAGCGACTATCAGGAATATCGCTCAAATCAAATTGAAAGTAATTAAGGGACTTTTAGTTAGAGTCTGCTTTTAATTTGACGAGAAAATTTCTTCATTTCCCCAAGGCAACGAAATCATCCACAGAAAAAAGCAATTACGTTTATTCGCCTACAGGACAAACTTTTAAGCAAGACAACAAAAATTGAAACCAGGATATTTATTATTACTAGTGGTCGCCTAGTGGTTGAAACTAGACCGTAGTTCATTAATTTTTTAGGTTTGTATATAAAACAAGCTGTATTTCACTTTTAACTGCACATTATGTATCTAAAACACAGATATCCTTACTCTGAAACATTAGTGATTATATATTGTTTGATATGAAAGTTAACAAACGAAATACCTTTAATTTGTCTAAGCGACAATTATGTGTTTGACATTGTTTGGCAGCATGAACGTAAACAATGCATGTTTTCTACCGACTTCAAACAGGAGGAGGTACTCAATTCGACTGTTTTTTCTTGGGTTACCTCATAACTTCTTTCTGGGTGAACCGATTTCGATGATTCTTTTTATATTTGAAAGCTGGTGCTTCACATGTGGTCCCATATAAATTTAATCAAGGTTTGACCAAAAGTTTTTGAGTTATTCTTAATAAATTATATTGAAGTCGGTTGTAAGAAAAATAATAATTTTATATTATATTAAATTTAATTTCGTGTATTTGTAACACAAATTGTATACAAATTTTAGCTTTCTGCAATCCTTCTGCATATAAACTTTAACTATACCAAATTTAGCACTTGCGCAAATTAAGCTTAGAAAGGGTTACAAAGTTTTCTTTTCACGTATATAGATTTATAGCATATTTTAACAATTATTATTTATTGCATATTTCAACAGTCCCAGTGTTAATCTATATTTTGCGTAAGAATTACCTATTATAATTAATATTTCACAAAATAGTCATATTGTGTGGTGGCAGCCTAAGAGAATTCATCACCTACGTGAGTGTCGTCGTAAGAGGCGACTATAGAAATTTGGCGGTGGAAGGAAAAGTGGAGATCTCCCACCGGACAAGGTATTCAGCCCGGGGAGCGGCCAACGCTCCGTGTTTCAGAACTGTTCTATATATAGCGCAGTACTTTGTAACTTTGATAGCGTGATTCAGGCTTCGGTGCGTTTCGCTTGTGGCACAACGACAGCACCGCCACAGATATTATATTAAAAAGATTCGTGCCAAGCTGCAGTGTAATATAGCTGCTATTTTATTGTGATACCGATATGCTGTTGTATTTCATAATATGCTGAGTAAAGAGAACCACAGACATTATTTTTTACTGGTAGCATTCTATCTTAATCTTCATCTGAATTTCAATTGAAATTCATCACCATCAATATCATTATTACAACCTCTCCCAAGCCTCCCACAAGGAATCTCAAAAAGAACAGTCCTGAGCCATCTCCATCCATTGACTTCTCGTATATTATTCCAACTAGTGGGGGGCCGCCTCACACTTTGCTTATATAATATATCTATTGTTGGTTTTTGCTAAATGGTCAGCTTATACAAATTCTGCTTAATTATCCCTTGGGATTTTTAATGAATGATAAATGTAAGTGTCTTTGGGCCACATCATCGACTTACCATCAGGTTGTCTGTATGCTTTTTGTCACTTTTACTTCTATAATAATATAATTAAACATTACCACCGATTGATAGCGGTAAACCCATCTCTTATATACCATGTAAAATACCCAGACCGGAGACAGGGAACAGAGTTAAAGGTGTGAGACAACCAGAACTGCTATCGCCAATCCGCCTGCCAGGCTGGGATTAGTGCCAATCTTTATTTTCTATGAGAGATATAGAGAGATAGAGAATACCAGCAGTCAACTCTTAGGACCGATAAAGAAGAACAGAAAAATTCAAATGTAATACTCAAACTAAAGTAATTAGTTTAGGTTTTTGAATCGTGACCTTGTACATATACATAAACACTCACGCCTGTCACCCAGAGGGGTAGGCAGAGACTATAGACTGCCATTTGGTACGATCCTGACACACCTCTCTCGCCTCCTCCACATCCATATACCTACGAATACATGCTCGTCGGTTAAGGGTACTCTTAATTTGTTCCATTTTCAATATATCGCTAATTTGGCCGATAAATTTTCGCCTAGGGCGTCCCTTCCAGACTTTGCCGTTCACCTCTGCCACATACATTTGCTTTGTCACTCTTTCCTCATTCATTCTTTCTACACGACCAAACCACCGAAGCATTCCTTTCTTAATCCTGGTCACAACATCATCTTGCAAACCACACTCTTCTCTTATTACACAATTTCTCACTCTTTCATTTAGATTCAGCTCTAACATACTCCTTAATGACCGCATTTCTACAGAATTTATTCTACTCTCGTGCTTCTTCTGCCACACCTAACTTTCACAACCATACATTAAAGTAGGGACTAACACAGCATTGTGAATTGCCATACGTGCCTTTTTGGACACATTCTGACTTTCCACAATAGAGTGTAGAGCCCCATTTACTCTATTTCCTGCGTTCACTCGTCGTTCTATATCCTTATCATATCTACCATCCCTGCTAAATACACATCCCAAATACAGAAACTCATCTACTTGCTCGACCAATTCCTCTTCTATTCTTATTTCGCACATCGTTTTACTTTCTTCTCTTTGAAAAACCACAACTTACGTCTTACATGCGTTCACTTTCATTCCCCTTTCTTTTAATGACCTGTTCATTAATGTAACCATCATTTGCAACTCGGTCGCCGGCAATGCAAGTATGACTTGATCATCGGCGTACAAAAGGCATTTGACGGTTAACTCACCCATTCTTAACCCCCATTCTTCAACTTTCAAATTTTCCAAACAACTGTCCAAAAATAGGTTGAACAGCCACGGGGAAGCCACGCAGCCCTGTCTGACATCTTTTTGAACGCCAAACCAGTCCGAGTAGACCCCTTTGATCCTGACACAAGCCTAGAGTCCCTATAAAGAGACCTTAATGCCTGTATCAAACCAGCGCTCAAACCAAATGAGTTAAGTGTTTGCCATAACACATTCCTGTCCACTCTATCATAAGCCTTTTCAAGTCCACGAACGCACAAAAAACCTTTTGATTTTGGCCAAACACTTCTCCGTGATCATGCGCATGGAAAAGACCTAATCCGTACATTCCATTCCCTTTCTAAATCTCGCTTGCACATCCCAAATTTTTCCATCAGTACCTTTCATAACTCTTTCAATTAGCACCTTAGCACACAGTTTTCCCACAATGCTAAGAAGGATGATACCACTGTATTTTTTACAGTCCTGCTGAGATCCTTTTCCCTTATATATTGAGACTATCACGGCTTTGTACCAGTCTCCTGGTACCCGCTTAAGTTCCCAACACAAATTAAACAAGGGGTATAGCAGGTCTGCCACCACTCCCTCTCCAGCCCTTAGCATTTCGAGTGATACTCTATCATACCTAGTACTTCATTGTTAAAAAAAGGTAGAAATATGTTTCGTATGATAAGTGTAGAGAACCTCTTTGTATGCCTCGCTGGCCTATTGGTCATAAGCGTGACTGCTTATCATGGCATCCCGGGTTCGATTAGGAGATTGGGCCAAATTCAGTTATTGGGTTTTTCTGCCAAGAGATTCTCAGTTGCACCCCGAAGTCAGGAAGTTGGCGGTGTTATACCCTCGGAAAACCCCCTCGGAAAGCACGTAAAACCGGTGGTCTTGTGCCTAATCTCTCTCAGGTTGTGTCGTATTGCAGTCCCATCGGACTATGAGAGTGACGGAATAGAAAGTGTACCTGTAGATGCGAATACACTCCGGCATTATAATCCTGTCCTGCACAGATGGCTAGTCTCCGTTAAGACTCGCCGCCGTGAAATTTGCTCACAAAGACATTATTATTATAGAAAACCAAGGCGCTTATCTGAAATCATGGTATTATATCTCATTCTGCACGGGTGCTTACGGAACTGTATTTTGATTCCTAATGCTTCACCTACGTCAAATATATGACAAAGATAGATGCAGGTGTCTATAGGCCACAGCATCCACTTCCCGTCAAGGGGACTGTGCTCACTTTTGTCGTCCTTATTCTATAAAATGATCTATAATATATGAAAGTTTATTATGAACTGGCCTAACCTTCTTCTATCTTTAGAAAGACTGCTGCTCTTGATTGGCACAAGGTATTAGACGTAAGAGATATTCCAATGTCACTTGTAAACAGTAAGCCTTACTGACCAACAAACGGGATACTGACTATCAAATGTAAATTTTACTTTGTAGAGAGAAGCAGCGTTACCGGTAGCTTTGCGGTCATATCATAACTCTATTGAATATTTTTATATTGTTTTGCGATCACATCACAAACATTTGATGAAATGTCTCATTTACGTAGGTCACTCGATAAGTTTTGAGATGCTCGAAATTTAAAAATGGAACGCACCCGTGTTATATGTTTCTAAAAAGCAAATTTATTTAAAAATAAAACTCCATAAGCCAATTGCTCAATATTAAAAAAAAAAAACAAAGTTCTATTAATTTTCCTGCAACGCTTCCCGCGCTTTTCATTTAAAACGATGGATCTTAACAGTGAACATTTGCGCGCTATGATATATTGTGATTTTAAATTTGGTTCAACCGAACAATTAAGTTAACAACGGTTACAATCAGCATTATTACTTTATTCGATTTTTAATAACTGCATTGGAGAAATGTCACTTTTAATATTTCGTGTTTGGATAAGAAAGTGGATTTAGTTTTAATATCTTCATCTTTGTCTCGATGAAAATATTACGAATTTTTTTATTACATATTCATGTTAGAATGATCCCATTTAATCTCCAGTTTAATGACATGACCCTCTTATACCTACATACATAATTTATTGTTTGAGTTTGTAGCGAGATATAAAGCGTGGATAAAACTGTTATCAGAGCTATTAGCCATTTGAAAACCAAAAGACAAATGAATAAAAAGTCTAAAAAGATTTTCTTTGCCACAAAATTTTAACAAAAATAAAAATAATATAATATAATGCTGTATTCAAGAAAGATACATAATTTTACATAAAAAAATACAAGAACATTACGGCCGAAAAATGGCGTCATAATCCACTACCATCAATCCACTACCCTATATCAATCCATGGTTGCCGTAAGAGGCGACAGAGGAATAAAACAGATGATGGGCTGCAGCATCTTACGATAACAACTCAAAATAATAAAAACAACGGTTTCTCATGTACTTGCTTAGCCTGGCAACTCTGAGAAATGCGGCCCAGTAAAGCGATTTCGATAGTTCACTTTTAAAGAATTATGGTGAGAATCAAGCACACAGTCCATCTGATGGTAAGTGAATACTGTGACCCATAGACATTTCCATCTATCCTCCGTCAAGTATCAAATTGTAGATGCATTGTCACCTCTGAGAACTAAAATGAAACCTCGTTTCCATTAAAAAAGGTCTCCGGTTCTCTAAACCCACCATACGAAACATTAATGAATTTGGAATTCCAATTAGAATTCAAGATATGCCATTGTGTATAAACCAATAAGTATGAAGAAAACAGCAGTTTCTTGGACAAAGACCTAAAACTAAAAATTAAACGTTTTTTGAAGAGAAACTTCTTAACCGACGTAGTTGAGAAATTTAGTACGGCATTAAAAAACAAAGATGTCATGTATTCTTATAACTTTTCACCGCCGGGGCTGCATGAGTATACATACTATTATTTAACCTACATATTCTGACATAATATTAAAAATGACATAAATTAATACATAAAGTTCTCTAAAGATATCTTAAAAGTAATATATTTTAAAATTAAAATGCATAAATAAGCATAAAGTTAAAATACATATTGTCCTTAAAAATTCATTAAATTTACTAAAACTTTTCTGAAAATATTCATCATCATCATTACAGCCTTTCACTAGTCCACTGCTGAACATAGGCCTCCCCCACGGAAGCCACAAAGCACTGTCCCGAGCCACCTGCATCCATTGACTTCCTGCATGTCTTACCAGGTCGTCACTCCATCTAGTGGGGGGACGCCCTACGCTTCGCCTGCCGGTACGAGGCTGCCACTCGAGAACCTTTCTTCCCCATCGGTTGTCGGTTCTTCGAGCTATATGGCCGGCCCATTGCCACTTCAGCTTACTAAGGCTTTGGGCTATGTCGGTTACTCTGGTTCTACTGCGGATATCCTCATTTCTAAGTTTATCAAGCTGAGAAACCCCGAGCATAGCCCTCTCCATAGGTCGCTGAGTGACCTTGAGCTTCCGCATACGGCCAGCAGTGAAGGACCACGTCTGAGTTCCATATGTCATCATTGGCAACACGCACTGGTTGTACAATTTAGTTTTGTGGTATTGAGGTATGCCTGACGAGAAGATGGGTCGTAATCTCCCGAACGCTGCCCAGCCGAGTTGAATCCGTCGATTGACCTCTCGGTCGAAGTTGGACTTACCTAGTCGGACTATTTGTCCCAGGTAAACATATTCGTCAACAAATTCGAGCTTAGTGCTCCCAACAACTACCGGCATGGACAATAAACATGATTTTTGTTTTGTCCATGTTCATCTTGAGACCTAACCGTTGGGAGAGACTATTGAGGTCATTGAGCATACTGCTTAGGTCCTCCAGCGATTCTGCCATAAAGACTATATCGTCGGCAAATCGAAGGTGAGTGATGTACTCGCCATTGACGTTAATACCGTATCCTTTCCAGTCCAGTAGCTTGAAAACGTCTTCCAATGCAGCTGTGAAGAGTTTCGGGGACATTACGTCACCCTGTCTTACACCTCTCTGCAGTTGGATAGGTTTCGTACTCTGGTTCTGTACTCGGATAGCCATCGTAGCCCTACTGTTCAAACACTTCAGCACCTCAATATACCGACATTCCACTTGGCACCGCTGAAGGGACTGCAGCACATACGCAAGGCAAAATGGCAGATTGTACTCTTCGGTCTTTTGTACAATTTGCCGAAACGATTCATAATGACTCTCGAAAACAGCACGTAGACGCAGCTCAGAAGGGAAATCGGTCTGTAGTTCTTCAAGAGAGCGTTGTCGCCTTTCTTGAAGAACAAGACTACCGCACTTCTGCTCCACGCCTCCGGTGTAATGCCACCATGGAGGACGGAATTAAAGAGTTTCTGAAGGACTTCAAGTACCGGTTTTCCACCCGCTTTCAGAAGCTCCGCTGTTATTCCATCCTCGCCTGGGGCCTTGCCGTTTTTAAGGTGCTGGAGAGCCATTCTAATCTCGCTCAAAGTGACTTCCGGGATATCATCGGAATAGAGTCGGATAAGACTTGCTCTTGGATCGTTACTCACACTTGCGTGTGGCTCCAACGATGACCTGTACAGCTGCCCATAGAACCTCTCAATCTCACTCAAAATCTCAGGTGTCCCGGAAACGATGCTGCCACATTCGGTCTTCAGCTTCGACAGTTGGCTCTTTCTGGCAGTCAGATCTCTGGCAAAGACTTTGGAGCCCTGGTTCCACTCGATCGCTTCTTCAATACGAGCTGTATTGAAGTTGCGCAAGTCTCGCCGAATGCATTTGGAGATCTGTCTGTTCAATTGCCTGTATGCTGTCAAATCTGCTGAAAACTGCAGCTTCATCTCCCGTCTAACAACCATGAGATTAAGAGTGTGATCGGAGTGTATTTGTGTTCTTCTGTGACGGGTCTTACAGAACTTAGCTCCGATTGCATGGACAGTTTCCACAAGCTTGTCATTCATATCGTCCACTTCATTGCAATCTTCTAGGCACTGAAAACGATTTTGTAACTCGAGCTGAAAGTTTTCGGGACTATGGATTAGAGCACGAAGGGGACAGAGCGTTGACTTCATTAGACGTGACCTCTCCAACTTAACGTTTAGCTTCAGTGTGCCTCTCACCATTCGGTGATCGCTGCCAGTTTTCACCCTCGCGATCACTGAGACATCACTGAACAGTTGTCGTCTGGTCGTCATAATGAAGTCAATCTCATTTTTTGTCGAACCGTTGGGGTTCGACCAGGTCCACTTTCTGTGGGGCCGCTTTTGGAAGAAAGAGTTCATCATAAAGAGTCCCGCTTTCTCCATAAATTCGGCCAGCTGCTGACCCTTGGGTTCCGTTGCCCTATTCCGAATTTCACTACTTTCAGCTCACCGTTCTTCCTTGTGCCTAGCTTTGCGTTGAGGTCGCCCATTAACACCGTATATTGGGTTTTGGAGGAATGCATGGCTCTAGAGATATCCTCATACATTTCCTCCACCTCCTCATCGGGGTGTGCCGAGGTTGGTGCGTAAACCTGTATGACCTTCAGCGAATAACGTTTGGTGATTCTGAGTATAAGTTACGCAACCCTTGTCGACACACTCCCAATCTTTACAACGTTGTTAACGAGAGACTTTTGGACGATAAATCCGACATCTCCTTGGGTGATAGAATAAGTTGCCGGATTCGAGGATTACAGTGTCCTCCCCCTCTCTTCGGACCTCAGATAATCCTATTATATTCCAGCGTAACTTATCTATCTCTTCTTCCAGCTCCAGGATCTTCTCGTCAGTCCTCAGGGTGCGTGCGTTATATGTTGCCAGGTCGAGTCGTCGTAGGTGCCAACCGAACCTCCACCGGAGATTCTTGTCACCCCCTGCCCCGCCGTTAACATGGTCGCCACCGTAGCCAGGAATAGCGGGGCCGCTGGAAACTAGGGGCCGTTTATTTGTGTCGTTGCTCATGGGGGGTATATTGCCATAGTTTCCACGCTTGGCGAGTGGGTTGGCAACCGCAATTTTTCATTGCTTTTTGCTTTTATCAGAAAGATGCTGCTGCCCATCTTCTGTATCAGTTTCCCTTTGTCGCCTCTTACGACACCCCATGTAGTGGCGGGTAAGAATACCCACCACTCCATATCTACCCGTGGGTGTCGAAAGAGGCGACAGAGGGAAACTTAAAATATTCAATAGGAATTATATAACAAAATCCAAGTCGATTTTATTACAATTATTAAGATAAATAACATTTATAAATTTTATATTAATAATTGAGAAATAGGTCAAGTTCTAAGTTATAGAGCGTGTTCGTGCAATGCTTAATCCAATTTTTAAATCTTCTTTTGTTATTATCTCAAAAATCACTGCTCCAAATATAAACATAATAACTCTGTATTATGATTTATCGTATAGAACCTCCATACAAAATTTGATTCAAATGCAAGGGGGTTGATTTTTCTCATACATTTTATAGGAGATATGTCGGAGACGCATACCTGCATTCAGACATATATATCATCATCACCATCACCCTTACAGCCCTTCACAAGTCCACTGCTGAACATAGGCCTCCCCCAATAAATACCACAAAGCACGGTCCTGAGTCACCTTCATCCATCGACTTCCTGCATATCTTATCAGGTCGTCACACTATCTAGTGGGGGGTCACCCTACACTTCGCCTACCTATATGACGCTGCCACTCGAGAAGCTTTTTCCCTATTGGTTTTCGTTTCTTCGAGCTATAGGGCCGGCCCATTGCCACTTCAGCTTACTAATCCGTTGGGCTATGTCGGTCACTCTGGTTCTACTACTTCCTCATTTCTAAGTTTATTACGCAAAGAAACCCCAAGAATAGCCTTCTTCATAGCTCGCTGAGCGACCTTGAGTTTCCACATAAGGCCGGCAGTGAAGGACCACGTCTCAGATCCATAAATCATCACTGGCAACATGCACTGGTTGTACAGTCTCGTTTTCAAATTTTGAGGTATACCTGACGAGAAGATGTGTCGTAATTTCCCGAACTCTGCCCAGCCGAGTTGAATCCGTCGATTAACCTCTCGGTAGAAGTTGGACTTACCTAGTCAGACTATTTGTCCCAGGTAAACATACTCGTCAACAACTTCGAGCTTAGTGCTCCCAATAACTACTGGCATAAGTGTGGCATGGACGTTATAAATGATCTTTGTTTTTTCCGGGGGGTGCTAAGAATCTCCGGTGGAGGTTCGGTTGCAACCTAAGACGACTCGACCGGGCAACATACAACGCACGCACCCTGAGGACTGACGAGAAGATCATGGAGCTGGAAGAAGAGATATTATAGGATTATCTGTGGTCCGAAGAGAGGGAAAGGACACGCTAATCCTCGAATCCGCTAAATTGTTCTATCACCATGAGGGCAACCATCTGCCCAAGGAGGCGTCGGATTTATCGTCTACAAGTCTCTCCTTAACAAAATAGTAAAGATTGTGAGTGTATCGACGAGGGTTGCGTACCTTATATTCAGAATGGTGACATACGGCATTCGTTGAAGGTAATACAGGTTTACGCACCAACCTCGGCACATCCCGATTAAGACGTGGAGGAAATGTACGAGGATATCTCTAAAGCCATGCATTCCTCCAAAACCCACTATACGGTGTTAATGGGAGACTTCAACGCGAAACTAGGCACAAGAGAGAACGGCGAGCCGAGGGTACGAAAATTTGGAAAAGGGCAACGGAACCCAAGGGGCCAGCTGACTTCATGAAAAAAAAGGGACTCTTTATGATGAACTCTTTCTTCCAGAAGCGGCCCCACAGGAAGTAGACTTGGTCGATTCCCGACTGTACGACAAAAAATTAGATTGACTTTATTATGACGACTAGACGGCAACTGTTCAGTGATGTCTCAGTGATCGCAAGGGTGAAAACTGGTATAGTATGGTATATACTGATACACTGAATGGTTAGGAGCACACTGAACCTAAACGTTTAGTTGGAGAGGTGTCATCTAATTAAGTCAACGCTCCGTCCCCCTCGTTTCAGCTAGAGTTACAAAACCGTTTTCAGTGCCTAGAAGATTGCAATGCAGTGGAAGATATGAATGACAAGCTCATGGAAACCCGCCGCGGAAGAACACAAAAACTCTCCGATCACACTCTTAATCTCATGGCTGTTAGACGGGAAATGAAGTTGTAGCCTTCAGTAGATTTGACAGCATACAGGCAACTGAACAGACAAATCCCCAAATGAATGCGGTGGGACTTAAGCAACTTTAATACTGCTCGTATTGGAGAAGCAATCGAGCGGAACGAAGTCTCTAAAGTCTTTGCTAGAGATCGGTCTGGCAATGTCGAAGCTGAAGATCGAGTGTGGCGGACGTGTGGGATCGTTTTCGGGACACCTGAGTTTTTGAGTGAGATTGAGAGGTTATATGGGCAGCTGTACACACTGTTGGAGCTACACGTAAGTTGTTTAGCACAGGAAAGACTACCAAGCTTGAGACCTGCATTTAAATAATGTTTGTGAAATATTTCTAACTATGCTTAGAACCTGAATAACTATTTTGAAAAAACCTGGCTCTAAAATATTATTAAAAATATTATTCATAGAATAAAAAATCTACGCGGAATCGTTTCCGCTCGGAAATCGAACTCGGAGCCTCTTATAGTGAGCTACACCACACAGGTCGTAATATAATAAATAAATGTTTGTTATCAAATTAAGAATGACATGGTATGTCTATGTGAAGTTTAAACGAGTACGAAGACTGCTGAAGCTTAAGAAAGGCGTAGTGCCTCACAAGTTTGCTTGTCAAAAGCAGTTAAATGAAAACCTTTACGGTCCGTTGTAGAAAACGTAAAAAACAGAAATTATTAAGAAAATTCTGTGTGAAAATTTAAGTGGAGCTGTTGCGTCTACTTCACACAAGTTTAGTTCTTACTAAACTTTTCGTCTAATGGGACCCTTAGTTTTAATTCTGTTGCAACAGCCTGGTTTAGGTACAACATGACATATAATATTCCTAAGGGTGTTACCACACCAATCGATCAATCGTCGACCGGTGTTATCGATCGATGGTGGAATGGATTAGTCGACGCCGATTGACAGTTTTTACCACAACGATCGATCGATGTTACAATGGATTAGTCGACGTCGATCGAGCTGCTTGATTATTCGAGAACTCGCCCCGCCCCACCGACCGCTATGTGAAATGTCGTCTAGATGAAATAAGCAATCTCTGGCCTTAAAAAATAGTCACGTCTAAAGTATTCTGCGTTTGTGTCTCCGTAATAATAATAGGAGCAAGAGCGTACTAACGTACGTACCAACAATAACGCGTCCTCTTCCGAATACATTTTGAAAGTTACTGATTGTGGGTCAACACAATCGATTAATTGTCGATCGATAATTTAAAAACGTTTTATCAACCAGTATCCGACAATCAGCTAAAGCTACCACACCAATCAATCGACATCGATCGACTTCGATCAACGGCATCGATCGACGATCGATCGATTGTTGTGGTAACGCTCTTACGAATATTCTACTACTTCATATATAAGTCAGTGCTTACCTTGCTACATCGTCACTATTTTTAATAAATATTGAGCTACCATAAAACCATTTACTTTATATAAATTTTCAGATTGACCTTTTTCATAGCCAACTTCCATATTAAATTATTAAAATTAATCCCCTTTAACAACTGTTACAAACTTTTTAAATTTTATTGGAAAAAAATTGCGAATAAACAAGCGTTTGCGTGCGTGGCTGAGTAGCGAGAGACACGAGAGAAGACGTCACACCATGAGTGCACCAAATCACGGGAACTTGAAAAACTGCTCCCAACTTTTCGTAGTAATAACTTCGGTATTACTACATCTCAATACATATCAATCAATCAATCACGCCAATACGTGAAACAAAAACTAGTCTAATGTACGTAAAATAAGCTTTTATAATAGATATATTTGAATGCCATTTTTACCTACTTCTCTGGGTCATTTTTCGCACATGAGACGGTTAATGAAAACTATTTTTATTTATGTATTCCTTATTGCATATAACAAAAGAATACAAAAGATGGATTTAATGCCATGAGGCATTCTCTACCAGTCAACCCATGGAGTTGTGAGAATTATAGAGTACTAAATTTTTTACTCTATTGTTTATAATTCAATTGTCCACAATTGCAATGAAAACAATTACATAAAATTAGATTGATAACAGAAACAGAAACAGAAACTTTTTCATTCAATATAGATTATAAATTATACTTATTGAATGTCACTCTTTTGTTTAATTACCACTGATTCGAAAAAAACATCTGTCTGTCTGGGAAGAACCAGCAAGAAATCCAGCGGGACTTTAAAAAAATAACAGCTTACAATCATGAACAATTAACAACACAAAATAAATTAGAAATAGCTTGGCATCGATCACCTGATTCCCAGGAGGTTATTATCATACATAAATTATACACACTTAGTTTAATAAAGTTTTTGAACTTTGAGCAGGTCAAATTTTTTATATTTTCTGGGATTTGTTGTAAAAACATATACATCGCCCCAAGAATGAATTACTGACTCGGTGGAATCGAATAACTGGTACTACTAGCTTGTGTCTGTTCCTAGTATTTACAGAATCAATATCACTTATTTTTATAAAACTACATTTATTTTTAGGTACATACATTACATTTTCATTAATATATTGAGAGGTCAAAGTTAAAATATTAATTTCCTTAAATTTTTGTCGAAGCGACTCTTTAGGTTTTAAGTCATAGATTGTTCTTATGGCTTATTTCTGTAAAAGAAATATAATTTCAGTGTCAGTCGCATGTCCCCATAGCAAAATACCATACGACATTATGCTATGAAAATAGCTCAAGTAAAAAAGTCTAGCCGTTTCAACACAGGTAAGATTTCTAATGTTTTTACGCCATATGCCGCAGAACTAAGTTTGCTTGCTAATTTTGATATATGGGGGCTCCATTGAAGCTTTGCGTCTAGTTCCAAGAAAAATGGTGGTATCGCCAAGACTCAGTTGCTCGCCATTTAAAATTACATTATTATTTAAATGTTTGACATTTGGAGTCATGAATTTCATACATTTTTTTATTGCCATTAAAATGCAAATTATTAACATTAAACCAATTTACTAATTTAGACATAGCATTATTTAATTTGCCATATTTTAGTAATTGTAGTTTTAATTAGAAAATTAATGAAGTGTCATCTGCAAATATACTATATTATGGCTATCCCCTACTATGTAAGGTAAGCCATTAATATATACAAGAATCAGAATTGAGCCCTGAGGCACGCCCATTTGCACTATCGACCCGGAAGAGCTCATACTATTAATGACAACTTTTTGCGTTCTGTTACTTTAATATGAAACAATTAATTTAAGAGCATCACTTCTTACACCGTAGTGTTCAAGTTTCCTGATTAATGTTTCATGGTGAGCACAATCGAAGGCTTTGGATAGGTCACAGAATATACCCAAAAGCATCATGTGAATTTTCCCATGCATTCAAGATATATTTAATCAGCTCAACATCGGCATCAGTTATCGAGCGACCCCTTGTGAAACCGTATTGATTTTTATGAAGTAAATTATTAACATTAAAAAATTTAACATTTGATTTAGAATAATTTTTTCAAAAAATTTCTAAGTGTTGGTCAGTTCAGTACAGAAATTGGTCTAGAATTAGCAGGGGGGTTTAATGTACCACCACATTTAAATAAAGGTATTACTTTACTATGCTTCATTAAATCAGGAAACACACCATATTCTAGTATTAAATAATAGCTAGTTGATGCGCGATTATAGACGCAATAACTTTAACGGAAATATTCCACAGATTTGCAGTTTTCTTAATATCTATAGTTTTAAAGTATTTTACAATATCTTTTGATGATATTTTATGAATTGTAAAATTCTTTGTACACGTGTTTAGATTTTGTTTAAGTAATAATTCGGTGACGGCAGGAGAAGAATTCAGTGAATTTTTAAGTTAAGATCAGAATATCTGTAAAATATTTCTCAAAAACCATTGCAACATCCTGATTTGATTCAGTTAATTTGTTGTTAAAACTTAACCGGTAGTTTGAATTGCGAGAGTTGACCTTATCAGTTTCACTATTAATTATAGCCGTTTTAATTTTGTTGCTCAAATGCAAAGACTTGGCTGTGGAGCACACTCTTTTAAATATTTTTGAATATTTTTTAACAAATTTCCTAAATTGGACGCTAGGATTATATGACCTTTCATGTTAAATTCATATAACCTTTGTCTGCTCTTATGGACTCCTACTATCGCCCATTCATTGAATGCCTTCCGGCTGTTCGAGGAGAATGTTTTAGAAGTAAAACTATTATCAAATTCATTGCAAATAAGCTTAAACAATGTTCCATACAAAAAATTAGGATTATTTTGGTATGAAGTGATAGACATTTTTTCACTATGTTACTTCTAAACTTCTTCAAACGACATGCATTTACTGGAACAAACAGAGCTTTCTCATCTACTTGCTTTTTGTGAACATAAGGTAACGAAACTAATTATCCACAGTGATCAGTAATCAATTTTTGAACATTTCTGCAACGATTTGTAAAAATGTTATCTATACACATTACACTACATTCAGTAATACGCGTTGGCTCTGAAAATAAATTAAAAAGACCACATGATTTAAACAATGATCTAAATTTAACATTGGTGGAGGAAGCTTCTAGGAGATTGACATTAAAGTCTCCACATATTACAACAGATTTATTCTGTTTATTACCAACCAACTAAATAATATATACATTAATTTCAGACATAAATAAACTATACAAATATAACTTACACGTGCATATATAAAAATGGTTTATACAAATTTATATACAAATATAGTTAGTACAAACAAATAACTATGATTATATACGTCTGTTTAGCAATACATCTATACTAATATTAAAAGAGAAATATTTGTTTCTTTTGTTTGTAATAATCTATGGATAAACTCTCAAAGTACTTAATTGATTTTAAAAATTATTTCAATTATAGTAAGCTGCATTATAGGTCTATAATTTTTAGAATTTAGTACATAAATATGCTAAATTATCAGTCTATAATTTGTAAAATGTAGTACATAAATATGTAGTGTTCGTGTAAACGTAAGTAATCATTATTACATTATTTATTTAATTAATGTTGAGAGTAATTATTAAAAATTTATTAATATTATCATTTTTTTTTGTAATTGAGATATTAATACGTCCTTGTGACTCTAACTAATACAGACAGCTTTCCTTGAATTATTTACATTAAAAAAAATTAATACAAAAGAATTTTGGGATTTTTATATGATACTGAATGTTGTAATGTACTTTATATTACACACCACCATCATCTATTCCCAGGTCAGAATCACCTGGTAATTCACGACTCATTTGTCCGCGAAGCCGATAACCCCAATTATGTTGTATGGGCCAACCGTACACTTCTGATGGCGTTAACGTTTTACGCAAAGCAATCGCTATAGTTTATCAATTACAAAAATTCGTCAAATACCCGAACAAACGTTTGTACCGAACTTGGCCCTGTTTTCACATTTATGTATTTCGTCAGATTTCATAAAACACGAAAACTAGCCATCTTACACTAATGCTCGAAGCTAAGCAATTTCGTTTTAATAATCATGGTCACCAAAAAGCAATAACCCTCTAAGCATGTTACACAACGCATGCTATTTATTTTGAAATATTGCGTATAAATTTTATAATATTTTTCTATTCTATTTCTAGAGTTATAATAAGCCCACTGCTCTACAATTAGATTTTTATACAAGTAAAGCCAAAAAATAAGCACACGAGTCTATAAGCGGTTACCTAGTTGTCAAAGGGACAGATAGAGTTTTTAAATTCTCTTTTTTTTGGATTTTTGTTGAAACGACCATATTAACCCCATCATTCCTCCAGTAGTCAAATTATTAGTCGAATAAAGCCTATCGAACAATCTTTTTATCGAATAAAAGCTATTTGTCTGATTATCTGGGGATTGAAAATCGGCCCTGCGACGGTAATTGGTAATTTGCATTACGACCTAGGATGTCGTAATGCAAATTATTGATATAATAACTGAACTTTAAAAATAATATTTTAGTATTTATGTTTATCTATTTATAAAAAAAAATACCACATTTATTTATCACAGCATTAAATTATTTAAAGAAAATACCTACAAACTAAAATCTCCTGTAGCGTTCTTCATACATAAATTGTATTCGGATAAAACATCCAAATCCGGAACAATTTGAAGGCCATACATATATTTCTTCTGTGCGGGATTGCGGGATTTGAATTATTCTTATTTCAGCGCAGTGGTTGATTTTTAGGAAACTATGGGTTAATAAGACACTGTTACGGCAAAAGTAAAAATCAGTGCATCTGATTCCATACGTGCCGTAAGAGGCAACTTAAGAAAAGGCCTTGAATACCTTGTGACATCCTATTGACTGCAGTAAAACAGTCTCCGATTTAAATAGCAAATATGAAAAATCCCCAATCAAGTAAAAGAAAGCAATGTCAAAGGGGTAAAACGTCTAGCACGGCGATTGCCAATAATGCACCGTTTAGGTACTCGCCGAGCACAGACGAATAGGCACGAGTACGAACATATAAACGCTTTGTTGCTCGCTACTCGGCCCAGGTATTCGCCTGTTCTCCACTAGATGTCGGTTTTTAGCACGAGCCAAAGTAATGTTCGTATGTATTTGTATCGGTGTTTACATACTCATCATTATTCATTCGAGCCGGGAACATTTTCATTTTAATTTACTCAGCCAAAATACCGTTATAATTTTCTGTAATACCTTTCTTTGAAGAAATATAAAAAAATATAAGTATATTACTACTGCCGCTTTTTAATTATTTTTCATTTAAATATATATATAATAAAAATATGATTAGTGAGTCCATAAAATTTTTGTTAAGTTGTTTTAATTGTGTAATAACAAATTGTTTTAGTTTCTCACTCAATTGTCCAAATTATAAACTGCTTAATTTTATTTAGACTTTTTAATGCAAATTACTTTTTATACACAGATAGAACTTTAAAATATCCTCCACATTACTATATCAAATGTTTGTTAATCAGTAAACATGGAGAATAGTCTTCAAAATAAGCTTTTTTAATATTCTATTACGATGAAGTCAATTTTCTAACTTTCGTTTCCTTTCAATAAATAAAAATAATATAATATGTATAAACATGACTTTCCCCGAGGGCAAACCAAATCTGTGCGCTCCGCGAAATTGATTTTGAGACGGGCGATAGCTTTTGTTCCCTTGCCAAGTATAGAATATATTATTTTATATTCCACTTCACTTTAAATAAAAATAAAACATGTAATGACATTGCTGATTTCAAACTATAATATATATAAAATATATACCTTCATCAATATGTAATTATTTGAAATATGTTTCAATTTGTAAAATCAAAATGATAGCAAGTATTAAACGATCCCATGACGATCCGTTAGTTTTGTAGTCCATGCCATTACCATTAGAATACTGTCACCTGCATTAAATGTATCCACAATCGACCTCAAGCAATGAACACATTTATAATAATGTGACTACGCGTAACATTTTATTAAATGTCTCAGAAGTATCATTTAAAACAATTCAATTTTTATGATGTCTTTGTATTGCATTTAAAGGCGTGTGTTTTGTGCCTACATTATGTTTAATCAATATTTAAGCAGTATCAATCTGTGTATCATAATAAACACACGTATATCGGGCTCCTGAAGTTTTATTGATACTCTCCGATTAGTACGCAACCATACGTGTACATGTACAGTGGTGACCCCGACGTGATCTCAAGTTACGCGAACACGTTCGAGAATCAAAGTGCGTTTCACTAACCTGACAAGGAAAGAAGAACCACAATGACTTCGCAGCAAGACGGCCAAAATAAAGCAAGTACTAGCGGGTCAGCAGAAGTAGCAGTTGTTAGTGTTTCCTCGAGAATACCGAATTTGGGCCGATCAGCCGCGGCTCTGGTTCATCCAGTGCAAGCTGTCCTTGCACCGCAGAAGATGAGCGATGAAGCGAGATACAACATGGTAGTCACTAAATTGGGGAAGGATGTAATCCAGCAAGTCAGCGACATTCTTATCAAGCCGCCCGAGGAAGGAAATTCGATACTTTGAAAGAGCGATTGTTAAAGGTCTACGAAGAGTCCGAGATTCGACAGTTTCAAAACTTTTGAGTGAGATGGAGTTGAGATCAAAACCCTCTCAACTCCTTAGGCGGATGAAGGAATTGGCTCGAGAAAAGATACCCGACGAAACACTTCGGATAATGTGGCAAGGTCATCTGCCGGCGTCTGTGAGAAGTGTATTAGCAGTGTAAGTAAAAGACCTGGAGCATTTATCAGCAATCGCGGACAAGGTTGTGGAGACTGCGCGACCCTTACAAGTGACAGAAGTGCAAGCTACACAAAGTAGTACGAACACAGAGACTGCGTTAATTCTGGCGGAGATTGCCAAATTAAGTCTAAAAATTAGGGATTTGGAGAGATAGACATCGTGATTATCGTAGAAATAATTATCAATATCGCTCCAGACCGCGATCTAACTCACGCGGCCGTACTCGTAATACGACGGCGCTCACCTGATAGTCCGGACTGGCTGTGTAGTTATCATTATAAATATCACCATAGAGCTACGAAATGTGTAGAACCGTGCGCCTGGCCTAAAACAGACAAGAAGGAAAACTAGATCTGGTGCAATCGCAGGTGGAGATTTGCACCATAGCTCCTGTTCCCCGATTATGTATCACGGACAATAGCAGTGGACTCCGATTTTAGTGGACACTGGTGCGAACATTTCAGTGCTGCCGGTGAATAAAAATCGCGTATCAAGTGCAAAATGTGAAGACTATAAGCTGCGCTGCGAACGGGAGTGAAATTAAGACTTTTGGTGTTAAAACATTGGACTTAGACCTTAAGTTACGACGACCATTGCGTTGGTCATTTGTGGTGGCAGACGTCAAGCAACCAATACTCGGTGCTGATTTCTTAGCCCATTATAAACTATTAGTGGATGTGAACAATAAAAAACTTATCGACTCAGTGACTAGTTTAAAAACTATTGCGTCTGTGACTGTGCAAAATGAACCGTCCGTGAGAACAATTGACTGTATGAATGAATATAGCGATATATTAGGCGAATTTCCCAACGTAACGAAGCCAATGTGTTTTAAGGAGCTTCCTTGTCACTCGGTGGTACATCGTATAGAGACTTCAGGCCCCGCTGTATTCGCACGTCCAAGGCCTTTACCACCGATAAATACTATAAGGTTAAAGCTGAGTTCCAACGCATGCAAGAGATGGGAATATGTAGACCCTCTAGAGCAACTGGGCGAGTCCTCTTCATGTCGTTACGAAAAGAACGGCGAGCTAAGACCGTGCGGCGATTATCGAGCATTGAACGCGATCAGCAAGCCGGATCGATATCCGATACCGCGCATCCAAGATTGTAGTTATTTATTGCACGGGAAAAGTATATTTACGAAAATTGATATTCAACGGGCCTACCATAACATTCCTATACATAGGGACGACATTCCGAAGACGGCTATAACAACGCCATTCGGTTTGTTTGAATTTTACGCCTTGGTTTCGGGTTCCGTACGGCGGCGCAAACATTTCAACGTTTTATGCAAGACGAGGTGTTACGGAATCTTAACTTTGTATTTATATATATTGACGACGTTATTATAGCGTCATCAACGAAAAATGAGCATAGGCAACACATAAGAGGTATTACAGAGATTGGATAAATATGGTATTACAATAAATTTAGCAAAGTGCGAATTTGGCAAGACTGAAATAGATTTTTGGGATTCCGGATGTCAAGGAAGGCATGAAGCCATTGGACGATCAAGTCAAGGTCATTTCTGAATATCCAAGGCCAAAGACAGTGGAAGAACTTCGTCGTTTTCTCGGAATGATCAACTTTTATAGAAGACATTTACCGAAGGCCGCCGGAATCAAGCCAAATTAAACGTATTTCTCCATAATTGTAAAAGAAAGACAAGAGTTCGATTCCATGGACGGATGAAAGTATTGAGGCGTTCGAACAGTGTAAACAAAGCCTTAAAAGCGCAGTTACACTGTCATTCCCGTCACCGGATGCCGATTGCTCTCGACGGACTGCTCCAGCACATGTTGCAGGTGCTGTGTTGCAGCAAAAGAAGGCCAGGCATGGAAACCATTAGGATTTTTTCATCGAAATTGAGTGAGACACAACAACGTTACTCAACGTATGATAGAGAGTTGTTGGCTATTTATATTGCTATTAAGCATTTTCGACCTTTATTGAAGGCAGACCTCTTATAGTATACACCGATCACAAACCAATAGTTTACTCGTTACGTAAAAACACAGTTAGTAAAAATGACACACCACGCAGAATACGGCAACTTGACTTCATAATGCAATTTTGTACAGAAATAAGGCATATTTCAGGCTTGGAAAATACTGTTGCTGACTGTTTATCAAGAATATCAAAATTGACATGCCATCACCGCTAGATTATGAAAAGTTAGCCGAAGCACAGAATAATGATTTTGAGCTGCATAGTCTAATGAAATCAAAGTCGTTATCTTTTAAGAAAATATTAGTACCAAATTGTAACAAAGCAATTCATTGCGATGTGTCGTTGAACCGAGCACGTCCATATTTGCCTAAGGAATTTCGCGTATCAGCTTTCAACGCGGTGCACGGAATTAGTCACCGGGCACGCGTGCAACGAGAAAAATGATGCAAGATAGATATATATGTGGCATGAACAAAGACGTGACTGAATGGGTCAAAGGTTGTGTAGGCTGCCAAAATCAAAAATACAAAGACATACGATGTCACCCCATGGACATTTTAAATAGCGACCGATTTGATCATCTACATGGATATAGTGGGACCACTTACATATTGTCAAGGCCATCGATATGTTGTGACAATGGTGGATAGGAAAACTGGATGGCCGGAAGCCTACCCAGTCAAGGATATCACAGCCGAGACAGTAGCGGATATCATGTACTCTGGGTGGATATCACGATTCGGATGTCCTTTAAATTTAACTACAGATCAAGGCTCTACTTTCTTATCGCACTTGTTTAGGCACTTAGCCAAGAGGATGGGTATCAGAAAATTTAGAACAACAGCTTATCACCCCAGTCGAATGGCATCGTGGAGATGGCATCGATCCTTGAAACTGCGCTTATGTGCAGAGCAACACTGACCAATGGGTTTCAGGTTACCAACAGTCTTATTAGGATTAAGAGCATGTCTGAGAGACGATACGCAAACCAGCGCTGCAGAGATGGTATTAGAGAAGCACTACGATTGCCTGGAGATTTTTCAGCCGCTAAGGCTAGAAACCTCCGACAATATTTTGTTTGTGCAAGAGCTGCGTAGAAAATATCGCATTTGGCTTCCGTTCCAAGAAAGAGTTACATCAAGGAAAATTTTCATACACCTGACTTAAAAGACTGCACACATGTATTTGTACGGGTTGACAAGGTGTCCAAACCACTTACTCAACCATACATGGGTCCTTCAAAGTAATTAACAAGAAAGAAATATTTTAAAATTATGCAATCGGATACGCCGAAAGTTGTAAGCATCGATCGGCTAAAGCCAGCGTATACGATCATATCACAAGAATGCACAGATGCTCCTAATAAGGAACTCCGAACGTAAGCAGTAATAGCAAGGTGTCGAGATTCGGACGAGTAATAAAACCTGTTGTTCGTTTCGCTGTGTAAATACGTGTGTGTGACAGTCAATTAACTGCTAAGATGGGTACACATCAGAGCAAAAAGTTGAAGAGGTGATCATCGCGCAGAACGGCGCCGGAATAGCGCCGCCACGGCGCAGAGCGAAACTCTTACCGGTGCATGTGCGGCAGGAGACATACCTCCTCATAATAATTACATGCATCCTGCTGGCCATACTGTACGTAGTGTGGCGCTACTGTAAGACGGGTACGCCAGGTACCTGCGGCGGAGCTGATGGAGCTGCCGCGGCTGGAGCTGCGCACGGGCGGCGGGGGAGCCGGGCTGCGACAGCCGCCCCACAGCACGTTATAGTGTAGTGATAAAGTGATAGTGTGGTAAAAGTAAAAAAAGAATAGTGCGTCCTACGGCATTATAGATAGTAATATTTTTCATGTAACTATTTTTTTTCTACATTTTATTTTTTATAAAGGGGATAGAATAAATACATTTAATTTTATAGCATATAGCTATTATTTTTTTTATAAAGGGGGGTGTACTGTGCCTACATTATGTTTAATCAATATTTAAGCAGTATCAATCTGTGTATCATAATAAACACACGTATATCGGGCTCCTGAAGTTTTATTGATACTCTCCGATTAGTACGCAACCATACGTGTACATGTACAGTTTCCTTTAAATTATAAAACATGAAAGTTTCGTTTTCAATACATGTGATGGTTTACGAGTTCACTTTATTATTTTTAAGTACTCACTGATCCTCATTCTCATGATCTCATCCTTAATATTTAATTAAAATGTCAAAATGTCTGTTTTGACATCCCCGGGGAATATTCCAGTTTTTTTCTTCAGATACAATACAAAAATATGATTATGTTGTTTATCATCAGCATCAACCTACCATGAACAAACCTGTCACAAAACACGATCCTGAGCCATCTGCATACGTCGACTCCCTGCAATACTGACTAGGTTGTAACTCCATTTAGAGGGGGGCCGCCCTACACGTCAGTACACAGTACACGCCCTACACTTGAGAATCTTCCTTCCAAATGTGTATGCGGTTCTTCCAGCTATACGGCGGGCCCATTACCACTTCAGATAACTTATCCTTTTGAATATGTCAGTTACTATGATTCTTCTGGAGATATCTTCGTTACGATGACTCTCCACCTTGCTATAATATAATATATACAACAAATAATACAGCTCTTTGTATGACATCGTTCAAAGAATCGTGACGGGAGAACCTACCAGCACTTTTCTTACATGAAAGTTCGTGGAGCCCAAACTCGTCGACGCAGCTACCACAAGGGCACTGATGAGGTTGACAAATCGCCGCTCTTAGTCGGATTCCTCGACTATTTGCAAGCTTTCCCCATCATGTAATGTGCCGAGTTTACTTGATGGTAAAACGTGTAACTATTTCCTAGGTTCCTTAGTCGAGCACACGCACACGCACACGCACACGTACACGAACACGCACACGCCCACGCACACGCACACACACACGCGCACGCACACGCACACGCCCACGCACACGCACACACACACGCACACGCACACGCACACGCACACGCACACGCACACGCACACGCACTAGCACACGCACACGCACACGCACGCGCACGCGCTCGCGCAAGCGCACACACACACGCACACGCACACACACACGCACACGCACACGCACACACACACGAGTCGAAAGGTATGCTGAAAAAGATCATCACCCAGTATGAGTTATGTTGAAATAACAAAGCTGATTTTCAATAATGACCAAAGCTTTGGTGTATAAAGTCCCGAGCCCATTAAAAAAATTGTTTAATCCTATCTCTCTATAACTAAAACACTTAGATAGAATGAAGTTTTCGGTAAAAATTGTAGAATGTTAGAAAACACTAGAAATCCACTCATTACGCATAGCCCCATAAGAACGGGTTATGTCGAACTCACTCTGACTAAATTCCTATGGTCTTTTACTTCGTACTAACAAGGCCAAGACGAAGCTTTTGCACAGATCCGCGTTCCATCTGAATTCAGAATTATTATGGAGGTGTCACATTATCCACATATTCTTAGGTATACGAGTCCTGTGTGTTCTTACATGTATAAAAAAAACTGAAAAATACATTTTAATAGTAAGAAATTCAAAGAAAAGAAAATAAACGCAAAAATAAGATAAAACGTCAAGCCCACGGTAATCGGTTTATTATGCCGTTTCAAGCTGCTATATTTCTTATTTCGGTTTGGCGGCTTTGAATAAATAATACAGTTTTGATGGAAATTCTCTGAAATTATTTTAATACACAAGAATTTAAAGTAAGCATGCCATAATATTGTATATCATATATTAAAATACTATCGTAATTATCATCGTATATCATAATATTATCCCACCAAGGTCGACGCAGCACTATTGTTACCACTCTCAATTACTTCACGCACCCTCTACTCCAGCTACCAAGCTATGCTCTTTCTGAGAATCATATACTACTTTGTTTTCTAAACTGTCTTAATTCCATCCGTTATAAGATTAAACGTTAAAAGATTGGCTCTAACTGAGGGTAGAGGCATCACTGTTAACCATACTTATATTGAAGTCACCATTATCAACATTACAGCACATAACATTTCAAAGAAGTAAAGAAAGGGCCTTTTGTACAATACAGCACAATATCAGCTTTGGTTACTTGAGATAAAAATAAGTATATCGGATGTTATTATAGCCTAAAAATTATTAACACACTTTTATTAGGTCGATCTGTATGTAACTAATTATGTAATGGAATCTAAGGTAACTAATTTAACTTCAACTTAAAAATCTTCCAAGGGTCGTAGCGTAATGAAAATTGACAGCTGTATGTAGTTCTGATGACATTACAATAATATGGTACTGTCGAACTGATGTGATAATGGAGCCGGAAGATATGGACTGGAACTTCATGATGGAAAATCGTATCATAGCTGTTTTGGATTTCTTAGAAAAGTCTTGTAATGAACTTTGACCACGATTAGGTTTCAAGGTCTGATGGTGAAGCCGGAAGATAGGCACTCTCATTCCATGATGAAATATCGTATCATAGTCGTGTTTGCACTTGTAACAAAGGCCACGTAATGGACTTTGAACACGATCAGGTTTCAAGGTTATAACAAACCTATTATATATTGAATAGTGTAAATATTGACATAGGTGCCTGTATAAAATGTATATAGACCTGTACAGGGAGAGGGTAATAGAATAATATTGATATATCTATATACGATGTATATTGACGTGTAAATAGGGTAGTAGGTTGTTAAAGATCCCACCCAAGCCAAGGTGACAAACGTGCCGAGGGCTGAATGGCATGAGGGTGGTTAATAATATCATGTCGCTCTAGCGTCACCTGTAAATATTGAGTGTAAAAGATCCCACCCAAGCCAAGGTGAGAAACGTGCCGAGGGCTGAATGGCATGAGGGTGGTTAATAATATCATGTTGCTAGCGTCACCTCAGGCCACCGGGCGAAACTCTGTTGTATATAGCCTTGTCTCTCTTCACGGACCTCTGGGGGGATCGATCGTTTAATTGTTCACTACTCGTGGGAATAATATGGCAAAAACTACAAAAAAAGAAACAGCAACACAAAGAAAACGGAGACTACCAAAAAAAAAAAGGAAAAGCGCGAACAAAAAACCATAAAACTCAATGAAAACGAAAATCTCTACAAAAACACCAGTCAAAACCGTATATGAAACAATATAGAACTAGAAAGACACCAGAGCAACGAAAAAAACGTTTAGAAAGTTTAAAACAATACGAATCTCTAGTTCGCGCATCTCAATCACAAAAAGAGCGAGAGGCCCGTCTTCAGTACTTGCGCGAATATGACTCTCAAAAAAGAGCTTCACAGTCAGAAGAAGAAAGGGCCGTGAGACTTCAATATTTGCAAGAACACATCACTCAATCAAGAGCTTTGGAAACGGACAAAGAGCGTAATATACGGTTGCGGCACTTACGTGAGCATAGGTGCACAAGAGGAAGAGCACCAGAGGTGCACAAAGAGCTAGAGCTAGTACTTTTGAGAAAAACATTTATGTGTTTAGTGACAAAGTGTGTGAAATTTGTACAAAGCGATGCTATCAGCATCAAGTCTCCCGATGGACAATTTTGATGGAGAATGCACCATATTTACCTGAAGAACTGGAGCTGAAATCAACGTTACTTTTGTGTAATCGTTGCAAAAACATGTGAGTACAAAGAAGAACTTACAACTATCAACAGCATACTGGAACAATCTCGATCCAGGCCCGATTCCAGACGTAATCGCAGATTTATCGCAAGTTGAGCAAAGATTACTATCAAGAATAATTCCCTTCATCAAAGTCATTAAATTAAGCGGTGCGTTTGGGCAATATGCATTTCGGGACCAAGCTGTTATTTTTGCTCAGGATATATTTGAGATAACTGAAAAACTTCCAAATATGCTACCCAGATCGACTTGCGATGCTGGAATTATTGTTGTTACGGAGCATCTCGATAATTTGAACGTCACCCGAGAATTCACAATATCTCGAGAAAAAGTCAACAACGCATTACTATGGTTGATTGCCAATAATTCACTTTATAAAGATGTTACTATTGACAACAATATCCAGTTAAACGATGAAGATATCATTAGATTGAGTGAAGCTCCTCCGCCAAATGACGAAGTACAACAACCAAATAACGAGCCGCAGCCAAACGGCCTTGAAACTGAAAAGGAGATTTCTGTATACACGACGATAAATGTGTCATCACGAATTGTACGCGCTTCGTGGAATCAAGCTAACCCTGCGATATTTACATCTGGCTTTGCAGGTGTGCAATGTTGTGCAATGGTGCTAGCAAATATCATTCGCGCTAATATGCTTTCTATGACAAGTTGGACGAACAATGGTATGAAACCGACATACCGTCCATCAAAGTTAATTTTGGAAACGACCGTGAGCACCTAATTCAGCCTATAGGCATCCAGTTCCCGGCCAAGTATAGCTAAGGTACGGTGAAAGGCGCATGCTCCCAGTGATTTTAAGTTGGGCATCTACCGTGCACAAGATGCAAGGTTGTACGGTAGACTACGCAGTGCGGCTGGACAGGCGTATGTGGCCCTAAGTAGAGTAAAATCACTTAGTGGTCTCCAGATTGAAGAGCTAAATTGTTCTAAGCTGACAGATAAAACACCATGCAATACAGACGCACTGGCGGAGATGTAGAGGATGCGGGCTCATTCGTCTTCTTAAAATAAATGTATAAATGTTAAAAATATTTATTATTTATTATTATAATGGAGGGGCTGATCCATAATTTATTTTTTGTTTTTACGTGCATTTATAAAAGCGTGTTTTTCTAGCGTTTTTTAAACTATTCATTTATTTTATACTTTTTGGTCTTTGGGTCGTTCAAGTTGTCTCTAATTCTGGGCTGAAGTGTAAACTATGTGCTTTTAATTATAATATTTGATTGTAAAAGCGTGGGGCGCTGGAACAGGAAAGACTTTCTTTTTAACAAATACTAATACTCTGTCCTGGGGGGTTCATATCACCGAAACATGTCGTAAAGTCGCTGGTTCTTTACGTTCTCTTTATCGCTTGAAAAATTTTCTCCCCTTTAAGACTAAAATTATGCTTTTACAGTTACTTATTCTACCGATCATTGATTATGCAGACGTGTGTTACTTGGATTTAAACCAAAATCTTCTTAACAAGCTAGAGCGCCTACTCAATAATTGCGTCAGATACATTTTTAATCTTCGTAAATTTGATCATATCTCTCACTATCGCTCTCGCCTTAAATGGCTCACTATTAAACAGAGGCGTGACTCTAGAATTTTGCTTGTTCTCTTCTCTATCTTAAATGATCCATCCACTCCTTCTTATCTCAAGGAGAAATTTCAGTATATTTCCTCAACGCATGATAGAACTCTGCGGTCCTCATATAATAATAAACTAAGTATCCCACTACATTTTACTAATTTTGTTAGTAAATCCTTCACCATTCAGGCTGCACTGCTCTGGAACTCCTGCCCGATGACGTCAGAAAAACATCTAATAAGACTGCCTTCAAAGATTGGTACATAAGCACTTTATTGATAGTTAATATGGTCAATTTGGTTACCTTTGTTGTTATTTTATTTATAGGTTTATGTTATATATCTATTTGTATTTATAATATGTATATATTTATGTATCTATGTATTTGTATGTAAATATAATATATTGTCTGTATTATATTTTATAGTATATAAGCTTATTGTATTTATATATATAATATTAGTTTATTTTTAAGTTTATCAGTAGTTTTTTGTTTTTCCTGGATTTACTCTATTGTTCATTTAATTTGTCACCTATCACTTAATTTCCACACGTCCCGGGTTGACTGGGAGAGAATGCCTAAGGGCATTAAGTCCGCCCTTTGTAGTCCTTTTATTAAGGTGCAATAAAGTGTAAATAAATAAATAAATAAATAAATAATACTAACTTCCTGGCGGAAGCTGCATGAGGTCGCACAAGAGCATAACGTTTATGCCGCCAAAGGGTTACCAAAGGGAACCAAAGATATCTCGTCCACGAACAAGAACTTTACATTTTGCCAGTGTTGACGCATTACCCTTATGTACTTAATTTTCTGAAAGAAGAGGCGTTAAAAATGTCCGTGAATGTCGTCTCTGCTCGCTGCTGGTGCATGTTTTGTCTGAGTTCGACAAAATGGTACTTTAAACAGACTGTTTAATATAGAGCCACCTACTAGTCGTGCTGCAACTCCAGTTAGAGCGCCAATCTGTGTAACCTGCTTTCCGTAACATCGCCTAACTTGATTTCTCAGCAAGTTACACAAAAAGTCTTGCCTGTTCCAGCACCCCACGCTTTTAATCAAATATTTTAATTAAAAGCACATAGTTTACACTTCAGCCCAGAAATAGAGACAACTTGAACGATCCATAATTTATTTTTTGTTTGTACGTGCATATATAAAAGCGTGTTTTTCTAGTGTTTTTAAACTATTAATTTATGTTCTATTACTAATTCTCACCTTGATAGTTTGTATATATCGTGAAGAAAACTGACTTTTATGTATACAAAGTATTTAATTCTTCTTTTCATCTATATAAGTTCTATAAAGCAAGCTTATTGGCCTTATATCGTCTCATGGGTGTCTAATAAGGCTTCAACAAGAACCAGAAACGACAAACAAGTTGGGAAATGAGCAGCAGCGTCTTCCTAATAGTAACTAGTACCCACCTGCCAAGCGTGGAAACCATGGCGAATATCCCCCTATGAGGCAATCTATAGGGAGGCCCATTTTCAGCAGTGGACTTTGGTAGGCTGTAATGAATGACGAATCAATTAAGGTTATTTTTAATATTAGAGTTACACTCTACATTGTGATCAAGAACACAGATTTGAAAATGAATTTCAGGTCTTATGTATGTGTAAGAATAAGCAAACTAGTTATATTAAGCATTAAGCAAAAGATTGCAAAAACCGTTAAAATAAATTGTCAATTCCTTATTCGCCTTTGATTAAGCGTTTGAAGTACAGACATAAAAACAAATAAAATAAAGGAAATATGGAATGTTAACGATGACCGTCAAGTGCGAGCAGCATTCAATTCCTAAAGGTTTCGATTCATTATGATTTGGACCTGTTTAAACAGATATTCGGAAAAAAAAAATATTTAAAAAAAATTATGCATGCGCAATAGGTTTACAACTGGATCCGTATTATAGTATTCTTATTTATTTATTTATTTATTTATTCGTTATTGCATTCCTTAAAACAAAATAATACAAAGGGCGGACTTAATGCCTTGAGGCATTCTGTACCAGTCAACCCATGGAGTGGTGAGAATTTGACGTAGGTGTGGCAATATAGAATAAAAGAACACTACAAAAAATGATAATTAACTACATAATTATACATTTTAGTAATAAATAAACTAACATATATGACCTATACATACAAACAAACAATACAAATATACATATTTACATAGTATAATATATATATATATATATATATATATATATATATATATATATATATATATATATATATATATATATATATATATATATATATATATATATATATATATATATATATATATATATTTACATAGTATAATATACATATATAATTAGGCATTCCAGCTTGTTCAGAAGATCTTGACAGATCTGGGTAAAACACATCTGCATAATCAATTATGGGTAATATGAGCGATTGGAATATGATGGAAGCGATGAGAAATATTTTTGCATGACGAACACGATTAGCGTCATTGATTAAAAATTGCTATCATTATAGTTATAGCATACCACCATACATATATCTATATCAGAAAAATTGACAGAAATATAGAAAGCTATTTATAAAAGTAATAATTTGATGGAAGATCTTAGCCATAATGGTGACGCTAAGCTAAACTGGTTGGCAACCGTTTTATCATTCGAATATTTTAGGAGCTAGTAGACATATTTCTAGTCAAGTAAAAACTACAAAAACAATTGAAACCTTATACTTTGAAATTTTTTTCAATAAAATAAGATTGATAAAGAGTTTGGTATCCTTACATATCCTTTAATTTAAAAATAAAAACAGAAATATGATAGATTATTAGTACACACTTAATTTGGAATACAAATTAAAGTCTATAATGTTTATGTCATTTTCAAGTTTCTTAAAACTATTTTAATACAAATCAAAGTATTTTAAAATTGAGAGTTATACCTGTTACAAAAATACATTCAACAGACTTTTGCGAATAAAGCGTTTTTTTTATAATCACAGTAATAAAGTTATTTAGAATAAGATATAGACTTACGAAATTAAAACAAAAACGGAAGGAATCTTGAATAATTTTCTTTACGAATGTAGGGGGTTTAAGAGGTATTCAGTTTCTGTGAAAGTGACAATGGATAACGGCAATATTAAAATTAACGTTTTACTTGATAAAATTATTAATTTGATATTAGTAATCATATTTCATATTTCTGCAGATGTTGAAATAAACAAATAAATACGTCTGGTGAATATAAGTTAGAAATTAGTTAGAACACATTAAAAAAATTATGTGCTCTATAAATTAACGATTTTTGGATTTTTTCCTTTACTTGTTGTTTTTTTGCAAATTTCATGATTCTATGTCAACCCGAAGAACGCAAAGAGTATACAATCGTACGGTTCAAGTAAGGTTTTGATGATTGAGTTTGCATAATATATATCAAAGTGTGTGACATAAATGGCCTTATCTTTTGATAGCGTTGACTAAGAAGTTTCAATTTTTTATACTTTCAAGGGACCGCAGACCTTAGTGTTTATTTTAATTTTAATTAAATAAACACTAAGGTCTGCGGTCCCTTGAAAGTATAAAAATTGAAACTTTAGTCAACGCTATCAAAAGATAAGGCCATTTATGTCACAAACTTTGATATATATTATGATAACTCACTCATCAAAACCTTACTTGAACCGTACGATTGTATACTCTTTGCGTACTTCGGGTTGACATAGAATCATGAAATTTGCAAAAAAACAACAAGTAAAGGAAAAAATCCAAAAATCGTTAATTTATAGAGCACATAATTTTTTTAATGTGTTCTAACTAATTTCTAACTTATATTCACCAGACGTATTTATTTGTTTATTTCAACATCTGCAGAAATATGAAATATGATTTCTAATATCAAATTAATAATTTTATCAAGTAAAACGTTAATTTTAATATTGCCGTTATCCATTGTCACTTTCACAGAAACTGAATACCTCTTAAACCCCCTACATTCGTAAAGAAAATTATTCAAGATTCCTTCCGTTTTTGTTTTAATTTCGTAAGTCTATATCTTATTCTAAATAACTTTATTACTGTGATTATAAAAAAACGCTTTATTCGCAAAAAGTCTGTTGAATGTATTTTGTAACAGGTATAACTCAATTTTAAAATACTTTGATTTGTATTAAAATAGTTTTAAGAAACTTGAAAATGACATAAACATTATAGACTTTAATTTGTATTCCAAATTAAGTGTGTACTAATAATCTATCATATTTCTGTTTTTATTTTTAAATTAAAGGATATGTAAGGATACCAAACTCTTTATCAATCTTATTTTATTGAAAAAAATTTCAAAGTATAAGGTTTCAATTTTTTTGTAGTTTTTACTTGACTAGGAAATATGTCTTACTAGCTTCCTAAAATATTCGAATGATAAAAACGGTTGCCAACCAGTTTAGCTTAGCGTCACCATTATGGCTAAGATCTTCCATCAAATTATTACTTTTATAAATAGCTTTCTATATTTCTGTCAATTTTTCTGATATAGATATATGGTATGGTGGTATGCTATAACTATAATGATAGCAATTTTTTAATCAATGACGCTAATCGTGTTCGTCATGCAAAAATATTTCCATTTGGCATGCAGCTTTCATTTAAAATCGCAGCTTTACTAGAAGAAAGAAAGGAGTGAACACTCTTTTTAGTTAGGTTAAATTTATTTAGGTAGTTTTTTATTATTATTATGAATTCATTATAATGTATGTACCCGCTTTTTTCATGGTATAGTGTTACTAAAAGTCAAAGAAATAGGGTTTTTCTGAACCAGTAAGGAATTAAAATTATTTATTATCGATACTGAATATTTTTTAATAATTATATTAAATAAAATGAGTCTTAGATTTGCAGTGTGGTGGCGGGCGAAGAAATATCACCATCACATATTTTAGACGATAAATGCAATGCCGGGAAAATGCCTTGAATAGTCCCAAATAGTAGTGATCTAGGTAGCCTAACGCCGCTAAAGAATTCCAATCTCACGCTTTGTACACAAGAAAATGACGGGAAATATCATTAAAAATTAACGGTTGTTGATGTAAAATTTGATTCTAGAAATTAAGGGTAACTTTTTCACACTTGCATAATTTTTGAAACTAGCTACAGGTGTTGAGGAGCTGTCTTCATCTTCATCGGCCCGTTTAAGTTCACTGCTGGATATGGGCCTCTGCCCATGTAAAGAGGATTTTTCTAAAACACCACTAGTAGCCTCGAGGTCGCCGATCCAGGAATTATACGGACTGGTCTAAACAAGATAGTATTAGGCCATCTAGCGTAAGCTATAAAGCTTAAGTGGTTTCTTATTCCTTTCTTTTAATTTGCGGTCACTCTATCGTAAATCTGATAAATCTCAATAATAAATAAATATAAAATCGATAGCTCTTAAGGAATTTTAGATCAGAAGCTTATAAATATAAAATAATGAAGTGGGATTTTAACTTCTAAAACGAAACTCAAGTAACTGTACGAAAGAATAAGCAAAATAATTGTTTAAAAAGCACTAACTGTTCTTACTTAGTTTGTAGATAGCCGTTTGAGATTGATTGTTGCTCTGCAAATGCTTTTAAATTTAATTAAAACTTTAAATTATAGAATCGCAAGTTCTCTTCTTTTTTCTTAAACTTTTCTTGTGAATTTAGCTTAGAAAGATTGGCTCACTAAAAAAAATTATGTATTTAAAATGTACATAATATATAATAAATGATCACATTTTGAATGATTAAACTGAAGCTTATTTTGTGGTATTATTTATTTCATTACTGTCTTGTTTAAAATATAAAAGCACTGGTTTTCATTGGGAATGCTAGTGTTTATCTAAAATCTTTAATTAAAAGTACTCAATCCTTAAATATATTCAAGAAACAAGTTAAAGAATATTATTTGTCTCTCTTACACCTCTCTCTTCCTCCTCTTATTTATGTTCATTGATCTACCAGAAGAATGTAATCTTTTTAGTGCATAAGCTGGTATCTTTTCTTATTTTAGTGCATCCTACCCGGTAATCTTTTTCTTATTTTTGTTTTATTCTTCTTCTCAGTTGTCTGGAATAGATTGCTAAATAGCAATAAGGCCGTCTTTTATTTTTCCTTCAAAAATTTTTTTTTCGTTATTTTTATCTTTCCTTCTTTCTAACGTAATCTAAAATATAAAAAATTCTTTTTGTTTGTTCGTATTTTATGCGCTGCCATACCGTTCATCAGATTGAGCTAAAACTTTGTCAACTCATTGCTTGCACTTGTGCGAAGGTTATAGGCATAGAACAATTAACTTAAAATAGGTGGCGCGCGTATTGTACCAACAAATTTATTTGAAAGTTATACATCATTCAACTTCAATGAATGTATTATCATTCCTAATAAAACAATATAACTCTTCCAAATTTAAAACAATATTTCGACAATTATTTTTTCTGTGGCAGAAACGCGCCGGGTACCAGCTAGTATAGTATAAATACTACGAAATTTCTTTACTATATTGTTACATGTTGCCAGTGATGCCTTATGGAACTGAGACGTGGTCATTCACTGCTGGCCATATGAGGAAGCTATAAAGGTCGCTCAGCGAGCTATGAAGAGGGCTATTCTCGGGGTTTATCTGCGTGATAAACTTAGAAATGAGGATATCCGCAGTAGAACCAGAGTGACCGACATAGCCCAACGGATTATTTTTTTTTTATAGAAATAGGGTGACAAACGAGCACATAGTCCACCTGATGGTAAGTGGTTGCTGTGGCCCATAGACATCTACATCTATCCTCGTTTGCGAATCAAACTGCAGATGCGTTGTCAGCCTTGAGGACTAAGATGGAATGCCTCTTTTCCAGTAAAAAGGGTCTCCGGTTCTCTACACTCACCCTACGTACGAAACATTCTGTGAGAGCGTGGTCCTTCCCCGGTCGAGCCGACCCATTCGTGCTACAACTATATTATAAATATAGCTGCAGCTTGTCTCTACCACGTAGAGATTAGTAAGCTGAAGTGGCAATGGGCCGGCCATATAGTTCGAAGCTGACAACCAATGGGGAAAAAAGGTTCTCGAGTGGCAGCCTCGTACCGGTAGGCGAAGTGTAGGGCGACCTAGATGGAGTGACGACCTGGTAAGACATGCAGAAAGTCGGTGGATGCTGGTGGCTCAGGGCTGTGCTTGGCATTCCTTGGGGAGGCCTATATTCAGAAGTGGACTTGTGAAGGGCTGTTACGATGATGATGATGATGATTGTTAGGACAGTCAAACAGACAGTCATGTTGTATTACGTTTACGCCAGAATAATTCCAAAAATCGATATTTAGACAACAAATAATCGTTAAAACTACTTGTTCAAGTAGTATAAAGTACTGCACAGGCAACGAGCTTAGGTCAATCCACGTGTTTTAATCGTTGTAGTTATTCTTTCCGTCGTAGTAATTCTTTAGAACAAGCAAAGGTGACGTTGCAGCGGCGCTGTCCTATGTTGCATTGTGAAAGGCGGTGTTACTGATGGTTTGCATACTTCATTTATTTCGATGTATTTACTCCTAATACGTTCCATGAATTTGTTACTAAGAAGTGTTCATTTATTAAAATTGCTTTGAGAATATATTCTCACAAAAACGACCTACGAAATCTGTGGGCATTTAGAACTTCAACGAAGAAGCCTAGCAACTTTTGACGCCGTAATTTTACATTTGATGTGTGTGTGAAAAACCAATACATCTCTTTTTCATTTTAAATTACAATTATCATACTGTTAGAAATTAGTTTCATAATTATTTAGAGGAATATTTCTCAGTAATGATTTAATGTCATAAAACACTCATATAATACAGTAAGCAGTTCGATATAAATACAAAGACAACTCTAAAATAGATCAAGTATGCAAATCAACAGCAACACCGCCTTTCACAGTGCAACATAGAAGAACATGACTGAGCTAAGGTAACTGCATCTGCCGTACTTTTTACTGCTAGAACGAGTGGGAGTTTCCAGTTCTACTCTCAATTTGTCGTATTCTCTTTAATTTGATACCCTCACTTATAACAATACAATATCAGAAATCATTTTTAATATCATAAAAAGTATCAAAAATAATATAGGGTTTCGCCACCACAGCAGTTAGGACTATTCTAATTAAACCAAACTTCAAATAAATAAATAAAAAAACATATTCTATCCAATCACTCAAATAGGGAGTTACGACCCTAAAGATATTTTTAAACATATAACAACCCCTCTTTTTTATCGGGGGCAAAAAATATACACAAAAGTAAGCTCTTAAATAAGACTGGCTATACAATATTCACAACACGAACGAGAAAATTAAATTGTTCCACACAACACTGAACCACTTAATTAATTTCAGTAGTAAATTTAGCTTCGGAAATCGAGTTCAAGGATTCAATTCGTTCTGGCGTAATTTTGAAAAGCGTGACAAAAATTAGAATTAGTTACGTGGTAGAGTCATCACACATCAGACATCATACAAAATTCCTTTCAAAAAGAAATAGAAGATGCTATATCTGAAATTAAAGGCGATTTTAAACAAAGTTTTAAAAAAATTACTCGAACAAACACTATTTAAACAAGAAAGACATATCGAATTTAAACTCCAAAATAGAGCAATTAGAATAAAAATGCCTTAATCTCCAAGCTGAAAATAAAAAAATTGCAAGAAGAAATCCAACAAATATACGAAAATGTACACCAACCAAACAAACAAACCTATGATAGAGTATTAATTCTTCACGGATTTACAATTATTGAGAAACAGATGAAAAAGTAATAGAAAGAGTTTTAAATGTTTTTTTATGACCTACTATACATAGATTTATAAGGCTATATAGAAGAACTGACATTCATAGGCAAAAGGAGTTATGAAAAAAAACGCTAAAAATCGAACTAATCAGAAAAAGAATGAAAAAATACATCTTAGATAACTATGTATATTTTAAATAAGCCGGTTTCAGTGTGACAGAATATTCAATTCCACAAGATTTGCAAGAAAGAAAAAGTTGAAACATGCCTTAAACGTAATGCAACATCGTGGACACCACGCAATTATAAGAAACAACAAGTTAATCATCAATGGAAAAGAAGTTACTGATTTACCAAAAAATGATAAGAGAACCAATACGTATGCACAGACAAAAGAAGGCAAAGATGAAACAAAATAGTCGAGAAGCCGCCTATAAATCACCGAACTTCAACTATCCCAACTCCACCGAACTCAGTCGACCAAAAAACACAAATCATGCTGCAACCAGCCAAGGAGTGGGAACAAGAAAGGGCAATATAACAAGTAACACTACTTTTCGGAGTTGATTTTAATATTATGTTTCAAAATATGCAAAGTATTTGTAATAAAACCAACTTTCATGAGGCACTTATAGAGGATAAATGTGATTTCCATGTTATGTGAATATCAGAGTGTTGGATAAATAAACAAAAGAAAGTTCGGTTGAAAATAGAAGGATATTCAATAAGCGAATAGAAATAGATTTTTTTTCTGCCGTAAGAGCAGGACGGTGTATGTATACTAATAAAAAATACATTAGAATTTTACGAACGAATAGACATATCCTCAATGTCCACCGAAATGATATTTGAAATACGTGCTACTGAAATATCTCAATTAAGCCTGTTAATTATTAACCTCTACTGGCCAAATAGCAAAAGGGAACTCGAAGTATTCTATTCATGTCTAGAAAAATTCTTGAATTTTATCTCAAAAAAGATTATTCTAAGAATATTATCATAGGCGGTGACTTTAGCGTAGACTTCCTAACAAATAACAGTGAAAACATAGGCTCTCTAATTTAATGCTATCGCATAACGTCCACCAGAAGGTTAAACAACCCACTACTACATTACACCAAATAGCTCCACATGCATTGATTTACTATTTATTAATTTTAAATTAAAGATATGAAAATAGCTGTTCATGAATTTGATCTTTCAGATCACTGTAGTTTATTAATTTCTATACCCTCTCCAACACAAAACGTAAAGCAATTTTTATTATATAAACGAGTATACAATGATTTAATTATAACTAAATTCAAAAATGAAATTTCTAATATAAATTGGGGCGACATACTCAAACCTAAAAAAAGTGTAAATGAAAATTATAACATATTTAGTGAAATCTTACAAAGAACTTTAAATAAATGTATACCAAAAAAAACTATTAAAAATAAAAAGTGCACCAAAGAAAACTTATATAACAGTAGTGTTAAATACATCGTGTCAATATAAAATATCTTTGAAGCTGTAGGTTTGTAAAAACAAAAATAAAACTTTAAATATCACTAAACAGTATTGTAAAATATTTAAAATAAAACATCAATATATCCAAAAATCTATATATATAAAAGGCAAACCTGACTGACACATCTATCAACGCACAGCCGAAACGACTGAACGGATTTCGCTGAAATTTGGCATAAAGACAGTTGTAATGACGTAGGCGTCCAATAATTTTTGATAATTCGCCCCCTAAGGGGGTGAAAAAGGGCTTAAAAGTTTGTCCGTCATTTTTAGAGCTAGAAGCCTGAAACTTTGTTTTTAGGTTAACGATTAGAAATAATCAATTAATTGTCCAAGGGATTTTGTAAATTCAACCCCTAAGGGGGTGAAAAAGGGGTTGAAAATTTGTATGGGGGGGAAACAAGATTAGTTAAACTATTTTATTCAAAACTTCGCAGGAGTACTTCTATCAATAAATTAGTAAACAAGTGTTTCAGGCTCTTTCGGAATTCAACCCATAAAAGGTGGAAAAGGGGTGACAAATTCTGAAAATCAACATGGGTACCGTTATTTGTGGTTTATCCTGTCACTGATTACGAAAACAACAACTATTTCAAAATAGCAGTAACGTAGCAGACGGGAAATACCTACGATCATCGCCTGTGGGGGTGTGATGTGGTTGAAATGTCAATATGGGTGTCGTTTTATGGTTTTTTGGGACGTTAATTACGAAAATGGCATCGATTATGGTTAAAAAGGATGACTTGGGTGTCATTTTTAAGGTTTTTGGGTCTTAAATAACGTAAATGATATTGATAAATATTTTAAACTTAATTTATTAGAATATAATAGAATATACTTTTATTGCACAAAAACATAAAACAAAATAGACATGAAGATTTCTACAAAAATTTTGAACTCTTAATATTAAAGGAAAATGTAAGAACATATTGTCGTCCCCATTATAGGTAATGGCGTTAGTTTGTTTTGTGCTCTTTCATTTTTAATGTACGAAAGAAAATGCGATGGTGGTGCGTTCACAAATTTGTTAGATTTGTGGTAAGTTATTGGCCTAAGTATTCAGTTATGACCCCCGACAGCCCGGCTAGCATGGGCGGGGGACAATTTTTTTATCCCCCGATTATATCCACTGACAAGAGATAAAATTATCTTGTTATGTCAAACAGGGAGAAGTATATCCCCGTTTGACATAACGAGTGGAAATATATCCCCCGTCCGTAGCAAATGAAAGATAAAAAAATTATGCTTTTTTGATATTTGAAAGGGACAATTTTATCCTAGTTCATTGGACGTGGGTTGATTTTATATTCATACAAGAAAATCTATCTAAGTCTAAGTCTATCTCCCATTTTATCTACTGTGGATATTATATCCACCGGTGTGCCCATGCTCTAAGGGTGGATAAAACTAAGCGAGGGGATAAATATTTTCTCCTTTCCCCGGGGATAAAATTGTCTCCTACCCATGCTAGCCCTGCAGAAACGGCAATAATTATTCAACAGCAAATGAATATTCAGCCGACATGTAAAAAAATGAAATTTACGGGGGACTTTGTGAATTGGTAGCTGCAGGATTAATATTTCCGTTTCGGTTTTGAAGTATATCGAAAGGGTCTGCTATACACAGAGTCCAGAGCAGATATCTGTCCAGTAAGGTGATTACGATTTAGCCATGATTTATCTAATGGACATTTATACGCCTATCTGCCTATTGTTGCGAAGAAAATTACACAACGTCGCATGGAGGTACCTGTCGAAGTGCGTGATCCTTTTTCAGAACTTGACCGTTTAACTGTTACATCTTTTGTAAACAGTGAAATGTCATCTCCAACCAGCGGAATAGATAAATCTGTATCATAGACATTAAAATATGAAAAAAAGAATAATAAACGAAGGTCGAGATTTACTAATTACACAAGAAAAAGTCAATTAAAAAGTACACAAGATAGATATAGGCAGAACAATCCAGATTTAAATCATAAAGCTGTGTCCGCTTATCAGAAAAAAAATCCCGATGTACACAGGCAAGCTGTTGCAAATTACCAATTTGCTAATCCACAAGTGCATAGAGCAATTCAGTCACGGTATGAGGAAAACATTACACTGGGTTTGTGGTAAAACAAGGTCCATTCCGCTGTGGAGTATGACCCCGATATTGCTTATAGAACTGAAAGCAGTGTAGCCTTGGGTTCTATGACATATAAGTGTCAGTGGTGCAATGTGCTGAAATAGAAGGATGAGACACCTGGTATGTGTTGCAGCGCTGGAAAAGTGCAACTTCATCGGTTGAAACAACTGCCTGAACCACTCTTTCGTTTGAATAATGATCTACACCCACTTCATGACCATTTTATGGGTAATATTCGTAAATATAATTCCTGTTTCCAGATGACTTCCTTTGGTGGTAAACAGGTAACAACATATGGTTTTTCACCGACGTTTAAAAGACAAGGCCAGGTCTACCATTTAATTGGATGTATATTACCAGAAGCCGAACATGACTCTAAGATTCGATCTAGAAGCAAAGATTCGATGTTCTAAATTTCCTAACTTAAAGCCAAATTTAATCAAATAATTGCAGAATATGCTGCATCAAGTGAACCCGTACATAAAAGATCTGAAAAGTGCCATTGATAAAGCTCCTCCTTCAGAGTCATACAAAGTTGTCATACATGCTGATAAAAAACCACCAGAAGAACATAGAGGTAGGTACAATGCACCAACTACAAATGAAGTGACTTTAGGGCTAGTGGATCAACAATTTTATCGAAGGGACATCATCCTAGAGCCGAAGTAATTCACTTCAGCGTATTAGTGAGATACATCGAGCATATGATGCGCTACAGTATCCATTGATGTTTTGCTGGGGGTATGATGGGTATTCAATCAACATTCCACAACGCAATCCCACAACTAAGTTGCCGCTTAATAAAACTGTCTCTTCTGCAAGTTTATATTCGTATAGAATAATTATTAAAGTAGAAGAAGATAACTATTTAGTCGACTATCGTGCCCTTATAGAAACAGAGAGATTAAATTATATCAAAAATAATCAAGCCAAATTATGTGCTGATAGTTATATCCATTTAAAAGATGCTATTGGAAGACAAGACGCAGAAGCCAACCAACTAGGACAAATGGTTGTCCTTCCATCATCTTTTACGGGGAGACCTAGCCATATGCACGAAAGAATACAGGACGCTATGAACTATGTTAGGAATTACGGGCGGCCTGATCTTTTTATCACTTTCACATGCAATCCTCGCTGGGACGAGATAAAAGACCAATTACTTCAAGGATCACAATCTCATGATAGGCACGATATAATTTCGAGGGTGTTTCGACTAAAGGTGAAAAATATCATGAAATTATTGACAAAGGGCAAAATATTTGGTGAAGTGCGATGCTATATGTACTCAACGGAGTGGCAAAAGGAGGTCTTCCACATATTCATATTATTTTATGGTTTCACAAACGTATTACTCCGGATCCAATCGACAATATAATTTGTGCTGAAATACCGGATCCCAACCGTGACCCAGAGCTTCACGAAATCGTTAAATGTAATATTTCGTACATACATGATGATTTTCGATTTATATCGAAAATCACCATGTATGAAAGATAACATGTACAGTAAACGATACCCCAGGGCTCTCTCATAAGGGAAACTCAAACTGGTGAAGACGGTTATCCGCAGTACAAGAGACGTTTACTAGATGACGGTGGGTTCTCCGTTGATATCAAAGGCACAACCATAGATAATCGCTAGGTAGTCCCTTATACTGGATAGTATTATTATAAACATTTAACGCTCACTTAAATGTGGAATATAATCATTCGGTGAAATCAATAAAATACGTCTGTAAATACGTAAATAAAGGTTCGGACCAGGCATCGTTTGCTTTAGAGAATGAGAAGGAGGAAGTCAAAACCTACATAAGTGGAAGATATATAAGTTCATCAGAGGCAGTATGGCGAATCCTTCAATTTCCCATTCATGAGCGTTTTCTTCATTTGGAAAATGGGCAAAGGATTTTATTTTAATGAGCAAAATCTGAGTGAAAGAGTAAATAGTTCTCCAAAAACCACACTTCTTTCCTTTTTCGATTTGTTTAAAGTGGATAACATTGCAAAAACATTGCTCTACCTTGAAGTACCTGCACACTACGTTTGAGATAAAAGAAAGTTCCAAAGGAGAAAGAGAGGAGCAAACGTTGAAGGCTGGCCAGGGGTCAAAAAAGAGCACGTTCTGGGTAGGGTTTATACTGTGCATCCGAACAATACAGAATACTATCACCTTCCCATGCTTCTTCATGAGATCCGGGACCCAATTTCGTTTGAAGTGTTAAAAACTGTAGATGGTCATGTATATTCCACGTTCCAATCAGCGTGCAAAGCTCTCGGCTTGCTTGAAGATGATCAGCCTTTGTTCGCAGCAATGGAAGAGGCAGCACTTTGCCAATCACCGCAAATGATTCGGGATCTTTTTACGATTATTTTAGTGTTCTTCCAAGTATCAGACCCTTTAAGCCTTTGGGAGAAATTCAAAGAATACCTATCTGAAGAATTTAAAAGGCAATTAGAAAGTTAGGGACATGTGGATGTAGAGCACATAACAGATGTAGTATTTAACAAATGCCTTTCGGTTAAAACATACGAAAATGATTAGTGTGGGATGAAATAACCATGGCTCAATAGGGTGGCGTAGAGGCTTTAAACAGAACTCTACAAGATATAAGAGGAAATAAGAAGTTAATGGGTGGTTTAACGGTTTTGCTGGCTGGAGATTTTAGACAGACTCTACAAGTAGTGTCAAAAGGAACTGTAGCAGATGAAGTTAAGGCATGTCTTAAGAGATCCACTTTATGGACTCTAATTAAAATCCTCAAGCTCTCTAAAAATATGCGGGTACACTTAGGAGAAAAAAGCCTGCTATATATAATAATATGTTATAATATATAAATGACGGCATGATAACCATCTCTGATAATTTGTGCACAGTTGTATTTACGTTACAGGAGTTAACATCCAAAATTTACCCAGATATTGCTCATATCCACGATAAGCCAATGGAATGGTTGTGTGAACGTGCCATACTAACCCCGAAAAACGACCAATTTACGATATACTGTTCATGTCTTTTGATGGGGAAGAAATGGTGTACACGTCAATAGACTCTGTGGTCAACAAAGATGACGCAATTAACTACCCTGTCGAATTTCTTAATTCACTGAAACCAGCAGGTATTCTATATCATAAGCTTATTCTGCGCGTGGGCACTCCTGTCATGTTGTTGCGAAATTTAAAAGCTCCTCAACTGTGCAACGGAACCAGACTAAAACTAAAAGCCTTACATCGCAATGTAGTAGAAACCACAATTATAACTGGATGTGCGCAAGGGGAAACTGTATTTGTACCAAGAATTCCCTTGATCCCGAATGATCTTTCCTTTGAATTCAAACGAATACAGTTTCCCCTCAAAGTCTGCTTTGCAATGACCATAAACAAATCACAAGGGCATACATTAAAATTTGCGGGTATAGACTTGAGAGAAAATTGTTTTTTACACGGGCAATTCTATGTGGCTTGCTCACGCGTAAGCTCGCCCAGTAGTCTGATAATTTTGGTACACAGTAATAGATTAGCAAAAAATGTGGTGTATAAAGAAGTTTTGTAGTTTACTAGCTTTTGCCCGCGACACGCAGTTATAATTGTTACTTGTACCAGCAGACACTTTTTTACACATGATATAATTGAACTCCACGAGGACGAAGTCGCGGGCAACAGCTTGTTATGTAATAAATATAAATTCGAAAATTCTCAAAATAAAATTAAAACACTGTGACAGATTATAAATAACAAGACAAACAAAAATACACGAAAATATAGAATTGTGCAACTCAACCTACCAGATAAACATATTATCGATGCCTCACAGCCAAAAAAGGATAAGCGACATTTTACAAACCTTACTGGAGAGTGGCTTAAAGTTCAAAATATACGAAAAAAATTCATGGAAATTTTTCCATAGCCTCCGAAGAATTGCAAATTTAGGCATATATGCTTTAATTATTTCTCTACAAAATGGAATTATTATCTAATCATAAATCAGCCTCCATAAACTGTTTACTGTCGCTTATCCCCAAAACGTCCTATTTTTACAAACAGGAAAAATGTCATAAATGATAATCGCTATTTAATTCACTTCCAGCATAAATCATTTAACTGCACCTTTCGTTTTATTTAAATTGAATAATAATAACATAACTGTAAATTTTTCGTACATCAAGAAGGGGCAATATGATATAACCGATTATTAGTTAATGACAGACGAACATGGAAATTGTAATAAGTTAATAATTTTTGGAAGAAATATTCAGCATTTACTAAAACGACGACATAACGTAATGTTTCATCGTTTTAAATACCATTAAAAAGGTACCTTCATCTCAGAGACGGAGGATTAAAAAAAATTGGTAAATCAGTCTTTATTTAGAATTATAATGGCACAAATTCTCAGCCCTCTTAATCATACTAATTAAAATTAAAATATAAAATATTATAGTATATCTAATATAAAAATGGAAAGATTGCTACAACGTGGCAAATTTAACACTTAAACTATTGCACTTTCAATAATTATAAGCCAAGACTAAGAAACAGAAACAGAAACAGAAACTTTTTTATTCAATATAGATTATAAATAATACTTATTGAAAGTCACTCTTTTGTTTAATTACCACTGGTTCGAAAAAAAACCTCTGTCCTGGGAAGAACCAGCAAGAAACCCAGCGGGACTTTTTTTTTAAATAACAGCTTACAATCATGTATGTTACACAATTAACCACACAAGACAAATTAGAAATAGCTTGGTAGCGAACACCTCATTCCCAGGGGTTATTATCATCCATAAATTACTTAATATTATAATAACCCTTTTTATACAAACTATGTTTAATAAAGTTTTTGAATTTTGAGCAGGTAGAATTTTGTATATTTTCTGGGATTTTGTTGTAAAAGCGTATACATCACCCCAAGAATGAATTACTGACTCGGTGGAGTCGAGTAACTGGTACTACTAGCTTGTGTTTGTTCCTAGTATTTACAGAATGAATATCACTTATTTTTATATAACTACTTTTATTTTTGTGTACGTACATTACATTTTCATTAATGTATTGAGAGGCCAAAGTTAATATATTAATTTCTTAAATTTTGTCGGAGCGACTTAGGTTTTAAATCATAGATTGCTCTTATGGCCCTCTTCTGTAAAACAAATATAATTTCAGTGTCAGTTGCGTGTCCCCATAGTAAAATACCATACGACATTATGCTATGGAAATAGCTAAAGTAAACAAGTCTAGCTGTTTCCACACTGGTAAGATTTCTAATCTTTTTTACAGCATATGCTGAACTAAGAACTAAGTCTGCTTGCTAACTTTGTTATATGGGGGCTCCATTGAAGCTTCGCGTCTAGTGTTATTCCAAGAAAAATGGTGGTATCGACAAGACTCAGTACCTCCCCATTTAAAATTACATTCGTATTTTATTGTCTGACATTTGAAGTCATGAAATTCATACATTTCGTTTTAGTGCTATTTAAATGCAAGTTATTAACATTAAACCAATTTAATTATTTAGATATAGCATTATTTACTTCGTCATATTTTAATAATTGTCGTTTTAATTTGAAAATTAATGAAATGCCATCAGCAAATAAAACTATATTATGGTTATCCCCTGCTATGTAAGGTAAGTCATTAATATATACAAGAAACAGAAAGGGTCCGAGAACTGAGCCTTGAGGCACGCCCATTTGTACTATCGACCCAGAAGAGCTCATACTATTAATGACAACTTTTTGAGTTCTGTTACTTAAATATGAAACAATTAATTTAAGAGCATTACTTGTTACACCGTAGTGTTGTAGTTTCCTGATTAATGTTTCATGGTGAACACAATTGAAGGCTTTGGATAGGTCACAGAATATACCCAAAGCATCCTGTGAATTCTCCCATGCATTGAAAATATATTTAATCAGCTCAACACCAGCATCAGTTGTCGAGCGACCCTTGTGAAACCGAATTGATTTTATGAAGTAAATTATTAACATTAAAAAAAATTAACATTTGATCAGAATAATTTTTTCAAAAATTTTACTTAGTGTTGGCAGTACAGAAATGGGTCTAAAATTGGCGGGGTCTAATGTACTACCAGATTTAAATAAAAGAAGCTTTGAATAAAACTATTTTTACGGATTTTATCGCGTTTAATTTTACTATTTTGATTCCCGACATTTCGGGTGCTTTACAGCAACCCATGGTCACGGGGGACTGAGATGTTTGACGTCCTAATGTCATAGTTAGCCCGGCTACCTTCAGTTTGCCAAAAAACTGAAGGTAGCCGGATAGTCGAAGCAGGCTCAAAACTGCGTGCCGAAATGGCTCATCCGTGCGCGTGGCGTTTGTACCGCAGTCGTCTGAGCAATAAATGTTTACTGTGTGACCGTGACCTCGTTTTCTTCGAACGAATGAAAGAGATAACCGAAGTTTTTAATTTTCGTTGCACTAGGTAAACGACAAATGGCGTGACATTAAATTAGGGTAGGTATAAATTTTAGTTTATTCTGATTATTTAACCACCACACTCGTTAGAATATCGGGAGGTAAAAAAAGGATAAGCGACAATTTATGTTAAGTGAGTTTTTAGGACAATTTGTATTAAGCTCCTCCGTTAATTGGTACAGTAACAGGGAAAATGACTCTAAACGCCATACAAAGTCACGCTAATATTGGCTTAAATATCTTAAATGACAATAATATTTTTCTAACAAACTGACATATTGTCGTAAACGGAGATTTCGAAAAAAAAAAAGTAACCATATATATAAGTCGATTTCGCAAAAATTGGCGGTTATCCCTTTTTGGCTGTGAAGCGTCGCCCGAATCGGGAATAAAATTTCAATGAAATTGAATGAATGAGTTCTCTTTTGAATGAGGGTAAAAACTGCATGAATTTAACCATAAATTTTATATTAATGACTTGAGATAAACTTGGTAATATTTACACCATGTAAAAAACCTGTCTAATCTAAAATATAAATAGCTAGAATCACAAAATATTCTATGAAATCATGAACATGTTTGAGCATATTGTATACTATGCTAATTTCGTATATGTATAATTTAAAATCGCTTTTTCTTTTACGAGTCATTTTGCAGTAAATGAATATCCACTACCCCATATCGTCTTATGGGTGTCGTAAAGAGAGACTTTTATAAGCTGAGGTAATGATGGAAGTTCATGAAAATAAAAATACGAGTTTAACTATTTATGAACCGTATAAGTTTTTCTCATTTTAAATCATCCTCAATTGTTGAATGAATAGTTTTTAATATTAACTGACTTAACATGCACCTTGTATGTAGTAAAACTTATCGCTACGGATATGGAAACGTTTGTTAAATATAGGAATCGTGCATAAAGACGAATAAATTGATTAAAGAGATAAAACTATATATCTGCCGAGAATTGTGTGCAAAAATAATATTATATGCTTTTATAAATAATATTAAAGTGACTAACGACCTAACAGTCCATTTGACTGGTAGTAAATACTGAAGCCCATTGATACTTGCAACTAAATTCTAGCGTAGAAGATTTATTACTACCAAAACTAGGAGTAGAACTGAGATCCTCACAGTCCAAAATTAGGGACGATGTCTATAAAGTTATTTAACTAATATATTTCAATTCAAAAGTGTCGTAAGACACTAGGATTTTTTTTACAATTGAAATAAGGGTAACAAACGAGCACACAATCCAGGCGGATGTAAGTATTGTGGTCCATAAACGCCGTCAACCATCCTCGATTAAGAATCAAAATGCAGATGCTTTGTTACCCCTGGGGACTAAGATGTAATGCCTCGTTTCCAGTAAAAAGTGTTTCAGTTCTCTTTTTTCACAATACCAAACACAGCAGCATTAAGTGCTAATTCACGCTGGTATTAAGAGCGTGGTTCTTCCCTGATCGAGCAAACCCATACGTGCTGCAACCATAATATAGCTGCAGCATGGCTCTACCGCGTATGTGTTGAAGTAGGTAGATGGTTGAACTTCTTTTCTGCCTTATTGTCTTTCTGGGTAGGTTACCACCCTCTTACCAACACATCTATAGCTTTCCCTAATTGAATTTGGTTGCAGGTATCAATAAGTTTCAGTAACCACTTAACATCAGATGTAAGTTCGTTTATTACTTAAGTTTTTAAAGGCAACTATTATAGTGGAAATGCAAGAAAAAACATACTCGTATGGCTTCTGAAAGATAGTTTACGTGGTAGAGCCATGCTGCAGCTAGTAAGAAAGATTAGAAGTCTCACCAATGTTGAGACAGCTAGATTAGTTTATTTTAGTTACTTTCATATCGTGATTTCTTATGGAATTTTACTATGGGGTAAGGCGACTAACATTCAAGCCATATTTGTTTTGCGAAAGAGAGCCGTATGGGCGATTTATAACGTAAATTGTAATGAGTCCCTTAGAGAAAATTTTAAAGAAATAAACATATTAACTTTGGCATCGAAATATATTTATAAAAATGTAATGTATGTACAAAAAACATAAATAGCTTTGATAAGAATAAAAATGTTCATACTTTAAACACTAGGAAAAAAATAAGCTTGAAATACCAATTACTGACTCCACAGAATTCGTAATTCATTTATGGGGCAGTGTATACGCTTTTACAACAAAATCCCAGAAAATGTACAAATTTGTCACAACTTGTTTGTTTACAATACAATACTATTGTACATCAAGAAAAGATAAAAATTTCAAAAAGAAAAAATAAACAACTATTGAGGGAAATACAAAGGGCGGTCTTATTGCTATATAGCAATTTCTTCCAGACAACTCAGAAGAAGATATAAATAAAAATAAGAAAAATACCAATGGGTGCACTAAAATAAAAAATAACAAATAAAAAAAAAGATAAAAAGTTATGCATTAAAAAGATAACATTCTTCAGGTATATCAATGACCATTATTAAGCGGAGGAAGGGAGAGGAGTTACAGAGACAAATAGTACACCTTAACCTGTTTCTGGAACACATTTAAGGATCGATTACTTTTAGTTGAATGAGGTAAGGAGTTCCAAAGTCGTACTCCAAGAACAGAAAAAGATTTATCGTAATAAGTCGAGGAGTGCACAGGACATTGGAGGGAAAGATTTTCTTTGGTTTAAATGTTTTATTAAAGAAAAAATGTACAAAAAGGGTTTATATAATGTCAAAGAATACATAAATGAAAATAACTCGTGGGAATGAGGTGATCGCCACTGTAGTGTAGTATGCATACGAGTATATTAGTGTTAAGCTTAGAATTTGGGGCAGTATAATTAAAGAGTTAGTACCAGCAACACGTCTCCTATTCATTCAACACCTCCCACATAACATGCCGACCCTGCCAGGCAGTGCGCTGCGACAATGCACGCGCATCGCCGGCGCTTACTACATAAAAGAAGAAAAAAAATATAAAAATTATTCATCATCATCATTATTACAGCCCTTCGCAAGTCCACTGCTGAACATGGGTCTCCCCCAAGGAATGCCACAAAGCACGGTCCCGAGCCACCTGCATCCATTGACTTCCTGCATGTCTTACCAGGTCGTCCAGGTCTTAAAAATTGGGTTCTCTTATAGATTTACCTATTCCACCTTGTATTGTTTTCAATGGAACATCTATGCCATATAGTGACATCGTTAAAAATCTAGGTGTAACTTTTGACAAATTTTTATCTTGGGCTCCACAGGTAAGCGAGGAGAGTAGAGGGTAATTGCGTCGGTCGGGTCTCTCCGAATGTTAAGCAATTTCCTACACATACCTACCAAAATTGCGCTTGCACAATCACTCCCTTTACTATTCCCGATTATGCTGACACCTGTTTCAATTTAAATGAGGAGTTGCTTAATAAGCTTGAACGCATTCAGAAGCTTTGTATACGGTTCATATTTGGACTCCAAAAATATGACCATTTTTCGGAATTTCGCGAAAAACTCAAGTGGCTTCCGATCCGTCTTTGCAGGAACACTAACATTCTTTCTCTTTTATACTGTGTTTTATTCAATCCCACTTCATTTGAAATAAAAAATAAAAGAAAGTCAATTAAATAATATAATATTGATGTAGACCTTTTGAATTGTATGTTAATTTGTTTGTTATTTACATAAAAGTTTACTGTTTAGTTAAAGTTAAGTCCCACAGCTGGGCATAAGCCTGCTGCCCCAATGCATGTTGGCGAACTTCACATGTCTTCGAAATATTTTTTTTCCTTTTTTCTCAGACATGCAGATTTCCTCACAATGTTTCCTTCACCACCGAGCACGTGGTAAATCAGTATTTAAAATTGCAATTAACACTTTCGTTAGTGCCGGCGGCTATCGAACCCGGGTTGCTCGCATAGTGTTATATATTGAGTGCTTAGCCCCTGAGCTACCACGGCTAATGTTTTGTTACACAGTATGTAATAATTAAGGTAAACATTACTAATATACCTAATTTTTTTCTTTCGTAATAAACAAAAATAAAAGGCAAACTTAGGAATTATGAGTGTAGGGTCACGTTTTGTTAGTGGTTTTCTAGTGGTTCTAGAAGTTGAATCTGGTGAAGAGCTAGTATAGTTGTTGGCAACACTGCGGACGACATGACATAACACCTCGCTCATAGAAGCTGGTTTCTCTCGGTTCTCATTGGGCGACTAGGGTTTAAGCGTCGTTCACGCGTCGAGCCGAGTGTTGAATTATTTTGATTATTCATTATCTCTTAAACTATGCGTCCAAATAACATGCTATAAAGAGCAAAGTTTATGTTTATAAAATTGTCTTGATGATGAAGTAAATTTCATTCGTAAGGATTAATACGCCATGCCTAATATTAATTCTCATAAAACAGTTTTTAATTTTAAATATTTTTTGATACAAGATACCATATTGTGGCTTATGTATAAGAAATAAGCATATGGTATTGCGGACTGTTTTTTAGATGAAGTAAAGTTCATATTTTTGTAGAATATTTTACTTACGAATCACTAACCATTACGCCAGCGCATGCGGATTCCTTCTGACTTGCATAACAAAAATCAATATTTAAGGCTAGCTAAAAGGTTGAGCCTCATTAATCTGGCTATAATATACAAAATATTTTTTGAAATTTGACTGGTAGTTCCAGAGATTAGCGTGTTTAAACAAACAAAAAAAAAACAAAAACAAAAAAACTCTGCCGCTTTATTATACTAAGTATAGATTCTGAACCCTCTATAAAAATTTGGCCGGTTATTGCAAACTAACCCTGTATTTTAAGAAAATTCATGTTATGTAAATGTGACCTAGTGAAGTTTTGTGCTTGCGTTAAACTTTGCTCTTAGTGTCGGTGTTGCTAATGGAAGCATTATTGTGTAAATTTACACAGTAATGACTCCATTACCAACAGGAATTATGCTCTGTGAAGGTTTTGATTATATATTTATTGATTTCTTTATTTTTTAATTTTCAGTGTTTATTAAAATGTATGTTTGACAACTGTTCGTTAGTTCTAATTAAGGCACCGGCAGTAGACCAGCGCTGTGGTTATTCCACTGCAGCGTAATGCTGAGTTGGAAGCCTAGTTGTTGCTACAAATGATGAAATAAAATAAGCATGTGATGAAACTACGTAATATTATGTATCTTCAATTGCCACATAATAAACAAAGTTGCTAACTTGGCAGAATGATTGGCAAGTGCAGCTTTTAAGGAATTTTCTGCTGCCTTATTTACTATTTCTGTTTTTATCTGCCGCCTCTTAAGATACGGATAGTGGATTCTCTTACGCCGCTTTTTGACGCCAATATTTTAATTTTTAAAAATACGGGCCAGTTCAATAGTAAGGTTTTACTATAGAAAAGCGTCGTATCTGTGGTATCGTGGCAACCGTTGCTGTTATATAGGATTTTTGGAAGTTAACATCATCGGAAAAGCGTACCATATATTTTGCGACGAATTGCTAACGATCTGTTCATTATATTTTATTGTACTTTATGTTGTAACGCATGCATATTTGCGCCATCCATCATGAGCGCATCTGGGATGATCCTTTTTCGCCTACATCAGAAGTGGGATCAAGTTCTTTGAATCGCCCACATATAATCTTCGAATAATGTGATGAAGGCGTGGTGCTGTACCGACCGTTCTTGAATGGAAGTATGCTGTCGAAGTGGGACGCCACGTGTATTTACCGCTGCTGCCGACCGACATTTGATGCGTGAGGGAAGTAAATTTGTCTTAAATATTGCTTTGAAAAAATATTTTGTAGAAACAAGTGGTTAAGTTTTTAATTGGTTAAGAGAAATGCCTGAAAGCACTTATTTCATTTTACTAACCTGAGTCTATTTGGGTGATTAATGACCCTGTTAAATTGTAGAGTTGCTTACTTTATTTTATTTTGTGCTATGACTATGTCAACAGCTATACCGTAGCCATAGCTCAAAGAGTGGGTGCGGTGCGCGTGTGGTTTTGGTAGAGGTCTAGTTTGCTCGTCGTTGAGATGTAACGGGAATGACTGAACATAGAGATGAGTGCTCGTAAAAATAAAATGAAGTGTAGTATACATTTGTTGCGCAACGAACGATTAAAAAGATTATGGCTCTTGGACATTTTATTTTGTGATGTGAAGTTTCCTTTAAATTGATCTAGTTGAAGTAGAATTAAGTATTCAAGAAGTTGCCGGAGGTATTTTCAAACGTTCATACTCTTAGTCACTTGTTACTACTATTTGGTCGCATTGCACGAATTGGTGCGTAGTTGTAACTACGATTTACTTGTGAGTAGTTCAGGAGCGATGAACATCTGATGGTGTGGTGGAAGGCCTTTGTCTCGTATTGACTACTGTTGGTCGACTTGGAACGACCTGATAGTCGTAGTCTCTACAGTAGATCGTATCACAAGAAGTGATGAAGATATAGTAACAGTTTGATGAAGACACATTCGTCCGGTCCAGGCTAACAAGAGGGTTTGTGTTGTTAAAGCGTATATCTTCTATCAATGCTAATAGTGCCGTGCAAGCTGTACAAAGAGCTGTGTGTCTATGTGTGACGCCTTAGCTAGTGTTAGATTGCATGTGTTCCAACTTAATCGCCGTGCGTATGAGTGTGTGAATTTCCAAATATAGGGACAGTAAACCTATTCATGTTAGGATAGACGAGCGGAAGAAGTGGTGATTAATAGTGTTTGTTACAGGAATTCATGAAAATACACGCCCCATGATGGTCGTATGTCAGGATTGGCCGTGTAGGCACTACTATAAAATACTGGCCAGTTCAATAGTAAGGTTTTACTATAGAAAATCATCGTATCTGTTGTATCGTGGCAATCGTTGCCGTTATATAGGATTTTTGGAAATTAACATCATCGGAAAAGCGTACCATATATTTTGCGACGAATTGCTAACGATCTGTTCATTATATTTTCTTGTACTTTATGTTGTAACGCACGCATATTTGCGCCATCCATCATGAGTGCATCTGAGATGATCCTACATACATAAACACTCACGCCTGTCACCCAGAGGGGTAGGCAGAAACTACGGACTTCCATTTGGCACGATCCTGACACACCTCTCTCGCCTCCTTTACATCCATATATCTACGCATAAACGCTCGTCGTTTAAGGGTACTCCTAATCTGGCCCATTTTCAATATATCGCCAATTTGGTCGATAAACCTTCGTCTAGGGCGTCCCTTTCCGACTCTGCCGTTCACTTCTGCAGCATAAATTAGCTTTGTCACTCTTTCTTCGTTCATTCTTTCTACATGACCAAACCACCGAAGCATTCCTTTCTTAATCCTGGTCACAACGTCATCTTGCAAACCACACTTTTCTCTTATCACACTATTTCTCACCCTGTCATTCAGATTCAGCCCTAGCATACTCCTTAATCACCGCATTTCTCCAGCATTTATTCTACTCTCATGCTTCTTCTGCCAGACCCAACTTTCACTACCATACATTAAAGTAGGGACTAACACAGCATTGTGAATTGCCAAACGTGCCTTTTTTGACACATTCTGACTCTTCACAATAGCGTGTAGAGCCCCATTCACTCTATTTCCTGCGTTCACTCGTCGTTCTATATCCTTATCATATCTACCATCCCTGCTAAATAAACATCCCAAATATACAAACTCATCCACATGCTCTATCAACTCCCCTTCTATTCTTATTTCACATAACGTTTTACTTTCTTCTCTTTCAAAAACATCATTTTCGTCTTACTTGCGTTCATTTCATACCTCTTTCTTTTAATGACCTGTTCATTAAAGTAACCATCATTGTAACTCGGCCGCCGACGATGCAAATATAACTTGATCATCGGCGTACAAAAGGCATTTGACGGTTAACTCACCCATTCTCAACCCACATTCTTCAACTTTCAAAGTTTGCAAACAACTGTCCATAAATATGTTAAACAGCCAGGGGGAAGCTACACAGCCCTGTCTGCCCCCTTTATTGGATGCCAAACCAGTCCGAGTAGACCCGTTGATCCTGACACAAGCACTAGAGTCCCTATAAAGAGACTTCAATGCCTGTATCAAGCCAGCGCTCAAACCAAATGAGTTAAGTGTTTGCCATAACACATTCCTGTCCACTCTGTCATAAGCCTTTTCCAAGTCCATGAACGCACAAAAAACTTTCTGGTTTTTGGCCAAAAACTACTCCGCAATCATACGCATGGAAAAGGCTTGATCCGTATACCCCATTCCTTTCTAAATCCAGCTTGCACATCCCAAATTTTCCATCAGTTTCTTCCATAACTCTTTCAATTAACACCTTAGCATACAGTTTACCCACAATGCTAAGCAAGCTGATACCACGGTAGTTTTTACAGTCCTGCTGTGACCCTTTTCCTTTATATATTGGGACTATAATGGCTTTGCACCAGTCTTCCGGTACCCGCTTCAGTTCCCAACATAAATTAAACAAGGTGTACAGCAGGCCTGCCACCACTCCCTCTCCAGCCCTAAGCATTTCGAGTGATACTCTATCATATCTGGCTGCCTTACCTGCTTTCATGCTTTTCATTGCTTACATTATTTCACCTACACTTATCTCCCTACCTCTCTCCACTTCTTTCGGAATTTCTTTTTCACTTAATTCAGACGACCCTTCACTCATAAACACGCTTTCAAAGTATTCCTTCCATCTCTTTAAATTCGAAACTTCATCATTCAGCATACAGCCATTCTCGTCTCGTATAGCATTCATTCTAGGCTGTTTTGAATTTTCCCTAGCAGTTCTTACGAGTTTCCAGAACATTTTAATATTTGCCTGGAAGTTATCAGATATCCTTGTATCATTCTTATCCGTTCTTTCTTGCTTTTCCTTTCAACAACTTCTTTTACTCTCTTATTTATAAGTCTAAAGTCTGCCTTTTTTCTTTCAATCTCGTCATTCATACCGCCAGAATAACCAGCTTTGGTTACCAGTAAATCTAGCCATGCTCTCTTCTTTGCTTCAACTTCCATCCGAATCTCATCATCCCACCACAAAGTATTATTTTTCCTTTCATTCGTTCTCTTACTTACACCGCATACTTCGGTGGCTGCATCCACCAAAACTTTCTTAACATTATTCCATACAGTCTTCAGGTCTAAATCATTCATACATATTTCATTCAAACCATTTATATTCTCCCTCAGTCTATATTTATACTTCTCCTTCACACCTTCATCTTGTAACCTCTCTGTTATAATACGCTGTAACACAGTGGTAGACACAGATGTCCGATGCCGCCAACGCTTGAATAGACCATTAATTCGGCATAAGACCATGTAATGATCCGTCTTTACGTTGGACCCTCGGTAAACTCTTGTATCTACCACTGCGCTCCGCATTCTTTCATCCACAATTATGAAATCTATCATGGTTCTATCATCACCTCTTTCCCATGTATACACATGAATCCTCTTATGGCGAAAGAAAGCATTCGTCACAAAAATATTCTTTTCCTCACATACGGCGAGGAGGTCTTCACCATTCTCATTTACACTTTCATCGCCAAACATTCCTAATATCCTTTCATAACCAGACCTCTTCACCACAACCCTTCCATTAAAATCTCTAACATAATGATATTTTCATTTCCTTACATTTCATCAACACCATCCTTACCATGTCCCAAAACTGCTCTCGGATATAAGTGGGCTTAGACATGTCTGGGGCGTACACCTAGCACAAACAACTTCTTTAAGCCCACTTTCATTCGTATCCATAGCAGCCTTGGGCTTACATTCATACTCTTTAACATTGACCCATTCTTTCTGAAAGGATGACACCGACTCCCTGGCATGCCCGCTCGGTCTCATCTACACCAGACCAGTAAGCGGTATACATGCCATGTGCAGTGGCATCCTTTCCCTTTCGTTTCGTCTCATTTACACATAACACATCTATTCCTCTATCATTCATCATTTCGCATATTTCATCCATCTTATCATTCATTGCTCCACATACATTCAGCGTAGCTAGTCAGGGCCTCCGCAATCCACTTTTCGCCCCTCCGGGAGACAGAACGTGACGGGTGGCGAACCTCGTCGCCGGTTTTACTCCCGGAGATTCTTCGCACGCCTGTCCCATTAAAGGGGCGCCAGGAACTCGGGGCCATTTCTTTAATGTGTTGGCTCATGGTGCGATCTAAGGGAGTGTTAGATTTTACGCCGCTACCATACGGCGAGGAGCCGAGTCTATCCTTTCGGCTTTGTCGCTCGTTTAGCACCACCCGGGGGACACGTGTAGTGTGGGCCTAGGGTTAGGTGGTCGAAGCCTACGGACGCGAGCGACGTATGAGCGGGATGATCCTCTTTCGCATATATATATATATATATATATATATACCTTTGAAAAATATAAAAACCAAAGCAACCTCAAATCTCGAAATACTGTACCGCCCCGACAGTACTGCGATAAATTAAATGATCATTAAATTTAATGGGCTTTTTCGTAACACGGGGAAAAGGCGCTCACTTTGGGGTGAAGAAAAATATTTAGACAATTTAAGGATAAAAGCTTCCGTTAAAATTACAGTATTAGTTATTTGAAGGTTTAATAATGAAAAGTAACGAACCAAATACAAAAAACCCTTAGATAAATCAAAAATATCAACTTTTTGTAACAACAACAACAAAGTTAATTTAAAGTTACAGCCCACAATAAACATTCCACTGCTGGGCATTGGCCTAAAATCACTGAGACATTGTCCGTCAAGCTACCCCAGTGCGTGTTGGCGGACTATAAATGTCTTAGAAATATTTTATTGCGCAGACATGCAGGTTTCCTCGCAGTGTTTCCTTTACCACCGAGGACGTGGTATATAAGCACTTTAAAAAAAACATTACCCCCACCCTAGGATTTTATCCTGTATCGTGGAGGCAGTTTACAAACATTTAAATTGCACAAGGACAAACATCCAGACCCGGAGAAATTATTTGTAGGCCGTACAAATACTTGTTCCGTGTGCCGTACACTTAAAATTGCGATTTACAATTTCATTGGTATTAGTAGCTATCGAACTTGGAGTGCTCGCGTACTGTGAAATTTATAGCAAGCGCTTAGCCCCAGAGCTATCGCTGCTATCGGATAGTTACAAAATAAATTTTATTGGCTTCTACACACGGCTTCATTACCTTAAATGTCGGGTTTCCCACAATAAAGATTGTTTTAAAATACATATACAACATTTTTACTTGAACATATTGAAAGTTTGCACTAATATTAATGTAATATTTTAATATTAAATATTTTACTGACCATTTACCTTCCCTGTTCGATCTTTTTCTGTCCTCTCATCCGGGCAGCTGTCATGTTTCCATCGATGCTCCTTTTGGCTCTTAGGACCATTTTCTGATCCGAAGAACAGTATGCGCCCATTTCAGTTGCGATCTGTAGGCTGCCACTGTTTATGAAACTAAAGGTTGGATTGGGATTGGACGCAGTATTCTTTTACATCATACCCATGGTGTCGAGTTTGCTTGTCGCTGGATTATCCCAACGCTTTTGCGAAGTCAGCCATGGATGAGGTACTTCAGATAATGGAACTCTATATTCCACGATCTGAAGTGCCCCTTGGAGGCAGACCTCAGCTATGGTTAGGTCGCTCCTGTAAAATACCAGGCCTGAGCTGACGCATCAGCAACAAGCACATGCACACGTGTTCTTTAAAAAAAAAGTACACTTCTGTCTCCAGGTTCTTTAAAAGAGATATTAATAAGACAAAGACAGAGCACATCGGCAGAATAGGCGATAGGCTAGTCGCCTTCCTTTGGGTACCCATGCATTCTGGTACCTTGCTTAGGATTCCCAAAAAAATCTGTCAGCCATGTCTTCCATCTGCACAGTAAGGACGACTCTCTGTGACCATGGCCCAATAGCCCATGCTGCAAAAGAGAATGCCGATATTTTAAGTTCTCCTTTTACATCTAACTCAACTCTCGGTTACAGGGGAATAAACCGCCGACCATCACACAGTGAGTGGTCAGTGCGCATAACGAGTAATGTTCTCATGACGTCAACAAGTCGACTGGGCCTGATGGAATCCCAACATTTGCGCATGAGGTATTTCGAGGACTAACAGCTGATTAGTTACAGCTAATACGGTTTTCTTCGGGGTTGCTCAGTAAGTAATCTTCTCTAGTTTACGCAGTTAGTTACAGTTTTGTAGCATATCGAAGCATCAAGAACAGTGCATTCGGCTCCGGCCACAAGTCTGTTCATCCTGTTGTTTCGCAAGGCTTATGTTCCACAATGATAATGTGTTGCAAACCAGTGAAATTTATTGCTATGCAGATTAAAGCACTGATGATACTTTTAACAATGGCCGTGCCAGTATTTACCATGAACACATCGTAAGTGCACATCGCAAATGAAGCTCTAGAACGCTCACACGCTACTTTAAAAGAATACTCAAAATCCTTTGTTAATGAAAACCAAAACGACTGGCATTGTTATTTATTTACCGCAATATTAGCCTATAATACTACTCCTCATTGCACTACCAATTTCACCCCTCATGAATTATTATATGGTTATAAACCTAATATTCCTAATTCTCTATATGAAACAAACAATAATACCACTTATAATGAATATATTCGAGCTTTACAATACCGAATGCGTTTTAGTAGAGATAAGGCCATTCAAAATATTATTAATAGTAAAGAAAAATCTAAACAATAATACGATACTAGTTCACGCGAAATTTCTTATAAAACTGGTGACTTAGTTTATATAAAACACCATCACCGGCTCCGTAAGGCCCTATCACCTATATGGAAAGGTCCATATAAAATTATAAAAGTACATAATAAGCATAACGTAACTTTACAAATAGGTCGTAAACATGTTAAGTATCATACAAACGAGATTAAGCCTGCTATTAACACTCCTTAAATTTAACTTATTTTATATATTTTTCAGAGCTTTATGCTATGGAAGCCAAAGCCACGCTGAGTCGAGGATCACACCTATATCACATAGTCCTGGAATTTATTTTGAACCCATTAAGCATATTAACTTTTATGACGATTATTGGAAGGTGATAACACATATAGACCTTATATCTTTAGATCCTTATCTCAATAAAATTTGTTATATGATACTTTAAACCTTTGTTCCAAAATAAATACTGACGAATTTTCCCAATGTAAAGATTTTTCGAATATTATAGAGATTTTAATAAAATATAATTACTTCAAATTGCAATCCCTAGCACATATAATCAATAATAATCAGTCGCCAAAAAGAGTTAAAAGATCTCTAGAATTTGGAGGCGAAATTCTTAAATTTTTCTTCGGTACCACAGCAGATGATGCGCGAAAATATGATGCCACGATAGAATCATGTCGGAAAATTGAAACAGAACTATATAATTTATTCGGAGATAATATTCACGTAATTGAATCCACCACCAATAATTTTAATGCCAATATTTATAAATTAAACCAAAATGAATTAAGATTAAATTCACAAATTAATAAAATGAATGAAATTCTTTCGCAAATCACAAAAACTGATAATTTACTTCTTAACATCTCTAGGATAAATAATTTATTGAACATAATTGAAAGCTCCTTACTTGCTATTTCTAACTTGTTAGACACAACATACATAATATTCATTCTTTAATTGATGTTTCGCAACTTAGTTCATATTATTATAACAATAAGATTGTTTTCAGTTTGCAAATTCTACTAATAACATCTGATAAATTCATTGTTTTTAAAAATATCCCATTACCGACTCCTCACGACGAGTCACATATACAAACGTTTGCACTTATCCAACCTTCTACTATGCTTAATAACTTAGATGATTGTAAATTTACTAATAATAACTATTCTATATGTGAACTTCAGAAGAAACCATCATCATCGGAAACACCACGACGAGCAAGACAACTCATTTTCATAAGCGAATTCACGACCGACATACGTCACATCAGTGGGAAGGACAACATAGTCGCCGACGCACTCAGTCGCATACCAATCGACAGTGTAACGTGCCCTACATCAATCGACTATCACAAGATCGCCGAAGCACAAGACAGAGATAGCGACGACATCAAACATCTATCGAAGCAAAGTAACTTGACCATCAAGCAAGTTACAATGCCAATGACGCATCTACCTATCTACTGCGAAGCCTCAACGTCAACCAGAAGAATGTCGTTGCGAAATCTTCTATGCACTGCACAACATCAGTCATCCAGGTGTTAGAGCAACCGGAAAACTCATCACTGGAAAATTCTTTTGGCCTTCAATACAAGTGGATGTTGGCAACTGGGCGAAGCAATGCATTCAATGTCAAAAATGCAAAGTACAAAAGCATATATCAAGCAGCCTAGATTCATTTCCACCTACGGTGAGATTCGAACACCTGCACGTTGACATCGTTGGACCATTACCTACTTCACCGCAAGGACATCATTACCTCGTAACAATGATCGACAGAACAACAAGATGGCCAGAAGCAATACCTACCGATGATACATCAGCTGAATCCGTCGCGAAGATAATTTATGAAAATTGGATTACTCGTTTCGGATCACCTAAAACCATCACAACGGATCAAGGAAGAAACTTCGAAAGCAACCTATTCCTCAAACTTCTTCAAACTATGGAAATACAGAAGACACGTACAACGGCATACCATCCTCAATCAAACGGAATAGTCGAAAGATGGCATCGTACATTGAATACCGCACTCAAAACTCGTTTATCTCAACATACAAAGTGGATTGATGAGCTACCTACAACGACGCAGTGAAGAAACAATTTCAACCTACCTACGATGGACCGTATAAAGTATTAGAGCGAAATAGCAAGACTTTTAAATTACAAATACCCGGAAGGAAATCTACAATTATATCGATCGACCGACTAACGCCTGCCTATATTATCAACGAGGATACTTCAGAGGATTCATCATCATCATCATCATCATCTCAACCACCAGCGAGGAAGCTTGAAAACCCATCACCTACATCAACCCAGATAAAAACTATTTTAATATTTACGAGCCATGGGCGAGTCGTCAAGCCTCCGGTACGCTTTCGCTAGGGGGAGAGTGATGTAGCAGCCAGGCTAATAAACCCTAAACGATAATAAATAATGTTACCCTGCTGCTACCATAACGCAGAAGGTAAAGGTCTGAAGAAAACATTTATTTCCTTATTACCCCCGGCTACTGAGATACTGCGGACTGCATATCGATGCGAGATAATTTGACGTATATGTTAAACTTTCTAATATAGAAAAAAGAAATAGCCGCAAATATCATCAGCGCCGCATCGTCTTCACACGCCGGCTATCTTCATGCATCCGTCGACCATTTTTGAGCCGTCTCTTCAACGCCGCAGCTTCGCTTCTTCTTGCTGTTCCAGAGATGTGTCCCACGCCGCCGCCGCTCGCCGATTACGCGCGCGCGTTTTTATTTTTGCGTCCAATGCAAAGGCACCCTCCGGAAGCGGGGGAGGGAGGTGGTGAATGCTCTAAGCATACCACGCAGCCGGCTGCGTGGTTATGTGGGTCTCACTGTGACTAACCTAACAACCTAAGTGCCTACCCACTAAACACCACCTTGGGAACGGCTTTGGCCATAGTGGCCTTTCTGCCGAATCGGACGCGACCCTCTTTAGGGAAAGAGGCGCAGAGGGAAAGAGGGCGCAGACGCACGCGCGTCGGTCTGCATCACTTTTATAGGCCCGTCCAGCAACGCAGCTACGAGAATCTATCTACGAGTCTTACGCCGGCAAAAGGAGCGCGACATATAATAGTTGTACATAATATTTTATTGATTAATCTTCATTGGTCAAAATGTATAAATTCTAATTGGCTAAGTAAATAAAAGATATTAATATTATATAACATATATAGGCATATAAATATAGGCAGGGTTCACTAAATAAACACCTTCATTCGCCTGCACATAGTAAGGCATATCAAGAAAAATAGTTTCATTCCTCCGCTCCCAGACCACTCGGAGTCTGTTAATAGTGGACCCATTCACCACTATTACAACATAATCTCAAAAATGATTATAAGCACGAGAGACACAACTGCACAGACCATAATATGCTTTTACCATTTTTATTAATAAATATTTACAAAGCGGTATATCAAAACTATCACTCGGTGATAGCCACAACTCGGATACAAACTCGGATTAGCCGCTCGACCAAATCGCTTTTTGTATGAGGGCGAGCGGCCTGTGTTGGTAAACAATTCCGAAACAATACGACCGTTGCTATGGCCCGTTATTATTGTAATTTTTAAGATTAAAAAGAAGTAAATAGTACTAATGTCATTAAGAACTACTTACATACGAAAGGTAACGCCACCGTTTTGTAAATTTGACGTGGCAGATCTCTTTTTGCACCAAAAATACTGAACAATTCGGCATTTTTGTAGGACGTCGATTGAGTCGCGTTGAGTCTTTTTAGTCAGCACATGTTTTAAGTGGAATCTACATCTATTCATCTCCAATAGTTAAATAGTTATTTAGCAATAAACCTGTGCTTATTATTTATTTATTTATTTTAGAAGAAGATTATTATATGTATGTTAAATAAAGTAAAGTTATAACTTTGAATATAACTTGTTACATTTAATATCGCCATTACAATAATTATATGAAGCTTTAATTAAATCATGTTGCTAATGACCTCAAGAACATTATCCTGACGAAATTAGTAAGCAAATTTACATACAAATTACGTAAGTAAGTTGATCTGGCTTGATCGGTTAAATCACTTGTCTAATGTAGACCACTAATGTCTTATCGCTTTAGTGCTTAACGTTTTAAATTAATTAGTTTATAGGATCGTTTATTTGCAGGCTTAGCACTTGCCTTAATTCAATTGGTCTTATGTTTTAATCCTGACTGCAATAAATAAACGTTATTTGTTCATTCTGTACCTAGATCTGCTAAATAGTTTTCTGAGAGAACGCAAAACCTTATGAGATTTTAATGTAATTAAAATTAAACCGTCTTTTTTCAATACGTACTAGAATAATGTATTATTTTTAAGTGCTACGTACTAATCTTCCTCATATTTTCATCAGCCCTCATAATTGAACGATACTTAAATGTCATGATGCTAGCGAATAGCAGAGACATGGTCTAGATGTCTCCCATATTGTGCGCTTAACTCTTTTACCGGGTTTACCGTATGCGTATTTTATTATATCATGTCATAACCAAACTAAAATATACCGCAATATTCTTCTTGCTCTCAGTATCGCAAATGCAGACCTGTGGGGAGAAGGTTGTTGGTATTGAGTCGCTCAGATAACGAAGAAAACGAACTGTTAGGAGGCCGATCCCGCTTGACTTAAAAAAAAAACACTAATTAAACTTAAGGTTAAAAAGTTAACACACAATTAATATTAACCCTGACTTCCGAACTCTAATTCGTCTCGGAATCTATGTCCTATATACCCGGGGCTCTGAATCTAACTGACTATTAAAATGGAATAAAAATAATATAGAAAAGAACAATACAATTACTGACTAACTCATATGAAAGAAAAGTACTGTGGGATTAAATAAATGTTTACTAAGATTTAACTGTGTTGTAAAAAGGGATATAACATCTCCCCATTTGACTGAGCTTTTTCTAAATTAAGATAAAGCGAAGTTTTGAAATAGAAAAATATTTAGAGGTCGGAAGGCATTACAAAATATAGAAATAGAAAATCAAAAGTTATAGTAAAATATAGCAAATTTATCTTATAACAATATAAAAACCTTCAAACTATTTAATTTTACAAAAATATGAAATAGTATAATTTGTAACTAAGTTATATAAAAGAAACAGAGTAAGATTTAGCAAATAATCAATATAAAACTGAACAATGAAATTATATAAAAGTGAAATGTTAAAATCTAGAATTAAAAGTATTTTAAATGAATTAGTAAAATTAGCAATTAACTTGTATTAAAAAAATAGTAATTTCAATTACAATTAGGTTGCATTAAAAATAGTAAAATGTAGCAATTACAAAGTATAAATTGACAAAGTAGAAATTAAAATTGTATGATTATGATAATAAAATTAATTATTTGTGTTAATACAAACATTTTGAAAACTAAAATTGAATAAAAATTAGAAATTAACATTTCTTCCAGAGGAAGAGTGAACCTTGTGTACAGTTGTATAAGGTTCATAATAGTAATTTTTTTTAAAGATTTTGGCGAGTTATTATCTCGGAAACTCGCACGTGGAATAGTGAGAGTGGCACTAAATGTATCGTAAGATGATAGTCTGTCATCTGGTAAAGTAAATGATAATAGTCGATGGCTCTGGAAAATTAGATTTAACATTGTACATTTTTAAATGGAGAAATATGAGCTTCATTTCGCAACTATGAATCTTACCTTACACTATAATACAAATTCAACATTTTACGGGTGGCACGGGGCATTAAATCTTAGTCCTCAGGGTTGGCGACGCAGTTGCAATCTGTAGTAGTTTATTCGTCTTAAGATCGTAAATTTCCATGGACCATAGTTTACTTACCATCAGGTTGACTTTACGCTAGTCTGCCTACTCCATGATACAAAAAAAACTTACGGAACAAATACAGTGTGGTTTTAAAGTTGGCTTGGTGCCCTCGAACAATCGCCTTCTACTGTTCTCTAACACTTGAAAGTCAGAGGTTTGGAAATAATCCAAGCAAATGACACTCTTTCTTGTGGGAAACCAGGTAAGCCTATTATCACAAAAGTACTTCCATATATCCCAAAAACTGTAATCTTTAGGAAACCTGCAATAAATTAAAAAAAAAAACTATATGTTCGTATTTTAAACTTTATAATTTAATTTAATTTAATGCGATTTTAGTATTTAACTATTTTATAATAAAGCTCACAATATATATCGCGCTAAAGTACGCATTCTGCGTAGGAGTTGTGTGGGCTTCTGGTCTCCAAGTTCTATTTCTGATAGAAGTTTCTGTAGCTGGCGACTGTCGGATTCTTCATATGCAGAGATCAGACGATCCTTCAGCGAATTATACTGGTCGGATGCCAGTGGGTTGTACAACAGGTCCGAAATATGTTCGATGTCTTGTTTCTCAAGTTGATGCATCAATCAATGCTTTGCGCTTGACTCTTCTTTAAATCATTCGTTGCGGCTTCAAACTGACGAACCAAAGTCGGGTTTATCTCTCGTGGTGGTATTCTCAACGATAGAGATACACCGGCGATTTCTTGTTCCATGGCCGGGTTTGATGTATATGCGTCGGATTTCTTCGCTTCTCGCTCCATAATGAATGACATAATGATTTTAAATATACTGAAGTCTCCCTTGATATTTTTCCTACTATTCTTGCAGGGATCTTCCTTATCGGTGTTTGTTACGGGGTCAACAATGTAATGGTGGTGAATGGGTCCACTATTAACAGACTCCGAGTGGTCTAGGAGCGGAGGAATGAAACTATTTTTCTTGATATGCCTTACTATGTGCAGGCGAATGAAGGTGTTTATTTAATTTAATTCGGAACTTTGATAGCGCGATTTAGGTTTCGATGTATTTCGCTTGTGTTGCGAAGACAGCGCCGCCACATCATCCCCTGCTCAGACCGGAGGTCGATAGTGCAGTCTAGATATCGACGAATGTACAAGTGCCAGGGAATTGCCTTGTAGTCTGCGGTGAGTCGAGAAGAAGGCAAGTAATCTGCGAGAGTGCCGTGAAGCAGAGGCGAGCAGTAAGGCTCAGAGCCATGCCGAACACTGTAGCGCAGAGAGTAGCTAGAAGGAACAGGAAGCATTATTATAGTGCTGCGATGAACCTTTGTAAAGCTAGATGGCTTGCAGGATGTGAAGACTGAATATTCGCTCGGGAGCGAATGAATGGGGTACTTGAGAACGATGACGAGGATTTGAAGTTGTAGTTTCCGAAGGTTGTTGGTTGCGTGTTCATATCACGTCGGAGTCACCACTGTGGTCGGTGGAAGGAAAGGGGAGATCTCCCGCCGGGCAAGGTGTTCTGCCCGGGGAGCGGCCAACGCCCGAGTGGTAGTTCGGAGCTATTATATATCTCTGTTTTAATTCGGAACTTTGATAGCGCGATTTAGGTTTCGATGTATTTCGCTTGTGGCGCGAAGACAGCGCCGCCACAATCTTTTCTGATTTATTTAATATATATTGTGAGCTTTATTATAAAATAGTTAAATACTAAAATCGCATTAAATTAAATTAAATTATAAAGTTTAAAATACGAACATATAGTTTTTTTTTAATTTATTGCAGGTTTCCTAAAGATCACAGTTTTTTGGATATATGGAAGTACTTTTGTGATAATAGGCTTACCTGGTTTCCCACAAGAAAGAGTGTCATTTGCTTGGATTATTTCCAAACCTCTGACTCTAACACTTGAAAAGTGTTAGAGAACAGTGGGAGGCGATTGTTCGAGGGCACCAAGCCAACTTTAAAACTACACTGTATTTGTTCCGTAAGTTTTTTTATATCATGGAGTAGGCAGACTAGCGTAAAGTCAACCTGATGGTAAGTAAACTATAGTCCATGGAAATTTACGATCTCAAGACGAATAAACTACTACAGATTGCAAATGCATCGCCAACCCTGAGGACTAAGATTTAATGCCCTGTGCCACCCGTAAAATGTTGAATTTGTATTATAGTGTAAGGTAAGATTCATAGTTGCGAAATGAAGCTCATATTTCTCCATTTAAAAATGTACAATGTTAAATCTAATTTTCGAGAGCCATCGACTATTATCATTTACTTTACCAGATGACAGACTATCATCTTACGATGCATTTAGTGCCACTCTCACTATTCCACGTGCGAGTTTCCTTTTTATAGTTTACTGTAAATAATATCTTTGAATTAAAAAAAAATAGTTGCATATTTATCAAATAGTGATTTCTACTATTTTATTAATGAAATTGATTAATTTGCATAGAAAAATGATATCAGCATATTTGTTTGTTAAGAAAATCTAATATAAATAATTATTATTGTCCTTGAAGTAAAACTTATTTAGTACGAATATCCCAAATTTTTTCGACGGACTCGCAAATTTTGTGGTTTCATGATGTATTCTTATTTCAAAATATCTTAAAGCGACAGCTTTAATGAGAAGCATTCTGTGATTGTCAATATTAGGAAATCTTTATTGATGGGATCGATCGAGTTAAGTAGATTGCTATTCTATTCGTTAACAAGAGCTTTGGCCTTAAACTCTTCAAGAATTTGTTCCAGATTTGACACTTTTATTTTTAGACGCCTTGTTTTCTGACAAAGAGCGCTCACCATTCTCAACCTTTTCTCCGACAGATTTTGCTGCTGTTTCAATCTATTGATAAGACTTCGTGGCGTACCCAGTGGCTGAAACAAAAATTAAAAATGTTTTAATCCATTAAACCTACTAGCGGCCGTTGTTGATCGCAAACAATAGATTTTTAATTGTGTTCATAATGTTACATGTCACCTATACCGTATTCAGCAAAGCAAAATACAAAATTTAAACAAGGAAACCGTATACAAACCTTTATTGTATAAAGTGTTGGGACAGTATTACGTTCAATTCAGTTCTTTTCCTTTTTCGGACTAATAAATTACTTTCGAAGTGCCTGGAGCAAAGTCGAGAATATTTAGTAGGCTCCCAATTCTTCTTACCAGTTGCTGAAACATATTTTCTTTTTATTTCCTAATCAATTGGGAAACTGACAGATAAAAAAAAACATCAGGATGAATATATTTAATTGACATAAAAAGCATAGGTATATTAACAAAATGGTAAATATGTAGTTATAATACATTAGGTACTCTTGCCGTAATTGTAAACGATGAGAATGTACCTTGGGTAATTATAAACTTTAGCTGGCAACATAGGTTTGAGGTTAGAATAATCCTAATAATGATAATATCATTATAATTTATAGAAAAAAATGACCGTGAACATCACTTTAATTAATACTTCCATGTAAATCGTGATTCAGAAAGTTATTTAATATATATACATAAAATAAGTTTACTTGCGCGTGAAATGTAATGTCATCAATTTTTCGCTCACTGCCGCATTTACAGCCAATAACACTGCACGACACCTTTATATGTTATAAAATCAAATAATTGTCTAACTTAAAACGTACAATTATCGAGTCTTATTGGCAAATAAATATTTAAACGAAATAATAAGCATTGAAACGCTCTGTGACAGTTGCAGTGTCTGCCACTAAATTTAATGCCAAACGGCTTGTTAGGTCGTACGGGAATAAGGACAACAATACAGTAGCTATATCTTTTCTTACAAGTGCTAATATGATGCGTCCTTTGTTTTGTGAATGAGACTAAAACATATCACGCTTTCTATTGGATTCTCTGTCTGCGGTAGAACTATATATCATAGATATAGTGGAGTTTACACTATATCTATGATTTATATCGTAGTGATTTTATTATACTCTTGGTTTCTGGTAAAGAGTATGTATTTACATTGGCTTTGACAAATTATTTTTTTGGGTCTTTGACAAAATATGTGCAACTTTCATTAAATTATTTTTTATCAGAACGGCACCATATACGTACCAATAAAGTGCGTGAAAAGTGAAACGCTCCTGCACATTACCTATTCTGCTGGTCTTGACAGCAATGAAAAAAAAAACGAAATGGGTCACAATGTGCTTTGTTGGAAATAAGATCGATACGTGATGAATTTCACAATCAATATAGGTCGGGTCCCTGCCCTTCACCCCGCTGCCTGACGACACGTCGCGATTGTCGCGCGAATGTCAATTATGACATCTATTCAACAGCAATATGTTTGATCGCGCGTTCGTACGAACTATGTTCACGCGAATAGATTTTCAAACAATTAAGTCGCGCGACCCCATCGCGCATGCCGATTAGAAACCTATTCGAGATCAGTATGTTTGATCGCGTGTTCGTACGAGTAAAATTCGCGCGAACTTGCGATGAAGGAATGCAACTACATTGACAGTCGTGGCTTTAAGAACTATCGATTCGCCTTATCGATGAAAAGGTGGATATTATAATGAAGATATATTATATAATATTATTAATATTATTGTTGATATAATATATAATATTATTGTGGATTACGCCGCATGCGATGGACAATCAACATGAATAGAATGCATTGCGGGCGTTCTTCAGGGCGAAAGGGGAAAAAGCTGGAGGTTTTGCGTACCGGACCAGGATTCATCGCTTTTTTTTTCAAAGCTGGAGCCATCTATTTCTGTCACTGAGCAAAACCTGGCAGACCGAGTTCGGTACATGATGCGCTCAAAAACATTTGATGACGCCAAACTAGAACGGCTGCGACGTGAGGCTGTTCCTTCATCGGATGAAAATGCTACGGCTGGGAATGCGGCGCCACAAGTTGCAGAGCAACCCGCATACGTGGAAGCCGCCGTGAATCTTTCAGTTGTGGTTGATTCAGACGATGGTGGAATAGTCTCCCATGGACTAGAGCAAATGAGGAGTATATTGGAAGAGGCGATTACGGAAACGCGCAATACGCCTCTCCAAAATCGACCACGTCATCCCCGCATACCCTTGAGCAAGTGGAATCACTAGGTCACTTGTTATTACTATTTGGTCGCATTGCATGAATTGGTGCGTAGTTGTAACTACGATTTACTTGTGAGTCATTCATCAACATCTGATGGTGTGGTTGAAGGCCTTTGTCTCGTAGAGACTACTGTTGGTCGACTTGGAACGACCTGATAGTCGTTGTCTCTACAGTAGATCGTATCACAAGTAGTGATGAAGATAGGGATAACAGTTTGTTGCTAGTCATTGCGGCATTGCGATCACTGTATGTAATCAAATAGATATATATATATCTTAAATGATTTATCTGTGTCTTGGCACACTATACATTATGATTTTTTCGGGAAAACTTGGCGGGAAGAGTGACCAAAAGTGTTGTTACTCCGTAATTATTTTAGTTTTGTTAAGTACCCTTAACCAACGAGCATGTATGCGTAGGTACATATATTGACATAAAGGAGCCGTTTTATCACGAGTATTAGCAATGCCGCATACCTCACTTAAGAGTAAAAATCCTACGCAACTTTTGCATTTTAATCCAGACAATCCAAACTCGGATATAGAGGGATGGTGTAATGTTTTAAAAATTATTGCATAAAATCAACGCTTCGATAGAAAATGATTTGATTTATTAATGGCATTAACAATGGCTTTAAAAGATCATGCAGCTAATTGTCTTACCGAGCTGAAGTTTACTTAAATGGCATAAGTCCCTTAGGAAACAAACCCGAGTTAAAGAAATAGCGTCTGAAACTAGTCTTCGCTTATGATCCCTCATCGAGTAAATTTCTAAAATCATCATGCCTCATGAAGTTATTACTGGATTTGGGGTACATTTTAAAGTTCGAAATGTTTAGCGATGTACCGGGGAAATGTTTAACTTTAACATGATATGAATTGAGAGAATAAGTGGCCTTTTTGTTTTCTAATGTGTTGATGAGTGTAGCAGTTTTGCTCTGAATATTGTGTGGTCGACAGAATTGGAATTTGATATTGATGGTTGGATTTATGTGAAGCTGGTCGAAAGGACAATGTCGTACTAGACCATGCCACGCGTGGCTGGTTGAAAGGACACATTCGTCCGGTCCAGGCTTATAAATGTTTGATGTTGAGTGTTGGATTTGGGTGAAGCTGGTCGAAGGGACAGTGTCATACCAAGCCATGCCGCGCGCGGCTCGTTGAAAAGACACATTCGTCTGGTCCAGACTTATGAATGGTTGACGTTTAGGGTTCGATTTGGTGAAGCTGGTCGAAGGGACAATGTTGTACCGGGACATGCCGCGCGCGGCTGGTTGAAAGGACACATTCGTCCAGTCCAGGCTTATGAATTGTAGAGTTACACTGGTAGAAGGGACAGTGACCGTCCAGTCCTGTCAGGTTGGTTGAACAGAGTACAGATAATAGTATCGTCCGGGCCAGGCACGAGCGGTTGGTCGAAGGGACATATTAGTATACAGCTGTATGTAGTGGCTTCAGAGAAAGGTGCCGTCCGGTCCATGTGTGGTCGAAGGGACGCACGCTTTCGATTTTTTTATGATTGTATGTGTCTGTAAATGTCCAAAGATAGGGACAGTGTACCTTTTCACATCAGGATAGACGAGCGTAAGCAGTAGTTATTAATAGTGTTTGTTATAGGAATTCATAAAGATACACGCCCGAGGACGGTCCCATGTCAGAATTGGCCGTGTAGGCACGTCTATAAAATACTGTAACACTTAAACATAATGGGAATAAAGGTTTTCACCGAAGGTATTTTTTTCTTTGTAACGCAAAGGAAGTTATACCCCGTTGCTGCTATTTGATACTGCCACATATTTTATATACTGTCACATATTACTTGTCACTAAAAGAAAAGTTCTAAGTTTAAAGGTAAAATGGTTGATCCCCTAGGGTCGATCGGTTCAATTATTGTAAAAGCGAAAACTTTTATGCAGTACTTATGGGCTTCTAAAATGGATTGGGATGATACATTGCCTTATAAAAATTAGAAGAATGAGAGAGATTTTTTAAATATTTTCATGAATTGAATACCATTTCTATACCAAGAGCAGTTTCATTAGGCAATGTAAAGCCGGTAGAGCTTGTTGGTTACTGTGATGCTTCAGCCAAGGCTCTTGGTTGTAATCTCTACTTCGCATATTTTATAGCGATGGCAAGGTTAGTGCAAATTGAACAAAGAAATTGAAAAAATTGAAAAAAGAATTGAACGGTGCCCTATTACTCTCTAAACTTGCTAATAAAGTTTCTAAATCTCTACAAACAAGATTCCAACACAAATTCATTTTAAATTCAGATTCTCAAATTGTTTTATCATGGTTGAGCATTAACAATTTAAAAAGTACAAAATATGTAACCAATAGAGTACATCAAATTAAAAACTCAACAAAAAATAGCACTTGGTGTTATGTTAAGAGTATAGAGAACCCTGCTGTTCTTCTTTCAAGGAGAATAGCTTCTCAAAAATTGCAAGGCAACAGTCTACGGTGGCAAGGACCGCCCTAGCTTGCCGATTCTATGTGGGTATTTTTCAGATGACACAAAGATTCTGGCCAATGTAACCGACAGTTGTCAGGACCTGGAAGAATCTAAAAGTGATGAGATTTTTGACATTCTTAGCAAATTTTCAACTTTTCATAAAATGCAAAGGACACTTGCATGGATTTTAAGATATAAACATAATAGTTTGAACCCTAGTTCTAAATTGGCAGACATGCTGTCACCTAAAGAATTGAGAAATTCTATGTATTTCATTATAAGAAAGCGTTAAGGAGCAATTTCTTTTAAAGAAATTAAATAAGGCTAACAAGCAAACTAAATCAAACTTATCAGGACTATATCCCTTTCTTGATCATAATAATATAACAAAACACTCCATAACTTTACCCAAGGTATCCCATATTACTTACATGCTAATTCAAAACGAGCACTTAAGATTATTACATGCAGGCGCTAAGTTGGTACTGAGCTCTCTATCTCAGTCCTTCTGGATAATGAATGGTATAGGCGAAGTAAAGAAAGTGCAGCATAGGTTAGGCATAGGCTAGTTCTAAAAAAATTATGGGGGAACATTCCAGATTATAGGTGTCGATTTCTGTGGTTCATTTAACATTAAGGTAGCTCGAATAAGAAAACCTATGATTAAAAAAGCTTATATTTCACTTTTTGTTTGCTTTAGTACTAAAGCAGTTCATGTTGAACTGGTCAATGACCTAACTTCTGAGGCTTTTGCAATGCCTTCAGCGCTTCATGGCAAGAAGTGGAATGCCAATAGAAATATTTGTAATAATGCAAAAACTTTCAAGTGTGCAGCTAATAATTTAAAAGTACTTTGTGAATTGCATTCATCAAAAAATAATAGAGAATCTGTTGAAAGTTTCTGCTCTACTAATTCTACAGAATTTAAATACATTTCCAGCTATGCGCCAGAGTTTGGAGGGTTGTGGGAAGCTGGCATTAAAAGCCTGAATTATCATCTAAAAAGAGTTGTTAGTACCATTTGCTTGACATTCGAAGAGCTTTATACAGTAATCACTCAGATTGAATCAATTTTAAACAGTCGGCCCTTACTTCCCGTGAGTTCAGATGCTTTAGACTTAGGTATTTAAAACCAGGCCATTTTCTGATAGGGGCTACCATGACAAGCTAACCAGAGTTAGACTTAACGGAAAGTAATATTAATAGACTTAAGTTTTGGAATAATTGTACAAAAATTAAACAAGGTTTTTGGCAAGTTTGGTCAAAAAATCACAACTGCAAATAGGCAAAAATAGAAATATGATAATATAAATTTAAAAGAGGGCGACTAAGTAATTTTAAAAATTAATTAAGCCGCCAATGAACTGGGCGATGGGATGGATTGTTAAGACATTCCCAGGAACAGATGGTAAAGTAGAGTAGTTAATGTAAAGATGGCTCAAAATAATAAAATTTATAAAAGGTCATATTCTAACATATGTCCTCATCCCTGTGTAGATTAAAAAAATGTATAATAGAGATAATAATTCCTGTTTAAATTATGATATTTTTAAAGAATTGTTAAGTTTGTTTGTATGCCTTTGCCCCGCCCAACTGTTTTTATTAATTAATACCTAAAATTGTAGAAAATTGGTTAATATAACATAAATAATAATATATAAGATAAAACAGTATAATTAGTAATATTTATTTATTACTTAAATAAGGAAAAAAATAATTTATATCTAGCAATAAAATATCAACATTATTCAGTGGCAACACCGAATTTTAGTCTTCTCCATTTTGAACTTGGCTATAGCAAGTACGTTGTAAAGTGCACTTAATTAATAAATCCAGTTTTTACTGGTTCGAAAATATTCTTAACATGTTTTATTTAACACCTACTAAAATGATTCCCTTTTATGTATTCGTTTATATAGAAGTACTGATGATATAAATGTCTATGTAAAATGAAGAAAATAATCAACCAATTTATTTGAGTAGTTGAAATGACACAGATTGACATTGTACTTCATAAATGCGATCATTATATTATATTTTACTTACCTATGTGTATATTATGTGAGTAGTACGGGGTATATATCACTTTTCCATACCAACTTCACCAGAATTCGTTGGAATTTAATCGATTGATAGACGAGCTTACGACTCACTAGTGACTCATGGCCGTAAATCATCCAAAAACCCTGAACCTTAATTTCACAAACATGCGGTAGGGAGCGGTGATACCCATGTGAAGGTGTCCGTTCTGTTTTTATCAACCTGAGTGAGCGTGATAAATCTTCCATGTAATGCTTCTGAGCTGGTGCATTCTTGAAAAGGGTCTTTGTCCAGCCATGGGCTAAAACAGACTTGACATTATATCAAGTTTGTGCTTAATTTTTTTATTGTAATGGTTTATATGTAAATTAGTTATGACTGAATGATAAGTAAAACAATAAAGCTTAAGAATCTGTTTTGAGTTTAGTTTACGTTATTTCAGTTTAACTTTTAACTGTGGACGCGCGGTCTCACAGGCCGCTTGCAGTTTGTAATTTTCGTGTTTACCCTTTCCCCAGCTCCTTGCGTCTAAGGCGCTCAGTAGCTTTAGTTTTAGTGGCGAAACGTGTGTTGAGGTGGCAAGTTGTGCCACGGGCTGCAAAATAGAAGAGTTATTTTACTTTAAACTTCGACCGCGGTCTTTGGGACCGTTTCCAATATAAAAAATTTGACGGTTTTCTTTTCTTTTTTGGGTTATTTTCATTCAAAATGTCCATAAATAGTACTCAAAGTGCATGTACGTCAAAACAAACATCAAGGTCACCGCTGCAACAGCGTGCGAGCAAAATTTGTCGAGACGATGAATTCTTGACTTATGTGGTATCAATGCTTATGTTCCATACAATCAACATTCGGCCAAAAATACAGAAAGAGGTGATTTCCTAAGAATATTGCACGATCTTTAGCCGTTCCACATATGCAAAGACGTGCAATAAAGCCAAATATAGCAAATGAACTAAAAATAACACTTAAGCGAGTTTTAGGGGTAGATATGCCTCCAGACTAACCTCCTGCTCAGGAGAATGACTCAGGAGACCCACTCAAAGCGAAAAACATGTCTACTTTGTCCGTAAAACTAAAGAGGAAGTCCAACTATGCTTGTATAAATTGTAAACAGGTTATATGTTTACAGTGTTCCAAACCCTTGTGCAAGGAGTGCTAACAATTTGATACATATTGGACCATTGTCGGAATTTTTATATTTTAATTTGAGAAGTTTTTGATTTATTTTTATGTTAGTATCAGCCTTAGATTTATAGAAAAGAATATTATTTTTTCTTAAAAGTTTAATTGATTTAAGTTTTCAGTCCTAAAACTGATCTCAAACAAATCTATGCCAAATAGTGCCTTTAACAGTTGATATGCTTCAATTATGTAAGAAATAAATAAAGATTTATTAAAATGATCCAAAGTTTTTCAATTTAATATGCCTAGATAATAATAAATATAATAGCATAAAAATAAAATTAATATTTATGTAATATTTTGGCTTCATAACATAGCGGCCCGAGAGACCGCGCGTCCATGGTAGTGTGACAAAAAAATGACGTCCATACATAAAGGTTAATTTATTTAGTTTAAATTATTAGCCAACTAGTCATATTCTATAGCTACTACACCACGATGGTTTTGAATCAAAATTTGAAGCCAAAATTATTCTAAAAACACAACTTCTAGCTTTTTGGTTCGGTTCATAATGACACTATCGTAATTCACCTCTGATCTTTTCATAATAAACACGACGATTTTTTCATAATTTACACACGAGTAGTAGGGTATGTTAGGATGTAGCGGCGTTAAGAAGCGACAGAGGGAAACAGAAACAGGTAATGGGCTACCGTATCTTTGTAATAACAGCTTATCTATACAAATAAATAAAATTTAAGTGTCTGTTTGTAATATCAAAATAACAGCTTTTTACTAAATACATTTGAAAGTGTATACGGTACTTATAACAAAAACACAATTTTTAACATTTTTGTCTGTCTGTCTGTCTGTTTGTTCCGGCTAATCTCCGAAATGGCTAGACCGATTTTGACGGGACTTTCACTGGCAAATAGCTGATGTTATAAGGAGTAACTAAGGCTACTTTTATTTTAGAAAAATAATAAGGGTTCCGCGCAAAAATACTTAAAACCCTAAATTGAACGCGGGCGAAGTCGCGGGAACAGCTAGTTATAAATAAAAATAACTGCGATAATCTATGTTTGGCAGTGGACTTTTGATAGTTTTTAATTATTTAATGAATGGGTTTATTTGATAGGAAAATTTTAGGTGTTTTCCGAACCAGTCGTAAATAAAAAAATTACTTTCAATAAGTATTATGTAATAATCTAGAATAAAAATTATTCTATTCTACTCTTAAATGGATTTAACCGTATTCTAAATTATTCCAAGACGACATAACATTAAATAATACCATTGTTATTGCAAATTCCTAACTCAATATTCCTTTACTTGTTAATAATCTTATTTTGTTCGAAAAAAGAAGACTGCAAGCACACTCAATTTAAAACATTCCGATGTTTCAAAAAATGAACTTCTCTAGCTTGGGAAAATTAAAAAGTCGGTTCAATATCTTCTGCTTTATTAGAGAGTTGAATTTTTTTTATTGCGTTTTCATTATCGCTAAAATACTTTAAATAAGCTTGAAGGTATGAATGGGGAGATCTTCAATAAACAACTCGTCAATCACTTTCTATAAAAAATATTGTAAGCAGAACAGTTCACACAATTAAAAAGTTCATGTAAATAGTGTTTATAATTTATCACTAAGCGTCTTACAGAAGTTATAGCACAAGAAGAAAGAAATAGTTCAAAGCGAATAACAAAATAAACAGTAGTCGGGCGCAAGCGTCATACGTCTTATCGTCACAGTGATATAGTTGTGGCGGCGCTATCTACGCGCCACAAGTGAATTGCACCGAAGCCTAAATCACGCTATCAAAGTTCCAAAGTACGGCCATATAGAATAGCTCTGTAACCACTGAAGCATTTAGGCACACTAGACACTGAAAAACATTTATTTGAAAATCAAAATTTCACTGATGGTGACACTACGTAACAAATAACTTCGCCTCAGTCCCAACTAGCGACATATTATGATAAGCGGAAAATTATTAGCCCTTATTGTCAAATACATTATTATGCATATTCTCACTTAAAAATATTATAATAGCGAGGATACCGTTATCATTGCACCCTACAGATGCCTGCAACCAACTTAAAGAAATGAGGGCTTTTAAAAAATGCGTTATACATATATTACACTGAATATCCTATTATTCAAACACAATAGTATATTGCTAGTAAGTATCATAAGCAGGTAAGAAAAACTTCTATTTCTTCTGTCTCATCAGCTCTTAAAACTCCACTGTTGGAAATGGGCTTCTTCCTCCTTGGCAGATGGATTAGTAATCGCAAAACCAGACGTATAGCACCTTGCCTCGCATCGCCAGTCTAGGATTTACTAGATTAGATAGGATTTAGATAGGCGAACGAGATAATTATATCGCCATCGATCTGAAGCCATTCTGAGTTATAGAAAAGACTTTGTGCTCATCAACCTAGGGATGGGCAAGTGAAAAAAACATATCGATATTTTTAAACAGTATCGATATATATTTGACGTTGTAGAGCCACGCGGCAGATTTTGTTGTCGCACAGATGGGCTGGGGTGGTACCACGACGTCACAGAATACCAGCGAAAAGTAGAAGTTTACTTCTGAATTTCGCCTGGTGAGTGCAGGTGACCGGAGGCCCAATCCCCCCCCTCCCATCGACATGGTAGCGGAATTAATCGGAAGACTACCCCAGCAGGGTACCAGCATCCCTGGAGTATCCCTCGCTGAGCATCCACGCCCAAGCTACCCTACTTTTTCTGAGCGTGGGTTCTCAGGCTGCCCCGCGTATTCTGGGTGGAAGGCGAAATTCCGCTCCAGACGAAACCTGCTCGGGGCAAGCAGAGCAATAAGACAAAGGCAACCCCTGCCACGTTTTCCGTGAATTTCTGCAATATCAGGGGACTTTATTCGAACCTTAACGCCGTCCACTACCATTTGGAGACGGCAAAGCTGGCCTTGCTCTTTCTAACCGAGACACAGGTGTCCTCTTCGGCTGATACTTCGTATCTCTCCTAACTGGGGTACAAATTAGAACACTCCTTTGTGCCCCGGGCTGGAGTTTGCGTGTACGTCAGAGAGGACATCTGTTTTCGACGCCTCGGCAGTCTTAAAGGTTCGGATCTGTCCATCCTTTGGCTACGCGTAGACAGCGACGACAATCCGCGCGTCTACGGGTGCCTCTATAGGTCCCATAGCGGTAATGCCGACACAGACCGACTCATTGACCACGTTCAAATGGCTGCAGACTCCGTGCTTCAACAGGTCCCATCCGCAAAGATCGTGATGCTCGGTGATTTTAACGCCCACCACGCTGAATGGCTTGGTTCCCGTTTAACCGATTATGCGGGTAGATCTGTTTATGACTTTTCATTGGCATATGGTCTGACACAACTGGTTACTTCGCCTACGCGGATTGCAGATGTGGAGGATCATGTACCTTCCCTGTTGGACCTTCTGCTGACCTCTCATCCGCCGGATATCAGGTCTCCGTCGATGCCCCTCTTGGCTCTTCGCACCATTGTCTGATACAAAGTACGGTGCTACTCACGCTTCCCTCCCAGTTGCGATCTGCAGCTCGCGCCGTGTTTGGCACTATAGGTCGGCCGATTGCGACGGCATGCGGTCTTTTTTTGCATCCTACCCTTGGGCGCTGGTTTGCTTCTTGCTGGATGATCCCAAAGTTGTTGCTGATTCTGTCGCTGATGTGGTACTTCAGGGAATGGAATTATTTATTCCATCATCTGTGGTGCCTATCGGAGGCAGAACTCAGCCATGGTTAGGTCACTCCTGTAAAATTGCATCACACTATAAGCAGGAGTGCTACCGGGCCTGGGCTGACGCATCAATGTCCCAGCACGTAAACACCAGCGATCTTAAAAAGAAGTATAATTCCGCCTCCAGGTCTTTCAAAAGTGTAATTGCCATGGCAAAGTCAGAGCACATTGGCAGAAATGGCGAGAAACTAGTTCGCCTCCCTTCGGGAATACGTGCATTCTGATCTCTCGCCAAGGCTGTCCAATCGAATTTCTGTCAGCCATCTCTGCCATCTCTGCACAGGGTGGTCGACTCACTGGCCCATGACGCAAAGGAGAAAGCCGATCTGCTAGGCTCCCTTTTTGCTTCCAACTCGACTCTCGATGACGGGGGAACACGCTGCCGACCATCCCGCGGTGTGAGTGCTCCATGCAGGAAGTGCGAACAAGTCGAGTGGGCCTGATGGAGTCCCACCTATTGTACTGAAGACGTGAGCTCCAGAGTTGGCACCGGTTTTAACGCGTCTTTTCCGGCACTCCTATTGCCTAGGCGTAGTCCTGAACTCATGGAAGACAGCTTTGGTGCACCCGATTCATAAAAAAAGCGACCGCTCAGATTCCTCCAACTACAGGCCTATCGCTATCACCTCCTTGTTCTCCAAAGTAATGGAAAATATTATTAACTGCCAGCTCATGCGGTACCTTGAGGATCACCAGCTGATTAGTGACCGCCAGTATGGTTTCCGTCGAGGTCGATCAGCTGGTGATCTTCTAGGTTACCTAACTCATAGATGGGTGGAGGCAGTGGAGTCCAAGGGGGAGGCGTTGGCCGTTAGTTTTAGACATAGCGAAGGTCCTTCGATCGGGTCTGGCACAAAGCGCTTCTTTCGAAGCTCTCTTCCTATGGGCTTCCCAAGAATTTGTGTAATTGGATCACCAGTTTTCTTGCAGATTGGAGCATCTAGGTCATAGTAGACGGTGCATGCTCCGATTACAAGCCCATTAACGCTGGTGTTCCACAAGGCTGCTTGCTATCACCAACGCTGTTTCTTCTGCATATCAATGATATGTTGCAAACCGGTAAAATTCATTGCTATGCAGACGACAGCACTGGTGATGCTTTATACTCCGGCCGTGCCAATATTTCTAGGGAAAACGTCGCCGAGTACCGGACCAAACTTGTGTCTGAAATTAGACTTTGTTGAACCAAGTCTCAGACTGGGGGCGACTAAATCTAGTCCAGTTCAATCCCCAGAAGACACAAGTTTGCGCGTTTACCGCTAAAAAGAACCCCTTTGTCGTATCTCCTCAGTTTCAAGGCACTCTCCTTGTTGCCTCTGCCAGTATCGGAATCCTCGGTGTCGACATATCGAGTTATGTGCAGTTTCGTGGTCACTTGGAAGAGAAGGCCAAATTGGCCTCTAAAAAGCTTGGCATGCTCAGCAGAGCAGGACAGTATTTCATGCCGGCTCACCGCTTGCAACTTTACAAGGCGCAGGGTCGGCCCCACATGGAATACTGTTCCCATCTCTAGGCAGGAGCTCCCCAGTGCCAGCTCCTTCCACTTGACCGCATCCAGCGCAGAGCGGTTCGAATCGTCGACGACCGAGTTCTTTCTGATCGGCTGGACTCACTGGCACTGTGTGGAGATGTTGCATCTCTTTGCGTATTTTATCGCATCTATTATTGGGAGTGCTCTGAGGAATTGTTCGGACTAATTTCAGCCGCTCAAACTCACCATCGCACATCGCGACAAAACTCGAGATCGCGACATCCATACTATCTGGATGATTGGCGGTCCACCACTGTGCGATTTGGAAGAAGTTTTCTTCCTCGCCCAACTTCCTTGTGGAATGGATTACCACCAGTGATTTTTCCGGACCTAACGGTTCCGCCTCACGACATCGTGACTTTAGTAATGACTACTCTGAGTTTTGTTCTACTTTTGCAACTCTAAGTTTTTCTCAAATTCGTTTCGTTTCAGACTTAGGGACCTTCAAGAAAAGAGCCATCTCCTTTTTAAAAGGCCCGCAACGCATCTGCAATTCCCCCAGTGTTGCAATTGTTCATGGGCGGCGGTAGTCACTTACCATCAGGTGAGCCGCATGCTCGTTTGAATATATATAATATATATTTAATATCGATATATCGCGATTAAAAATATCGACGACAAATATCGACAATTTTGTGAGAATATTTCGATATGTCGATATTTTTACCCAAGCCTCCATCAACCCGCCGGTCTAGTTTGGTGTTTATAGTTAAATATCTAGGACTTTTTGTAAAGGCCTATATATTGCATGGTATGTACATAAAACGCTAGTGATGAAACGGCGACAAACGAAATTGAACGGTATTCTAAATTTTAGGATAGATCTTTCTATAATTACTTACAACCTTTTATGAGTATAGTTTCATTGTATTTATCGTATTGTATAAAATATTATGTATATCAGTCGATGTTACTCATTTGTCTAAAGCCTTATAATTTAATAAACTTTCGAAGAATACTCTTGGTAGACAACACAAACATAACCGTATACACGTTAAGTCACATTTGTCTTACTTATTTATGTCAGACTGTCTCGTTGCACTAGTGGTCGTATACGCGACTACTGATCAACAGATCCCGGGTTCCAATCCCCGTTCAGCAAAATCTGTTGCTTAGGTTTTCTGTGAAGAAGTTCTCAGTAGCAGCCTGGAGTCGTGGAGCAGAGAAATTTCACAATTTACTTTCTAAGCACAAACCTGTCTAAGATATCCTTTTTTTTTTTTTTATAGGATAGAGTGACAAACGAGCACACAGTCCACCTGATGGTAAGTGGTTGCTGTGACCCGTAGACATCTACATCTATCTTCAGTAAAGAATCAAAATGCAGATGCGTTGTCACCCGTGAGGACTACGATGGAATGCCTCTTTTCCAGTAAAAAGGGTCTCCGGTTCTCTACACTCACCATACGAAACACAGCAGCGTTAAGCTGCTATTTTACGCTGGTATTCTGTGAGAGCGTGGTCCTTCCCCGGTCGAGCCGACCCATTCGTGCTACAACTATACCAGTAATATAGCTGCAGCATGGCTCTACCACGTAAAAATACCATAACTATCTTCAAAATATTACATCTGCAATAGGTTTTTGCAGGCCCTGTTCATGAATTATGTTGAAAAGTAAAATATTTTTGATATCACAATGAAATTTCGAAGAATACTCTTGTTAGACAACACAAACATAACCGTATACACGTTAAGTCACATTTGTCTTATTTATTTATGTCAGACTGTCTCGTTGCACTAGTGGTCGTATACGCGACTACTGATCAGGAGATCCCGGGTTCAAATCCCCGTTCGGCAAAATCTGTTGCTTAGGTTTTCTGTGAAGAAGTTCTCAGTAGCAGTTGGGAGTCGTGGAGGAGAGAAATTTCACAATTTACTTTCTAAGCACAAACCTGTCTAAGATATCCTTACCAAAACTATCTTCAACATATTACATCTGCAATCTGTTTTTGCAGGCCCTGTTCATAAATTATGTTGAAAAGTAAAATATTTTTATATCACAATAAAATTTTGTACTATAAATGGGCATCTGAATTAACTTACATAGACTATCAAATAAATTGATCGTTTGCATTGAGAGATATAATGTAATAAATCATACACCCTAAGCCTTTCCATCGATCATTCTTTATCCTTCGCAGTTAATATCGCCTGCAATAGGAAAAAATATCTTTAGGATGCGATCATATTAAAAGTTAAAAGAACTTGAATTTTATCTTCAAAATTAGTTTATTTTTATTTTCAATATGTTAACAAATTAAAAGAAATGCACAGAATAATATAAAAAAGGTTAGGTTATGGATATGTTTCTTTTTTAAATGTTACAAAATTATAAACCAGTTATACGATAAACAAGCAAGCAAGCATTTGACCTATGAGAAATGACGGCTAGAAATAGCGTTTAAAATTTTCGCGAGTGACCTAACCAAAGCATTGGGCGAATTAATGTTGATTTTGTTTTTATTAAAATTCTATTTAATACATATAAGATTAATGTTAATTTTAAAATCATATTTGCATCACATCACCCTAAAGGAGGAAAGGTCGGTTGGGCATTTGTCATGTAAATTAGATCACGTCAGAAGTCTGCAGTATGTTAAGCTGATAACAGAGATTTCTATTTTTTTTTCAATGTATTAATATTATATTTGTAAAGCACATGTGATAATGTGACTATGGCAAATATTTCATCTACAAAGCAATCTATGGAGGTTTATGTGTAGTGGACATTTCATAGGCTGTAATGAAAAACACATTATTTGTAGGAGTATTTAATGTGTATAAAAAACAGATCTATTTAAAATAATAGTTTTTACCCGCGACTTCGTCCGCGTGGAACTTAAACAAAGAACCTGCAGATCTATAATAGTGGTCTTAGGGCAAGTGGTAAATTTATCGAAAAATCACTTTAGAGTCATTTTTTTTTACGATTTTCTCAAAAGATGTGTACTATCGCACATGGCAAAATTGATTCATTTAAAAATTAAAAATCCATTTATTTATATGGTATACATTTAAAAAAGGTCAAAAACACACTTTTGTTGTAAAATGATTTTGAAGGAAAAAAAATGTTTAAAATAGATTTAGTATTAAAACTTTAAAAGATACAAGATACAGTTTTTAATAGAATCAGGTGTTACTTTGTGTAAATCCATTAAGAGATGTAACAGACAGACGCTTCAATTAAAATTATATTGTGAAATTTCATCTTCAGTTTTAAGATTTGGATTAACAGAAATGTACTTAGTTTCGCCTTAGGTAATCATCACAGTGCAAATATAAATATTAAGGACAACAAATCCACCTGCAATAAACGAATTTGAGAAAAACTTAGAATTGCAAAAGTAGAACGAAACTCAGAGTAGTCATTATTAATGTCACGATGTCATGAGGCGGATCCGTTAGGTTTTATTCTTTAAAAATCAAAATATAAGTTAAACAAGTACATATGCCAAACAAAATAACAAAAAGAAATCTGGCCAAGTGCATGTCGGACCCCGCACAATGTAGAGGTAGGGTTCCGTAGTTGCCCGTCACAATACGTGGGTTTTCTTGATAATCAGCATAAGTCAGTTCGCGGTTTGAACGTTATAATGGCCCAAATAGCAAGATGGTAACTGAAGGATTTATTTTTAATTCCTACTTATAGGGAGTGGTATTCAAAAAAAGATTAAAACCCAACTACCCACTACCCATATCTTCCTGTGGGTGTCGTAAGAGGCGACAGAGGGAAACTGAGGCAGAAGTTGGGCAGCAGCACCTTTCTGTTAACGGCAAAACAACACTTAAAAAAACTGATAAAATTTGCTCTATTTCTCTCTTCTTCATTTAAATAAGGAAAAAATATTCGGATAATGCATGAAAACATAAAACAAAACAGTCAGGTTAAAATGTTTTTAATTCAATAGCTAACGTAATTATTAATCATTAATTATAATTGAGTCATGTTTACCGCTAAGTTCCCCGTGTAGTGGCGGGTAAGAATACCCACTAACCCATATCTTCCTGTGGGTGTCGTAAGAGGCGACAGAGGGAAACTAAGGCAGAAGTTAGGCAGCAGCATCTTTCTGTTAACGGCAAAACAGTAATAAATAAAACTGCGGTTGCCAACCCGCTCGCCAAGCGTGGCAACTATGGCAATATACATGACTAAAGTTACAAAGAGACGGCGCCGGAACTCCTGGCTACGATGGCAACCATGGTAACGGCGGGGCAGGGGGTGCTAAGAATCTCCGGTGGAGGTTCGGTTGCCACCTAAGACGACTCGACCTGGCCACATATAACGCACGCACCCTGAAGACTGTCGAGAAGATCCTGGAGCTGAAAGAAGAGATAGACAAGTTGCGCTGGAATATTATAGGATTATCCGAGGTCCGAAGAGAGGGGGAGGACTCTGGCAACTTGTTCTATCACCCGTAGGGCGACCATCTGTCCCAAAGAGGTAACGGATTTATCGTCCACAAGTCTCTTGTTAACGACGTTGTAAAGATTGAGAGTGTGTCGACGAGGGTTGCGCACCTTATACTCAGAATCACCAAACGGTATTCGCTGAAGGTCATACAGGTTTACGCACCAATCTCGGCACATCCCGATGAGGAGGTGGAGGAAATGTATGAGGATATATCTAGAGCCACACATTCCTATAAAACCCACTATACGGTGTTAATGGGAGACTTCAACGCAAAACTAGGCACAAAAGAGAACCGGCAACGGAACCTAAGGGGACAGCAGCTGGTCGACTTCATGTAGAAAGAGGGACTCTTTATGATGAACTCTTTCTTCCAGAAGCGGGCCCACAGTAAGTGGAGCTGGTCGAGCCCCGACGGTTCGACAAAAAATGAGATTGACTTCATTATGACGACTAGACGTCAACTGTTCAGTGATGTCTCAGTGATCACGAAGGTGAAAACTGGTAGCGATCACCGAATGGTAAGAGGCACACTGAACCTAAACGTTAAGTTGGAGAGGTCTGAAAAGTCTAATGAAGTCAATGCTCCGTCCCCCTCGTGCTCTATTCCCAAGTCCCGAAACCTTTCAGCCCGATTTACAAAACCGTTTTCAATGCCTAGAAGATTGAAATGCAGTGGGTGATATGAATGACAAGCTCCTGGAAACTGTCCATGCGGTAGGACCTAAGTTTTGCAAGACCCGAAGCAAAAACTCTCCGATCACACTCTTAATCTCATGGCTGTTAGACGGGCTGTGAAACTGCAGTCTTCAGTAGATTTGACAGCATAAAGGCAACTGAACAGACAGATCTCCAAATGCATGCGGAGGGACTTACGCAACTATAATACTGCTCGTATTGAAGAAGCGATCGAGTGGAACCAGGGCTCCAAAGTCTTTGCTAGAGATCTGTCTGTCAGAAAGAGCCATCTGTCAAAGCTGAATACCGAGTGTAGCAGTGTCTTTTCCGGGACACCATAGATTTTGAGTGAGATTGAGAGGTTCTATGGGCAGTTGTACACATCATCGTTGGAGCCACACGCAAGTGTGAGTAACGATGCAAGAGCAAGTCTTATCCGACACCATTCCGATAATATTCCGGACGTCAGTCTGAGCGATATTAATATGGCTCTCCAGCACCGTAAACACGGCAAGGCCCCAGGCAAGGATGGAATTACAGCGCAGAGTTTCTGAAAGCGGGTGGAAAACCGGTACTTGAAGTCCTTCAGGAGCTCTTTAATGCCGTCCTCCATGGTGACACTACTCCGGAAGTGTGGAGCAGAAGTGCGGTGGTCTCTTGTTCTTCAAGAAAGGCGACAACGCTCTCTTGAAGAACTACAGACCTATTTCCCTTCTGAGCCGCGTCTACGTGCTGTTTTCGAGAGTCATTACGAATCTTCTCGCATGCAGACTCGACGACTTCTAGCCTCCCGAACAAGCCAGTTTCCGAAAAGGCTTCAGCACCATAGACCACATACATACCCTTTGGCAAATTGTACAGAAGTCCAAGTAGTACAATTTGCCACTACGTCTGGCGTATTAGGACTATGAGAAAACCTTTGATTCCGTCGAAATTCGGGCGGTGCTGCAGTCCCTTCAGCGGTGCCAAGTTGACTGTCGGTATGTCGAAGTGCTGAAGTGTTTGTACAATAGGGCTACGATTGCTATCCGAGTACAGAACTAGAGTATGAAACCTATCCAAATGCAGAGAAGTGTAAGACAGGGTGACGTTATATCTCCGAAACTCTTCACTGCTGCATTGGAAGACGTTTTCAAGCTTCTGCACTGGATAGGATACGGTATTAACATCGACGGCGAGTACATCACTCATCTTCGATTTGCCGACGATATAGTCCTTATGGCAGCATTGCTGGAGGACCTAAGCACTATGCTCAAGGACCTCAATGGTGCCTCCCAATGCATAGGTCTTAAGATTAACATGGACAAATCAAAGATCATGTATAACGTCCATGTCACACCTATGCCAGTAGTTCTTGGGAGCACTAAGCTTGAAGTTGTTGACGAGTATGTTTACCTGGGATAAATAGTCCAACTTCGATCGAGGCGTCAATCGACGGATTCAACGCGGCTAGGTAAGTCCAGCTTCGACCAAGAGGTCATTCGACGGATTCAACTCGGCTGGGCAGCGTTTAGGAAATTACGGCACATCTTCTCGTCAGGTATACCTCAAAACTTGAAAACGAGACTGTACAACAAGTCCGTGTTGCCAGTGATGACCTATGGAACTGAGACGTGGTCCTTCACTGCTGGCCAGATGAGGAAGCTCAAGGTCGCTCAGCGAGCTATGGAGAGGGCTATGCTCGGAGTTTCTCTGCGTGATAAACTTAGAAATGAGGATATCCGCAGTAGAACCAGAGTAACCGACATAGCCAAAAGCCTTAGTAAGCTGAAGTTGCAATGGGCTGGCCATATAGCTCGAAGAACCGACAACCGATGGAGAAAGAAGGTTCTCGAGTGGCGGCCTCGTATCGGTGGACGAAGTGTAGGGCGTCCCCCCACTAGATGGAGTGACGACCTGGTAAGACATGCAGGAAGTCGATGGATGCAGGTGGCTCAGGACCGTGCTTTGTGGCATTCCGTGGGGGAGGCCTATGTTCAGAAGTGGACTTGTGAAGGGCTGTAATGATGATATGATCGTAATGAACCTTCCCGTAAACCAATACTACCCTATATTATCCTGAAAGTTGCCCGCGTAAATCAAGAGTATGACGAATGAAACTGTATGAGGCTGTATGATTGTATGAATACTTTGAATGGGGCCTACAATAACTACCAACCTAAAAAATAAGCGAAAGAAGTAAGTAAGTAAGAAAGATCCTCCCTGCCTAGCCCGCAAATGAAAACGTAAAGCTATAGTAGTAATGCAATTTCGTTTTCTTCATAAAATGTTTATTTTTTACAGTTTACAATGACATTATAAAGTTATAATGCAGCTAGTTTTAGGTTATTTTCTGTGGAGTTGTAACGAAATTTTTACTAATACACAATGAAATATACGGGTAAAAAATCGTCTCCCATTTACTTCCATTTAGGTATCCAAAGTAAAAATGTTTTTAAGATTTTATTTCACAGTTTTGTAGGCGTGATTAATATATACAACTATGTCAAATTACAGATTTGTAGCACCTAGGGTCTCTGAGTAAAACCGAGGATGGACGGACGGATGGACGGACGTACATGGTGAAATTACAAGGGTTCTTTGTTGTGTAACCACGGAACCCTAATGAAGATCTACTCAGTCTTTATGACGACGTAATGTAAAATTTTAGCTAGGAAAACACATTAGATCTCAAAGTAAACGCATTGGTTACAACGGACTTTTAACGTTGTAGAGCCATAATTCAGCTTTTATGTTTGTAGCACAAATAGGTCAGCTCCACGCGCACACATAATATTAGCGTAAAATAGCAGTTTATAATGAAAATACGCCAGGCAAAAACCTTATCTTTATTTTTCAATAAATGTTAGAATTTAATGACCCTGATAGTTGTTGCCGAACCATTTAGATTTCTAAAACAATAGGAATATAGCGTTCGTATTTTTATTTTCGCGATTTTTGTTAATTTATAGAAAAATATATTTCCCTATTTAACCAAACAGTTTAATGTCTTAATGCAAAATTCAAGTTACCTAAGGAACACATAAATTGTACAGATATTGCTATTATTATTGTACAACAGAAAGTTGTGTCTTTTTAAACTGTCAAACAGTTTTAAGCAAACGCCTTTCGAAAACAAAGATAAGCATCAGCTATTAACACTTCAGCTCGTAGTTGCAATCTATCTCGTGCCTTTCATAACTTATAGTTTTCTTTGGGCCCCGAAATTCCATTCATAGCCTTCCTCACGTGCACGTACTTTAATATAAAGCAACGAAATTATCTTCTAATCGGATGTGACAAAATTTTCTCTATTTCTCTCTTCTTCATTTAAATAAGGAAAAAATATTCGGATAATGCATGAAAACATAAAACAAAACAGTAAGGTTAAAATGTGTTTAATTCAATAGCTTACGTAATTATTAATCATTAATTATAATTGAGTCATGTTTACCGCCAAGTTCCTCGTGTAGAGGCGGGTGGGAATACCCACTACCCCATATCTTTCCGTGGGTGTCGTAAGAGGCGACAGAGGGAAAATGAGACAGAAGATGGGCAGCAGCATCTTTCTGATAACACGACGATTTCCACGACGAAAGTTACAAAAAGTCGGTCCCCAGTCCCCGGAGGCGCCGCTATTCCTGGCTACGGTGGCGACCATGGTAACGGCGGGGAAGTGGGTGCTAAGAATCTCCGGTGGCGGTTCGGTTGCCACCTAAGACGACTCGACCTGGCAACATACAACGCAAGCACCCTGAGGACTGATGAGAAGATACTGAGCTGGACTTCATTATGACGACTAGACGTCAACTGTTCAGTAATGTCTCAGTGATCACGAAGGTGAAAACTGGTAGCGATCACCGAATGGTAAGAGGCACACTGAACCTAAACGTTAAGTTGGAGAGGTGTGAAACGTCTAATGAAGTCAATGCTCCGTCCCCCTCGTGCTCTATTCCCAAGTCCCGAAACCTTTCAGCCCGATTTACAAAACCGTTTTCAGTGCCTAGAAGATTGAAATGCAGTGGGTGATACGATTGACAAGCTCGTGGAAACTGTCCATGCGGTAGGACCTAAGTTTTGCAAGACCCGAAGCAAAAACGGGCTGTGAAACTGCAGTCTTCAGTAGATTTGACAGCATAAAGGCAACTGAACAGAGAGATCTCCAAATGCATGCGGCGACTTACAAAACTTTGGTACTGCTCGTATTGAAGAAGCAATCGAGCGGAACCAGGAGTTCAAAGTCTTTGCCAGAGATCTGCCAGAAAGAGCCAACTGTCGAAGCTGAAGACTGAATGTGGCAGCATCGTTTCCGGGAAACCTGAGATTTTGATTGAGATATAGATTTTATAAGCGCAGCGTACACATCATCGTTGGAGCAACACGCAAGTGTGAGTAACGATCCAAGAACAAGTCTTATCCCACAATGTCACTATTGTCAGTCTGAGCGAGATTAGAATGGCCCTCCAGCAACTTAAAAACGGCAAGTCGCCGGGCGAGGATGGAATTACAGCGGAGCTTCTCAAAGCGGGTGGAAAACCGGTAATTGGAGTCTTTCAGAAGCTCTTTAACTCCATCGTCCATGGTGGCAGCAGCAGTGGACTTGTATCGATTCAAACAAAATCTGCAAATTGTACTTTTACCTTTATTTATGTATAAACATGTTTTAAGTATATTATATTAATAACCGCCATATTATTTCATCATACGACAAGCCTTTACAGATTTACATCTTGTTAGGCAAATTATTTTTTGTTTTCAGCAATTTTAACGCAGAATCAACAAAGCAAGTGTAACCCTCGTCGATATTGTGTTTTTAAGGTGGAAGTGTGTTACTTTTTAACAATTAAGGATACATAGTCACTCTTATCTGTGACATACCTAATTATAAATAAGATATAAATAGTTCTTCTTTTTAGTTTGCTGTAAATGGTTATATACCTACATTTATTCTCGATTAATAATCAAAATGTAGATGCGTTTTTTTCGCAGAAAAAAGGCCTCTGTTTTTTTTTGTTCAATCAGGTGTGAGGCTTTTACATATCTGACATATCGGCAAAATATTTATAGATTAATGTTTAATTGTTCGGGATATTTTTCTTTTTCGCTGTATAATGTGGTAAATATTAGTTGCTATTGACGATTTCAATTGTGGTGGCTGGTATTCAACTCGGGTTGCTCGAGTGCTATGAAAAACAAGACATCCAACTTTTGAGTTTGAGGGTTTCAATATATAATGTTTCACTATTAAGTTTGATTTTCTTTTTAATAACAAAGTTATAATTTTTCTTCAAAAATATTTCCTACCTAAAATTACCATAGATTTTAAACGCACATAGGTCATAGACTCTAAATATTAATATTCTCTAAATATAAATATTGCACTGCACTGCGTACTATTACAATATTTACGTAAGGTAAATAAAAAGGTTTGCGTTTTATGCACTCGGAGCTTTGCCTGAACTTTGCCTGACGAAGCGTTCATTTGAATATGCCTTTATCTATTCTTATGAAATACAGGTTTAATTGTGGACATTGAAATTTGAATCGTTTTTATTTATTTTATTTATAGTACAGCATATATATATATATAAACTAACACACAGTCCACCTGACGGTAGTGAGTTGTTGCTTAATATCTGTTACTATGATGTGTCCTAGTTTGAAGAGTCTCAAATTAGGTAAGACACATCATATATTAAGCGGATGTTTCAAAGCTATTACAACCAATATTGATTTCAAAAGTAACGCCTGATTCTATTAATTATGGTAAGTGGTTGCTGTGACCCATAGACATCTACATCTATCTTCAATAAAGAATCAAAATGCAGATGCGTTGTCACCCGTGAGGACTAAGATGGAATGCCTCTTTTCCAGTAAGAAGTGTCTCCGGTGCTGTACACTCACTATTTTACGCTAGTATTCTGTGAGAGCGTGGTCCTTCCACGGTCGACCCGACCCATTCGCGCTACAACCATACTTTTTTTTTAAAATAGGCTGACAAACGAGTATACAGTCCACCTGATGGTAAGTGGTTGCTGTAGCCCATAGAAATCTTCATCTATCCTCGTTTGTGTGTCAAAATGCAGATGCGTTGTCAGCCTTGAGGACTAAGATGGAATGCCTCTTTTCCAGTAAAAGGTTCTCCGGTTCTCTACACTCACAATACGAAACACAGCAGCATTAAGCTGCTATTTTACGCTGGTATTCTGTGAGAGCGTGACCCTTCCCTACTCGAGCCGATTCGTGCTACAACTATATTATAAATATAGCTGCAGCATGGCTCTACCACGTGACTCTACTACGTATAAAAGACTTTATTTATTAGACTTCATTTCATTTCATTTCTGGGCCGGGGCACCCCAGTGCCAGCTCCTTTCACTTGACCGCATCCAGCGCAGAGCGGTTCGAATCGTCGGCGACCGAGTTTTTTCTGATCGGCTTGACTCACTGGCACTGTGAAGAGATGTTGCATCCCCTTGCATTTTCTTTCGCATCTACCACGGGGAGTGCTCCGAGGAATTTTTCGGATTAATCCCAGCCGCCAAATTTCACGAACGCACATTCAGTATTCTATCGCATCTACCACGGGCAGTGCTCAGAGGAGTTGTTCGAACTAATTCCAGCCACTCAATTTCACCATCGCACATCGCGACAAATTTTTGATACCATCTGTACCATCTGGTTGATTGGCGGTCCACCACTGTGCGATTTACAAGAAGTTTTCTTACTCGTACAACTTCCTTGTGGAATCGACTACCACCAGCGATTGTCCTGGACCGATACGACTTAAGGACATTCAAGAAAAGAGCCTACTCTTTTTTAAAAACCCGACAACGCATCTGCAATTCCCTTTATGTTGCAGTTGTTCATAGGCGGCAGTAGTTACTTACATCAGATGAGCCGCATGCTCGTTTGCCCCCAATTATATAAAAAAATCCTTCAATAAAATGGATGCATTTTTTTATTGTAGTTTATTTTGTTTCATTGGTATTCTGCTATCAATGGAACAAACTGCAACAAGTAAAGTGATTACAGATACATAGATAGCCCCGAGATCTACGTGACATCATATATTTTATATTGATTTTCTATACCCTTGAAACTAAAACAAAACTTTTATTGAATTACTGACGGACTTTAACAGAAAAAGAGGTTTTTTCAACTGAATTCAAAAATAGGAGGAGGTTCTCAATCCGACTCTATACCTCTGAATTTTTTTCTAGGTGAACCGGTTTTAATTATTCTTTTTTATTTGAAAGTTGGTGCTACTTATGTGGTACCATATAATTTGATCAAGATCTGACGAGTAGTTTATGAGTTATCCTTAATAATGCGTATTTAATTGACTTCGACTAGATTGATGGTGTTCTTATTTTATTTATATTGAAGTCGATTGTACAATTTTTTTTTATTTTACCCTTGTATAGAATAAGGGTGACAAACGAGCACTCAGTCCAGCTGATGGTAAGTGAATGCTATGGCTCATAATAGACATCTACATTTAATCTCGATTAAGAATCAAAATTCGTTGTCACCCCTGAGGACTAAGATGGAATATCTCGCTGCTAGTAAAAGGGGTCTCCGGTTAACTACGCTCACCATATGAAACAAACCAGCATTAAGCTGCTATTTTGCGCTGGTATTTTGTGAGAGCGTGGTTATACCCCGGTCGAGCCGACCCATTCATGCTACAACCATAATATAGCTGCAGCTGTAGTGTTGATATATTTTTTGTTATGAGTCCAACATAAACATGGGACTTAGAAGTTATTATTTTTTATTATATTATATATTTATTATTTTTTTCAAAATATTACCCCTGATTTATTTTTTTATTGCATATTTACATCTTTAAAAATTGTTTTGTGCACATGCTAGTCTTTTCTTATCTTTTAATTAAGAAGATAAGCGGCTCGGTTTCTCTTAAAACCAGTGATATTAAATCATTTACGGACTAGTTATCAAAACTTAATTATATTGTTTCGTTGTTTCAAATAAGAAATTTGAAGTGTAATTTTATTACAATACTAATTAATAAGGATGAATTCTGTATTCTGATGACTATATTTATCAATTTAATTGTCTTCTACTACTTAAATCAAACATTTATATTTATATGCCCCCCAATTCATACAATAAAAACGAAGAAGTCCAACAAACTCGTATGACAATATTTTCAAATCTTATTAAAGATAATTGCTAATCTAAAATCGATTTACATTTCGCTCTTAATAAACAAAGTGTTTCTGTAAAAAAAAACTGAAATAGGATGAACAAAATGAACCTAATTTCCTTCAACAAATCCTACGAACAGTAAAATGCGGAAACATGACCCGTCGTCTCTATATCGGACGCTAATTGAGATTACATTGCCCGCCGCTGGACGTAAAAGAGAAACTTATTAGCAGTTCAACCAACGTTTAATGATTGAAACAGGTGCAGTTTTTAATAAAAATTCTTTATTGTTTTTATACTTTTCAAATCTACCTACCAAGACTGTTTTTTATATTTACTGCACTATAGGTAGCAAAAACGACACTTTATCTGTCAATATATCTTAGCCCTCAGGGTGATAACATTTTATTCTTAATTGAGCCGACCAAATACCTCCGTATATTTTCCTTTTTAAATACTCTCTTACGTGGTAGTGCCATGCTGCAGCTATATTATGGTTATAGCACGAATGGTTTGGCTCGACTAGGGAAGGACCACACTCTCACAGAATACCAGCGTGAATTATTAGCTTAATGCTACTGTTTTTTAAATGGTGGGTGTATGGAAACGGAGGCCCTTTTTACTGAAAACTTGGCATTCCATTTTAATCTTCAGGGATAACAACGCATCCGAATTTTTATACTTATAGAGGATAGATATAGATGTCTATGGGCCACAGTATTCACTCACCATCAAGTGAACTATGTGCTCGTTTCTTAACTTTATTGTGTTAAAAAATGTACCAAATAACAGCTCCTGTGTTTCTTATGATGATTCCATACATTCATCAAGTGTGTTACATGTAAAAAGGGTCTCCTGTGACTACTGCTTTTCTTACTATCATCATCATCAGCAGCAGCAGCAGCAGTTATCATCAATCGTCTGATGATGATCCCTTCCAGATTATGGGCCGCTTCCACTGTAGGAGATATCCGATGTATCGGAACTGCGAATGCTTTTCTTCGCCGGTCATACTATTTGTATATTTTGTATGTTGTTGTAGGGCAATTTTGGAAGAGATGGCCGTAAGGGAAAGATGGCTACTCAAAAATCACAGTTACACTTCCTAAATGGTACTATTTTTTCGTTAGTACAATTCGTGCAGTGAGTGGGAACGACATTTCATTCGAACTCCGGCGAAAAAAAAGTAAGTAAAATGTACCTATATCGATTTGTGGAGAGCTTAAAGTTTTCAAATGGTTTACGTTACACAATTTCAGTAATAAGGAAACATACACAATAAGTTTTTTTCTGTTAAAGTGTTCATTTTATGACCCAAACTTTAATATAACCGCAAACTGACGCGTGGGTTGTTTATATATTTTTTTAATAATGTGGGGCCATCTGTTCCGGGTGATTAGGAGAGATGGCCAAACATGGTCGGCATGAGATGGCCATATGTATATGTATGTATATGTAATGTGTAATATTGAAAGTTGTATTATTGTAACTTGAAATATTTTTTTTATTTATGGTGATTTTATACTAATTATGTTTAATTAATAAATTACAGTAATAACATTATCAATATAAAATGACCAGGTATCTAAACAGCTTCTTTGACGAGTATTGAATGACAATACAAGTCAAATAATGATAAAAAAAGATCCATGGGACCATCATATCTATTCGGCGAATAAATGAGAAGATAGTCGCTAAATCACGTTAAAAATATGCAATAAAATCATTAACAAAGTTTTCTGAAAGTAGTGATGAGGATGAAGAACCAATATTATGTGATTATTCTGATGAAGAAGGTGGAAACAGAGAAATTGACAAATTTGTACGGAGTGGGGGATGAGTCGCTCGCATCCGTAGGCTTCGACCACCTAATCCTAGGCCCACACTACACGTGTCTCCCGGGTGGTGCTAAACAAGCGACAAAGCCGAAAGAACATATTGGCTCCTCGCCGTGTGGTAACGGCTTAAAAAATACCACCCCCTACTTTCGCACCATGAAACACAAAATAAAAGAAGTGGCCCCGAGTTCTGAAAACTGGCAACGAGGTTCGCCAACCATCACGTTCTGTCTCCCGGAGGGGCGAAAAGTGGATTGCGGAAGCCCGTCTGGCTACGCTGAATGTATGTGGAGCAATGAATGATAAGATGGATGAAGTATGCGATATGATGTATGGTAGAGGAATAGAAGTATTATGTGTAAATGAGACGAAACGTAAGGGCAAGAATGCCACTACGAATGGCATGTATAACGCGTACTGGCGGGATGAATCAGATTATATTACACAAAACCACTGACGCATTGTTTGTGTATTAATAACAGAGGTGGATTTGAAAAGTATGGCTTAACACAGATCCATTCAATTTAAAAATCAAATCTACCCACATTATTTAGTTCAGTTCAGACTAGTTCATTGTGGGAAGTTCGAAACGTGTGCGATAATTGTGATTTTATAAATTTATTAACAAAGTAATCGGACATAATTTCATGAATGGAGCAAATCGAAAGGTGCCGTCATTAAGTACTCCATAAGAAGGCTATCATCAAAAGCCATCCATGATGACATGGTCAGTATGATTAAGCGATTGTGTTTGTCATATTCATCCATCAAAAATGGATTGCAGAATTTAAGCGTGGTAGAGAGAGGAAAGATGAACCCTGCTCTGAAGGCCTTCGATCAACTACTGACAAAATATTAAAAAGTACTTGATTTAATAATGGAGACCATAGATTAAAATTAGAGAGATAGCTGAGATTATAGGCATCTCTTATGAACGAACTCAAAACATCATTGTCAACGAGTTGGGTTTGGCTAAGGTGTCTGCGAGGGTTCCGCGACTGCTTCAGTTGAACAAAAAGACGCGATTGACTATTTCACGCGACTGTTTGGAGTTATTTGAAGCCGATGCAGATGATTTTTGAACGTTTTGTTACTATGGACGAAACATGGGTTCATTACTGTACACCGGAAACAAAACAACAACAATCAAGAGTGGAGAAGACCTGGTTCACCACCCCTAAAAAGGCTAAGCGATTTTGTCGCAAATAAGGTGATGGTTTCATATTCTGACTGAAAAGGTGTGATTATGATTGATTATCTTGAAAGGGGCCGACTGAAACCTGATTACTACTGCACCTTACTACGTCGTTTACGAGAGGAAATAAAAGAAAACGTCGAGAATGCTCAGAAGAAAAGTCCTGTTTCATCAAGATAACGCCCGTGTTCACACGTCAGTACAGTCAATGGCTGAAATTCACAACTGTGGCTTTAAACTGTTACCGCATCCGCTGTATTCACCTGATCTGGCAACCACCAGACTTCTTTCTGTTCCTAACCCAAAAAAGCACTGAGGTCAAAGATTTTCGACAAACGACGAGGTCAAAGCAGCTGTAGACGCTATTTTGACTCTAAGGAAGAAGTGTTTTTTCAACGGTCTAAATGCTTGAAATAAATGCATCAAAAGTATTGAACTTGATGGTGATTATGTAGAAAAATAAAAATATTGATTTAGTATGTGTTTATTTTCTTGGTTAGGCTGAGTATTTTCAATCCACCCTCGTACTCTAGAAACTGATAAACTTTTATTAAAACCAATTCTCAAATAAATTACATTGTGTAACAAAACTTTACCTCAGTGTCAACTAGCGACATCTGGTGAGCAGAAAATTATTAGCCCTCATTGAAAGGAGATTGAATTAAAATGGAAGGATATAAAAATATTTTATGAAAATAATGAAAAGATAAAGTACCGGCACATTTCTTGATCATGCTGTACGCGAGTCCGTCTGCGTGAAAGATTGTGACATAGAGTACGGAAATAATATAAATAAATAAATGGTTAACCAATACGAGAGAAAAAAAAAACAAAAATTAGGGATGGTCCGGGCCACCCAATTAGAATGATATAAAAATATGAATGGAGGCATTGAATTGCAAATGCATTCCAAATACGCATTGTGTTGCAAGGAATTGCGATCGTGATTTGAAGTTACGACGTCTTCACTGACATGACAAAATGAAAAGAAACAAGAATCATCTTGTTTCTGAAAATCGATATAAATGACCATCAACTTAAATGAGACTCAAAAAAAAAACTATATTTTTAACAGCGTTATTTTATTATATACTGACGATATACCCCGCTTTACACGGGTGATATCTAGATTCTACAACAGCGCCATCTACTGGGTCCAACTATACCTTATAACCATCGCGCAAGTGTGTTTTGCGGTTGACAAAGCTTCAGCGCCATCCGATGAACATAAATATTAATTTTTATATATTAGGTTTGGTTACTTTATTTTATAATTTTATTAATATGTTTTAGCACGAGTGCACGAACACATTTTTTTGTGCAATAAAAAATTTATTAATCTCTGCACTGTTGCCCCAAATTATAATCCCGTAGCGGATAATCGACTCAGTATATGCAAAATAAGTCATAATTGCAGTTTGTTTTGTTGCCACTTTTGTTAGTCTATAAAGCGCATATGTGAACCTGTTTATATTATTACATATTTTACAACTGAGACGTGGTCCTTCACTGCTGGCCGTATGAGGAAGCTCAAGGTCGCTCAGCGAGCTATGGAGAGGGCTATGCTCGGGGTTTCTCTGCGTGATAAACTTAGAAATGAGGATATCCGCAGTAGAACCAGAGTAACCGACATAGCCCAAAGGATTAGTAAGCTGAAGTGGCAATGGGCCGGCCATATAGCTCGAAGAACCGACAACCGATGGGGAAGAAAGGTTCTCGAGTGGCAGCCCTGTACCGGCAGGCGAGTGTAGGGCGTCCCCCCACTAGATGGAGTGACGACCTGGTAAGACATGCAGGAAGTCAATGGATGCAGGTGGCTCGGGACCGTGCTTTGTGGCATTCCGTGGGGGAGGCCTATGTTCAGCAGTGGACTTGTGAAGTGCTGTAATGATGATGAAATGATGATATTTTACAAACTTTTTCTTTCCACTTTAATTCTTTGTCAATAATTATACCTAGGAATGTCACATTAGTTGCATTACAAAGAGTTTGTCCATTATAAATAATATTTATTAAATTATTATTTATATTATTGAAATTTATTTATTGAGTTTTACTTAAGTTTATTGTTAAATTATTATTACTTAGCCATTTAGTTACCTCAAATATGGTTTCATTAATGTCAAAAATATGTTTCGTCAGTGACATATTTTTATTTGTTGTGACGTCATCTGCGAATAAAATACTTCTATATTTAGTAATTTCAGGAAAGTCGTTTAAATATATCAAAAATAAAAGTGGACCTAGTACACTACCCTGAGGTACGCCAAACGCATTTTTTCTAAATTTAGATCTATAACTTTGACTTACATGTTTAATAATAAGCAAATCTCTACGTTTATCTTGAACATAACCTACTGAGTCCACATCGATCAGGGTTTCATCCAGGTCTCACCACTACTACTGCTTTAATCAAAGTCACTGACGACATTAAAAAAGATATAGATGAAAAAAGATAGCAGTGCTAGTGCTAGTTGACTTTTATAATGCTTTTAACATAGTTGATCATGATATTTTCCTTTCCATCCTATGCCATCTTAATTTTGAGCCTACTGTCTTAGATTGGCTTGCATCTTATATTCGCGGGCGTCAGCAGTCAGTTTACGTAGGTCAAATGACCTTAGCTTGGGCTGAAGTTAAAAGTGGCCTACCGCAAGGAGGTATAATCTCTCCTATAATCTTCTCAGTTTTAATAAACTTGATCACTCACAATTTTGATTGCTCGTTGCCATAAGCATCTTGTCAATGCTGGTTAGCGTCTAGTAAAGCAGACGCTTGCTGTCCTCCAGGGCTCGACCGCGTCTCTCGACATCAACCCCAATTTTGGCGACCACATAATATTCGGAGTAAACTGTAACACTTATCAACACATTAAAATACAAAAATGCTACTTATTTTTTTCAATTCATACCACGTTTAAAGTAATCTTTTATTTTGGTACATTGCTGCAACATTTCGAACTTTAAAATGTAGCCCATGTTAATCATATTTCGCATACACTATCAATTATAACAAAACTCGAACAAATTAAATTTCCAATGAATGCAAACTATAACTCATCTTGAATATCTCAAACATTTCTTTCAATATTTGTTAACATATTTGGATACGCTAAGAAATAACAAAAGTAATAGTACTAAAGTTGCGGGTACCTTTAATATAAATCGAACAAACCGATTTAACTTTTTGCTTGAAACATTTCACTTTAAACTTTTACTTCACACTTTAATAGTACGTCAATGTCGCAAATAGGACAGCAAATTTTATTACGACACTTAACATAAAAACAAAGGCATCAACGCGAGGCGCATTACAGTCTTTCACAAATGTAATAAAATTAAACGAAAAGATTTAACTTTTGGCTTAAAACATTTCACTTTATACTTTTACTTTACACTTTAACCATGTCGTATGTAGGACACTAAATTTCATTATGACATTTAACACGAAAACAAAGTCATCAACGCGAAATGCATTATAGTCTATGCACTTATGGATTCACAGTTTGGTAATTTGCAACAGCTTGCCTGTGTACATCGGGATTTTTTTTCTGATAAGCGGACACAGCTTTACAATTTGAATCTGGCATGTTCTGCCTATATCTTTCTTGTGCACTTTTTAATTGACTTTTTCTTGTTTAATTAGTAAATATCGACCTTCGTTTATTTTTATATTTTTATATTTTAATATTGACGATACATATTGATCTGTTCCGCTGGTTGGAGATGATATTTCACTGTTTACAAAAGATGTAACAGTTAAATGGTCAAGCTCTGAAAACGGATCACGCTCTTCGACAGGTACCTCCATGCGACGCTGTGTAATTTTCTTCGCAACAATAGGCAGATAGGCGTCAAAATTTCAATTAGATAAATCATGGCTAAATCGTAATCGCCTTACTGGACAGATATCTGTTCTGGACTCTGTGTATAGCAGACCGTTTTGATACACTTCAAACCGAAACGGAAATATTAATCCTGCAGCTACCAATTCACAAAGTCCACCGTAAGTTTCATTTTTTAACATATCGGCTGAATATTCATTTGCTGTTGAATAATTATCGCCATTTCTGTCGTGGGTCATAACTGAAAACCTAGGCCAATCATTTGCCACAAATCTAACAATTTGTGAACGCACCACCATCGCATTTTCTTGGGTTCCGTACATTAAGAATGAAAGAGCACGAAACAAACAGGCGCCGTCACCTATAATAGGGACGACAGTATGTTTTTCCATTTTTCCTTTAATATTAAGACTTTCTATAGTCATTTTTTCAGTGAGAAAAATACTTCTATCGACAATACCTAATCACAAAGCAAATCGAATTCCAAGTTTGAACAGTGGTTGTAAGAAAGACAAAATCAAGCAACTAATCTGTAACACGAAGCAAATCTTAAACGTCCCAAAAAACCATAAAACGACACCCATATTGACATTTCAACCACATCGCACACCCACAGGGGATGATGGTAGGTATTTCCCATCTGCTACGTTGGATTTTGAAATAGTTGTTATTTTCGTAATCAGCGACCCGATAAACCATTAAAAACGATACCCATGTTGATTTTCAGAATTTGTCACCCCTTTTCCACCTTTTAGGGGTTGAATTCTGAAAGAGCCTGAAACACTTGTTTACTCATTTATTGATAGGAGTACTCCTGTGAAGTTTCGAATAAAATAGTTTAACTAATCTTGTTTCCCCATTCAAACTTTCAACCCCTTTTTAACACCCTTATGGGTTGAATTTTTAAAAACCCTAGGACACGTAACTGTTTATTTCTAATTGTTAACCTTAAAACAAGGCTTCTAGCTCTAAAAATGACGGACTTCCATACAAACTTTTAACCCCTTTTTCACCCCCTTGGGGCGCGAAATTTCAAAATTCAGGATGCCTACGTCATTACAACTGTCTGTATGCCAAATTTCAGTGAAATCCGTTCAGTAGTTTCGGCTGTGTGTTGATAGATGAGTCAGTCAGGTTTGCCTTTTATATATATATAATTATATAGATGTCGTTCTGAGGTCTGCGGCGCTGTAGCGTAGTCCCCATGATAGTATATAATTAGTGTAAATCTTAGATTAAAGAGTAGTCTAATTAAAGTTAAAGAAGGATCAATACGTCTCTCTTCTCATTAACAACTTTCCTACATTATATGGCGACCCTGCCAGGCGGTGCACTGCGACAATGCACGCGCACCGCCAAAATAATTTAATTAAAATTAATTGAATTGACACAATACCGGATATGACAATAAAACCATACAATATTATTATTTTATGGAGATTATCATATAGCAGTGTAGCCGAGAAGATTGAGTCCAAATAATACAGAAGAAAACTAAAGGTAAAATCCAATCAGCGTTATTGTAAATCATTTCCTTTAATACTTTTTAAAATATAGTTTTACTATTATATTTTAAAAAATATTTAAATTCTATGAACCGTCTCGGGTATAATATATCTAGGTACAATTTATAGATTGTAATAAATAATCTATTGTAAATTAACCTTATTTAAAAGAAAAGTCCCGTTGGTTCTTCCCAGAACAGAGGTTTTATCCGAACCGGTGGTAGTAGTACTATGTTGAATAGAAGTGATTCTATTCTATCCTAAAAGCCTTTTGATGTGACTCTATACATCACAATAACATCCTTTATAAGAAGTGGGAATAAAGCTTTGCACTTAAGTTCTCTATATTCTAATGACCTTTCTACATCAGAAGTGGGATAAAGTCCCCGTTATTGCCCACATATAATCTTCGAATAGTATGAGGATTATTACGTTTGTGATTCGCGTTGATGACTTTGTTAAAAATGTCGTAATGAAATTTGCTGCCCTATTTGCCACGTTAATGTATCATTAAAGTGTATAGTAAAAAAAAAAAGTGAAATGTTTTAAGCCAAAAGTAAAATCCTTCGGTTCGATTTATAATAATGGTACCCGCAAGTACTTTAATTATTTCTTAACGTACCTAAATGTGTTAGCAAGTGTTGAGAGGCTTTATAGATGTATTTTAGTTTGCATTTAGTGAAAACTTAACTTGTTCGTGTTTTGTTATAATTTGATAATTCGTGCGAAATATGATTTACATGGGCTATATGTTGAAGTTCGATAGGTTTAAGCGATGTATCAAAATAAAGAATTAACTTTAACGTGCTATGAATTGAAAATAATAAGTGGAATTTTTGTGTTCTAATCTGTTGATAAGTGTTGCAGCTTACTCCGAATATTGTGTGGTCGACAAGATTGGGGTTTGATGTCGAGGGATTTCGTAGAAGTCTCTACAACAATGATCAATGAGGAAGATGTTGTGATGGCTAATCGGACATGGTCAGGTGCGGCCGAGCCCTGGTAAGATTGAGCCTACACGGCTACGGTCTGTAACTTATCGGCGGATCTTACGGCAAGGAAATTCAAGCGGCCGCCGAACATATGGTGCTTTGGCGCTGTAAATGGACGTCTGAGGCGTGGTCAGATTTTTTATATTTTCCATCCATATTGGATGGAAAATATGGAATATGGAATTGGATTATAAGAATAATAATATATCCAATTCCATATTCTTAACTACAAAATTAGTCTCGGTACAATTTATCGTTTGTATTAAGTAATCTATTGTAAATTAACCTTATTTAAAAGAAAAGTGCCGCTGGGTTTCTTGCTGGTTCTTCCCAGGACAGAGGTTTTATCCGAACCGGTGGTAGTAGTACTATATTGAATAAAAGTGATTATAAGCGAATTAAACGAACGATATAATTATTAAATTGACTAAAAGCCTTTTCATGTGACTCTATACATCATAATAACATCCTTCATAAGAAGTGGTAATAAAGCTTTCCACTTAAGTTCTCTATATTCTAATGAACTTTCTACATATATATATAAGTAAATAGTTGTCAGATACGTTAACGATTTTATTTGTTATTTTTATTATTGTATCAAAATAGAATAATGCAATCATTATGCAATGTTATAAATTAAGTTACGTAAACACTTCTCTTCACACTTCACAAGACAATTTTATATTCACTTTTATTCAGTTATTGTTTTATATTATTGTTATTACTGTGTCCTGAAAAAATGTTAATAATATGAGAGACTACATTTATACATACTTAAGTTTACCATGCCAATAAATTTTTCATATGTTGTACTTGTAACACATCAGTAATAGATTCCGTTGTTTTTGTTTTCGGTAGCTAATTTCATTTAAATGTATAAAATTTTGATAAAGGTTATAAACAATTCGCTATTTTATAATTTTTTTTTCTTTTCTAAGAGCAATAAATCTTAAAGTATTAAATTAACCTGCTTAAAAATTATAAATTATTTTTGAATGTAAATATATTAATGTTTTGTTATATAAACTTGTTGGAACTAGCGCGAATACGTCAGGAAAGGTTAGTTGTTAAAAATAGTAAAAGTGTGAGAGCTGATGTTCAACTTGCTCTCTTGCTTACGCAATTGATCATTAGCGGCAAAAAAACAGTGTGACTGCACTATACGTTCATTATAGGCAATTACATTTCGACCATACCGTAATAAGTCTCCGCCACAATCACACACCAGTGTAACGTGAGGTACGTAAACTACATGATAACACCAAAGTATGCAAACACACAGCAACACTACTTATCTCAGTGTAACACAGGACAGCCTCTCAGCAACACCATCCTCCTTGCCTGCACTAGAAGAATTACTACAACGAACAGAATCACGACACTATCTTAGCACTCGTAGAATGACTTCACTCGTAGAATGACTTATGCCGAATCTCTTGTGCTCTGCACCTACACTGAACTTTATACTGCACAAACAAGTGAAAGGGGGTTCTCGAAATACCCTCAATTCAAACTCGCCACCATCGTTATGACGCTCCACTAAAGTGACGAAACCTCTCGCTCACTATCGATCCACCCGGTATTTTACAGACGCGCCTACAAACTTGATAGTAGTTGTAGTTATTTTTCAATAATGTTGTGTATACGATAAAATAAACATCATACTTCTAGCAAAATCAAATTAAAAAAAAAGCTAATGAAGTTTTCGATGTATTTAAAACTAATAATATATTCACGATGTAACTATCTTAACTTCTGTATAAATTAAAAAATAATTAAAATTATAATTTTAAGGTACATTTTACTTGCATACTTTACGTACTTTAGAATTTAAAACAAAGGTGTCTCAAGTCGCTTACGCGGCTGGGATTACAATTTATATTTTGATCTGCGTGTTGTTATGGTAGAGATGACGACTTATGTTCCCGTTATTATTTCTTTGTCACATATTGTCCATTATCTTGATCATGTATGTACGCAAGCCGTGTACGTAAAAGTAATGGTACAATTAAATAATAAGTAATATGAACTAAAACGCTGTAAATGTAAAGAAGTGAATGAAATGGTATTATCATTTTCTTGATCATGTATGTACACGAGCCGTGTACGTGAAATAAATGACACAAATATTTGATGAATAGCAAAATGCTAATGGAGTAAAATTAAAAATAAATAACGGTTAACCAAGAATAAAGATATATAAAGTAAAAAAAGAATTCAGTAAAAATATTTTGAAATGTGTAAATAATGTATGAAAATGAAAAAAAAAGTATTATATCTCGGAGATTCAACAGAAAATACATAAAGATAGCATTATTTGTTAATAATAATAAAAGTGTGAGAGCGGATGTTCAACATGCTCTCTTGCTTACGCAATTAATCACTATCAGTAATAAAACAGCGTAACGCACTATACATTCAGTATAGAGAAATTACAATTCGACCATACCGTAACACGTCCCCGCCACAATCCCACACCAGTGTAACGTGAGGTACGTAATTACATGATAAAACCAAAGTATGCAAACCAACAAGTAATACTACTTATGTCAGTGTAGCACAGGGCAGCCTCTCAGCAACACCAATCCTCCTTGCCTGCACTAGAAGAATTACTACAACGAACAGAATCACGACACTATCTTAGCACTAGTAGAATGACTACACTCGTAGAATGACTTAAGCGGAATCTCTCGCGCAAGGCGCCTACAGTGAACGTTATACTGCACAAATAATTGGGGTTTCTCGATATACCCTCTATTCTTGTTACTATCGATATGACGCTCCGCTAGAGTGGCGCAACCTCTTACTCACTCAATTTGGTATTTTTAGACGCCCCGACACGGCTATCCTGACGTACGACCGTCCTCGGGCGTGTATCTTCATGAATTCCTGTAACAGACACTATTAGTCACCAATTCAATCCGCTCGTCCATCCTGACATAAGTAGGTAGATACACTATCTTTGGACATTTAGGGACTCGCACACATACGCAAGTAGATTACGTTTAACCTCATGTAAACTAACACTAGCTAAGGCGTCCTTTCGAAAAGTCGTCACCTCTTATTATGACTTGGACCGGACAACCTAGCCTTTGAATAGTCATCATCTCATATGACAACGTGAACCAGACAAAATTGTCACTGCATACAAACTAAAGTAAGCAAACAAAAGTTATCGATGGCTGCTGGACACGGCGCCAGTGTGCTCATGCTTCGACACGAAAGAGGAAAAGAGTCGCCACAGCAAAAGTGCATTCATTCGGTCAACCTGACAACAAATAAGAACTGTAATTTTGAATTATTAGTTCAAGGCAATCTTAATTTTGTAGCAAAACAAAAGGTCTCTAACAATATAAAAAAAAAAACAATGGAGTACAAAATTAATTTAACACAAGGTAAATCAGTCGAATCATGTTGAATAACACTTAAGAAACAGTAAACTATTATAGGATCTACGAATCTGCGTTCGGTGCCTGATAGACTTCAAGACAGCTTCCATCCAGCGTCTGATAGATCTCAAAGTAACCTTAGTATAGCGTCTGATAGATTACAAGACAGCTTCCATCCAGCGTCTGATTGATCTCAAGACAACCTTCAGGCGACCTCCAACTGGCACTTGATGACTGCAGACAACCTCCTACCGGCGTCTGACAGCTCAAGATAAGATCAAACCGGTATCTGATAGCTCAAGATAACCTCCAACCGGTATCTGATAGCTCAATATAACCTTGGTACGGTGTCTGATAGATTACAAGACAGCCGGCCTTCAGGCAACCTCCATCCGGCGCCCGATGACTACAGACAACCTCCAACCGGCATCTGACAACTCAAGATAACCTATAACCGGTGTCTGATGGCTCAATATAACTTTGGTACGGCGTTAGAAGACAGCCGACTTTCAGGCAATCTCCAACTGGCGCCTGATGACTACAGAAAACCTCCCACCGGCGTCTGATAGCTCAAGATAACCTCCAACCGGTATCTGATAGATCAAGATAACTTCCAGCCAGTATCTGATAGCTCAAAATAACCTCCGACCGGTATCCGATAGCCAGCACAGTCATGACTTTGAGCTACGGCTACGATATGGCTGTTGACATAGTCAAAACACAAAATAAGATGAAGTAAGAAACTGCAATATAACAGGATACTTAATCGCCCAATAGACTTAGGTTAGTCAATTGAAATAAACTTGGCTTTCAGGTATTTCTGTAAACCAATTAAAGAGTTTGCCACTTATTTCTACAAAATATTTTTAAGGCAATGTTTAAGATAATTTTACTTTCCTCATGTATCAAATGGTGATCGCCAGCAGCGGCAAATAATGTGTCAGCGGCTTCATACGTAATCAAATACGTACGTAATACAGCATCAAATTATAACATAACTATAACAGTTTGAAATTCCACTAAATGCAAAACTATAAATCATCTTAAAATACCTCCAACATTTCTTTCGACAATTGTGAACATATTTGGGTACATTGAGGAATAATAAAAGTACATGTGGGTACCTTAATATTAATTGAATATTAATTGAACAAAAAGATTTAACTTTTGGCTTAAAACATTTTACTTTAAACTTTTACTCTACACTTTAATGGTACGTCAATGTCGTAAATAGGACAGCAAATTTAATTTCGACATTAAATAAAAACAAAGTCATCAACGCGAAGTTTTTCACAAAGGTAATAATTATCACACTATTCGAAGACTGTATGTGGGTGATAACAGGGACTTTATCCCACTTCTGATCTCGAAGATTCAACAGACAATCCCAATTTTGATCTCGGAAATACATCAGGATAGCATTATTTGTTAATAATAATAAAAGTGTGAGAGCGGATGTTCAACTTGCTCTCTTCCTTACGCAATTAATCATTATCAGTAATAAGACAGCGTAACGCACTATACACTCAGTATAGAGAAATTACAATTCGACCATACCGTAACACGTCCCCGCCACAATCACACACCAGTGTAACGTGAGGTACGTAACTACATGATAACACCAAAGTATGCAAGCCAACAGCAACACTACTTATGTCAGTGTAACACAGGGCAGCCTCTCAGCAACACCAATACTCCTTGCCTGCACTAGAAGAATTACTTCAACGAACAGAACTACGACACTATCTTAGCACTAGTAGAATGACTACACTCGTAGAATGACTTAAGCGGAATCGAACTTTATACTGCACAAATAAGTGGGGGTTTCTCGATATAACATCTATTCCACCTTCCTACTATCGATATGACGCTCTGCTAGAGTGACGTAACCTCTCACTCATTCGATTCAACGGGTATTTTGTAGACGCTCTGACATATATATCATAAATGTTTGGACTAGATAAGTGTAATAATAACAAGATGAGTGACTTACTGACTAGATGACTAAATGATCGTACGAATAAATTGTAATTGTTCGCCAATTTATCACGTAAAGTAACAATCTCTGATTTTGACAAATAAGTGTGCACAATACGTCAACTTATATGAACTGAATGAGGCCTATCCTTTTTTTTTTTTTCGGGGAAACTCATGGACTACCTCCGCCTGGGGAAAGGCGGAGGGCGTGCCGGACCTTACCGGCTAAAACCACCCCAGTGTCTACTGCACAGTGCGGGGCCGCGGGAACCAAATTCTTCCGCAGCCCCACACTAGTGCTGGCCTGGTCTATCCGGCCTCGTCTCTGCACGGGGTAGTGAGGTGTTCGATCACCCTGCACATCGCCTCAGAGGCGCGCGCTGACACCCGCTCGCGCCACCGCCTTGGGTCCATCGAAGAGGGGGGACGGGGACTTCCCCAAGTCCCTCGCCCCTGGACCCATTCATGGGGGCCGGAAGAGCGCTTAGTAGCGCCCGCTTTCGCGGCCCCAGCGGCGAATCTGGTCTTTGGCTCCGCCGCCAACCAAGTTTCGGCCGCGGAGGGTAGGGAGAGCGGCGCCTCGCAATACCGACACTCCTCTCCCCCCGCGGCCCCACCACCACCGCATCAACGGCGCGGCCCCGTCTGAGTCGCGGAGGATAGGGCGAGTGGCGCATCGCCATACCAACACTCCTCTTCCTCCGCGACTCCACCTCGGCTGCAGCGGTAAGGGGAGCGGACCAACCCCTCCCGCAGTAGCCCACCGACACACATCCGAAGTGGCTCGCTGAGCCCACACGAGTGGTTAACCTCGGCCGGCCTCACACCTCGGGCCAGCCAGGGTTCCTTTGTTCACCGCGGGCGACCAAGCCACGGCCTGCCCCCCGCCGACAGGCGGGAACCCGTTCGGGGGGGATGAGGCCTATCCTAACCTAACTTGATATACTAGTAATTTAACTAGATGGGGGAATATGAATGTGTATTATATATCAAAAAATTAAATTCTATTATTTTTGTCGGTGGGAGGTGTACCGTAGCACCTACGACAGTATATAACTAGTGTTAAGCTTAGATTAAAGAGTAGTCTAATTAAAGTTATAGAAGGATCAATACGTCTCTTTTCTCATTAACACCTTTCCTAAATTACAGCGAGATTACTCAAATTGGACAGTAATGTATTTAGCAGGTGAAGCAGGCGTTGTTGGTCTTGTAAAATATTTAAACGAAATAAATGTCACGTAATTTAATTGTCTACTCAGCAGACGAAGCAACACTAAAATTCTACCACATTTTTTCACTTTTAATAACGCCAGGCAGTGACATGTTAGTGACATTTAAGAACTATAAAAAAGTAAAGTCATAACCTATACTTGTCTCATTGCAGGAAACTAGCATTTTCAAATTTCATAGAGTTTTATGGAATGATAACTCCACCGCGTTGCTCTAGTGCGTTTTGCTTGTCCTCAAAACATATTATTACTCCGATATGTAGATTTCCCAACGATGTTTTCTTTCGCCACCAAGTAAATCAGAGCTTAAAATTAAAATAAAAAATTTGGTGTCGGTGGAGATCGAACCTAGATTGCTCGCATATTGTGAAATATATGATGAGCGCTTAGCCATGTGGCTACTGTAGTCCTGCAGCCAATTTCAAACAAAATTTATGATGTCTATTACTACATCACCACACATCAATTAAATAAACTCAAAATTCATATTTATTTACTGATTTCTTTTAATATTTAAAATTTAATTATTTAAAAACAATATGCGGAAAGAATATTTGGAAGCGATATCTCAAGACATTTCGTCAATGTTAATGTTAGAAATTTAGTCAAAGACGAATTTATAGCATTGAATAACCTACGCAATAAACCAGAACCCACAATTTTCCACGTAAATAAGGGAAATGCCACGGTAGTGATGAATACATTACATTTTAATTCTAAAATACAAGAATATTTGTCGGACGTAAGCACTTATAAAAAAAAAACTACCCAACAAATAACACACTTAAAACATCTAGTGACCTCATAAAAAACACTCCGAAAAATTAAATCTGGACGTAAAATGGATAATACCTACGTGTGCCTTACCACCGAAGTTGTATGCGTTACCAAAAATACACAAGCCCAATGCTCCACTACGCCCCATAGTGAGCCAAATCGATTCACCAACTTACAATTTGGCTCAACACTAAGCCTACCACGAAAATACTCTCACCGCTCAGGGGACATACAAACCATTTTGTCAGCGAAATTAAAGACCTACATCTGGCAGAAAATGAAACTATGGTCAGTTTTGATGCGCAGTCACTGTTCACATGCTTACCTGTTGAAGACTGCATCTCAATTATAACTAGAAGGCTGAAAGAAAAAAACATGCCCGTAGAATATGCAGTATTACTCAGACACTGCCTTACATCTGTTTTGAAGCGGTACGGTTGTACCTATTGTGGAAGGAAGAGTTCTACAAGCAAGTAGATGGTGTGGTAATGGGCTCACCTGTATCTCCCATTGTCGCCGATATATTCATGGAAGACTTTGAGGAGAAAGCCCTGCTTACTTCTCCCGTAAATCCAAGATTATACATGCGGTATGTAGACGACACTTTCACAATTCTGCATTTTAATAAAGTAACCGCATTTTTAGACCATCTTAACTCAATTAATTCTAAAATTCAGTTCACAATGGAGTAAGAGGCAAACATTTCTTTAGATTTTCTAGATGTGTTAGAAATTCGGAATCCTGATAACGCCACACTGTGTATAGAAAAAAGACCCATACAGATAAATATTTAAATGATGATTCTCACCACCACCCATCACAGTAAGCTACCGTAGGTAAATCTTTGTTTCAGAGAGCACGAGGGATCTGTGACAGAAAACACCTGGCCGCCGAGCTCCAACACGTCAAGCAAGTTTTGCACGACAACAAGCTTCGGGTCCTGCGCCTACGTCACAGTGAACGAGTGAAGCCGGCCACAGTCGAGCGTGTACCTGCTGCACTGCCATGTATCAGAAGTGTCACTGACAACATTGGCTACTACTTGAAGCATGTTTCCATTAATACATACTTCAAGCCGCCGAAAAAGATTAGTTCGTTTTTACCATTAGTCAAGTGTAATGTCCCTCTGCATGCAGGAGTTATACAAGCTTGATTGTGAATGTGGTCTCTCTTACATAGGACAAATTAATAAATCAATAAAAACCCGCGTTAAAGAACACATTGATGTGAAGAATCGACGCTCCGAGAAGTTTGCAGTCTGTGAACACGTACAGAATTGCCCCCGCCACTACATCAGATTTGATAAAACAAATCCTCGTTAAAGAACACAAATTCCTTCCAAGGATGATTCGGGAGGCTATTGAAATCAAAAAACATCCTAATTTCAATAGAGAAGATGGCTGGATGCTACCATCTGCTTGAGATCCTATAATTTATAAAACTAATTAACCCAAGCCAAGCATACAACTGCAAGACTTCAAGATACTATAAGTTAATACTGTGTAGATTGGAATAAAAATTAATAACTTTTATTTGGAGGTAGCCGTGGTTAACTATGACATTGGGACGACAAACATCTCAGTCCCTCCGTGATCATGGGTGCTGTAAAGTGCTCGAAACTTCGCTAGCTACCTTCAGTTTTTGAATATAAATTTTCGTAACGATCTACGCAGAACGATCTTAGAGTATTTTGAAGACTTGCAGTGATATGCCCGGGTTTGTATTTAATTTTATTTATTTTAGTATCCCAAGCAGATGGTAGCACCCATCTGTTTGGGATACTATAATAAATAAAATTAAATCCAAATCTTCTCTATTGAAATTAGGATGTTTTTCTTTTTAATTTCAATAGCGTCACGATTCATCCTTAGTAGGAATTGGTGTTCTTTTGCGAGTATTTGTGGTCTATTAAATCTAATGTAACGGCGAGGTCGATCTTAAACATGTTCACAGACTCTAGACTTTTACTTAATACATTGGGCGAGCAATCTGCGCATTAAATAATCATCATGCGAACTGTGGAATGGCGAGACAATGCACCATGCAAAAAACTTTTAAGCAACATTCGAAAGTTTAAGTGCTTTCACATGCTGCACTTTAGGGAATTTTTGCGGATGTATTGCTTACTATTTCGTTTTTAATTAAGATACAACATAACAACATCATAACTGTTCCGTGCCAACATTATCAAAACAGCACATTTAAGGACTTACAATATATAGGATTTTACCCGGGGTTAATAAATACACACCAAATTTAATTAAAATCCGTCTACTTGTTTTTCGTGAATTATAAATTCACAGACAGACAAACTGGCAAAAATTCTAAAATCACAAGTACACTGCTGAACAAGAAATGGCCTCCTCCAATCTTGAGCCACTTGTATCCATCTACTTCCTGTATCTTTTACCAGGTTGTCACTTCATATAGTAGGGGGCTGCCCTATAGTTCGCTTTCCAAGACGAGGCTGCCACTCGAGAAACTTTCTTCCTCATCATTTGTCGGTTCTTCGAGCTAAAAGACCGGCCCACTACCACTTCTGCTAACTGATTTACTCTAGTTCCACTGCCCATATCCTCACTACCAAGTCTATAACGCAGAGACACTCCGAGTAATAGACTTCGTAATCATAATAACTCGCTGAGCGACCTGGAGATTCCTCATACAGCCAGCAGTGGAGGACCACCTTTCAGATCCATATTGTCACCTCTGGCAACACGAAAGGCGGATATTGTCACTTAATTTTGACAAATAATTAATATAATTTTTGTATCTTTGCTGCATGTGTTTATATTCTTAGATTTTTTTCTGCTGGTTAATCGATCTATCAATTTTGTTTTATCTAAGAAATATGTTTGATCGAGCTTACTATTATAACCTTTTTTTGCCCTATCCTAAATAACAAGGCAAGCGCATTATGAAAGGCAACGAAAGGATAGCTCAGAAAATTTGGCAAAGTATTATATTATTATAAATAATTGTAAATGGACAATTTCATTTATGATTAAAATATCTGTAATATATTTGATAAAAGAATATATTTTTAAGTTTTTTATATTTTTCTTTATAATAATTACCACTCGTTTTGTTCATAAGTTCAGTAATATTGTGTTAAGAATAAAAATATATGGTGTTCAGAAAACCATTACATTATTTGATATGTCTATACAGGAAGATACAAAAATTAGTACCATAGATTCACAGTCACAGTTGCATGTCTCCGTAGGTGTTTTACAGACAGAAAACGATGAAGTGTTAATGAAGATGCAAGTCTAATATAACGATAATTTGTTTTCTATAACCGAATATACGTTAGGCATTTCACAATGTACAGTAACACTGATAGATTTATTATAGGCATAATAGGAATTAATCAACAACCTAAATATTCCCCAATGCTGCTCACAGGCCTCCTATCATTTTTGAGAAGGTTGCAAAGTAGCAGCATCCTCCGCTTTGTTCCGAAATGTTTTTAAATTATCAGACATTTGTTTTTTTACGGTGGTAGTGTTCTCGATCGAACACTTTGTAATTTAGTCCCTATAATAATTTAATTCCGTTATGGCTACAGCCTATCAAAAGTTCACTGCTGAACATAGGCCTCCCCCATAGATTGTCGACTAGGCAACCGCAGTTTTATTTTTTGGTTGTTATTAGGAAAACGCTGCTGCCCGCCTATTTCCTGGTTTGTTTCCCTCTGTCGCCTCTTACGCCACCCACGGTACGTTAAAGGGTAGTGGATATTCTTACACCGTCACTACAAAGTTAATAATTTAACTCAAATTTATTAAATTTAATTCAAAGTTATTCCCAACGGACCAGTAAGCTGAAGTGACAATGGACCGTAACTCGACGGACCGACACCCGATGAGGAAAAAAGTTTCTAGAGTGGTAGCTTCGTATATGAGTGTGAGACGGCACCTATTAGAGTAACGACCGGGTAAGACATGCAGGAATTCGATGGATGCAGGTAGCCCAGGACCAATCTTTGTGGCTTTATTTGGAGGAAGCCTATGTTCAGCAGTTGACTTGTGAAGGGCCGTAACTAGGAAGATGATGATGATTTTTCATTTCATTTACATTTTTATTTAATTTAATGATATTTAAATGAATTTCTTGGTTTATTGAATGTATGAAAACGAGTATAATGTGATTTAAAAGTGTTTTTCCCGCTGTTTGGCCAACACTCAACAAAACTCATTCTGTTTTTCTATTGAATAGTAATGGATTAATTCAGTGTGATGGCTTATTCAAAATATGTTGTAAAGAATTAAAATTACTTGAAAAGAACTTTATTTTATAACTAAATCTATGTACAGTCTGAGAGTCTGAGAGTCAGTCTCACAGAATTACATACATAATGCGATATACAAATTAAATATCAATCTCAAGTCCGTGCATTATTGGTCCATGCGCTTCGGAGTTTCTGTCAATCCTAATAAATGCCAAGCGGTGGTTATAGTATAGCCTAAGAAGAACATACAGTAAGTCATTGCGTTTGATGTTGTCGGAAAAGCTGACATAAACAATTAATTTGCTAGGGTTGTCAGAACGGGAAGTAATAAAAAAAATCAAAAACTGATTTTATTTTATTTTACGTTTAACCTCAGACTATGGACATGGGGTCTCACAGACCTTTGGCACTTGCTGATTTCTTAGAATAACATATTTATACCACCCCCCGCGGGTGAGCGTATCTGTGGCTTCTAGTTTAGTTACCAAACGCTCGATGAAGAAGGTGGTTGTGACATCCAGTGGCATAAACGTTAGTTGCACGTATTTAAAGTTTAGATGGAGTCTGTGAGACCCCATGTCCATATTTCCTTAAGAAACAATATTACGCCAACTTTGCTTTTGTTTTAGATTTTTGTTGTTTAAAACGGCTGAAAATAGTCGATCAAGTTCTTCCAGGTCAAAACGACCATTCGAGAAAAAAAATATTGCGTTTAGATGATCCGTCTTCTGGTGATATTTTTTCGAATTCTTGACTTGAGTGGTATCAATAAACCTATAAAAAAGTTTGCTCGTTCCCTATTAGTCCCGCATATGCAAAGTTGTTTTAAACGACCAAAGCATTACAAAGAAAATTGAAAATCACTATAAAGCACATTTTAGGTGGTAATGCGCCCCCAAATGATACCCAAGCTGAACAAGAAGAGCAAGGGAAGAGAAAATCTTGTAACCTATTTGCACCATAACTCCACAGAACGACTGCCTACAAATATGTAGCATGCGAAATTCTAATATTATGTCTGCAATTCTCAAACCCCCTATGTAAGGCATGCCAATAATTATAGGATAATTGACCCTCTGCTTTAAGTGATCTCAGTGCCATTTAAGACTGAAAAGTACCTTTATTTTGATATTTTTGTGATTATTAGTATTTTGTAATAAATGATTCTCATATATACTTAAAATCCTATTATTTATAATCCAAGCATCCACCCTCAATTCTTTTTCATTTATTTATTTGCACAATTAATATCAAATGACCCTAAATAATGTAGAAGTCTGTCAGACCACATGTCCATGCTAGTGTTAAAATAAGTGTCCATAGTTAAAGGTTAAACAAATTACTGTGTATGTGAAAAGTGATGTAACTTTAATTCCTTATCTTTAAATGAGGACGACCCACAAATTTTTACCGCACATGTAGTGTGAACCATTTTAATTTGTTTGCGTGACAGGACAACTCTAGCGGAGAGCTCCCGAGCGCTACGCCCGCGTCTCGCCCCGCACCACACTGCACGATTTCCCCGTCTAGACGCCTTCGATGATCGACTGTTAGTAGTAGTTAGACTGTGGTTATAGGTAGCTCGAGGATGCAAGGATTGATACCGCGAAGCCACCTCATCATAATAATCGCTTGATACTGTTTTATTGTTCAGTTAAAAATCGTGGTCTCCATATTGATAGTACTCTAATCTGGGGGGTCCATGTCTCTGTCTATGTCTCCAACATGTCGTAAAGTCTCTGGAAATTTACGTTCTCTCTAACGCTTAAAAATTTTCTTCCTTTTAAATCTAAACTTTTGCTTGTACAGCTACTTATACTTCCGATTATTGATTATGCCACCCAGACAATGACTTGTGCCACCCAGATTTAAACCAAAATCTTCTTAACAAGTTAGAGCGCCTTCTCAACAATTGCATCCAGTCTTCGAAAGTATGACCATATTTCTCACTATCGATCTCGCTTTCAATGGCTCACTATAAAACAAAGGCGTGACTCTAGAATTTTACTTGTTCTCTTCTCTATTTACTCCTTCTTATCAACTCATAAATCTCAAGAACAATTTTCAATACCTTTCTTCAACGCATGGTAGAACTCTGCGTTCTTCATATAATTATAAATTAAGTATGCCATCCCATTTCACAAATTATGTTGGAAAAACATTTAGCATAGGCTGCACTTCTCTGGAAATCCTTACCCGAAGACGTTAGAAAAACACCTAATTTAAAAAGATTGGTACTTGAATACTTTTTAATGACATTTATCGTTTGTTAGTATGGTCAATGTTATTAATGGGTCGGGGAAAAAGTTTATTCGTATATTGTTTGTATAAAATTTAAGAAAAATCTCTTTGGTTGTACTGTTTGTATCTGGCTGGTTTTAATATCAATACATATAGGACATTAAGAAAAAGAAAAACAAAAATAAAAAACATTTTCCCGCTATTTTTCAATTGTTTTTCTGTCCGCCAAAATGAGTGAATCTAATGGAGAAATTCGATACATTCTGAAGTTTTACTACAAAAAAGGGAAAAATGTGACTCAAGCCGCGAAAAAAAATTTTAACGTTTATGCACCTAGTGCAGTGTTAATAAGAGAAGCACAAAGTTGCTTCAAGCGTTTTCAGTCCGGGAATTTTGATGTCAAAGATGCAGTTCACTCTGGTCGCCCTCATACGGATAAAGTGGATGCCATTTTTGAAAAAGTGGAGCAATATCGCCATATAAGTAGTTACGAAATAGCAGAGGAATTGAGGATGGACAGAAAAATAGTTTTGACCTATTTGAATAAGTCTGGCTATACAAAAAAGCTCGATATTTGGGTACCACACGAGCTCACTGAAAGAAACCTAATGAATTGTGTATTCATTTGGTGATTTTCTAATGAAACGTAATGAAACCGAACCATTTTTTAAAAGATTGATTGATAGCACTGAACGTGCGAAAAAATCATGGTCAAAGGGTAGTCAAGCTCCCCAGACTTTAGCGAAACCTGGATTAACACGCAATAAGGTGATGCTGTGTGTACGGTGGCATTGGAAGGGCGTCGTTTACTATGAGCTTTTACAGCCGGGAAAAATCATCGATTCGGATCTCTACTACAAATAACAAGACTTAAACTAGAAATTGAGAAAAAAACAGCCGGAAATGATCAACAGAAAAGGAGTGGTCTTTCATCATGATAACGCCAGACCACATACATGTTTGGCCACTCAGCAAAAATTGAGAGATCTTGGTTGGGAAATGTTAATGCATCCACCATATAGTCCTGACCTAGCACCCTCAGGTTTTCACCTGTTTCGGTCTCTTCAGAATTCTTTGGGTAGCGTTAATTGGCGTACAGTTTAATTTAAAAAAAGTTGGTATTTTATGTTTTATAACAAAATTAAATTTTAGAAAATTGCTTTTTTTTTAATTAATTAAAATTATCTAATAGTAATAGACGTAGAACAATTACGGATTCTAAGTGAGAATTGAAGGACCAATTAATAGGCATCCTGTATACCTATTAATTGGTCCTGTGGTTAATTTAAAAGAGTAGGTATTTTATGTTTTTAGCAAAATAAAATTTTAATTTTTTTTTAATTATAAATTTACTAAAAGTAATAGACGTGGAACAATTACGAATTCTAAGACAACATTTAAGGAAAAATTAATTTGCGTACAGCTTAACTAGCGGCCGGTCTCAATAACCCATCTGTCCTTTACTGGAAGTTAAATTGTCTACCATTGGTAACTATAGTTACATTTTTCCGTTTCAATAATCAACGTTAGATAGAAATATTTAACCATCACATTGAACTACCGTTCGGAGGGCTACCTGACTACCTGAGTTAAGTGGGTTCATAGAAAAAAAACAGCTGATCGTTTCAACAACGTGTCGGCAGTTAACTGGCAATAGTTGAAATTACCAGAGGTTAGAGTTTTGTCTATCGCCCAATTTTGAGAGTTAGCAAATATTTGTAGTGTTTTTAAATAAATAAAACCTATTTTATTTCTAAAAAATGGATTTGTTCAGTGATGAAAGTGATAATGAAATGTTTGAGATCGGTGTTTTTGATTCCGAAGGTATTGTAGATACTGAAAATCGCCGAGTTTATAATCGAATAAATTACAGAAGTGAATTTTCTGACTCTGAATTTACATATAGATTTAGATTAAATAAAACGTCCGTGGATGAGTTATTATTGAAAATAACACCAGCCTTAAAAGTAATTTCTTCAAGGTGAGTAAAAGAAACTTCTGAAGAAAATTTGGTGGTGATTATACCTAATAACAGAATCATAATTTTTACAGATTCAAATATAGGAGAAGAATTCAGAAATAGAAAAGGCATATTCTCAATGAATATCCAAGGAGTCTGTAATGCAGACTTGCTATTTATGAATGTTGTTGCCCGTTGGCCTGGGTCTGCTCATGATGCTACTATATTTAACAACTCTACGCTAAAAAGTAAGTAGTTACTTAGTTATCTAAAAGATTATTAAAAATAGGTCATCACATAAACATGATTAATATTTCTTTGTTATTTATTTTCAATGCAATGTGAAGAGGGATTGTTTGGTAATAGATGGCTTATTGGAGACAGTGCATATCCTTGTACTTCATATCTTTTGACACCACTGCTCAACCCCACATCTGTTGCAGAGAATCGTTACAATGAAACTCATATAAAGACTAGAAATACTATTGAAAGGTAAACATTATTTTATTAATATTTTATTTTAAAAATTTCATGAATATAATGTAAAATACTTTGTATCTTTTCAGATGTTTTGGTGTGTGGAAAAGGCGCTTTCCAATACTCTCTCTAAAAATCCGTGTAGCTATGCAAACAACACAGGCCATTATTATTGCCACTTCTGTATTACACAACATCTGCAGATTAAATAATATAAGGGATGTAGATGCAGAAGTTGCAATGCCGCAAGAATCAGGTGATATTACCTATGCTGAAGGGATAGGTCATCAAAATCACAGTGTCAGACTAAAACTAATTAATAATTATTTTAGTGTTTAAATAATGTTTTATTATATTAGAATTTTAGTGTGTAAATAATGTTAAATTATACTAGAATAAATGTGTTTATTTCAATATATATTTTATTTCAAAAATGTCAAATAAAAATCAATGTATAAAATAGATTTTATTTTAGAATAAACTTAACAAAAACATTACATAACTTATAAAGAACACACCTATTATCACAATTTACAAAATTTTAACATTAGCACTATAATAATCACAAGTCACTTATTTAATTTTTCTATTTCTAACTCTAGTTTAACTTTTTCAAGTTTAACCACTTCAGTTTTGGCTTCAAAATAAGCAGTCATGGCTAATTCCTTGCTTATCTGAGCCCGTAGTAATTCTTCAGAGGGCTTTTGGCGTTTCTTTACTGTGAAAATAAAAAAACATAGTTAAATTCTCATATTTTACACTCTCCTAGCTTGATAGAATTGATGACTGATGACCACAGAGATCAGGCACAGGAGATGACATAAAAAACATATTAGTAACAACTACTATCCAAACTACATTAGTGATTACCCAGAACCAACTGTACTACATACCTATTTCACACATTATCTTGTTTGTCAGACAATTGGGTGGTCAGCCTTTAGATTTCCTCATGAACCAGAAAAAAAACACAAAGTTGTAACAAAATCTGCAACAAGCAATCACACTACTAGACCATAGAGAGGCGGTCTGTTTTGTTTAGTAATAACTGAGGTAAAATATAACTTACAGGGTTTGTAAGGATTATTAAAAATAAATATTTTTGGTGTGAACATTTTCTCACTATCACCACCAGTCGGCACTACCACCACCTCCCATCACCAAATCATTAGTTATAGCCTCTGAATGCTCCGGCAAAGGTTGTAAGTCCATGAGTTCCACCTCCGCATCTGGTAGAATCATTTCACTTTCCCCATCACCACCAAACTCCACAGTGAACCCCATGCATGTTGAACCTAACATAGATGTTACACGGTCCAGTGCTTCATCGGGAGGGATATACATCTTTCCACCACCGGTCTGCAAACAAAAATGTTTTAATAGAAATATTACATATAAAAAAATGTTCTAAGATGATTAGGTATATCTAACAAAATGTCACAAAATATTTAATGTATGTACTTATTACAAACCATTAAATTATTTTGTCTTATCAATGCATTGCGTTTCCTTGATGACTTCTTTAAGTTTTCCCACTTTAAGCGTAGTTGCTCAGGACGCCGCAATTCTCCCGCCATCGCACTAAACTCCTGCGCTATGGATTTCCAAGCCTCTTCCTTTAATTTATTATTTGTGGCATTCGTTGCTTTTGTAGTAATTACTTTTTGCTTGGAAATCAAGTCAAGCAGTAAGAGTATTTCATCCTTAACAAGGGCTCTTGCCTTCATCTGAAACAAAATTTTATAGGTGCCTTACATTTTTGGCGCGACTTTGAGACAAAGACCCAAGCTTTTGTAACATTACTGTAAATTTATATATCATGGCAAAGAGTTCACAATACTTACAGTATTTTATTGAGCCATGTTAAAGTTTATCGCTAATAAATTACTGCTACACATAAACAAAATTTAATTAAGTTATTTCTGTTAAGCTTCTTGATGTTTGGCTGCGGTGGTGTACACAAGTGCAAGTGCTAATGTGTTAAAGCCGAACGCCAAGCGCTGCGTTTTGTTGCTTCGTATCGTTGTCGTTGTTTCGTATTTTAAGATAAAAGTTTGTCATTATTTGACGAAAGCCTTAATTTAGAAATGTGTATAAAGGATAATTGTCAATATAATATTAAAAACTAATAACTAAAAACATTATATACTAATCATAATATTTTGAATACATCATAAAATTTTATTGTAGAACGCGACGCAATTCACTTCGAAGAAAAAACAAAACGCTTAGGAGGGACACATTAACCAAAGTTATCGTGAACTATCTGTCTTTTATCTCGAGTAAGCTTTCGAACATTACGATATTGAGACGACAGTAATAGGTAGTTTAAACTTAACTATTTACCTTTGATAGCTATCTACTTATAACTGATTGTATGAAATTGAGACCGGCCGTAAGAAATATTTTATGTTTTATAGCAGGATTGAATATTCGAAAATATATTTTTTTTAATTAATTTTAAATTAACCAAAAATAATAGACGTAGAGCAATAACAATTCTATGAGAACATTTAAGCAGCAATTAATTTGTATACAGATAAACTAAAGAAAGAAGATATTTTATGTTTTATAGCAAAATTGAATTTTAGATTTTTTTTAAATTAATTATAAATTAACCAACAGTAATAGACGCAGAGCAGTTACGGATTCAAAGAGAACATTTAGGAAACAGTTAACTGACATTCAGTTTAAATATAAACAGAAGATATTTTATGTTCTATCATCATCATCATCATCATTACAGCCCTTCACATGTCCACTTCTGAACATAGGCCTCCCCCAAGGAATGCTACAAAGCACGGTACTGAGCCACCTGCATCCATCGACTTCCTGCATGTCTTACCAGGTTGTCACTCCATCTAGTGGGGGGACGCCCTACACTTCGATTGCCGGTTCGAGGCTGCCACTCGAGAACCTTTCTTCATCATCAGTTGTCGGTTCTTTGAGCTATATGGCTGGCCTATTGCCACTTCAGCATACTAATTCTTTGAGCTTTGTCGGTCACTCTGGTTCTACTGCGGACATCCTCGTTTTTAAGTCTATCACGCAGAGAGACGCTGAGCATAGGCCTCTCCATAGCTCGTTGAGCGACTTTGAGCTTCCTCGTACGGCCCGCAGTGAAGAACCACGTCTCAGATCCATAGGTCATCACTGACAACACGCACTGGTTGTATAATCTAGTTTTAAGGTTATGAGGTATGTCTGACGGAGAAGATGTGTCGTAATCTCCCGAACGCTGCCCAGCCGAGTTGAATAAGTCGATTGACCTCTCGGTCAAAGTTGGACTTACCTAGTCGGACTAGTTGTCCCAGGTAAACATATTCGTCAACAACTTCGAGCTTAGTGCTCCCAACCACTACCAGCTTAGGTGTGACATGGACGTAAACATGATTTTTGTTTTGTCAATGTTCACCTTAAGACCTATCCGTTGGGAGACACTATTGAGGTCATTGAGCGTAGTGCTTAGGTCCTCCAGCGATTCTGCCATAAGGAATATATCGTCGACAAATCAAAGGTGAGTGATATACTCGCCATTGACGTTAATACCGTATCCTTTCCAGTCCAGTAGCTTGAAAACGTCTTCCAACGCAGCGGTGAAGAGTTTCGGGGATATTAGGTCACCCCGTCTTACACCTCTCTGCAGTTGGATAGGTTTCGTACTCTGGTTCTGTACTCGGATAGCCATCGTAGCCCTACTGTACAAACACTTCAGCACTTCGATATACCGACAGTCAACTTGGCACCGCTGAAGGGACTGCAGCACCGCCCAAATTTCGACGGAATCAATGGCTTTCTCATAGTTCACATACGCAAGACAAAGTGGCAGATTGCACTCTTCGGTCTTCTGTACAATTTGCCGAATGGTATGTATGTGGTCTATGGTGCTAAAGCCTTTTTGGAAACCGGTTTGTTCGGGAGGCTGGAAGTCATCGAGTCTGCGTGCGAGACGATTCGTAATGACTCTCGAAAACAGCACGTAGACGCGGCTCAGAAGGGAAATCGGTCTGTAGTTCTTCAAGAGAGCGTTGTCGCCTTTCTTTAAGAACAAGACCACCGCACTTCTTCTCCACGCCTCCAGAGTAGTGCCACCATGGAGGATGGAATTAAAGAGCTTCTGAAGGACTTCAAGTACAGGTTCTCTACCCGCTTTCAGAAGCTCCGCTGTAATGCCATCCTCGTCCGGGGACTTGCCGTTTTTAAGGTGCTGGAGAGCCATTCTAATCTTGCTCAGATTGACGTCCGGGAAATCATCGGAATAGTGTCGGATAAGGCTTGCTCTTGGATCGTTACTTACACTTGCGTGTGGCTCCAACGATGACGTGTACAGCTGCCCATAGAACCTCTCAATCTCACTCAAAATCTCAGGTGTCCTGGAAACGATGCTGCCACATTTGGTCTTCAGCTTCGACAGTTGGCTCTTTCTGGCAGACAGATCTCTGGCAAAGACTTTGGAGCCCTGGTTCCGCTCGAACGCTTCTTCAATACGAGCAGTATTAAAGTTGCGTAAGTCCCGCCGCATGCATTTGGAGATCTGTCTGTTCAGTTGCCTGTATGCTATCAAATGTACTGAAGACTGCAGCTTCATTTCCCGTCTAACAGCCATGAGATTAAGAGTGTAATCGGAGAGTTTTTGTGCTCTTCTGCGGCGGGTCTTGCAAAATTTAGCTCCGACCGCATGGACAGTTTCCACGAGCTTGTCATTCATTATGTCCACTACATTGCAATCTTCTAGGCACTGAAAACGATTTTGTAACTCGAGCTGAAAGGTTGCGGGACTATGGATTAGAGCACGAGGGGTACGGAGCGTTGACTTCATTAGACGACACCTCTCCAACTTAACGTTTAGGTTCAGTGTGCCTCTAACCATTCGGTGATCGCTACCAGTTTTTACCCTCACGATCACTGAGACATCACTGAACAGTTGCCGTCTAGTTGTCATAATGAAGTCAATCTCATTTTTTGTCGAACCGTCGGGACTCGACCAGGTCCACATCCTGTGGGGTCGCTTCTGGAAGAAAGAGTTCATCATAAAGAGTTACCCTTTCTCCATGACGGCGGCCAGCTGCTGGCCCCTTGGGTTCCGTTTTCTTAATCCGAATTTCCCTACTTTCAGCTCACCGTTCTCTCTTGTGCCTAGTTTTGCGTTGAAGTCTCCCAATAACACCGTATAGAAGGTTTTGTAGGAATACATGGATCTAGAGATATTCTCATACATTTCCTCCACCTTCTCATTGGGATGTGCCGAGGTTGGTGCGTAAGCCTGTGTGACCTTCAGCGAATACCCTTTGGTGATTCTGAGTATAAGGTACGCAACCCTCGTCACACATTCCCAATCTTTACAACGTTGTTAACGAGAGACTTGAGGACGATAAATCCGACACCTCCTTGGAACAGATGATCGCCCTCCCGGTGATAGAACAAGTAGCCGGATTCGAGGATTACCGTGTCCTCCCCCTCTCTTCGCACCTCGGATAGTCCTATAATATGCCAGCGTAACTTGTCTATCTCTTCTTCCAGCTTCAGGATCTTCTCGTCAGTCCTCAGGGTGCGTGCGTTATAAGTTGCTAGGTCGAGTCGTCGTAAGTGGCAACCGAACCTCCACCGGAGATTCTTAGCACCCTCTGGCCCCGCCGTTACCATGGTCGCCACCGTAGCCAGGAATAGTGGGGCCGCCGGGGACTGGGGGCCGTTTATTAGTGTAGTTGCTCATGGGGGGTATATTTCCATAGTTGCCACGCTTGGCGAGCGAGTTGGCAACCGCAGTTTTTTTATTGGTTTTTGCTTTTATCGGAAAGATGCTGCTGCCCATCTTCTGCCTCAGTTTCCCTCTGTCGCCTCTTACGACACCCACGGGAAGACATGGGGTAGTGGGTATTCTTACCCGCCACTACACGGGCAATATATATTATGTTCTATAGCAAAATTAAATTTTCGAAAATTGATTTTTTAAATTAATTATAAATTAAGCAATAGTAATAGGCGTATAACAAATACGGACTATAAGAGAACATTTAAGGAGCAATTAATTTGCATACAGTTTCATTAAAAAAAGAAGATATTTTATGTTTTATAGCAAAATAAAATTTTCGAAAATTGAATTATTTTAAAATTAATTTTAAATTAACTATTAGTAATAGATGTGAATAAATTACGTATTATAAAAGAACATTTAAGGAGCAGGTAATTGACATTTAGTTTAATTAAAAAAAGAAGATATTTTATGTTCTAAAGCAAAATTAAATTTTAGAAAATTGAATTTATTTAAATAAATTTAAATTAACTAATAGTAATATACGTGGAAAAATTACGGATTCTAAGAGAGCATTTTAGGGGAAACTTATTGGCATACAGTTTTATAAAAAAAATATTCTTCGCTAAATTTCTTCCGGTCAAAAAGCTACTTATTTCTTCAATTCATAGCACGTTAAAGTTAAACAGTTTTTGAAGTAAAAACTTCTTTAGAATCATTGTGATTTGAATCTTGTTCAAACGAAAAAGCTAAACTAAAAAGAGACAAACATATACATCTATAGGATTTAGTCTGCGAGAGAATGAGATAGTATGCAGTATATAGTTTTACGTTAGTTATAGTTTATAGTTTACAGTTTATCGTAAACTTATTTAAATATTAATTACTTAAACCATACATTTATGCTACTTATGATACTCTGCATTCGTCTCATTCTCTTGAAGCTTAGTTTTCGCTTCTACCGCATGTGAACTGCACACTTTGTTTTTGGCACATCGCTTAAACATTTCGTTCTTTAAAATGTAGCCATCGTATGAACTATCAAATTATAACATAACTCGAGCAGTTTAAATTTTCACTGAATACAAAACTATAACTCATACAGGTATCTTCAACATTTCTTTCAACGTTTTTTTAAAACATTTGGGTACATTAAGAAACAATAAAAGTACTTGCAGGTACTTCTAATATAAATCAATCAAAAAGATTTAACTTTTGGCTAAAAACATTTTACTTTAAACTTTTACTCTACAATTTAATGGTAAGTCAATGTCGAAAATAGAACAGTAAATTTCATTACGACATTTAACATAAAAACAAAGGCATTAACGCGAGGCCCTTCATAGCCTTTTACCAACGTAATAATCCTCACACTATTCTAAGATTATATGTGGGTGATATTAGAGATTCTGTTATTAGAAATTATTCTCAAAATTATTTAAATAAAAGAGTATTACTTGGTAAAAAACTTTCGTTACTATTATAAATTATTCTGGAGGTTAATTGTTAAAAATAATAAAGGTGTGAGAGCAGATTTTCATCTTGCTCTCTTGGTTACGCAATTAATCATTATCAGCAATAAAACAGCATACTGCAATATACATTCAGTATAGAGCAATACAGTTCGACCAACCATTATATGTCCCCGTCACAATCATACACTGGTGTAACGTGAAAGACATAATTACATGATAACACCAAAGTATGCAAGCCAACAGCAACACTACCCATCTCAATGTAACACAGGACAGTCTCTCGGCAACACGATCTTCCACTTCACTCACTAGAAGAATTACCCCAACGGGCATAATAACGACAGTGAGGCTCGTAAATTTACCGACTGATCCCTCTTAGTCACCTGCGCGATACTTTATACTGCTAGAACGAGTGGAAGATTACAGTTCTACCCTAATTTCTTCGTTTATTATTTTATTTTTTACCCTCATTCCTATCAATATGTTAAATAAGTCCTTGGCTTGGGCCTATTATTGCACCTCAAATTCCGATGACAACTCGATCGTAAAAGGCATTAGGGTAATGAATTGTCTTATATTACCAGTATACGGAAATATTACATACATGTGCTCTTCTTCATCAATCCGGAAAAGAGCCTATCTACTGAAAATGGGCCTCTCCCGTTGTACATTGTGTTTTTACGCTGGATATTGTGTATTTTCCAGAATTGATTACGCTTGATAGTGTATTAACGGTCGTAATAGCAGACCTCTCGCTACTTTGACAGTGTGATAAATGTTAAATATATGTTAAAAAATACAAACTCGTGGGTAAAAAACTTAGAATTTTAGATAGTAAATCCTTAAAGGTTGACCCTATGATCATTACAATGTATGGATAATAAAATGTGGGAAAAAAAAGTAATAAAGGTTATTATTATTATAAAGAAAAACCACGCGGCCAACGGCCCAAGGACCACCCCAGCCGCACCTTAACCTACTGTCACTTATATTGCAAGATTGTTGTTTTATCCGACGCAAATAGCCTAATCATACGAGTAAGTATCATAGTATATTATATGAAATAAAGTATTAAAAAATAAACTACTTAAATGAGAGTATGTGTATGTTATATGGTATATTCTATTAAAAAATGTGTAAAAAGTATGTTTAAATGTGTTTAAGTGTATGGGCGTAATGAGGATTCATGTGAACATAGCTTTTAGTGGATTCAATGACCACCGATGACGTTATAGTGCAACAATTAGCATGCAATCAGTTTTTTATATTTATTATTATCAATTAATATGCATACAGTTTAATTAAAAAAGTTGACATTTTATGTTTTATAGCAAAATTAAATTTTAGAAAATTGATTTATTTTAAAAATAATTATAAAATAACTAAAAGTAATAGACGTGGAAAAATTACGGATTCAAAGAGAACCTTTAAGGATCAATTAATTGGCATGCAGTTTAATTTAAAAAAGAAGATATTTTATGTTTTATAGCAAAATTAAATTTTATAAAATTGATTTTTTTAATTATTATAAATTAACTAATAGTAATAGACGTAGAGCAATTACGGATTCTGAGAGAGCATTTAAGGAACAATTAATTGTTATATAGCTTAACTAAAAAAGAAGATATTTTATGTTTTATAGCAAAATTGAATTTTCAAAAATAGTTTTTTAAATTAATTATAAATTAACTAATAATAATAGACATAGAGCAATTACGGATTCTTAGAAAGCATTTAAGAAGCAATTAACTGGCTACAATTTAATTAAAAAAAAATATTCTGCGCTCACTTCCTTCCAGTGCTTTTTTGTATTCATTATTATATATTTTGTATATATTATATATTTTGTATCATTTTAATGTTTTGATAAGTGTTACAGTATACTCTGAATATTATGTAGTCGACAAAATTGAGGTTTGATGTCGAGAGGTTCGTAAAAGTCGCTATAACAATGATCAATGAGGAAGATGCCGTGACGGCTAATTGGACATGGTCAGGTGCGGCCGAGCCCTGGTGAGATTAAGGTTACGTCGATACAGTCTGCAACTTCTCAGCGGATCTTACCGCAAGACAACTCAAGCGGCTGCCGAACACATGGTGCTATGGCGCGGCGAACAGACGCCGGATTAGAAGCCGCCGGCTTGCTCAGTTTTCATTGCGAGTGATAAGCTATATCACGCGGATACCTATCCGATCGAGACGACATAATGACGATTGCAATTAATGTGATGTCGTTTGCAATGTGATATTTTACACAGTTGCCTTCTCCCTTTCGCAATATGTGGTGGGATCCGTCTCTCCACATAGTTGCCGTTTTTGGTGAATGGTGAACTTTAGAAGTCCGAAATTCTATGGTCCGCGTTACATTTATGTTTATTACTTTTAATTTTGCAAAGCTTTGTACCTATGTCAACAGCCACTAGGAGTTATGCAAATTTGGTGCCTATGCCTACAGTGTTGAAATCTGGGCGATACGCTAACTTGGTGCCTATACCGACAGCCGCTGGGAGATACGCTAACTTGGTACCTCTGTCTTCAGTGCGGCGAAATGACTTAGAATGGGTCTGTTGGTCTGTTCGTGTCTTAGCTAGTTAAGATCTCGAAATGTCATGAAGTGCGGCACAACAGGTCTCAAGCGCGAGTGCAGCACGACGGCTCTATGATGCAAGTGCAGCGCGACAGCTCGCTGGCGCGAGTGAAATGCGACGGCTCGTTGGCGCGAGCGCAGCGGAATCGCTCGCTGGAGCGCGTTTAGCCGGGTGACCTGTGTCTTTAGTGTATAGTACGATCTGTGGCATGTGCGTAGTGTTTCTCAAAGAAGATTGTGTTATCTGTGACTGTGTCTGTGTGTGTGTTAAGCTCTAGTAGGAAGCGTTGTATACTCAAATTTGATTTGGACGATGTTTTTTAATTCTGTAGAAGCTTAGTCTGTATGAAATGTATTCACCAGCTCACTCATTGTGTGTGCTATTGTATAAAAATTTGTAATTTTTTTAAAACAAGAGCTTATCGTTTCATGGTCAGAAAAGGCCGAGATGGGAAAGTTAAATTAAGCCAGTAACGTTACTTTAGCCTTCACACGAGGACGTGTGAATTCTTAGACAGGCCAATCTTCTAGACCTATTTACTACTCGAAGCTACTACTAAAAGCTAGACAATTTATAGAATAACTATTTTTCGCGGTTTCCATACCACAATGAAATATAAATGATAACCATAAATAAATTTATAATATATATTTTATCTTAAAAATTATCGGATGAATAAATATTTTATTTATAAGATTCTCGGATGATTAGCATCAACCAATAAAATAACAAAAATGGTATATAAAATAATAATCGCGTAAAGTAGGAGCTTTGCTTCTGCGTTTCGCTTAGTTAGTGCAGGTGTGGAAGTAGCCCCGCCCTCATAACATGGTAGCGGAATTTAAAAAGAAAGACTACCCAAGGAGGGTACCAGCACCCCTGGTAATGGAGAATCCCTCGCTGAGCATCCATGGTCAAGCTACCCTCTTCCTCCTGAGCGTGGGTGCTCAGGCTGCCCCGCGTATGATGGGGGGGGGGGCGGCAAAATCACGAGGCAAACAGAGCAATAAAACCATGGCGACCCCTGCCACGCTATCCGTGGACTTCTGCAACATCAGGGGACTTCACTCGAACCTTAACGCCGTCCACTACCATCTAGAGATGGTGAAGCCGACCTTGCTCTTTTTGACCGAGACGCAGGTGTCCTCTCCGGCTGATACTTCGCCACCTCTCCTACTCGGGGTACAAATTAGAACACTTCTTTGTGCCTCAGGCTGGAGTTGCGTATACGTCAGAGAGGATATCTCTTCTCGACGCCTCAGCAGTCTTGAAGGTACGGACCTGTCCATCATATGGCTGCGCGTAGATATGACGACCATCCCCGCGGCTATGGGTGCCTATAGGTCCCATAGCAATGTCTCATTTCCTGACCGACTCATCGACCACGTCCAAATGGCTACAGATTTCTTGCTACAACAGATCCCATCGGTAGAGATCGTGATACTTGGCGATTTTAACGTCCACCACGCTGAATGGCTCGGTTTACGTTTAACCGATCATGCGGGTAGATCTGTTTATGACTTTGCTGTATGATCTCACACAACTGGTTACTTCGCCTACGCGGATTCCAGATGTGGAGGATCATACACCTTCCCTGTTGGACCTTCTGCTGACCTCTCATCCGGACGGATATCAGGTTTCCGTCGATGCCCCTCTTGGCTCCTCGGACCATTGTCTGATCCGGAGTGTGGTGCCTTTCACGCTCTCCTCGCGGTTTCGTTCTACAGGTTGCCGCCGTGTTTGGCATTACAAGTCCGCGGATTGGAGCGGAATGCGGTCTTTCTTTGCATCCTACCCATGGGGGTGGATTTGCTTCTCGCCGGATGATCCCAGCGCTATTGCTGACTCTGTCACCGATGTGGTGATACAGGGAATGGAACTATTTATTCCATCATCTGTGGTAACCATCGGTGGCAGATGGCAGCCTTGGTTTGGTCGCTCCTGTAAGACTGCATTGGAGTGTTATCAGGCCTGGGCTGAGGCTTCGGTGGCTGGGGATGTATACACCAGCAAGCTTGAAAAGAAGTATAACTTCGCCTCCAGGTCTTTCAAAAGAGTTATTGCCAAGGCAAAGTCAGAGCACATAGGCAGAATTGGCGAGAAACTAGTTCGCCTTCCTTCGGGAATCCGTGCATCCTGGTCTCTCGCCAAGGCTGTCCAAGGGAATTTCTGTAAGTCATCACTACAATCTCTGCACAGGTAGGATGACACACTGGCCGATGCTGAAAAAGAGAAAGTCGAACTTTTAGGCTCCCTTTTTGCGTCCAACTCGACTCTTGATGACGGAGACACACCGCCGACCATCCCGCAGTGTGAGTGCTCTATGCCTGATGTGCGATTCACACAGTGCTCAGTCGCAAAAGCCTCCTCTCCTGGATATCCACAAGTCGAGTGGGCCTGACGGAATCCCGCCAATTGTGCTGAGACGTGCGCTTCAGGTTAGCAGGTTCTAACGCGTTTTTGGTACTCTTACTCCCTAGGCGTTGTCCTATTTAATGGAAGACAGCTCGTGTACCCGATCCTAAAGGTAACCGCTCTGATCCGTCCAATTACAGGCCTATCGCCATCACCTCCTTGTTTTCGAAAATAATGAGTCCATTATTAACTGCCAGCTCATACGGTGCCATAAGGATCACCAGCTGATTAGTGACTGCCAGTACGGTTTCCGTCGGGGTCCTCAGCTGGTGATATTCTTTTACCTAACACATATATGTGCGCAGGCGATCGAGAACAAGGGGAGGCGATTGACCGTTAGTTTGCACATAGTGAAGCCTTCGATCTGGTCTGACTGGCCTTCTTTCGAAGCTTACTTCCTATGGGCTTCCAGGGGTAATGCAATTGGATCTGCGGTTTTCTGGCTGATGGAGCATCAGGGTTATAGTAGACGGTGCGTGTTTCGATTACAAACCTATTTTATGCTGGTGTTCTGAAATTCATGCTAGCACCAACGCTGTTTTCTTCTGCATATCAATGATATATTTGCAAACAGGTAACATACATTGCTATGCAGACGACAGCACTGGTGATGCTCTATACACCTGCCGTGCTAATATTTCTCAGGAAAACGTCGCCGAGTACCGGAACAAACTTGTGTCTGAAGTCAGACTTTGTTGAACAAAGTCTCGGATTAGTGGACTAAATCTAGTCAGTTCAATCCCAGAAGACACTTTGGTATCCTCGGCGTCGACATATCAGTGATGTGCAGTTTCGTGGTCACTTGGAAGAAAGCCAAAGTGGCCTCTAAAAACTTGGCGTAACCAGGCAGGACAGTATTCATGCCGGCACACCGCCTGCAACTTTACAAAAGCGAGTTCGGCCTCACGGAATACTGTTCCCATCTCTGAGCAGGGGCTCCCCAGTGCCAACTCCTTCCCTTGACCGCATCCAGCGCAGTTCAGATCGTCGACGACCGAGTTCTTTCTGATCGGCTGGACTCACTGGCACCGTAGAATGCCATCACCACAATGCGATTTAGAGATGTTTTCTTACTTTCCAACTTCCTTGTGGAATCGATTACCAACAGCAATTTTCCGGACCGATACGACTTAGGGACTTTTGAAAAGAGCCTACCCCTTTTAAAGGCCGGCAACGCATCTGCAATTCCCCAATGTTGCGTTGTTCATGGGTGGCGGTCACTCCATTAAATTGAACCGCATGCTCGTTGCCTCTCCTATAATAATAATAATAATAATAATAAGGCGTAGGAAACTGACGATCATCGCCCGCTGACGTAACAGTTAAGTGACAAAACTGCTACGTCAGCGCGATCGGTAACGCCTTGCCAAAGGTGTGAGCGCCGTGCCTCAGTCGATAATTGTACGATCTATACCATCTATAGGACTATACCCGTTGGGGTAATTCTTCTAGTGCAGGCAAGAAAGATCGTGTTGCTGAGAGGCTGCCATGTGTTACATTGAAATGGATAGTATTGCTGTTGGTTTGCATATTTTGGTGTTATCATGTAATTATTTCCTTCACGTTACACCAGTGTATGATTGTGACGGGGACATATTACGGTTGGTCAAACTGTATTACTCTCTACTGAATGTAAAGTGAAGTTCGCTGTTTTATTGCTGATAATGATTAATTGTGTAAACAAGAGAGCAAGTTGAACATCCACTCTCACACTTCTATTATTTTTAACAAATAATCTCCAGAATAATTTTTAATAATGAAGAAAGATTGTTAACTAGTAATATTCTTTTATTTAAATAATTTTGTGAATAATTTCTAATAATATTTTAATTCCCTTACTCGCACTTTGAGAATTTAAGGGCTTTCAAGTTCATTCTCTTGTTGGGACATATTTACTATTCGAAGCTACTACTAAAAGCTAGACAATTTATACAATAACTATTTTTTCGCGGTTTCCATACCACAATGAAATATAAATGATAACCATAAATAATTTTATAATATATATTTTTATCTTAAAAATTATCGGATGAATAAATATTTTTATTTATAAGATTCTCGGATGATTAGCATCAACCAATAAAATAACAAAAATGGTATATAAAAATAATAATCGCGTAAAGTAGGAGCTTTGCTTCTGCGTTTCGCTTGGTTAGTGCAGACTACCCAAGGAGGGTACCAGCACCCCTGGTAATGGAGAATCCCTCACTGAGCATCCATGGTCAAGCTACCCTCTTCCTCCTGAGCGTGGGTGCTCAGGCTGCCCCGCGTATGATGGGGGGGGGGGCTCACTGACACTGCGTAAAGATGCCATCCACCACTATGCGATTTAGAAGATGTTTTCTTCCTCGCACAACTTCCTTGTGGAATCGATTACCAACAGCGATTTTTCCGGACCGATACGACTTAGGGACTTTTAAGAAAAGAGCCTACCCCTTTTTAAAAGGCCGGCAACGCATCTGCAATTCCCCTGGTGTTGCGGTTGTTCATGGGTGGCGGTAGTCACTTACCATTAGGTGAACCGCATGCTCGTTTGCCCCCTCTCCTATAAATAATAATAATAATAAGGCGTAGGAAACTGACGATCCCATCGCCCGCTGACGTAACAGTTAAGTGACAAAACTGCTACGTCGGCGCAGTCAGTCAGCGCCTTGCCAAGAGGTGTGAGCGCCGTGCCTCAGCAGAATTGAAGGTGCAAAAGCCCGTTTGTGGTTACGGCCACACTATGAAACGGTGCCGGGCCTGGGCGTCTCCCGTTAATTGACGCCCATTTTTATGGATGATGGACAAGAATAGAACGCGCATAGGGCCGCTGCCTGGGGGTCGCCGGGGTGCGTCTTGAGCTGGCGCTGGACGCGACAGCATGCGGGCCGCCAGCCGAGCGCGTTGTGCTTCACGACCACCTAGCAGTCCCTCGCATCCGTCATCCCCACCAGATGGCTTGGTGTCGGCTGGGTCCTCTCGGACTCGGCAAGCGGCACCCGCCGCTGGTTGAGTACGCCGCATGCGTTGGACAAAATATATGAACATAAACGCATTGCGGGCGTACTATAGGGCGAAGGGGGAAGAGACTGGAGGGATAGCGTATCGGGCCCGGATGCATCGCTTTTTTACTGAGCTGGAGCCGTCTGTTCCCGTCACAGAGCAAAACCTGGCAGACAGAGTTCGGTACATCATACGCTCGAAAATATTTCATGATGCCGAACACGAACGACTACGGCGTGAGGCTATGGCTAAGGCCATAGACCAGCAGCCATATGTGGAAGCCGCCATGGATCTTCCCGCTTTGGTTGATTCAGGCGATGATGGAATGGTCACCAAAGAACTAGAGCAGATGAGGAGTAAATTGGAGGAGGCGATTGTGGAAACGCGCTGTACGCCTCTAGAAAATCGACCGCGACTCCCACGCATAACCCTAAGCAAGCGAAATCGGGATGTCGTGACGGCCCTGAACCCATTGCTGGCAACCTTTTTGGAAATCAGCCGGGACCTTTGCGATACGGACTCAATACTCTTTGGCGCCGCTTTGGCAGTTTTCCGTATTGTTGGTGCCAAACTTCCCACGTCTGGACGTGCTACTGGGCAAAGTAGCGCTATCCCAGCCTGGAGAAGAAGGATTGAGGACCGTATCGCAAAGGCAAGGGCCCTTATCGGCAGACTGATAAGCTTCAGGTCGGGCAATAATAGGCCGAGAATTGTGCGCACCGTCAGGATGTTGTTTGCTGGGACAAATATCAGTTTGTCCCAGCCGGATATAACGCAAAAACTGACGGAGCGCATAGACGACCTGAAGCAGAGAATCGCTGCTTGGGGGAAGCGGATTCGGTGATATACCGAGAGGTCAACACGGTTCAACCAGAATCGTCTCTTCCAGTGTGATCAGAAGAGGCTCTATGAATCATTGGAGCCGCCGATGGTACGTGGAACGGGCTCAGCACCGAATCAGGCCGACACTATCGCATTCTGGCGCGGCCTGTGGTCAGAGCCCGTAAACCACAGCGAGGGCCCTTGGACGGAAGTTGTGGCAAGTCAGTGTGCGAGTGTTACGCCCATGGACCCCGTCATCATAACGCCGGATGACGTAGCTGAGGCGGTCCGTAGGGCCCCGAACTGGAAAATTCCGTGACTCGACGGACTGCATCACTACTGGCTGAAGGGGTTCGTGGTGTGTCACGCTGTGCTCGCCCGGCAGTTACAAGAGGCTCTCGACCAAAATTCACTCCCGAGCCTCTTCACTACTGGAATCACTCATTTGGTTCCTAAAGACCGGGACTCCACAGACCTGAGCAAATACCGCCCCATTACGTATCTACCTACCATATACAAGACACTAACATCTATTTTGAGCGCGAGAATCACTCGTCACCTGAACGTTAATCAGGTGATGTCGCGCGCTCAAAATGGATGACGGGCAGCGGTCGTGGAACCAAGGAACCACTCCTTATTGACGCGGTCATTGGCAAGGTGGTTAAACGCAACCGTCGGAACCTCTCCGCCGCCTGGATAGACTACAAAAAGGCATTCGACTCGGTGCCTCATACATGGCTTAAGAGGGTCCTCGAGCTGTACAAGGTTGACTGTACAGTTCGAGACTTCCTCGGGCAGTGTATGGATCAGTGGAGTACGATCCGTTGTCATCTAGGCGAGCAGATGACAGCTGCGGAGAACCACATAAGGATAAGAAGGGGCATCTTCCAGGGCGATTGTTTGAGTCCAATCTGGTTCTGCCTCTCTCTCAACCCTCTCAGTACCTTACTGGAGGGTTCCGGGATGGGATTTCAGCTTCGGAAAGGTGGTACAAAAGTGACCCACCTTTTCTATATGGATGATCTCAAATTATTCGCCTCCAGTCGCTCTCATCTTGTGGAATTGCTAAACATCACTTGTGATTTTATGACTTTCTAGAAAGAGCCCCCACGCGTGTGTCTTTATTAAAGTAAAAAGTTAATGGAACCTGTATTACAAAACTTGAGATTAACCTTGTATAAAAATATAGGTAATTAGACATTTATTTAATATTATTTTACGAAATAACATAATCTGTATAAAACAAAAAAAAATTATTAATCTACATTTATTTTACTAAATGTTTACTTTTCACTTACAATTTCAATTTGTAATTAATATGTATTTTAAAGTCTGATTACACGAGAAATATGAAATTCAGGCGATACTTATCCGCGGAGTTACCACGGCTCTTTTCTTATCCAAATGACAATATATTAAAATAAGATTATCGATTTATATTTTAAAAACAATCATATTTTAACAATATATAAATAGAAAAATCAAATTAAAAGGAAAAATTTATTATAATACGTGATCATAAGTAGGTACCGTAATGTTTGCTAAAACTTCCGTTTTTTCCATTAGTTTTCTTAAACAAACTGTTGGCTCATACATATTTAACGATGCAGTTAGTAAACAGCTACAAAACAAGAATGAAAAGGTCAAATACGAGTTTTAATGGCATTGTAATATCTGACCCTACGTTAAATTCATCTTAGAATATAAAAAATAAAAAAATAATTTCTTTCAAATAATTATTACCTTTGCCGTGTAGTGCATTACTCCATTTCATCCGGTCCCATGTAAATATGTCTCTGTTATTTTATCTTAATTTTTTAATTTATTTGCTTAAGAAATTTATCATTACAAAGACAAATAGTTTTGGTGTAAACATAAACTCATTTGAGTCTTTACGTACACCATTGCCGTCGACATTATTCTATTCTACACATTAGATAACATTACATTACAGAAGTTACACTTAATATTATTACCAACAAAAATTAGGCGCATTATTAAATATTATATATCTATTTTATAAACTAAATGCAGGTACATAAATAAAAAAATATTTGTAGGCGATGAGGTTGATTATAACATAAACTTTAAATTTTAAATAATTTATAGTAAAATAATATGTAGGTAAAGTAAAGCAATGACGTACAACGAGAAGTTGTTTTAAGTGTTACGGGTATTTAGAAAGGCTTACTTCTAAATAAAACTTTTTTTTAGCTGGTTTATACGTGGTAGAGCCATGCTGCAGCTATATTAGTAGTATAATTGTAGCACGAATGGGTCTGCTCGTCCGTGGAAGGACCACGCTCTCACAGAATACCAGCGTAAAATAGCAGCTTAACACTGTTGTGCTTCGTATGGTGAGTGTAGAGAACCGGAGACCCTTTTTACAGGAAAAGAGGCATTCCATCTTAATCCTCACAGGTGACAACGCATCTGCATTTTGATTCATTATTGAGGATAGATGTAGATGTCTATGAGTCACAGCAACCACTTACCATCAGGTGGACTGTGTGCTCGTTTGTCACCCTATCCTATAAAAAAATATTTTTTCGTGTAATGACGTCTTTCAAAGACTTAGGTAACTGATTGATTAGATTAGGTATAACATAGTTTAGATTTCTTTTCCGTATAAGTTGTTATATTTAGGTAATTGTAGTTTTCTATTATCAATTCTGTGAGCGGAGTATATTACCTTATCCACCTTTTTAAGATTTTCGGTAAAGTAATTTTCAGTTAGTAATGTGATTACAACTTTGTCGTGAATAGGTATAATTGTGAATATATTCGATCAAGATATGTTTTAAAAGTTCTCCCATAGCTTGATAAGTTATACTGTATAACATGTTGTTGTATTTATGTGTAATAGGGTTGTCTGATTTCAGGTTTATGTTGATGTCTCCTACTAAGTATAAATCAGTATTTTTGAGCATTTCTTAATTATATTTTGGAGTTCGTCGATAAAAAGTTTTTTACTAGAACTAGGGGGACGGTAAATGGCACAAATATTCGCAGTATAGTTAGAATGAGTGGGGATATTTAATAAAATGTTTTCAAAATGTGCAGTCTTTGTTGTTATTTTACTACATCATTTATGTTTATTACTTAAGTATATGATGATACCACCACCCTTTTTTGTTTTTCTTAAAGCTGTGAACATTTGGTAACCATTTATATGGTACAGGCATCTAATATTTTCCGTTATATTAGCCTCAGTCAGAATAATGACGTCTATGTTTTTATTGGCAGTATGTATAAATTGTTCGAGCATGGAGAAGTTTTTTACTATTGACCTTATGTTAATGTTATACTCGTGAAAGGGTAATTAACCATATCGTACCGTGGGTATCGTAAGGGGTAACACGGGGAAATGAAACATTTTCCACCAGCAACATTTTCCGTATAAAAACTCAAATTAATAAAAAACTGCAGTTGCAAACCCGCCCGCCCAATTGGTCCTGGTAAAGTATAGCTGTGGATTTTTGATAAGCTATAATTAATGATGAATAAAATTATTTACTAATATGCATTTTTCACGTCACACTACGAATTTCAGTATCGTAATTTATGAAGGGTGCACTTCATAAATTGAATATGTACAAACATTTGGACCCGGAACTATAATTTGTATAGCTTATAAATAATTGTTACTAACGGTATTCGACCCCGCGACCGCAACACTGCAGCCAATGCTTAGCCACCTCCTTTGCTAAGCATTGGCTGCATCAATTCATCAATTGAGCTAATTTATATTTAGTACCTACCACAAAATTTTAAAGTAACATAGTTTAAGTCAATTACTAACATAATTATGGACTGTATGTGGGTCTGAAATAAATTGTCATTATTATTATTAATGGTTCTTTCATGACTTTTTTCATTTTCCAAGAGACAAAGCAATAAAATTCAACTCGGCTGGGCAGCTTTCGGGAAATTAGGACACATCTTCTCGTTAGGTATACCTCAAAACTTGAAAACGAGACTGAACAACCAGTGCGTGTTGCCAGTGATGACTAATGGAACTGAGACGTGGTCCTTCATTGCTGGCCGTACGAGGAAGCTCAAGGTCACTCAGCGAGCTGTGGAAAGGGCTATGCTTGGGGTTTCTCTGCGTGATAACCACTCGCTTGCTTTCAATTACAAAAAAACCGTCGAACTTTGCTCATGAAATTTGACATTACACACTCGGCGTGGCCGCCCTAATTATAACTTGATTTACAATTGATCCGAGTAGCCTAGTGTAATTTTGTTTACTGTTTTGTGTAGACGATAAGATAAGGAACAATGTAACGTTTGTTATTTTGACAAAAGTTCCGTGTATAACATTTTATATGAGACGAAAGTTAAGATCGAGCATATTTTGGCGATTTTAGACAAACCACTTGAAATTGTGAAAATATTTGCGCGATAGTTATATAATTTTTTATCATTTGTATAAACTAGAATATTTATTTGTACTACTGAACAAGGAATAATAACAAGTGTTGTAGAAAATTTTCATAAAACAAAATAGAATCTACACGCCGTTTCACAATTTACCACTAAAACAGGACGGACAATCATAGCCGATTTATACAACAACTATAAAACCTAGAACAAAAATATACTCATACGTTTTGCATCTACTATAAGTTTACTGGCTTCTTTAGGTTTTACAACTAAGTGAGTCAAATTGTTGGGAGTTGGATTACGTCTAATATTCCTAATCTTCTTTGAGCAACTACTCTAGACAGGACTAGGTTCCAATAATTTCGGATAATTTTGGGGTTTGAGTTTTGTTTCTGGATCAATGCGTACTTTTATAGTAGGTATACTAGCATCGGCCGCTTTAGCAAGTTGAGCAAATAGAAAATTATACATTTCTTGAATACATGTTTCATCATATATATCAATATATAATAAATCAACGCCAAAGGATTCTATAATTTTGTTAGTATAGGTTACCCAATCAATTTTCTTAACATTACGTTTCTGAATGCTATTATATTGTTTTGGGGTATTAGTAATTAATTCAATTAATAGATGATCGCTCCCTAGATTTTCGTTAAGCACCTTCCAGTCAAAGTTAAAAGTAATATCATTTGAAACAAAAGAAATATCTGGGGAAGTTTCTTGTAAAAACCCATTGACAAGTTTAACTCTTGTTGGCATTCCATTATTAAGAGAAAAATAACCATGTCCTATCGATGAGTCTACTAATTGCACTCCTCTTGCATCAGTTTTGTACGACCAATTGCTGTGGTTTCAAATTATAATCCCCTGCTATTAACGGGGTATTTAGAGAATTTAGAATTTAGGAAAATAGCTCCTCCCAGTCTGAAACTTGAGTTCTAACTGAAGATGTACAATTGACTGATATAATAGTTTGTAAGAACTCACAATTGTACAACTTAACACATACAGTTTCTATTCTTGGGTTAGTTAATCGAATTATAGTTATTACGCTTTGAAGTGAGTCGTGTGTAACGATTGCAACTCCACCATAAGAGTCATATCTGTCCCGTCTTACAGTTCCACTTTCGACCCACTTGCTATTTAAATATAGTCGTTTAAGTCGTCTTACCGCCAATATTTTGATATCACTTTTCAAAGTTGCTAAAATATCTTCTTCAGTAAACTCCAAATCTACACCTCTAATCAATTCATAAGAAATCGTGGTTTCAAAAGTTTTTTGACATTTGTACTCTAAATCTTGAAATTTTTTACAACTAATAATTTTTTCCGCATCACTATCACATTGGAAGTAAATCAAAACTTTGAAAGGAGACTTATATTCTATTTTTTCTATATTCTGAATATTCTCACTTCATAATAATTTAGCTAACGCCATTTGTTTTGGTAAATCTTTAAATGATGTAACACAAACCTCGTATTAAGATACGATTTCTTTCGATGTTGTCTTTTGTCCTTGTCCTGTTGAAATAATTCTTAAAAGACGTTTCGGTCTTCTTTTTTAAACTGTCACATAACCATCTTCGCTGTTTGTATCTTCTTTACGTGCTTTTCTCTTCTTCAATCTCACATCAGGCTTTCGAGTAGTGAACCCAGAATTTGCATGTTCCATTTCAGACACACGAGTTATTCTTCGATCTTCAATTTGGTTTAGTTCTAATTCACATAGACGTATGAATTCCAAATCACTTCTATCATTTCTGTCTATCGATTTATCTTTATCACTATCCATATTTAAACATTGAGGGTAAATTGAAAAAAGTATATATTTTACGAACTGAGCGGTCTATGACGTGTGTGCACCAGACAGCAATTCAGAGAGCTTGCGCAAGACTGAACGAGAGACTTGTGGACGATAAATCCGACACCTTCTTGGGACAGATGGTCGCCCTCCCGGTGATAGAATAAGTTGCCGGATTCGAGGATTACCGTGTCCTCCCCCTCTCTTTGGACCTCGGATTATCCTAAAATATGCCAGCGTAACTTGTCTATCTCTTCTACCAGCTCCAGGATATTCTCGTCAGTCCCCGGGGTGCGTGCGTTATATGTTGCCAGGTCGAGTCGTCTTAGGTGGCAACCGAACTTCCACCGGAGATTCTTAGCACCCCCTGCCTGCCGTTACCATGGTCGCCACCGTAACCAGGAATAGTGGAGCCGCCGGGTATTAGAAGCCTTCTCCTCGTCACTATCATAGGGGGTATATTGCCATAGTTGCCACGCTTGGCGAGCATGTTGGCAACCGCAGTTTTTATTGTTATTTTGATGTTATCAGAAAGATGCTGCTGCCCATCATCTGCCTCAGTTTCCTCGTGCTCTCTGAAACAAAGATTTTCCCACGGTAGCTAACTGTGATGGATGATGGTGCGATTCACCATTTAAATATCGGTTGGTATGAGTCTTTTCCTATACACAGTGTGACCAATAGTGTTATCAGGATTTCGGATGACTAAAACATCTAGGAAAACTAAAATTGTTTGCCTCTAACTCCATTGTGAATTGTATTTTAGAGTTTATGGAGTTAAGGTGGTTTAAAAATACAGTTACTTTGTCAGATGGTAAAATTGTGAAAGTATCGTCTACGTACCGCTTGTAGAATCTTGGATTTACAGGAGCAGTAAGAAGGGCTTTCTCCTCAAAGTCCTCCATGAATATGTCGGCGAATACAGGAGATACAGGTGAGCCATCGCCACACCGTCTACTTGCTTGTAGAAGTCTTCCTTTCACAATAGATAGCCAGATGTGAGGCATTGTTTAAGTAATACTGCATATTCTGTGAGCATGTTGTTATCTTCTTCCTAGTTACAATTGAGATGCATTCTTCAATAGGTAACAAGCTATTTTTTAAGTTTGTTGTACAAAACTGCCACATACATTTTTTTTTCACCACTGTAGGTTAAACTTAAGTGATAAGAAAATAGTTCTGTGCAAATTTAAACAAAAATAGTATTTCTTGAAAACATTCTTGTCTTTGATAAAAGAGACTTATCAATGAGTAAAGTAACTATTCACGAATAATTTGATGTAAAAAGTACTAGAAAAGGATTTTTCATTACGAGATGCTTAAAAATCTGTTTCAAGGTAGAGATTTTTCAGTATTTCGGAAAATTTTGTAAAACTGTAAATCCGTAGATTTTGCTGAAGATATATTGTGTTGTATTGATAGGTAGTGACCCTAGCTATCACCCCTTGCAGTATGTCGTGCTATTTACTGGACAACCTGTATAACATCTTTAAATTTCTTGAAGAGATGGAGAGACCATAATCTCATTCCTACGTGTGTCAAAATATCAACAAAATGGACATTCGAGGAAGCGCCAGATTTTAAATCAGGCAAGTAAAAAGTTGTTACGAACGGTGATTCAGCAAAAACGGTTCGATCTACAATTCATAAATAATACCATAGACAATTAGTCCAGTGAGTTAAAGACAGTTTTAACGACATTTGACTTTAATAATTGCATTGAAACTTTAAACAAACGTGAAACATCGAAATATAATGAATGCAAAATTAACTATCAATTCAAATGCCAAACATCCATGGCAACGTAGAAATGAAACACAACAACCGTTTACCACAGATGCAAACAATAAACAATGCACGGTCTATAATCTGTCAAAACAAACACTGGACGAACCTGCAATAAAAGTATTGTCGAAGGGCTTGAATTTTGCAATAACACAGCAAAAAATCCCATACGAAGAATTTATCTGTAGCGTTGAGGATTGTCTGTTTAAGAATAATATTGTTAAGGAGGATTTAGAGGCCATACGTCAAGACATTTCGTCCTTGTAACGTCGAAGTTCAGCGCCGAAACTAAATCTCCGCAAAGACGAGTTTAAAACGTTGTACAACTTACGCAACAGACCAGAGTTCACGACTCTCCGCGCGGATAAAGGAAATGATACGGTAGTAATGGACACGTCAGAGTATAATTTCAAAATACAACAACTTTTATCGGACGAAAGTACTACATACAAAAAGGTCAAAATAGACCCTACAACTAATACACTTAAAACAACTACTGATTTAATAAAGAAATACTCCGAAAAATTAGATCTCGACGTGAATTCGACAATACCATCATGTGCCAAACCACCGAGGTTGTATGGGTTACCGAAAATACACAAACCAAACGCTCCACTACGTCCCATAGTGAGCCAGATCGATTCACCAACTTATAAGTTGGCTCAACACTTGGCAAAAATACTATCACCACTGAGAGGACATACCAGAGCACACACAAAGGATTCATACCATTTTGTTAGTGAGATAAAAGACCTACATCTCGCTGACAATGAAACTATGGTCAGTTTTGATGTTCAGTCACTATTCACATGCTTACCTATTGAAGACTGCATCTCAATTGTAACTAGGAAGCTAGAAGATAACAACATGCTCTTAGAATATGCAGTATTACTTAAACAATGCCTCACATATGGCTATCTATTGTGGAAGAAAGAGTCCTACAAGCAAGTAGACGGTGTGGTGATGGGCTCACCTGTATCTCCCGTAGTCGCCGACATATTCATGGAGGACTTTGAGGAGAAAGCCCTTCTTACTGCTCCTGTAAATCCAAGATTCTACAAGCGGTACGTAGACGATTCTTTCACATTTTACCTCCGACAAAGTAACTATATTTTTAAACCACCTTAATTCCATAAACTCTAAAATACAATTCACAATGGAGTTAGAGGCATAAAATTCTTTAGCTTTCCTAGATGTTTTAGTCATCCGAAATCCTGATAACACTATTGGTCACACTGTGTATAGGAAAAAGACTCATACCAACCGATATTTAAATGGTGAATCGCACCATCATCCATCAAAGTTAGCTACCGTGGGAAAATCTTTGTTTCAGAGAGCACGAGGGATCTGTGACAGAAAACATCTGGCCGCCGAGCTTCAGCACGGCGGTCAGATGCAAGTACTGCAAGACAACAAGCTTCGGGTCCCGCGCCTACGTCACAGTGACCGAGTGAAGCCGGCCACAGTCGAGCGTGTGCCTGCTGTACTACCGTATGTCAGAGGAGTCACAGACAAGGTTGGCTACATCTTGAAGCGAGCTTCCATTAAAACATACTTCAAGCCGCTGAAGAAGATTAGTCAATTTTTACCATCCGTCAAGTGTCATATCCCTCTACAAGATGCAGGAGTGTACAAGCTGGATTGTGAATGTGGTCTCTCTTACATAGGACAAACAAAAAGATCTATAAAAACCAAAAAAAAATTATTGGAAAGTCTGCAGTTTGTGAACATGTTCAAGATCGTCCCCGCCATTACATTAGATTTGATAGACCACAAATCCTCGCAAAAGAACACCGATTCCTACCTAGGATGATTCGCGAGGCTAATGAAATTAAAAAACATCCTAATTTCAATAGAGAAGATGGATGGGTGCTGCCATTTGCTTGGGATCCTATAATTAATAAAATTAAATCCAAACCCAAGTATACCACTGCTAGACTTCACGATACTGTAAGCTCATTCTGCGTAGATCCAACCAAAAATTAATATTAAAAAACTGAAAGTAGCCGGGCTAACTATGACATTAGGACGTCAAACACCTCAGTCCCCCCGTGACCATGGGTGCTGTAAAGCACCCGAAACGTCGGGAATTAAAAAGTAAAAATAAACGCGATATAATCCGTAAAAATTAGTTTCATTAAATGTGTAGTATTCGCGTAAATATAGGAAAACATTAAATCCTGATTAGTAAACGATACAGAATTTTAATAGCAATAAAGCAATCGGCAACACGCCAAAGTTTGCGCGAATGTTTATTAATGAGAAAACTTCTCCCACATATCTGTTTATTAGAGATAATAAAGTAGAATGTAATGACATTATTATGATCGATATTATAACTAAATAATAACATCAACTTACATCATAAATTTTTGCTCTTTCAAAAGGGAGCTTTTTAATTTAAAATTTTAAATTTAAACCGAATTATTGTTAAGTGATATCTGCATGATTCTGTGGTATATTATCTAGTCCTGTAAATTCGCGGGTAATGAAACTGAAATATTATGAATATTCTCGTCGATCTAATACTTAAGTAGATATACCTTATCAGTCTTGTGAAATAAATATTTTCAATATATCTAATCGGTCGATTTGGATTGATTTTGCACGATGCTTACTTCATTTTGATCAGCCTACGACAGTCTACTGCTGGGAATTGTATATCAATATATTCTATCTCTTTATATCTTACTTGTCTATTCCTATAAGTCTAGGATATCCTTATGGCCCTTTACGTGTGGTTTTGATTAAGTTATCGTTAGTTGTACTCAAGCTTTTATCAGTGACTTTTCAGAACCCATGGAATGGATGGAATTATTACAACCTTTAAATTAATTAAGCATATGTTACAGATATTTTATTAATTAAAATTAATTAAATAACATGAATACGTCTTACGTAATTAAAATAAACATAAAGAAAGGTTTGTTTAAAAACAAATTCAACCAATCGTTGTGTTCCTTTCCAAGTAATTGGCGTCCACAGTGGTTACAACAACACTCGTTTTGCAGCATTGAAGTGAAATGTACTACGCACTAGAACAGACACTAAGGCTTGTTTGTTTGCAACACGTGTTAGAGCAGGGTTTCTCAACCTTTTTTGACCAGGGACCACTTTGATTCCTTTTTTGTTAGCAGGGACCACAAGGTGAAAGAAAAAATTATGTTCATCTAACAATAAATTTTAATCACAAATTTTAACATAATTATACAATAAACTGAAAAGAAGTATTCATTCACAGTATCATTTGTGTATTTATTGTAAAAGATATCATACATGTTTGGTAAAAAATGCAATTTTGATTGCGACGCGACGCGCGGTGTAGCACTGCCCGCGTGACGAGAAATTAATAAATATGTTATTTGAAACGATTAGGTAGGTAAAATATTGAAATCTCTCGCGGACTATATTTAACCTGGTTGACCACTGGTTGGGAATCACTGTGCTAGAGTCTACTGGCTCTAACACAATTAGTTTGTATGCGTTTGCCGCGGCTTGACATGTTTGAAGATAAACATAAGCTAATCTAAATTAATAATTTAAAAACACTAGAAAAACACGCTTTTATAAATGCTAAATAAAACAAAAATAAATTATGGATCGTTCAAGTTGTCTCTATTTCTGGGCTGAAGTGTAAACTATGTGCTTTAATTATAATATTTGATTGTAAAAGCGTAGGGCGCTGGAACAGGAAAGACTTTCTTGTTAACAAATACTAATACTAACTTCCTGGCGGAAGCTGCATGAGGTCACACAAGAGCATAACGTTTATGCCGCCAAAGGCTTACCAAAGGGAACCAAAGACATCTCGTCCACGAACAAGAACTCTACATTTTGCCAGTGTTGACGAATACCCTTATGTACTTAATTTCCTGAAATAAGAGGCGTTAAAAATGTCGGTGAATGTCGTCGCTCTTCGCTGCTGGCGCATGTTTTGTCTGAGTTCGACCAACTGGTACTTTGAACAGACTGTTTAATGTAGAGCCACCTACTAGTCGTGCTGCAACTCCATTTAGAGCGCCAATCTGTGTAACCTGCTTCCCGTAACATCGCTTAGCAGTTTCTCAACAAGTTATACAAAAGTCTTTCCTGTTCCAGCGCTTACGCTTTTATAATCATATATTATAATTAAAGCGCATAGTTTACACTTCAGCCCAGAAATAGAGACAACTTGATGATCCATAATTTATTTTTGTTTATACGTTCATTTATAAAAGCGTGTTTTTCTAGTGTTTTTAAACTACATATTAATTTATTTTATACTTTTTGATCTTTGATAACGAAATTTTTTTAACATTTATACATTTATTTTAAGTAGGCGAATGAGCACGCATCTTCTCCATCTCCGCCAGTGCGTCTGTATTGCATGGTCTCTTCAATCTGGAGACCACTAAGTGATTTTACTCTACTTAGGGCCACAAACGCCTGTCCAGCCGCAAAAGTACGGGACCCTAAGTACACCACTGCGTAGTCTGCTGCACAGCCTTGCATCTTGTGCACGGTAGATGCCCAATTTAAAATCACTGAGATCATGCGCCTTTCTACCGTACCGTAGCTATACTTGGCCGGGAACTGGATGCCTATAGGCTGAATTAGGAGCTCACCGTCGTTTCCAAAATTAACTTTGATGGACGGTATGTCGGTTTCATACATTTGGTATGAAACCGACATACCGTCCATTAAATTCCACCTATGTCAATATTTACACTATTTACACTCAATATTTACAGGTGACGCTAGCGAAATTATATTATTAACCACCCTCATGCCATTCAGCCCTCGGCACGTTTCTCACCTTGGCTTGGGTGGTATCTTTTACACTCAATATTTACAGGTGACGCTAGCGACATGATATTATTAACCACCCTCATGCCATTCAGTCTTCGGCACGTTTCTCACCTTGGCTTATGTGGGATCTTTAACAACCTACTACCCTATTTACACGTCAGTATACATCGTATATAGATATATCAATATTATTCTATTTATACTCTCCATGTACAGGTCTATATACATTTTATACAGGCACCTATGTCACTTATGTCAATATTTGGGAAAATCCAAAGCGTTTTGGACTTACGTTAACTCAAATAAAGACAGCAAAAGTCCAAGATTTTAAAGATGGTAAGATACTTACTAGCGAGCAGTGTGCTACTGAGTTTGCGCAGTATTTTATTCTGTGTTTAGTCCTAAGATGCCCAAGCTGGACATAGAGGCGGCAATGAAACAGGCTGGTGGTGAGAATGGAGCAGCAGGGTACACTTAGATAAACTAAAGCTTGATGAAGTACTTTACGCTCTGCAAAACTCAAGCCAAAAAGTCAACAGGACCTGATGGCATACCGCCCTACATTTTCAAAGACTGTCGATTAGTACTCTGTAGACCACTTCTCTACATCTTTAATCAGTGCCTGGCGAGGCCGTGTTTCCAGAAAGATGGAAAATAACTAAGTCGTCCCGGTACCCAAAGGAAAGTCAACATCAAACGTGGACCAATACAGGCCGGTTGCTGTGCTTTCGACACCAGCTAAAGTACTGGAGGCCGCAGTACAGAGAATCCTCTCGCAGGTTAATGTACAGCTTTCAGATGAGCAACACGGTTTAGACCACCAGGAGCACCACCAGCAACCTAATTTATTACATATTATTATTTGTACTGAGAGTGGATGCTGGAGGACGGTAGATGTAGCTTTCTTTGATTACAAAAACTTTCGACCTAGTGGATAATGACATACTGCTCACAAAACTAGCAGGTGTAGGGTTTACTCCCATTTACTAACCTTTTGCTGGTTATATGCGGGATAGACAGCAGTATGTAGAATATGCGGGGTATAGGTCTGAAAATTATTTTACTAGGTCCGGGTAAGTCAGGGCAGCAACCTCGGTCCGTTGGAATTCGTAATAATGATAAATGACCTTCCGATGGTTGTCAAAGATGCTCATTGCACTCTATTTGCAGATGATCTGAAACTGTATCTTGCTGTTAGGAACAGAGGATTGCCAAAAGTTACAACAAGATATAGGTAGGGTGGTAACCTGGAGCAAACGTAATAATTTACAATTTAACATCTCGTGCTTATGACTTTCAGCCGTGCACTATGTCCAGTTACGTACCAATACCAAATTAACGGGATACCAATAGCGAAAGTGTTAGAAGTCAGAGATCTAGGGTTATTTTTTTTATAGGATCGGATGACAAACAGGCACACAGTCCACCTGATGGTAAGTGGTTGCTGTGACCCATAGACATCTACATCTATCTTCAATAAAGTCAAAATGCAGATGCGTTGTCACCGTGAGGACTAAGATGGAATGCCTCTTTTCGAGTAAAAGGGTCTCCGGTTCTCTACACTCACTATACGAAACACAGCAGCGTTAAGCTGCTATTTTACGCTGGCATTCTGTGAGAATGGTCCTACCCAGTCGAGCCGACCCATTCGTGCTACAACTATACCAGTAATATAGCTGAAGCATGGCTCTACCACGTATATATTTCTCTTCTAAACTAATTTCGAGAGCATGTAAGCAAAATTTGTAAGAAATTTAGGTTCGTGCTTCAGGTAGCTAGGGGCTTCACTAATGTCAAGGCAATTATTGCATTGTATAACTCTTTAGTGAGGAGCCAATTAGAGTTCAACGCAGTCATCTGGTCTCCACGTGAAACTAAATATAGTATCATGTTGGAGAAAGTGCAGAATATATTTATTAGATGCTTATAAGAAAATGTATGGAGTATACCCATTTTACCCAAATAAGTATCCTACCTTATTCATCTTAGGTATGGTAGGATATAATGAGTTAAAAGTTAGAAGAAATTTAGCGCTAGTCTCATATATCTTTAAAGTGATGAGAAGATTCACAATCCAGATATTGCAACAAGTTGCGCATGTGTGTTCCGGACAGATACGTGTGGCGGCGGCGGCGACCGCGGCTGCTAACTGTGCCTCATGACCCACTAAGCTGGTGACTGAAGCGCCATTTACGCGTGCACTCCATATCCTCAACCGTATAGCAGAAGACATAGATCTATTTTGTTGTACTCTGGGTGGGTTCATAGTGAGGCTCTCTTTGAAATAAGTTATGGTTCTCTGTGATATAGATATGGTGTTTGCAGTAGCAATAACTGACCTGAAAATTATAAGTTGTAGATGTAGAAATTGTAGTTTGTAAAATAGTTGTCTACATTATCGCATTGGGTGATAAACCTGTAAAGATAATTGTATAGTGGGCAATAAATAAATAAATAAATAAATAAATTTACACTATTCAATATATAATAGGTTTGTTATAACCTTGAAACCTGATCGTGTTCAAAGTCCATTACGTGGCCTTTCTCACAAGTGCAAACACGACTATGATACGATATTCCATTATGGAATGCCAGTGCCTATCTTCCGGCTTCATCATCAGACCTTGAAACCTAATCGTAATCAAAGTTTATTACAAGACTTTTCTAAGAAATCCAAAACAGCTATGATACGATTTTCCATCATGAAGTTCCAGTTCATATCTTCCTGCTCCATCATCAGATCAGTACGAAAGTACCATATTATTGTAATGTCATCAGAACTACATACAGCTGCCAATTTTTATTACGATACGACCCTTGGGAGATGGCTAAATTAGTTACCTTAGATTCCATTACATAGTTACATACAGGTCGACCTAATAAAAGCGTGTTAAAAATGGACTTTATGCGCATTGGGGTGCTGCGTCAACTACTCGAGAAAACAATTTAGGACAACAAGTGAAGTTTTGCACTTAAGGTCCTTGTATTATCGATAAAACATTTTTCTTTTTTCCTTTTATTTTTTTTAGACCATTTGGAATAAAATAAAGTCAGGTGAATTTGCCTACCTCTATTCTTTCTTCCTCGATGGTTGAGCTCGGCGCCTGCCACAAACTACTTGATAATATCTCCTCTGCTTGTAATGAGCAACTACTGGCCGCTATTGCATTCCTAGTGAGTGGTTACTGATGGATGTATGTTCGTTTTAGATTTATGAAGATCCTTTGATCTTTTAAGACAAAATTCTATACCAAATAAGAAGTCACTTGGGCTTCCTTAAGAGCTTTCTTTATAATCATTGGTTAAGGCTGATAGATGTGACCTATAAATTGTGTAAGTCACATAACAGTTTAATGCAGTCATTTACAGCATCATCATTTCCTTTATCAGTCTATATCCACACTTAGCTATATACACACATATATTCATCACATAACTTTCTATCTCTGTTTAGGCACTTGTTAAAAAAATAATGGTTTACATTTAGATAATTTAAAAGGCAATTTTTTCTTTAATACAAGATTTACTGGTAAGATTTTGGGGTTAAGATTGCTGTGTGAAACATAATCTTTTTCTTCTTACTTAAGCACTTAAGCAAATAATTTGCCCCCTCTTTTGTCCTGAAATGAATAAGATCAGTTGTAAAATAGCCTTGTGTATCCCCTCGTGGCACCGCAAGGCAGATAATATGTAATGTACGGACTCTCGTTCTGTCTCATACATATATTTTATATTGAGCTTTTATTACAATGTAAGCCATGACATTATATACATTTTGGTAGTAAATATGAATGTATGAATATTGATATAAAATAAAACTCAATGCCTCGTCTACCCCCTCGTGGCACCGCCAGGCAAATATGTAATGTACAGACTCTCGTCCTGTCGCATACATAAATTTTTTATTGCGTTTTTATTACGCTGTAAGCAATGATATTACATACTATTTCTATATAATATATTTGACTCTAAGTGATAAGATTTTTAATAAATATAAAATTAAATCTATCAACAAAACCAAAGAATATTATTAACATAGGTAGTTCAATAATTAAATTAGGTGGTAGAGCCACGCTGCAGTTATATTAAGGTTGTAGCACGAATGGGTGGGCTCGACCGGGGAGGGATCACGCGCTCATAGAATACCAGCGTTAAATAATAGGTCGGGAAAAAAGTTTCTTCGTATTTTGTTTGTAGAAAATTTAAGAAAAATCTCTTTGGTTGTACTGTTTGTATCTGGCTGGTTTTAATATCAATACATATAGAACATTAAGGAAAACAAAAATAAAAATAAAAAAACACCTTCCCGCCATTTTTCAATCGTTTTTCTGTCCGCCAAAATTAGTGAATCTAACGAAGAAATTCGATACATTTTGAACTTTTATTAAAAAAAGGGAAAAATGCGACTCAAGCCTCGAAAAAAGTTAGTGCCGTTTATGGACGTAATGCAGTGTCAGTAAGAGTAGCACAAAGTTGGTTCAAGCGTTTTCAGTCCAGGATCTTTGATCTCAAAAATGCAGCTCGTTCTGGTTGCCCTCATACGGATAAAGTCGATGCCATTTTTTAAAAAGTGAAAGAATAACGGCATATTAGTAGGAATGATATAGCAGAGGAATTGAGGATTGACCATTAATCAGTTTTGACCCATTTGAAAAAGTCTGGCTATACAAAAAATCTCGATATTTCATTCAGTGCCACCACACGAACTCACTGAATGAAACCTAATGAATCGTGCACTTATTTGCGATTCTCTATTGAAACGTAATGAAAACGAACCATTTTTGAAAAAACTGATCAAAAAGTGGATCACTGACGACAAGAACATACGAAAAAGATCATGGTCAAAGGGTAGTCAAGCTGCACATACTGTAGCGAAGCCCGGATTTATACGCAATAAGGTGATGTTGTGTGTATGGTGGGATCGGAAGGGCATCGTTTATTATCAGCTTTTACCGCCGGGCAAAACCATCGGATCTTTACTGCCAACAACTAATGAGACTCAAGCAAGAAATTGAGTAAAAACGGCCGAAATTGATCAACAGAAAAGGAGTGGTCTTTCATCATGATTACGCCTGACCAAACACATATTTGGCCACTAAACAAAAATTGAAAGAGCTTGGTTGGGAGGTGCTAATACATCCACCATATAGTCCTGACCTAGTACCCTCAGATTTTTACCTGTTTCCGACTCTTTAGAATTCTTTGGGTAGTGTTAGGTTAACATGAAGAGAGGACTGTCAAAACTACTTGTCGCATTTTTTGATCAAAAATCTACAGCATCGGGATTATGTCACTACCAACAAGATGGCAACAAGTTATCGAACAAAATGGCACATATATATTATAATTAAATGTAATTAAACATTGAAAAAAAAATGTCTTGAATTTGTATATAAAATACGAAGAATCTTTTTCCCCGACCTTTTAGGATCTTAATGTTTCCGTGACATCAATTAACAAATGTACAAGAACATTAAAAAACAACAATTTGACGGATATAACATTTAAAAAAGTATGTTTATAAATTACAGTAAAAATATACGTTCCTCACGTTATAGAACCGGAGGTAATTTTTACTGCTGACCAGGCATTCCATGTTAGCCCTCAGGTGTGACAGCGCATCTACATTTTGATCCTTAATCGATAATAGATACTGGTGTCTTTTGGCCACAGTATCCATGTTACATCAGTGATGACTGTGTGCTCGATTGTACAAAAGGAAATATTCTACACATGGAGATATCTATGGGCTACAGCATCTACTTACCATCGGGTGAACTGCGTGCTCATTTAGCACCCTTCTTCTAAATATAAATACTTTATTATTATAATAAAATATATTAAAGACAACCGTTGAATAATCATCATTTTGATCCATAACATTTTAGAACCCATTTCTAATAACAATTAAAATTTACAGTTTATATAAGAATGTTATAATATTATGATTTTAATCCCATTGGTATAAAAATGAGATGAAATTAGGTATACAACTTTTCACAGAAATACTCTTTGTGAGATTTTATTACTTTTCTTTGCCCAAAGTCACTGAAAGATCAGTTTTATTAAAACATGGTTATTGCTTTTTGTGGAAATTTAATTTCTCCTCCGTCATGTTCACAATCGTTAATATTAAGTTTGCGTAAAAGTGGATAATAATTTCCGTCATATTATTAACGATGAGTTCATTTCATTCTTCACTTCCTTTCTTCCTTTATCGAGTGAAGTATATGATATGTTGTATTTATTGTGTATGTAATTTTTTAATATAATAAGAGTGATAAACGACCACACAGTACACCTGATGGTAAGTGGATGCTGTAACCCATAGACATCTACATCTATTCTCGATTAAAACTCAAAATGATGATGCGATGTCACCAAATGACTGACAGACCTGTGTAAGATGGAACATCTCGTTTCCAGTAAATGAGGTTCCTTGGTTCTTTACACTCTCCATACGAAACACATCAGCGTTAAGCTAATTTGCTCAATAAAATAAGAGAAAACTACAACATGTCGATTCTCAATGAGGTACAATAAAAATATTCTTTTCACTATCCTCATATTTTGTGGATACAAGTTTATGTCACGCAATGGTTAAAAATCGACAAGCTACAAGAATGATGTTACAAAATTCAAAACTAGCGGACGCACCCCATCGGAAAATCTGTTTATGCCGACATGTTTCGTACATAGAGTGCGCTGCGCTGTTGACCCAGTGGACGTCTAACGTTCAAAGCCAATGCGTTGTAATTTTCCGGTTCGAGTGTTCCAAACAGTGTTTATGTTATGGACCAAGGGTGATTAATAGGGTATTATTCATAGTTCCTAATATGAGTAGGCAATAAGATAAAAACTATTAAAATAATCAAATTGACCGGGCTTTATGAATAAAGTCCGTTTCTTATTAGGCAGAGTAATAAAAAGATAGGTTTATTTTCTGATGTCACAAATTTCACACTTGAACAAAATGGGAATAAAGTGTTTCATAATAGGTAGGTATGTTTTATTTGTAACGCAATATCAAATCTATCGATTTGATACTGCAAAGTCGTTTTTTTCATTCCTTCACATTTTTACATTTGTTAATTTCAGATTTGGTACATTTATTAACTTAATGTCTTAAAAGTGATTTACATGATTAGTAGTAGTATTATACAAAAAGGGATTTCAAAGACTGAATAACATAAATTATTCCCGCTACTTTAGCAGAAAATCTACTAAACCTAATTATTTTGCTGAACAGGATGTTATTTGTAGTCAAATGTCAGCATTAAATTTGATATGTTAAACGAATCAAAATAACATGTTGTATATAAAAAATTAAAATTATCATCCTAACGTTACAGTATTGTTTTTATATATCCGAATATGTTTTTCTACGATTTAAAAGACGAAAAATTCAATTCCCGTTTACTAAATGTCATTTTTCCAACCAGCACATAGACACAGATGTGTCAGTCACAAAGTGTAAATTTCTAACTCGAAAAACCTTTTCATTCCAACAAACTTGTCAAAACAATTGAAATTGCGATAGTAAACGTTTATTTACTTTGCAATATTCTAAAGTAAAATGATGAATTAAATATTTATTGTCAGCGGCGTCATGTTATTAACATTTTCACTGTACGGTATTCAGACACAATAGTAAGACAATAGCAATGACCTATATTATGTAGTGCACGGGACAGCGAAAGGGTTAAGATAATTCGATTACTATTAAATATAATAAGTAATAAAAGTTTAAAAGATATACTTTGTAATATTATTTTAAAAGGATTTAAATATTTTTTTTTTTGAAGAAAACTACTTCTACATAACAGCTATAGCTTTACGTTTTACTTTGCAGGCTAAGCAGAGAGGATCGATCGCCAAAAGACCAATCCTGACATACCACTTTCTCTTAATTTTTAGTTAGTAGTTATTTTAGGCCTGCAGTTTCATTCGTGGCATTCTTGGTTTACGCGGGCGACCCCCAGGATAGCTTAGGGCAGTGGTGGTAAGCCACGGGAAGGTTCGTTACGGTCATGTATATCTTAGGGTTGCACTGCCGGGGACTAATAGATGGATAGGGAACTATGACAATTTTTGTACGGACTTGACTTGCAAATGATTTGATGTAGATTGTATTATTTTTAAAATAGAAAAGTTTCTTTTTTAAATTTTTGGAATACCAGTTCCTATAAGTCTGTTTGGAAAATAAGTCTTTCAGCTACCATCGTCCTATATGGGCCTATTTTTAGTCGTTATAGCGGTCAAACCACAGACTCACTTAATACGCTCACAGTATCAAGAAGGTCCTTTCTATTGTGAGAAGCAACTACGGATCTCCAACTCTACATTGTACATGGCCCGACACTTGGCCGGTTTTTATTTACTTTAAAAATTAATTCGGCATAAAGCGGACATTTCCTTGCTCCAAACACTCTCAGAAATGAGAGAAAGCCTGTGCCCGGGAGAGGATATAGGAGATATACGCCATATGGGCTGTACTTTATCTTTCGTAATATTTTGTAATCTCCTGGAGCTGAAACAAATCCAGCATCTTAACAGGTGGACGTTCTTTAAATACGATGTTTTTAGCGATTAGATACAAATACGATGGTTAAACGAATGATTTGGCGTTAGCAAAAACAAATTAGCGCTTGCCTACCGGGCATTCTGACGGTCGTGTCGTATTGTTAGTAATAAGTCATTACAGTCGGGTTTTGTTATTTTTTTATGTCTTGCTTAGTTAATTAATTACTAAAAGTATTTATTAAACAAAACTAATTTTACCGATTATTTCGCGATTAAATTAAATTTAAAGTTAAACTTCAAAGTTAAAGTTTGAAGTTTAAGTTTAAAGTTAAAGTAAACGCAAGAAAATCCGTAAAATTTGTTTTATTATATGTCTTGTATTCGTGTGAATATAAGAAATAATTAATTGTGGTTATTATTAATACTAATAAAAAGTAATATTGCGTTATCAAACAAGATATAAAAATTAATCATAAAAAATATAACTTTTACGAATGTTTAAGTTTTCCTATTATTTATACTACACTTAGAATGGTAATAAAAATATTGTATACTACCTCCAATCCAAAACACACATTTATAAACCTGTACTGCTATAAACACTAAAGTAAAAAAAACTTTACATAACGTACTTAGTGTTTGATATACACGTAGATACTTCGCTGGTCACAAAGTGATGATATCAGTCACGTCGTACAAAGCTTGACGTGGCCGTATCTACATAGATATAAACGGACGTGCTTAGTAAGTGTCGCTTACAGTTAATTTTACTTAAGTAGGCAAACAGTTACATTTAATAATTATTAATCTTAATAAAAAAATGTTTTTTATAGGATAAGGGTAACAAACGGGCACACAGTCCACCTGATGGTAAATGGTTGCTGTGGCCCATAGACATCTACACCTATCCTCGACTCGGAATCAAAATGCAGATGCGTTGTCAACCGTGAGGTAAAGTAAAGTAAAGTAAAGTTACAGCCTATATACGTCCCACTGCTGGGCACAGGCCTCCTCTCATTTCTGAGAGGGTTTTAGGTCAAGGAAATGTCCGCCGCCCTTCCCCAAGGCGTGTTGGCAAACTTCACATGTCTTCGAAATATTTTTTTTTGATTTCTCAGACATGCAGGTTTCCTCACGATGTTTTCCTTCACCGCCGAGCACGTGGTAAATCAGCACTTAAAATTGCAATTAACAATTTCATTGGTGCCGGCGGGAATCGAACCCGGTTTGCTCACGTACTGTGAAACTTACAGCGAGCGCTAACCTTCTGAGCTACCACGGCTCTAACCGTGAGGACTAAGATAGAATACCTCGTTTCCAGTAAAAGGAGTGACCGGTTCTCTACACTCACCATACGAAACACAGCAGCGTTAAGCTGCTATTTTACGTTGGTATTCTGTGAAAGCGTGGTCCTTCCCCGGTCGAGCGGATGCATTCGTGCTACAACCAAAGTACTAATATAGCTCCAGCATGACTCTACCACGTATAAATCAAAACTGCGACAATTTCATTTAAATACTATTTTTTTTTGTATTTTATACGTGGGAAAGCCATGCTGCATTTATATAATTGTAGGGTCAGCTCAACCATGGAAAGACCACGCTCTTACAGATTACCAGCGTAAAATAGCAGCTTAATGCTGTTGTGTTTCGTAAGATGAGTGTAGAGAACCGAAGACCCTTTAAACTGGAAACAAGGCACTAATTACAACCTATTTAGAGTCGACTGCTTAAACTAGTCTTATAAGGTGAATATTTGGCATAGTTACAACGCTTGACAGGCCGGTTGGCAACTGGATTTTTTTATTATTTTGAATTGTTAACAGGAAGATGCTACTGACTATACTCAGCGTTATTTGCCTCTGTCGCCTTTTACAGTGCAGTGGGCAGTGGATTCTATCACGCCGCTACGACATGGATATTTTAATATTATCACACCAATATTATTAAATTTATAAATGGTATATAGACTATAGTTAGTATAAATGAGTAGGTACATATAAATTTATCTTATTGATAAGAAAAAAGATTGCCTTTTTTGCCTCGAAATTGTGGCTGTTATTAAGAAACTTGAATTATTAATTTGTTCAAGTTAAAGAGTTTCTCGAAAAATTGTCATTCACAATGGCTTAAAAGCAATTAAATATATTTCATCCCCACTGGAAATCTCCTGAGGGAGTTTCACACCACAGGGGGGTGAGTCGCTCGCGTCCGTAGGCTTTGACCACCTAACCCTAGGCCCACCCTACACGTGTCTCCCGGATGGTGCTAAACGAGCGAAAAAGCCGAAAGTATAGACTCGGCTCCTCGCCATATGGTAGCGGCGTAAAAGCTACCAACCCTTAGTTCGCACCATGAGCCAGCAAGAAAAAGAAATGGCCCCGAGTTCCCGGCGCCCCTTTAATGGGGTGAAGAATCTCCGGGAGGAAAACCGGCGACGAGGTTCGCCACCCGTCCCCGAAATATTGAAAATGGGCCAGATTAGGAGTACCCTTAACTGACGAGCGTATGCATAGATATATTGATGTAAAGGAGGCGAGAGAAGTGTGACAGGATCGTGCCAAATGGAAGTCCGTAGTCTCTGCCTACCCCTCTGGGTGACAGGCGTGAGTGTTTATGTTTTTTTTTAGTAACTTTATTATCATACAGTCCTAATCCCCGCGGTATTGTGCCAAGAACGCTGGCTGCGTTTCCCCGCTGAATGGCTATACTTAGCCTTTGAGCGTAAAAAGAAACAGCTCTCTTATCACCAGCAGCAACCAACAGTCGCGGATGGAGTTCCTTTAGGAACTTTACCACAAATTTAAATATTACATATTGTATGAGGGTATCTCTCATAGATGTGCTTCGATGAGCTTTGGCAATCTAAGGAGAGGCCTTTCTTCACTTCTGGAATGTATGAACATAAATGTGAAAAGGGGACAAAGTTCGGTAAAAATGACGTTTGTGTCTGTCGCCTTCACCGATAAAAGAGTTAAAGTCTGAACTGTCGCTAAGCTCTAATTTACAATTCCAATTCTCTAAGCTTGAATTTGGCTATAAAAAAATATTAACTCTTGCCAATGCATACAGCTTCAATAACGTAAATCTAATAGGAACGGTTCCGTTTTTAATTCCATGGCATATTGAAATAGAGGAAAGTTGACATCACTGCTTCATCTCGTGTATTCGGGTTTCATTTACCCTATAAATATTGTTTTTTTTTTTAGTTATAATAGACAAACGCTTCCGCGCAATGAATTTCAAAGAGAATCTTATCACTTTCCGCTGAGCGCGTTGTAAATCAGCACTTGAACACCGACCGAACTCTGATTGCTTGAGAATATGATTTTTGAAGCGGGTGTCTATCCCCTGAGCTACCGCAGCTCTACTATTAATAAAAGTATTTTATTTTTTAATTTCTTATCTTTTTTATTTCATTGATAAAATTGGTCAGAATTAATAATTAGCAAATTAATGATTAATGTTACACATAAACAAGAAAAAGACAAAAAGTATTTGCCAAATCATTCGCAATCTTTCTTTCATACTTTTTGAGTAAAGCAAATAAAAAACTTTTTCCATAAACCTTTCTTCGGGCGTAATCGCGTATCCTTGTAAAAATTTTCTGAAATGCCGCAAGATATTGCTATAATTAAAAAAGTCGTCGTTATTATTTTGAGTTACATACATTTTAAAAGAATCTTTTAAAAGTCAATTATAATACCTTACTGTTACTTAATAATTCATATTATTTTTACAATTATATAAACGACTTCAATAGGTCAGCGGTCAGTTGTTTAAAGTGGTAGTGGGTCAGCCATATAGCTCGAAGAACTGACAGCCGATGGGAAAGAATGGTCCGAAAGTGGCAGCCTCATACTGCGTAGTGTAGGGCTACCCTGAAGGAGCAGATGGATACAGGTAATGGCTCAGGCCTGAGCTTGTTGTCAATCTATTCTATGTCCTTTGTTAAGAAGTGAACTTGTGATTTGCTGTAATGATGATGATGATAATCTGTAGAGGGAATTATTTTAAAAACATTAAGATATTAATAGGAGTTTCAGCAAAAGTATAGGAAACAGTTTGTAGTTGAAAAGGTGGTTTGCTTCAATCACATCGACTGCATCCTACCTGGAACTTGCTACAATTTGCCACCGTACTACCGTCATCTACTGCAATAGCAACGAATGAATTTTGAACAAAGGGTTTCCCTCTCGATCGCAATTACCAGAATGTCACCAGGTTATCACACAATGTCACTACACACACCTAGAGCCACAAATACTGCTAAGATAACGGATGGAAATCGCGGCGATACACATCTCTCAATAACGCAAACATACTCACGCTGACATGAGTGGACGGTTCTAACCGCCCAGGTCCAAAAACGAGTTAACTCATAAGCGCAGGGGCTCGCATACCCTTCTCGAACACTCGAGTCCACTGCTCTACTCAAATGAATGGGGTTTCCCGCAGACGGAGCGTAATGAATTTACAGTTACAATTTTCAGTTAAAATTTTAATTTTATGTAGACATAGTGTTCGTTCACATTCTAACTCTTTTATAATTGTTTCGAATTGAAAATACTATATTTGGTACATCATTATTTAAGAAGAATCAAAAAAGTATGTGAAATTAATATAATTTCTCGAAGTTGGCATTTACTTTTTATTAAAATAGTTCAAAGAAGTGAATTTAAAAAAATATTTTTATCATAATCTTACTTTGTCATCCGAATTTGAGCTAAGTATATTCATAATTTCAAGTTTTCAGCTGATAGGGAAGTTATTTTAAAACCAATTACTAAATTCCACCCCGAACGATAGACAGACTGAGCGACTGATACGACGCGTATGTTTTTAAGTACGAAAACGTCCGAACCGATTAAAAATAATTCTTTATATTAAAAAGGTTCTGTGGTGGTCCCATGCTTTAAAGATAATAATGTTCCATTCTTAAGAGTGAAAAATGGGGGATGAAGGCATTAATGTACCTATTTAAATTACGTTCTGGTTGTTACCTTGAAGTTGTGATATTCCTTAGACGACTCAAAAAGTGAAACAAATAATAAACTTAAAAAAAAAATATTTCAACCTTAATAGCCTCTGAAGTCAGATCTTCACTCATAATTAAAAATTGCAGAACATAGCCCCTTCCTCCCCAGTGAATAGTTCGACGCTGCTGAAGCCGCTGCTGCCCATGTCCTAGTTTGTTTGCCTCTGTCACCCACAGGATGATATATTTTACGAAAATCGCTATCAGATCATTTTACACAAGTAAATAAATAAAATTACATTACGAACAGGTACGTGGTAGAGCCACGCTGCAGCTATATTATGGTTGTAGCACGGATGGGTTGGTTCGACCGGGGGGGGACCACGCTCACAGAATACCAGCTTAATGCTGCTGTGTTTCGTATGGTGAGTGTAGATAACCGGAGACACTTTTTACTGGAAACGAGGCATTCCATCTCAGTCTTCAGAGATGACAACGCATCTACATTTTGATTCTTAATCGAGGATAAATGTAGATGTGTATGGGCCTCAGTAACCACTTACCATCAAGTGGACTGTGTGCTCGTTTGTCACCCTTATTCTATAAAAAATAGACTAGAGCTATGAAATTGTACCTCATAATTATGTACATAAATAATCATCGTACTTAAGACTTTAATTGTTTGAAAAATCAATTATGTGCTTAACGCACTAATATTCATTCATCGTGCATATTATGCTGAATGATAAAAAACCGATGAGTCTTTAATCCGCTAGATTGAAACCTTTATGCTATTACGACAAATGTTTGTAATAAGCTATGCAAAGATTTATTTCCGTTTCGACTTTATGTGCATAAAACTGAAATGTGTTAATAAGGCTATTTTAAATTAAATAATTTCACGTTAACGTTTATATTTTTAATCAATTGTAGAGTTATAGATTCTCTTTCTTTCAAATATTACATGATTAATTTATGCTTTCCATTTACTATTTTTATTTTAAATTAGAAGATATATTTTTATTAAACACGAAAATAATTTTAAAATAATAAAATAGTATTACCAATAATAACACCCCAAAAGTAGTTTTCATCAGCACCTAGCCCATTCTTCATACATGGAATAGAAATCAACTATGGCCCGTATTCACGAATGACACACACATAAGTATGGCAGCAATACTTTGCTAAGTAAGGTATGTGTTTCTCACTGTGTTCGTCATGGCAGGCCGTTCATTTCATGAACAATACTTAGTGGACTCTTTGTTGTGCAGACACATAGCACTGAATGGGGCGCCGTGATTGGTTAACGTTATGACGCGACTTAACTCGAGTTGAATAACAGATAAACGTCAACCAAGATATTATTTTATGTCATTTGAATTCTCAATATACTCATAGTTTACTTACACAATTTTATTTCCTTATCCTTTTCATTATGAATACGAGTTGCTTGCCTATAATGAATGCGAAATAACCCAAAATATATAATATAAGTATTATATTTTATGTTTCTATTTGTTTCGTTGTGAAATTTGTGCAAATAATAACACGTGTTGTTTTCTTTCAGTTCAAGGAAGTTACCATTTACTTCTTCGGAAAGGGACGTATCACTTTTCTTGTGCTAATCGTTCTTTGCACGTTTATTCTTTCCAGGATATAATTATCAAAATCATTTTCGCTGCTGTAATCCATCGCAATTATTCAAACAAAACAAATCAGCGTATCACAAATTAACAAACATAACCTATATACCCCATACTTCACCCCACGTCAATCGGAATAAAGATATGAATTATAAGTAATTGCCGGAAGCCGTGCTCGAAAATGACCGCGCCAGGCTTTACTGGGACCGGGCCATCATCACAGACAGGACTATTCTTGCGAATAAGCCTGATATTGTGCTGATGGACCGGGCATAGTCGAGGATATTTTGGTCGACATTACCATAACAATAATAACCTGGTAGCCGCCGCATCCATCATCCCCACAGAGGGCTTGGTGTCGGCTGGGTCTTTTCGGACTCGGCAAGCGGCACCCGCCGCTGGTGGAACACGTCGCATGCGTTGGACGCAAATTATGAACGCAAACACATTGCGAGCGTATTTTAGGGCAAAAGGGAAGAAACTGGAATGTTAGCGTATCGGGCTCGGATGCATCGCTTTTCGCAGAGCTGGAGCCATCTGTTCATGTAACGGAGTAAAACCTGGCAGACCGATTTCGGTACATCCTGCGCTAAAACATATTTGGTGACGCCGAACTCGAACGACTACGACGTGAGGCTGTTCCTCATCGGATGAAAATGCTACAGCTGGTAATGCGGTGCCATTAATTGCAGAGCAACCTGCGCACGTGGATACCGCCGTGGATATTCCAGTTGTGGTTAATTTAGACGATGATGAAATAGTCTCCCACAAGCTAGAGCAAATGAGGAGCATATTGGAAGAGGCTATTTTGGAAACGCGCAGTACGCCTCTCGAAAATCGACCGCGACTTTCCCGCATACCCTTAAGCAAGCGGAATCTCAACCCAGTGCTGGTGACCTATTTGGAAGCCAGCCGGGACCTTTGCGAGACGGACTCAATTCTTTTTGGCGCCGCACTGGCAGTTTGCCGTATTATTGGCGCAAAATTTCCCACAACTGGACGCATCATAAGGAGAACATCAACATACCTTTCCCAGGCTGAAACATACCGATACCTGGGTATGTCACAGAACATAGGTATCGATGAGGCGGATATGAAACAGTCAGTTTGCGATGTGTTTATGCACGCTTGACAAAAGTGCTCAACAGTCTTTTTCGGGTGTGAATAAGACACACGCATATAACAGTTGGGTCATGCCTGTCCTCATAAATACCTTCGGCATGCTCAGGTGGACTCAGACCGAACTGAACGCTCTGGATAGAAAAGTCCAATTGCTGGCAACCTTTTGGAAACCAGCCGGACCTTTGCGATACGGACTCAATACTCTTTGGCGACGATTTGGCAGTTTGCCGTATTGTTGGTGCCAAACTTCCACGTCTGGACGTGCTACTGATGAAAAGGATTGAGGAACGTATCGCAAAGGCAAGGGCCCTCATCGGCAGACTGATAAGCTTCAGGTCGGGCAATAATAAGCCAAGAATTCTGCGCACCGTCAGGATGGCGTTTGCTGGGACAAATATCAGTTTGTTCCAGCCGGATATAACGCAAAACTGACGGAGCGCATAGACGACCTGAAGCGAGATTCGCTGCTTGGGGAAGCGGATTCGGCGATATACCGAGAGGTCGACACGGTTCAACCAGAATCGTCTCTTCCAGAGTGATCAGAAGGGCTCGAAACATACCGATACCTGGGTATGTTACAGAACATAGGTTTCGATGAGGCGGACATGAGGCAGTCAGTTTGCGATGTGTTTATGCACGCTTGACAAAAGTGCTTAACAGTCTTTTGTCGGGCGTTAATAAGACACATGCATATAACAGTTGGGTCATGCCTGTTCATAAATACCTTCGGCATGCTCAGGTGGACTCAGACCGAACTGAACGCTCTGGATAGAAAAGTCCAATTGCTGGCAACCTTTTGGAAACCAGCCGGGACCTTTGCGATACGGACTCAATACTCTTTGGCGACGATTTGGCAGTTTGCCGTATTGTTGGTGCCAAACTTCCACGTCTGGACGTGCTACTGATGAAAAGGATTGAGGAACGTATCGCAAAGGCAAGGGCCCTCAGCAGACTGATAAGCTTCAGGTCGGGCAATAATAAGCCAAGAATTCTGCGCACCGTCAGGATGGCGTTTGCTGGGACAAATATCAGTTTGTTCCAGCCGGATATAACGCAAAACTGACGGAGCGCATAGACGACCTGAAGCAGAGATTCGCTGCTTGGGGAAGCGGATTCGGCGATATACCGAGAGGTCGACACGGTTCAACCAGAATCGTCTCTTCCAGAGTGATCAGAAGAGGCTCGAAACATACCGATACCTGGGTATGTTACAGAACATAGTTTCGATGAGGCGGACATGAGGCAGTCAGTTTGCGATGTGTTTATGCACGCTTGACAAAAGTGCTTAACAGTCTTTTGTCGGGCGTTAATAAGACACATGCATATAACGGTTGGATCATGCCTGTTCTCATGTATACATTTGGCATACTCAGGTGGACTCAGACCGAACTGAACGCTCTGGATAGAAAAGTCCGCACTATTATGACGTCCCATAGGATGCATCATCCGAGATCGTCAGTAATGAGGCTGTACTGAACATGGTGGGCGCAGCTTTTTAAGCGCGCTTACCATGCATAATCGCGAAGTGTGCAGCCTTCGTAATTACTTTCTGACGAAAGCGGATGATCCATTCTATAGGGACGTTATTATTTGTGATAAAGGACTTACCCCTCTATCCTTAGCCAACGAGCAATGGCAAGACCCGCCAGTACAGAGCATTTCGACCGGAGACCGTATGGAAGGAGACGGAGCTCCACGGAGGTTCTACAAGGCTCTACATGAGCCTTTCGTGGACACAGTTGCCTCCCTCCACTGGCTACGTTTTGGTGACCTCTTCGAAACCGAGGTTTTGTCTGTGCAATACAGGATCAGGTTATTAAGACCAACAACTATCGGAGATACATCCTAAAGGACCGTCGACATTTCTCGAGCTTGTCTTTATCGGTGAATCACTTAGGCATGTCATCTCTGGTTGTTCGGCGCTTTCTAACTCTGAGTACTTGCATAGGCACAACATAGTAGCCAAGATTCTACACCAGTAGCTCGCTCTGAAATACGGTCTCGTGGATTGGTCAGCCTCTTGAGTCATCTGAGGCGACTGGGACTCCGTGACGGACCGCTCCAAGCTCAAATGCAGAAGGCGGTGCTCCTCGATACCGCCCGCATCGTCCGCCGGTTTCTTTGCCTTTCCCCCTAACCCTCGGCCGTTTGGTCTCCCCTGCCGAGGGTTTCCACCTGGTTGGATTTTTATTTATTTATGTAATTTTTTATGTATTTATTTTATTTTATTGATATTTATGTATTTTATCATTTTAATTTACAATTATATATTTATACAGCCCAACGAGATGAGAAAACTATAGATGCCCCACAATAATAAGGCGTAGGGAAGTGACGACCCCATCGCCCGCTGACGTAACAGTTAAGTGACAAAATTGCGACGTCGGCGCAGTCAGTCGCGCCATGCCAAGAGTTGTGAGCACCGTCCTCGGCAGAAATGAGGGTGCAAAAGCCTGCTCGTGCTTACGGCCACCATGAAACGGTGCCGGGCCTCGGCGTCTCCCGTTAATTGACGCCCATTTTATGGATGATAGAGAAGAATAGTACGAGCTTAGGGCCGCTGCCTGCGTGTCGCCGGAGCGCGTCTGGAGCTGGCGCTGGACGCGACAGCATGCTGGCTGCAAGCCGAGCGCGAGGTGCTGCACGACCACTAGCAGTCCTCGCGTCCTTCATCACCACCAGATGGCTTGGTGTCAGCAGTGTCCTCTCGGACTCGGCAAGTCACAGCCGCCGCTGGTGAGAACGCCGCATACGTTGAAATAAAGATATGAACACAAACGCATGGCGGGCGTACTATAGGGCGAAAGGGGTAGAAACTGGGGATAGCGTATCGGGCTCGGATGAATCGCTTTTTTACAGAGCAAAACCTGGCAGACCGAGTTCGGTATATCAAGCGCTCGAATAAATTTGATGATGCCGAATTCGCACGACTACGGCGTAAGCCTATTCCTCATTGAATGAATCGGCTATAGATGGGGATGCGGCTCCTCAGGCAACATACCAGCAGCCACATGTGGAGGCCCTCATGAATCTTCCGCTCCAGTTGATTCAGGCGATGATGGAATGGTTACCCACGAAATAGAGCAGATGAGGAGCAAATTGGAGGAGGCGATTGTGGAAACGCTGTACGCCTCTCGAAAATCGACCGCGACTCCCGCGTATAACCCTAAGCAAGCGGAATCGGGATGTCGTGACGGCCTGAACCTATTGCTGGCAACCTACTTGAAGCCAGCTGGGACCTTTGCGATACGGACTCAATACTCTTTGGCACCGCTTTGGCAGTTTGCCGCATTGTTGCTGCCAAACTTTCCACGTCTGGACGTGCTACTGTGAAAATATTCAATAGGATTAACGAGTTCCTTGTCGATAATACTTATCGATGTTTTATTCTACCTTTATCTATTTAGAACAATGAAGTCGCTCACAAATGATAATTATCATATATTTATTTTACATGTTTTCAACTGACTTTATACTAAAATTGTGAATTGGGTCCGAAACAAATTGATATTAAGTCGATGATTTGCGGTATGGTACTCGGGCAGCCTGGGAAGAAGGATTGAGGACCGTATCGCAAAGGCAAGGGCCTCGTCGGCAGACTGATAAGCTTCAGGTCGGGCAATAATAGGCAGAGAATTGTGCGCACCGTCAGGATGGCGTTTACTGGGACAAATATCAGTTTGTCCCAGCCGGATATAATGCAAAAACTGGCGGAGCGCATAGACGACCTGAAGCAGAGAATTGCTGCTTGGGAGACGCATATTCAGCGATATGCCGAGAGATCGACACGGTTCAACCAGAATCGTCTATTCCAGAGTGATCAGAAGAGGCTCTATAAATCTTTGGGCGACCAATGGTACGTGGAATGGGCCAAGCACCGAAACAGACCGACACTGTCGCATTCTGGCGCGGCCTGTGGTCAGAGCCCGTATACCACAGCGAGGGCCCTTGGACAGAATTTTGGCGAGTCAGTGTGCGAATGTTATGCCCATGGACCCCGTCATCATAATACCGGACGACGTAGCTAAGGCGGTCCGTAGGGTCTCAAACTGGAAAAGTCCGGGACTCGACGGGCTGCATCACACTGGCTGAAGTGTTTGTGGTGTGCCACGCTGTGCTCGCCGACAGTTTCGAGAGGCTCGACCAGATGTCGCCTCGAGCCTCTTCACTACTGGGATCACTAATTTGGTTCCTAAAGATCAGGATACCAGAAACCCGAGCACATACTGTCCCATCACGTGTCTACCCACCATATTAAGACACTAACATCCATTTTGAGCGCGAGAATCACTCGTCACCTGAACTCAAATCAGGTGATGTCGCGCGCTCAAAATGGATGTCGGGTGGTGGTCTTGGAACCAAGAACCACTCCTCATTGACGCGGTCATTGGCAAGGTAGTTAAACACGACCGTCGGAACTTCTCCGCCGCATGGATAGACTACAGAAGGCATTCGACTCAGTGCCTCATACATGGCTGAAAAGGGTCCTCGAGCTGTACAAGGTGGACTGTACAGTTCGATACTTCCTCGAGCAGTGTATGGCGCGGTGGGGTACGATCCTTTATCATCTAGGTGAGCGGATGACGGCTGCGGAGAACCAAATAAGGATAAGAAGGTATCTTCAGGGCGATAGTCTGAGTCCAATCTGGTTCTGCCTCTTTCTAAATCCTCTCAGTACCTTACTGGAAGGTTCTGGGAGAGATTTCAGCAGGAAAGAAGGTACAAAAGTGACCCACCTTTTCTATATGGATGATCTCAAGTTATTCGCCTCCAGTCGCTCACATCTTGTGGAATTGTTAAACGTAACTTGTGATTTTAGCAATTCTATTAGAATGGAGCTGGGGACGGATAAGTGTGTTGTCTTTCATGTCGAAAGGGTAGGGTTGTTAACTCTGAGAGCATAGACTTATCTATGCCCATCAACATAAGGAGCCTATGCGAGACTGAAACATACCGATAGCTGGGTATTTCACAAAATATAGGTATTGATGAGGCGGACATGAAACAATCAGTTTGCGACCTGTTTTATGTACGCTTGACCATAGTGCTTAACAGCCTTTGTCGGGCGTGAATAAGACGCAGGCATATAACGATTGGGTCATGCCTGTCCTCATATATACCTTTGGCATACTCAGGTGGTTTCAGACCGAACTGAATGCTCTGGATAGGAAAGTCCGCACTGTTACGTTGTCCCATAGGATGCACCATCCGAGATCGTCGGTGATAAGGCTGTACTCCGCGGAAGTATGGTGGGCGTGACTTTTAAGCGCACTCACCATGCAAAATCGCGAAGTGCGCAGCCTCCGTAATTTTTCGGACAAGATTGGATGATCCATTCTATAAGGACGTCGTTTCTTGAAATAAAGGGCTTACACATCTATCCTTAGCCAATGAGCAATAGCAAGACCCAGCAGTACAGACTATTTCGGACCGTGAGACCGTATGGAAGGAAAAGGAGCTCTATGGGAGGTTCTACAATACTCACATGAGTCTTTCGTAGGTACGGTCACCTCCTTCACTAGCTATGCTTCGGTGACCTCTTTGGGGAAACCGAGGGTTTTGCTGTGCGATACAGGATTATTAAACCAACAACTATTGGAAATACATCCTAAAGGATGGCGCCGTCGACATCTGACGAGCTTGTTGCCATACCGGTGAATCACTAAGGCATGTCATCTCCGGTTGTTCGGCTCTTTCTAACTCTGAGTACTTGCATAGACACAATCTAGTAGCAGGATTCTACACCAGGAGCTTGCTCTGAAATACGGTCTCGTGGATCGAAACTGCCTTATTGTAAGTACATGCCGGAAGTCGTGCTTGAAAATCACCGCGCCAGGCTCTTCTGGTACCGCCATCATCACAGACAGGAAAAATTTTTTTTCTTTATTAAGGAAAACATACATCTATAATAATTAATGTTTAAAATTAAGTTATTACAAAAGTCAGTTAAGTTTTCACTAACTAATAATAACATACCTGACCATTGGGCAAATACTCAAATACAATTTATTGTCACATATTTTAAGGGTAATGATAAATAGGGTAAAAATGAAATAAAAGGTGATAATGAAAGAAAATGTTAAACCTAGGGACTATGTAAATTACTTGATGGCAGATATAAATTTAAAATTGTTCAAATTAAATATATCTAAGGTATTATTACGTTGGTTATAGAAATTACAGCGTCTAACAATAAATCAGGAATATAAAAGTTGATTTTAAGTTAAGCTGCAGATTAATCCTAGGGCACTTTATTGTTATTTTACTCAATAAGTATGGGAGTCAATGTAATTATTAAGGACTTTGTACAAAATAAAACATCGCGATGCTTACGTCTGGTTTCTAGATTAGTTACTAAATTTTCTGGAATTCTTTTAAACTTATATTTTAAATGTTTAAGGAACTTATTTTGGATACGTTGCAGGGCGGCCATTTAAATCGAATATTGCGGGTTCCAAACAGTAGAAATGTACTCAAGATGTGACCTGACGATAGAATTATATAGACTTACAAAAGTAGATTTTTTAAATTAATAGTTTTACGAAACAAGAAATTTAACATTTTAAAGGATTTGGCTGTAATTATGTCAATATGTGAACTAAGTAGTAACTAACAATCTCTCACCTCAGTAACCCTCTTCAGTAATTTATTATTAATGCTGTAGTTATAAAGGATAGGAGTTTTTCCGTAGAATATGAGATCATACAACATTTACATATATTTAAACCTAATTTATTACGCAAACAATATTCGCTAAGACGATTCAAATCATTCTCTAAATCAAGACAACCTTGAATAGATTTTACAAGAGTAAAAATTCTTGCGAATAAGCCTGATATTGTCCTAATGGACCGGGCACAGTCGAGAATATTTTTGGTCGACATTACCATTCTGTATGACGAAAACCTTGTGAAAGCCAAAACGGATAAGAAAACAAAATATCTGGACTTGGCTCACGAGGTGACCGACATGTGTGGTCTGCCAACCGAAATTATTCCTGTGGTCGATTCAGCAAACGGGCTAATCCCAGTCAGCCTCTCGGGTCATCTGAGGTGACTGGGACTCGTGACGGACCGCTCCATGCTCAAATGCAGAAGGCGGTGCTCCTCGACACTGCCCGCATCGTCCGCCGGTTTTTTCCTTTCCCCAACCTCGGCCGTGTGGTCTGCCTTGCTGAGGGCTTCCATCTGGTTGGGATTTTATTTATTTATGTATTATTTTTGTTAGTATATTTAATATATATATTTATGTATATTTATTTACTATATCCTTATATATATTTATTCAGCCCAACCAGATGAGAATACTTTATAAATACCCCATAATAATAATATACATTTATTTGCACACCATACAAAGTCTTAAACAATAAACACAAAATGTTTACTTATTCTACACATCAGTATTTCAGCTGACGCTTTCAATAGGAAGGCCTGAGCTGTAAACGTGAGTACTCTTCCAGTGTCAAAATATACAAAATTTCACAATAATAACAATTAAGCTCATGGAAAGCTCATAAAGTAAAAAGAAAAAAAAATCGAATTTTTAAAGAAAAGAATATAAGACTCATATTTACTTTTATTTTTACATTAAATAAATTATTTACCTTGTTATACAAATAGGGTCCAAGAAATTGATAAAACGTTGGCCAAATGAAGTTAACCTAACACTACCCAAATAATTCTGAGGAGACCGAAACAAGTGAAAATCTGAGGGTGCTTGGTCAGTGCTTGGTGGATGCATTAACACTTCCCAACCAATCTCTCTAAATTTTTGCTGAGTGGCCAAAAATGTGTGGTCTGGCGTTATCATGATGAAAGACCACCTTTTCTGTTAGGTCAATTCAGGCCGTTTTCTCAATTTCTTGCTTGAGTCTCATTAGTTGTTGGCAGTAAAGATTCTAATCGATGCTTTTGCCCGGCGGTAAGCTCATAATAAACGATACACTTTCAATCCACCATAAACAAAGCATCACCTTATTGCGTGTTAATCCGGGTTTCGCTACAGTTTATGGAGCTTGACTACCATTTGACCATGATCTTTTCGCACATTTTGTCGTAGGTGATCCACTTTTCATCACCAGTGATCAATATTTTCAAAAATGGTTCGGTTTCATTACGTTTCAATAGAGAATCGAAAATGAGTACACGATTCATTAGGTTTCTTTGAGTGAGCTCGTGTGGTACCCAAATATCGATCTTTTTGTATCGCCAGACTTTTTCGAATGGGTCAAAATTGTTTTGTGGTCAATTTTTAATTCCTCGGCTATGTCGTAAGTACTAATATGCCGATCTTGCACCACTTTTTCAAAAATGGCATCGACTTTATCCGTATGACCAGAGCAGGCTGCATCTTTGACATCAAAATTCGTGGACTGAAAACGCTTGAACCAACTTTGTGCTACTCTTACTAACACTGCATTAGGTCCGTAAACGTCACAAATTTTTCAGGACAAGAGTCGCATTTTCCTTTTTGTAATATAACTTCAGAATGTATCGAATTTCTTCGTTAGATTCACACATTTGGCGGGCAGAAAAACAATTGAAAATAGCGGGAAAGTGTTTTTACCTTTTCTTTTCTTTTCTTAATTTCCTTTATGTATTGATATTAAAACCAGCCATATACAATCAGTACAACGAAAGAGTTTTTCTTCAATTTTATACAAACAAAACACGAGGAAACTTTTCCCTGACCTATTATATCATTATATATATACAAACATATGAATATACAGGGTTATTTTGTAATAACACACCCATAATATATCTGTATTTGCATTCATAATTTTAGGCAATATTTTAGGAGTTATTAATTTTAAGTCCCAATGTATAATAAGCGGGAAGTGGTCCGACCATTGAGTGTCATATATTACATTAACATTAATCACAGACTGCTTTGCCGACTGAGACTGCAGGTCCCGAACACATCACTAATAAAAGTAAAAGTGTCCGAGTTTAACCTAATATGTCTGTATCTACACATGACCATTGTTGATCATTACAATTATTAATAAGTTCATTGTGAAACAACTCACCCGGCTCTGCATTAAAGTCTCCCAAAATAAATAGAACATCAATTCCGTATTCATTAAGAATAGTCCCACCGCACTTAAACAGTCTATAAATTCTGGTAAATTATCTACCGAATTTGTTGGCATATAAACACTTATTACGATCATAGGTCTGTCACACGTTATAACTTTTATACCACAAATACGGCTGGTATCGCACTGTAATACTGACACCTGCTGAAAGGCACTATATCGCCACAATACTGCATTTCCATACGGACGTCCTCTAAGGATGCCCGTAGATGTATCCATCGCTGATGTCGCCGTGTATCCGAAACCACTGTCAATGGTGCCTATGTAGGGTATGTTGTAGGGACGATTCTCCTTAACCTTTTGAGCCCTTTCTTCGTGAACGGGGTTCTTTAGCTTAAAATAATTTTAAGGCACTACCAACGGCTTTCGATGGCTCTAGTGAATATCATTATTCCAAGAGACACTTAAAAGAACTAAGTTACTAAGCACATACAACGTAAATAAGGATCCTAACTAAAACGGTCACGCCAAAACTATGACAAACGGCATGTAACTAAATTTTAAGAAAGATCCTTGGGAAAGATTCATATTTTTTAGCCTAGTCAAGTCAAATTATATTATTTTATATTTTATGAATTTAAAAAACAGCCATTTATATATAATAGAAGGGCAGTGGGAGGATTACAACACGTACACGAAGACAGACGACAGTACTAACTATATCTTAGATGATGGGTGAAATATAAAATCGATCCTGATGAAAAATCATCTTTCACAACGTTTTATTAGCTTTATTCACGCTCCATCGTGTTAGTATAGTTAAATAAAACGTTAATTTCATTAAAATAAAACATGAAAATACTTAAACATTAAACCAGCAGAGGAATTTAAAATAAATAAATCATAAAATCAGCCCATCACGTAAAAAGAACGCTGAGCGATAGTGGAGGGTGTGTCTGCATGGGTACAGTCGCGTTCTAAAGTACTACATGGTACTAGGCTGTTGTTTTATAATATTATAATAGTAATTAATGGTTTTATTGTAGAATCATAATAGGTACTTTACTAGCTACTTAGAACTTTGGAAGAGGTTGAAATTAAAATGGATAATGTTTGCTTCAGCATTATTTTTATTTCTATCGTAAAATAAAGTAGTTTGTAACAAGAAAATTTAAGCTAAAGGTGACACGCCGTCCATTATACCGTTGGAACATGGAACATGGAAGCCAGATGTCGATGGTGTATTGGTGTTACTGGATGCTACTTCATCATCACTCATCAGAATCATCATCATCAATGCGAATGATAAATTTTTCCGTCATCAGATTGACCACATGGTCATTTTTTCGGTATTCTTCCTCAATACATTTAACTTTACTGCACAATTTTCCCATTCACCTTCTATTTACCTTTTCGTTTACTAGTTCAGTCATAAAACAATAGATATAAATAATTTTTCTTTCCTTCCTTTTAAAACCATCGTCGCGCGTCGTGCAAAGAAAGCTGTGTGTGCGACTGTACATTGGGAAACATCGATTTTTCAAAGCGCGGAAGAATGAGGAACCAATAGCGTGCGCGCACAGTAATATTGACGAGCATTCCCCGTCGCGCCCCTCGTATAGGTCCTGTCACGTAAAAAGAACGCTGAGCGACAGTGGAGGGTGTGTCTGCATGGGTACAGTCGCGTTCTAAAGTACTACATGGTACTAGGCTGTTGTTTTATAATATTATAATAGTAATTAATGGTTTTATTGTAGAATCATAATAGGTACTTTACTAGCTACTTAGAACTTTGGAAGAGGTTGAAATTAAAATGGATAATGTTTGCTTCAGCATTATTTTTATTTCTATCGTAAAATAAAGTAGTTTGTAACAAGAAAATTTAAGCTAAGGGTGACACGCCGTCCATTATACCGTTGGAACATGGAACATGGAAGCCAGATGTCGATGGTGTATTGGTGTTACTGGATGCTACTTCATCATCACTCATCAGAATCATCATCATCAATGCGAATGATAAATTTTTCCGTCATCAGATTGACCACATGGTCATTTTTTCGGTATTCTTCCTCAATACATTTAACTTTACTGCACAATTTTCCCATTCACCTTCTATTTACCTTTTCGTTTACTAGTTCAGTCATAAAACAATAGATATAAATAATTTTTCTTCCTTCCTTTTAAAACCATCGTCGCGCGCGTCGTGCAAAGAAAGCTGTGTGTGCGACTGTACATTGGGAAACATCGATTTTTCAAAGCGGAAGAATGAGGAACCAATAGCGTGCGCGCACAGTAATATTGACGAGCATTCCCCGTCGCGCCCCTTCGTATAGGTCCTGTCACGTAAAAAGAACGCTGAGCGACAGTGGAGGGTGTGTCTGCGCATGGGTACAGTCGCGTTCTAAAGTACTAGATGGTACTAGGATATTGTTTTTAATATATGAGTAATTAATTGTTTTATTGTAGAATCATAATAGGTACTTTACCTGCTACTTAGAACTTTGAAAGAGGTTGAATTAAAATAGATAATGTTTACTTGAGCATTATTTTTTATTTCTGTCGTAAAATATAAAGTAGATTGTAACAAGAAAACTTAAGCTAAGGGTGACACGCCGTCCGTTATATCGTCTTGGGTCACATGGAAGCCAGATGTCGATGGTGTGTTGGTGTTACTGGATGTTACTTCATCATCACTTTCATCTTCGCTTGAGCTTCCATCATCAGAATCATTATCATCAACGCGAATGATAAATGTTTCCGTCATCAGGTCGACCACATGGTCATTTTTTCGGTATTCTTCCTCAATACTTTTAACTTTACTGCACAATTTTCCCCATTCACCTTCTCCCATCATATTTACCTTTTTGTTCACTAGTTCAGTCATAAAACAATAAATATAAATCATTTTCTTTGCTTCCTTTTTAAAAAATCGTCGCGCGTCGTGCAAAAGAAATTTGTGTGCGACTGTACTTGGGAGCAAACGAAGCGTAAAAGTGGGTCCACTGACGAACCAATGGCGTACGCGCATAGTAATACTAGCGAGCATTTGCCCGTCGCGCCCCTTCATACCACCAATTTGGTCGATAAATCGCTCAGTGCGCAGGTACAAGGCCAGCGTTCTTTTACGTGACGGACCTATACCACGCGCCGCCGCCGCCCGGCCGACTGTGTTTACCTCGCGTCAGCGCCAACATTTATGGGAATTCCCCAAATTTACCTACTAAGATTTGTTTGCAAGCGACATAAGAATTAGAGGCGGCAATTACAATAAAACTTGCAAGTAATTTTTAATAGTTTTGACGTACCTCTTCTCAAATCAAAGTATTGGATGGATTAAAACGGAAAGTCAATAAAAGTAAAGTAAAATAATTATTTTTAGATTAATTAACTGTCGATCATAATTGCAATTGATTTTAACTATTACATTATTCAATACCATTTTATTTCTATTTTCTTGTACAAAATCAAAGATAACCAAACCCAAGTAAGTACGTTTATTAATTTCAATATCATTTTTGTAGTAACGAACTGCTTGTTTCGTCAGGGTACAATTGATTGTCTAATTGTATTAAAAAATTACAACTCTAACTTCTAAATTCCATATGAAAGACTAGTCGATGGATCATATGGAAACTAAACTTATAAAATAAAAGTTGGCAATGTCATAACATTTGACGGTCTGTGGAATGTTCAAAGTGTTTACCGCAAGGACGCTGGTACGCAGTAGGCTTCAGTTTTGCGGGATTAATTATTAATTTTAGTTTTTGAGACAGTTCCGTGTTGACTTTGGACACGCATGCGAGCGACAGTTCAATTGTTTTTTATTAAATTCTTATTGTTATTACTTGGTATTACCTACTTGTAATTACGTATTATTCTTGTTGTTACGTTTTGTGTTTCTTTTTGTTTTAATAATGCCTAACGCGTACGTTTATAGTGCTCGTGAATACGGCAACATGTTAATGTGCCTTGAGAAGCTTGCAGGAATGCTTTGCGTGCATTACGAATTTACCGAGAGAATTCCCGACCGCTCGACACCAGCTGACTCTCGTCTGATAACAGCAGCATTTCAGCGAGTATTGGAAAATCGGCCTATTGCTCCGGTAGCGGCAGGAGGTGGAAGTCAAATGACTGTTCACCTGAGGAGCGCATTTTAGATGTCGTTCGCCGGTATCCGAACCTAGTATCGCTAAATTGTTAAGACGTCGGGATGGAACAAGTGTGTCATACTGTCCAGTTCACAAAGTGTTAAAGCGTAACCGAATGCGGCCATACAAAGTGCACAAAGTGCAAGCTTTAGTTCCGGCGATCACGACCGCCGACGAGTTTTCTGCCGTTGGTTATTAGACCAACAACAACGTGCCTGGTTCCATTGAGCACGTTATCTGGACGGACGAGTCGACATTTACCAGAAACGGCCTGTGGAATCGAATAAATACACACGTGTATTCAGAGGTTAACCCGTACGCTGTTCGACAAACCGAGCACCAAACCCGATGGTCGGTTAACATATGGGCAGATTTATTTAAGGATCGCATACTGGGATCAGTGTTTCTGCCACAGCGACTTAACGGACAGCGATACCTAAACTTTAAAAATGAACATTTGGTTGACATTTTAGACGACCTATCGTTGGATGAATATCGCCGCACATGGTTCCAGCATGATGGTGCACCTCCACATGTCGTGAGGTTCGTCCGTGAGCGCCTTACCGAATTATTTGATGATAGCTGGATTGGCAGACCAGGACCACACGCTTGGCCACCTCGCTCACCAGATCTGACCCCGTTAGACTTCTTTCTGTGGGGTATGTGAAAGAAAGGGTTTTAATCGTGAGTGTGATAGTGCTGACAAAATGCGCCAAAGGATCGTGGATGTTTTCGGCAAACTACGTGCGGACTGTGTCGAAGACCACACGATGAGGAGGCTGCATGAGGAGACGCAACACCGAGCCCACATCTGCCTCGAAATGAATGGAGCACAATTTGAGCCGCATCTCATAAGACCACGGAGGATTTGGAGCGGTAAGCTGTTTCATACCTATTTTTTAAATAACTTGGTACTGAACTTATCTAAATAGGTACATAACTGAATACATAAGAATAATAAACATGCCTACACGGTGAATAAAAACGCATAACTCTAACCTTGTTAACATTTCATTTAAGTATTTTTTTCATTAGCGGGGAATCGAACCAGTTATTTGGTTTATTTAACTGTGAATTTGAATTAAAGTTTCTACGTGGAGACAAGCACAGTGGCAAAATAGTAGGTTAAGTAGATAAGTTAGGTATTTAGACAAGTGTTGTAAATTATTAGGTATTGTGGTACTATCGCTAGTTACGGGCCGCGCGAATTCGGCGTTCGCGCGTACATTTACCTAGTCAGCTGATTGTAATTCAGTAATTCCACTGCTGGTTTTATGTTTAAGTATTTTCATGTTTTATTTTAATGAAATTAACGTTTTATTTAATTATACTAACACGATGGAGCGTGAATAAAGCTAATAAAACGTTGTGAAAAGATGATTTTTTCATCAGGATCGATTTTATATTTCACCCATCATATAAGATATATTTAGTACTGTCGTCTGTCTTCGTTTTCGGGCGTTTCAAAATACCCTGTATATATAATGAGATTATGTGCAAGCACGTAATCTAGCAGACCAAGCACTAGGCTACTAAACCGCGAGTTCTGGGTTCGAAAGCAATTTTTTGTACAAAAGTAAGTACAAATTGATGAATTTTGGATCTAGACATAATTGTCAATAATCGTTGACGTTTTCATTACGGCCTCATAAAAAAGCAATATTAAACATTCTGAAAAATTACGAATATAAAAGTCGATATAAAAATCGACGAATATAAAAGTTGTAATCAAAAAGAATTAAGTAAAATGTTTAAAACACCCCCGACTAAAAGGAAGTCACGATAGATGAAATAAAAAGCATTTTAAAAAGAGTTGATTTGTTGCGAGGTCTTTTATAATAAACAAACAATATTATTTTCCTTAGTCCTTCGTTCTTGCCTTTGTGCACTTATTTGTTTGTCGTAGCGAAAGACACAGCAATAATATCAAATATAGGTACTGCACATATCCACCTTCCTATTAGGTAATGTAATTACAAACCCAAGGAAATCCTTAAAATAGTTTTATTTGCTTTGGTGTTTCAGATGAGTGCTTTCACATGTTACAACTAAAATAGCACAAGTACCTCTATGTCGCACGTACATATTTTCCAATTTAACAGACTAGAAACCCGAAAAACATCTCCTTCGTATTAGGCTTTCACTACACTTAATGAAAATACGGAGACCTATTTGAAAGTAAATTTCAGAATAACATTTTATTAGCTTAAATGTTTAATTCTATAATGATTTCTTATATTTACGCGAACACTACACATTAGATTAAACTACTTTTACGGATTATATCGCGTTTAATTAACTTATTTTATTAATTCCCGACGTTTCGGGTGCTTTACAGCACCCATGGTCACGGGGACTGAGTGATTGACGTCCCAATGTCAAAGTTAATGCAGGTACCTTCAGCTTTTTAATTTTAATTTTGGTCCAATCTACGCAGAATGAACTAACTGTGTCTTGAAGTCTTGCAGTGGTATGCTTGGGTTTAGTTTAATTTTATTAATTACAGGATCCCAAGCAGGTGGTAATACCAGCCTCCCTCTCTATTGAAATTAGATGTTTTTAATTTCAATAGCCTCACCATCATCCTTGGTAGGAATCGATCTTCTTTCGCGAGAATCTGTGGTTTATCAAATCTAATGTAATGGCGGGGGCCGTCTAGGATATGATCACAAACTGCAGACTTCCCGGAACGTTGGTGCTTCACGTCAGCTATGTGTTCTTTACGCGGTTTTAATAGATCTTTTGTTTGCCCTATATATGAGAGACCACATTCACAATCAAGCTTGTACACTCCTGCATCTTGTAGAGGATATTGCACTTGACGGATGGTAAGAACTGACTAATCTTCTTCGGCGGCTTGAAGAATGTTCTTATAAACTCGCTTCAAGATGTAGCCAATCTTGTCTGTGACACCTCTGACATATGGTAGTACAGCAGGCACACGCTCGACTGGCCGGCTTCACTCGTCACTGTGACGTGGGCGCGGGACCCGAAGCTTGTCGTGCAGAACCTGCTTGACGTGCTGAAGCTCGGCGGCCAGGTGTTTGCTGTAACAGATCCTCGTGCTCTGTAACAAAGATTTGCCCACGGTAGCCAACTGTGAAGGATGATGGTGGGATTCACCATTTAAATATCTGTTTGTATGGGTCTTTTTCTATACACGGTGTGACCTATGGTGTTGTTAGGATTTCGAATGACTAATACATCTAGGAAGCTAAAGAATTATTTGCCTCTAACTCCATAGTAAATTGAATTTTAGAGTTTATGGAATTAAGATGTTCTAAAATGCAGTTACTTTGTCTGATGGTAAAATTGTGAAAGTATCATCTACATACCGCTTGTAGAACGTTGGAGTTACTGGTGCAGTAAGCAGGGCTTTCTCTCAAAGTCCTCCATGAAAATATCGGCGACAATGGGAGATACCAGTGAGCCATTGCAACACCATCTACTTGCTTGTAAACTCTTCCTTCACAATAGATAGCCAGATGTAAGGCAATGTCTAACAGTACTGCATATTCTGCTGGCATGTTGTTTTCCTCTAGTTTCCTAGTTACAATTGAGATGCAGTCTTCAACAGGTAGGCATGTAAATAGAGACTGAACATCAAAACTGACCATAGTTTCATTGTCAGTAAGACATAGGTCTTTGATATTTAAATAGTGAATCCCACCATCATCCTTCACAGTTGGCTACCGTGGGCAAATCTTGTTACAGAGAGCACGAGGATCTGTGACAGCAAACACCTGGCCGCCGAGCTTCAACACGTCAAGCAGGTTCTGCACGACAACAAGCTTCGGGTCCGCGCCTACGTCACAGTGACCGAGTGAAGCCGGCCACAGTCGAGCGTGTGCCTGCTGTACTACCATATGTCAGAGGTGTCACAGACAAGATTATTACATCTTGAAGCAAGCTTCTATAAGAACATTCTTCGCCGCCGAAGAAGATTAGTCAGTTCTTACCATCCGTCAAGTGCAATATCCTCTACAAGATGCAGGAGTGTACAAGCGATTGTGAATGTGGTCTCATATATAGGGCAAACAAAAGATCTATTAAAACCCGCGTAAAAGAACACATAGCTGACGTGAAGCACCAACGTTCGGGAAGTCTGCAGTTTGTGATCATATCTAGACGGCCCCCGCCATTACATTAGATTTGATAAACCACAGATTCTCGCGAAAGAACATCGATTCCTACTAGGATTATATGTGAGGCTATTGAAATTAAAAACATCCTAATTTCAATAGAGAGGAGGCTGGACTACCACCTGCTTGGGATCCTGTAATTAATAAAATTAAAACTAAACCAAGCATACCACTGCAAGACTTCAAGACACAGTTAGTTCATTCTATGTAGATCGGACCAAAATTAAAATTAAAAGCTGAAGGTACTCGTATTAACTTTGACATTGGGACGTCAATCACCCTCAGTCCTCGGACCATGGTGCTGTAAAGCACCCGAAACGTCGGGAATTAATAAAATAAGTTAATTAAACGCGATATAATCCGTAAAAGTAGTTTAATTCAATGTTTAATTCTATACTATTATTTTTGACATCCGCAACGATAGACTATGTCGCCAAGTTCTAGGTTTATATAGTTTTAGTATTTGGGTTTTGATTGCATTTCGATTGTACTTCTATTACATAGTCTGTTACAGCATCAAAAACTCTTTACTCATGAATATTTATATTTCCATATATTATTTTCTTACACTTATGTGTTGTAGGGTAACTAAAAGATTATGATGTAATTATATCTTATGGTATTTATCTGTATTGCCGCATTACATACCAATTGAGTGTGTGTAGAATCGAACGTCTTCACCAAGGTCACGTCACTATCTTCAGACACACCCACTTCGTTGTCCGAACCCAGCGGAGTGCGGTGCTGGTCTGTGACGACGGAGGCGCAAGACCCGTGACCTCAATAATTGGGTACATATGAGATAGTATACCGAAATCTACACAAAATCCATAAAACATACAGATTCTTACCTGAATACAGGATTGGTTGTGTTATGAAATTTATATAAATTTTCTGACCCCAATGTTATTAACTTTTTAGACAAATAAATGCTTTGAAGCACTTAAAAACTTTCCAGACGTATTATCTTATAATAAAATCTCAACAACATATTAATAAAGTCTCTTCAGAAAATTATTTAAAAAAATATAGCTGTAGTTAACAAGTATGGTTTATCAATAAGCTTAAATTAGCTAAATAAACATACAGTTTCTTCTTCTTCATCATCAGCTTAAGAGTTTACGACGTTTTCTTCACAGCCAAGCACGTGGTAAACCAGCAATTAACATTTTCATTGGCGCTCTCGCGGATCTGTGAAATTTACAGAGAGTGTATTGCAAGCTGCTACTGCTGTTTATTGAGAATAAATTCTTTTTTTTAGAAATGTAACAGTTTTGTTTGGTTTGCAAAATGAGATGGCTCACAGAGATTACCCCACATTCTGTGAAGTCAGGACATCACATACTTCTGTCACATGAGTAAAGAAACCGTACCGTACAGAGGCAAAGCTTCATACAACCGCGCTATGATAATTAAACTATTAAAAACATGAGGCGCGTGTGTGCGTGAGCACAGGCGGCTCGTCACGTACAGAGAGAAAATGCTTTAAACCGGCTCGGCCTGTGCTCAAACTCAGGGTTATGTAAAGAATAATAAGTGTAAAATTTTATTTTTTAAAGAATTATTCGTGTTATATGAAATATATATATATATATATATATATATATATATATATATATATATATATATATATATATATATGAAATATAATATATATATTTTTAACGTGGTAGAGCTATGCTGCAGCTATATTAGTAGTATAGTTGTAGCACGAATGAGTCGGCTCGACCGGGGAAGGACCACGCTCTCACAGAATACCAGCGTAAAATAGCAGCTTAACGCTGCTGTGTTTCGTATGGTGAGTGTAGAGAACCGGAGACCCTTTTTACTGGAAAAGAGGCATTCCATCTTAGTCCTCACGGCTGACAACGCTTCTGCATTTTGATTCGCAAACGAGGATAGATGTAGATGTCTATGGGCCACAGCAACCACTTACCATCAGGTGGACTGTGTGCTCGTTTGTCACCCTATTCTATAAAAAAAATATAAAAAGTGTAAATATGGTTTAATATACTTCTTTGTATGAACAATAATAGAATAAATATAAATATATAATTGTTTAATTATCCTAAATACTCAATTAGGTAAGTATATATAGTATATGTACTTGACTATAATTTATTATTTTGAATGTGGTAGATAGTTACCTCACACATATAGGTATATTATGTATGATATTTATGTATTTTATACGTGGTAGAACCATGCTGCAGCTATATTAGTAGTATAGTTGTAGCACGAATGGGTCGGCTCGACCGGGAAAGGACCACGCTCTCACAGAATACCAGCGTAAAATAGCAGCTTAATGCTGCTGTGTTTCTATAGTGAGTGTAGAGAACCGGAGACCCTTTTTACTGGAAACGAGGCATTAAAAGCTTAGTCCTCGGGGGTGACAACGCATCTGCATTTTGATTATTTATGGAGGATAGATGTAGATGTCTGTGTCACAGCAACCACTTACCATCACGTGGACTGTGTGCTCGTTTGTCATCCTATCCTATAAAAAAAGAGGTATCTATTAACATTGAAAGAAAACGTACGTAGTACCGAATGATAATTTTTATAATGTTTATAATTGAATAATTACGTTTATAATGATTTCTTATATTTACGCGAACACTACGCATTTAAATAAAAGTAGTTTTACGGATTTTATCGCGTATATTAACTTATTTCATATTCCCTACGTTTCGAGTACTTTACACAACCCATGGTCACGGGGGCGACTGAGGTGTATGGCGTCCCAATGTCATAGTTGACCACGGCTACTTCCAGATTATTATTTTTTATTTTTTAATTTTTTATTGATTGATTACGTTTACAAGTTAAATACATAGGTTCTAGTTTTTTTTTTAATTATTTTAGACGACAAGAGTGGTTAAAAGCTGTCGGACGAAAAGATATCCTTTCAAAAGTTTTTGATTAGAAAAATTGTGAGGATCACTTCGATAAAACCTGTATTAAATTTATAAAAAAAGGACCGTAAAATATTTATTTGGAAATGCTTTTCCAACGCTCAACTTGCCGACAAATGAAGATGCTTGTTCGAGTTCCAGTCAATGTGAGAATATATCTGAAATAAATGTATGAATTGCTTGAGCAAAAATTTCGCGAATATTTTCATCTCGAAAGAAACATTGTAAATATTGGTAATGAAATATTAAAACGTGCAAGATTGTATATTTGTTATGTCATATGAGTGCTTTCCAATAGATTATTAAAACACGACATTAGATTTTGTATTTACCATTTAATTAAAAGGCGCAAAAATTTTTGAAGAACAAAATAAAAATAAAATATTTAGAATAAAAATAGTTTGTAAAAAAATATAATACATTAAGTATTATAATAAAAGCTGATAAACGTTTTGTTATTTAATTTTATCCTCCTGTGCCAACCCTACAAAAATATTTTAAAATTTTGACAGCTCCTTAGAAGCTTTGCCTCTGTACGGTTTCTTTACTCATGTGCTTATGTCCCCCGTGATCACGGGTGCTACAAAGCAACTCAAAACTTCGAGAATTTATTACCATACCATATAAATTAGATTGAGGTAATTTTATGCTATGACGTATATAAACATTTTTTTTTTCAATTTTTGTCTGCCTGTTCGGGGCTAATCTTCGAAATGGCTGAACCGACTTTGATGAGTCTTTAGGAAACATACAGAGAGAGACTACAAGGAGTGATTTAGGCAATATTTGATCCGAAAATCATGGAAAATTTTATTTGAAATCGAAAAACTGATGAAAGAAATAGTTTTTGAAGATTTTTTCATAAACTTTAAGAGATATGAAAAAAGTTTAGAAGAATTTTTTTTCGGTTTGCAATATGCACAAAAAAGGTAATTACACTTTGTCATCACAACATCTCATAATATTTTTTTTTTTACTTCGAAACTATTTTACAACTAAACTATAGTTTAAAGAATAAGGCGATTACACGATTAGTGGACTTTTTTCTTTAAATTTATATGGGAGTACGCCTGAAGTACAGCATATTTAATAAAAAAAAATAATTAATATAGAATTGCCATTGACGAAAATATCATGTAACATTAATAAAATCATACAGTAGAATTTAGAATCTCCCCAGAATAAACCACATATAAGTTAATTTAAATTTAATTTGACAGTCCTAAATACTCTACTACACGCAGATATATCTTGTGTACTAATGTGAAAACTTTGCCCAAACTACGGCACGTTACAGGTGATTATTACCATAAAGATGAATAATTTAACGTGAAATTTACCTACTAATTTACAGTAAGTAACAGCTAGAATGGTAGCACCTACAGTTGAAATACATGTATTAACTTACTGAATCTTTATAGATTATGTTTATAATGGTTGGTGCTTTTATTCGTGATCGTGTAAATTCTGAGCGAGTTGATCGATTGAGTTCATATTTTAACAATAAATTTCGTTTTGCCTCAACAATCGTTCATACCTATGGATCCGATAGATGGTACTATAGACAATTTAATTTAAAAAAATATGGACAAAAATGACTAATTTTCACAATATTATACGTAGGCTTAGAGCCAAAAACGAAAATCACAAAATCTACTTAGACCCAATAGATGACACTATGTTTGAATGATTGATAAATTTTGTATTCACACCGTAAAAAAATACGGAATGAATATGTTTTTACCAAGTCTCTGAGAAGAACATGTGTGACTGACAGGCTGATAGACAACGAGGTGATCTCGAATATTGGCATCAAACGCTAATGATGTTGGTAAAGTAAAATCCACACGAGCAAAGCCGCACAGTATCCTTGATAGGTATTTTGATTTGGTAATTGTCGATACAAAGTTTCTTTCTTTTAAAAGGTATGTTTTATAAATTGTCCGTCTATATTAGGGGTTTCCAACCTTTTTTTGACCAGGAACTACTTTGATTTCTTTGTTCTTAGCAAGGACCAGGTGAAGGAAGGAAAGGTGAAAAAAATAACCAAGTTAATCTAACAATAAGTTTTATTCACAACTTTTAACATAATTTAACAATAATCTGAAAATAAGCATTCATTCACAGTATTATTTGTGTATTTCTTGTAAAAGTTATCATACATGTTTGGTAAAAAACGCGAAAATTTTTATTGCGATGTAACGCGCGGTGTTGCACTACCCGCGTGACGAGAAAATAATATATGTGTTATTTAAAACGATAAGGTAGGTAAAAAAATATTTAAATCTCTCGCGGACCATATTTAAGCTCTAACTCTGAGTAAAACAATTCCATCATACATTAATTACATATTACGTTTATTGATCGTAGCGCGTGCCATGGAAGTCGCTAAGAAGGCACGATTTTTCCGAATTATTCGACATATACCATCATAACATTAGGTAATTTCTACAAAATATACATAAGTTATATACCTTAAACTTCCGCGTGAATTGGTGAAAATCTAATGAAAATTCCAACAATAGTTTCTGAGATTAGCCCGGCCACATAAAAAGACTGACGCTCGCCAGGGACTTGATTTTATACTATGCGACCCTTGGCTTTGTTTTTTCATTCAACTCCTCAAAAATAAAAGTTGGGTATCCATATATTTCTAAGCCTACGAGAATACCATTGATCGAATAATACTATAGCAGTTTTTAGCTCACCTATAAAGAATGAACTCTTCCTCTAGTTATACATATGAAGGTGGTTAAACTACATATTGATTGACATCCAAACGTAGAGGGTATGGATGATAAACCTATTTTCTACCTACGGATATAATAGTTGGTCGCCATTAAAATAAGTTTTTCTTTTAAAATGGTAATATTACTGACTGTGCGTCGAGGTTTCACCCGCGTATATCATGCGTCTAAGCTGTGCGACCAGTGTTGCCGACTTAGTGGATTTTCCACTAAAACTGGTGGTTTCGAACCCCCTATTAGTGAACGAATATTGCTTTTTGTGGTGGGTGGTTTTTTCTAGTGGTTCAGTAGAACTCAGTTTCAATTAGTGAAAAGATGACTCAAATAATGACTCAACCGTTAAGCCACTTACACGTTTGGAAATATATTTCTACTTCCTTTAAGGAAAATTTACTTTAACTGATTAGGCAGCACTGATTCGTCAGACATAACATGACGTCAGATGATCCATCCCAGTTACGCTACACTATTAGCTGGGATTCTCGGGCGAAGTTGGACTTACCTTGTCGGACTATTTGTCCCAGATAAACATACTCGTCAACAACTTGCTCTAAAATGAGCTTAGTGCTCCCAACAACTACCGGCATAGGTGTGACATGGACGTTATACATGATCTTTGTTTTGTCCATGTTCATCTTAAAACCTATCTGTTGGGAGGCACTATTGAGGTCATTGAGCATAGTGCTTAGGTCCTCCAGCAATTCTGCCATAAGAACAATATCGCCGGCAAATCGAAGGTGAGTAATGCCCTCGCCGTTGATGTTAATATCGTATCTTTTCCAGTCCAGAAGCATGAAAACGTCTTCCAATGCAGCGGTGAAGAGTTTCGGGGATATAACGTCACCCTGTCTTACACCTCTCTGCAGTTGGATACGTTTTGTACTCTGGTTCTGTACTCGAATAGCCATCGTAGGCCTACTGTACAAACACTTCAGCACTTCGATATACCGACAGTCAACTTGGCACCGCTGAAGAGATTGCAGCACCGCCCAAATTTCGACGGAATCAAAAGCTTTTCTCATAGTCCACATACGCCAGACATATTGGCAAATTGTACTCCTCGGACTTCTGTAAAATTTGCCGAAGGGTATGTATGTGGTCTATGGTGCGAAAGCCTTTTCGGAAACCAGCTTCTTCGGGAGGCTGGAAGTCGTAAAGTCTGCATGTGAGACGATTCGTAATGACTTAGACGCGGCTCAGAAGGGAATCGGTCTGCAGTACTTCAAGAGAGCGTTTTCAGCTTCCTTGAAGAACAAAACCACCGCACTTCTGCTTCACGCCTCCGGTGTAGTGCCACCATTGAGGACGGAATTAAAGAGCTTCTGAAGGATTTCAAGTACCGGTTTTCCACCCGCTTTCAGAAGCTCCGCTGTAATGCCATCCTCACCTGGGGCATTGCCATTTTTAAGGTGCTGGAGAGCCATTCTAATCTCGCTCACACTGACGTCCGGAATATCATCGGAATAGTGTCGGATAAGACTTGTTCTTGGATCGTTACACACACTTGCGTGTGGCTCTAACGACGAGGCGTACAGCTACCCATAGAACCTCTCAATCTCACTCAAAATCTCAGGTGTCCCGGAAATGACACTGCCACACTCGGTCTTCAACTTCGACAGTTGGCTCTTTCTGGCAGACAGATCTCTAGCAAACACTTTGGACCCTTGTTTCACTCGATCGCTTCTTCAATATGAGCAGTACTAAAGTTGCGTAAGTCCCGCCGCATGCATTTGGAGATCTGTATGTTCAGTTGTCTGTATGCTGTGAAATCTACTGAAGACTGTAGCTTCATTTCTCGTCTAACAGCCATGAGATTAAGAGTGTGATCGGAGAGGTTTTGTTTTCTTCTGCGACGAGTCTTGCAAACTTAGCTCCGACCGCATGGACAGTTTCCACGAGCTTGTCATTTATATCGTCCACTGCATTGCACTGAAAACGGTTTTGTTGCTCGAGCTGAAAGGTTTCGAGAGTTTGGATTAGAGCACGAGGGGGACGGAGCGTTGATTTTGTTAGACGAGACCTCTCCAACTTAACGTTTAGATCAGTGTGCCTCTCATCATTCGGTGATCGCTGCCGGTTTTCACCCTTGCGATCACTGAGACATCACTGAACAGTTGTCGTCTGGTCGTCATAATGAAGTCAATCTCATTTTTTGTCGAACCGTCGGGGCTCGATCAGGTCCACTTCCTGTGAACCTGGTCGAGCCCTTCAGCCCTTTAGCGAATACCGTTTGGTGATTCTGAGTACAAGGTACGCAACCCTAGTCGAGCAAGCCTAGTCTCTAGCAACACACTCTCAATCTTTACAACATTGTTAACGAGAGACTTGTGGACAATAAAATCAGACACATCTTTGGGACAGATGGTCGCCCTGCTGGTGATAGAGCAAGTTGCCGGATTCAAGGATTACCATTTCCTCTCCCTCTCTTCGGACCTCATATAATCCTATAATATTCCAGCGAAACTTGTCTATCTCTTCTTCCAGCTCCAAGATCTTCTCGTCAGTCTTCAGGGTGCGTGCGTTATATGTTGCCAAGTCGAGTCGTCTTAGGTGGCAACCGAACCTCCACCGGAGATTCTTATCACCCCCTGCCCCGCCGTTACCATGGTCGCCACCGTAGCCAGGAATAGCGGGACCGCCGGCGACTGGGGGCCGTCTATTCGTAACTTTAATCGTGGGGATGCCCCCCATGATTAAAGTTACGAATTGTCATAGTTACCGCGCTTGGCAAGCGGGTTGGCAACCGCAGTGTTTTTATTGTTGTTTTGCTGTTATCAGAAAGATACTGCTGCCCATCTTCTGCCTCAGTTTCCCTCTGTCGCCTCTACGGTACCCACGGGAAGATATGGGGTAGTGGGTATTCTTACCCGCCACTACACGGGAACACGCACGAACACGCCCTGGGGCTGTTACCGATCGATAATAAAGGAAGATCGCTGATTGCGAAGGTACGTATGTGCAGAAACGAGCGTCCGATATTAGAATATCCTTATAGTTTTTATATTTTGTGTCTAAGTTTTCTAAGACTACAAATTAACACTGAATTTAATAGTTGATAAAAATCCTTTACCTACATCTGAAGAATTGTTCAATGGTTTGGCCGGAGGAGATAAGTTTAACCACCCCCAAATTTTCCAGCTCCAAGACTGTAGCTGACTGTCTTCTGCAGCAGCATCATCTACAAATTAACACTGAATAAGAATTTGATAGTTGATGAAAATCCTTTACCTACATCTGAAGCATTGTTCAATGGTTTGGCCGGAGGAGATAAGTTTACCCACCCCCAAATTTAATGTTAATGACCCACATAGTGGAGTCGTTAATATAAAATTTTGCTATTTTACCCGTGTAGTGGCGGGTAAGAATACCCACTACCCTATATCTTTTCGTGAGTGTCGTAAGAGACGACAGAGGGAAAATAAGGCAGAAGACGGGCAGCAGCATCTTTCTGATAACAGCAAAATAACAATAAAAGAAACTGCGGTTGTCAACCCGCTCGCCAAGCGTGGCAACTATGGCAATATACTCCCCATTAATAGAGTAACGAAGAGACGGCCCTCAGTCCTCGGCGGCCCCGTTATTCCTGGCTACGGTGGCGACCATTGTAACGGCGGGGCAGGGGGTGCTAAGAATCTCCGGTGGAGGTTTGGTTGCCACCTAAGACGACTCGACCTGGCAAAATATAACGCACGCACGCTGAGGACTGACGAGAAGATCCTGGAGCTAAAAGAAGAGATGGATAAGTTGCGCTGGAATATTTTAGGATTATCCGAGGTCCGAAAAAAGGGAGAGGACACAGTAATTCTCAAATCCGGCAACTTGCTCTATCACCGGGAGGGCGACCGTCTTTCCCAAGGAGGTGTCGGATTCATCGTCCAAAAGTCTCTCGTTAACAACGTTGTAAATATTGGGTGTGTGTCGACGAAGGTTGCGTACCTTGTACTCAGAATCACCAAACGGTATTGGCTGAAAGTCATACAGGTTTACGCGCCAAACTCAGCACATCCCGATGTGGAGGTGGAGGAAATATATAAGGATATGTTCTTTCCTCTTTCAATCTCTTACAATACAGTATATGTTATCGAATTCCCCTACCCCAGGGAATGGCCGCCACCAGCACCCCTTCAATCACATGTATCACATGTATCACAATGTGTAAAAACCATAATTATTAACTTGTTCAAGTTATTGTATATTATGTTGTTAATAAAGTTCTCAGTCTATTGTTGACTTCTCGTTTTATTAATTTATCATTAGATCTTTGAAACATTATTCCAATAATGTCACCCTTTTTGTGCATACCGATCAGTTGCATATTTGTTGAGATCAGTTGGCTGCCACACAGGATAAATGTGATTGAGCCATTCACCCTGAGCCAACTCCCCATATTTATTTAATAAAAATTATTACAATATTATCTTACGATCTATATTTACAATTTTCATTATTTATTAATTTCATTCTTTTATCATTTAAAAATTATCTTGCTTATAAATTTAATAGTTTTTAGACCATTAGCTTAATTATTATTTCCAAGACCACCCACAAGACTCTTTTATGCTACATTATTTACTTAATTACACTAATTTATACAAAATTACATTATTATTTATAATATTTTAATAAGTGAATAGCATTGAAATTTCCTCTAATTTCATTTATCTCTGAATTTGCTAAGGTATATACATAGTCAAATGGTACGGCTGCTATTCCATAAGGCCCTTCATATGCCAAAGTAAACTTACTCATAACTTTATTATCGGCGTCTGATCTACTAGATCTTGAAATTTTTACTAAGTCGCCAATGATAAATTTTATTAATTTATTTTGCTTATCAAAGTTTGTGTTTCTAATTCGACTTGCCTTTTTTAAATTTTTACGCACTTGATGTCTAATTTGTTCGACATTATGTAAGTCTTTACTTTTGTCAAAAGACATCTCATTAGACTCACGATAAAATATCTCACAAAGCGTGAAGCTTGTATTATTGTGATATGAATTATTATACAATTTTTCTATTTTCGACAATATTATTGCCTAATCTTTGTGGTTAGTATGACAAAGCGTCCTAAATAATCTGCTCAACTCTTTATTTACTCGCTGTGTTGTATTTGGTCTAGGATTTCTAACTGTGGTATATATTGGTTTTATATTTAAATCTCTCATTGATGGTTTCCAGTGTTTACTTATAAACTGTTTTCCATTATCTGTCATTATTGCTTTGGGCTTTATAATCTCAACAAAATGCTTTACTTTTGTTACAGCAGACTTTGAGACTGTTTTAAAAGATAAAATTTGATAAGTTTACTGAATGAATCTTTTATGACAAATATGAAAGTGTACCCAAAGTTACCTGATGCAAGTGGTCCATATAAGTCTGCCATGACTATATCGCCAATGTTTTCTGTTATCATAGATTTGCATGGACCCACATATGTTATATTGCTTTTCTTAGATAACTGACATAAATGGCATACTCTTAATTGCTTTTTAATATCTTTTGTTAAGCCTTTCCAAAATAATCTATCTCTCACATATTATTTACCTTATAGGGTCCTTGATGACCCATTTCGACATGTACTTGATTAATAATATCTTGTCGCAATCCTTTAGGTAAATATATTACTTCTTTTAAATTCGTTTGGTAATATAATATATGATTTTTCAAACTATACCGTCTCAGTTTATTGTTTTGTTGTATTGTGGAAGTATTTAATGTCTTTACTTTTTTAATAATAGCCAGCGACTCTGAATCTTGTGATTGATATATTGAACCCACTATTCGGTTTGCTCCCGTGTAAGCTATTTCTAAGCTATTATTTTTATCCTCTTGTATTAAATCGCCATCAAGAGGATAACGTGATAGCACATCTGCAACAATATTACTTCGATTATAGTTGCACTATAAGTTTCTTAAGAAATCTGTCGTTTCTATTATTGTCTCAATTTTAGCTATTCTCTATAATTGCTGCACAGTTTTAGCCCACTAATATTTAAGCCCCACTCCCAGACTCTCAACCACCCTCAGCAAACACCATTCTTCAAGATACCTCTCCATTTCACGGACAACAAATTGTAGGCATATAGCCTACCTCATAGTTTTATATTGAGGACCTCCTATTTAAAATTTAACCTTTATCCTGGTCACGGCACCAAATTGTAACACTCCCACCCCCCTCTTTGTTTCTTTCTTTAGAATTTATATCTTTAATATATATAAAATTTACGTGACCAGTATATTAACCATATATTGATCTTTCTAAGGTTCAAATATAGGCCGTTTAGTAAATTTATGGCATGATCGTCTTAGTTAGGACCCTTATTTACGTTGTGTTTGTTTAGTAACTTAGTTCTTTTAGGTGTCTTTTGGAAGAATGAATATTCAGCAGAGCAGCCGAAAGCTGTTGGTAGTGCCTTATAAGCTAAAGAACCCCGTTCACGAAGACAGAGCTCAAAAAAAATTAAGAACATTAAATCGTCTCTATTCCACTTGTATCAGGTTCAAATCAATCAATTCCTTATTAAAAATTCCTTCCCGCTTGGAAAAGGCTCACAATATTTATACCAAATACCGATACAAGGCTTCGCTCTCCCACATTTTAAAAAAAAATGTGGGGGAGGCACACGGCTCCAAATACGCCGAGTGCGGTGAGCGCCAACCAACCAAAGCGCTCCCCCCGAAGGGGACGTTTAGTTGGGAACTGGACCGTAGTCAACAGCAAATTACTGGCGTACCAGTAAAAGAGGACTTGGCCCCTTGGTAGTGCGTAAGCACAAATATCGACCGAAGTCGCGCATGTCAATGCGTGCAAACGCCATACAGAATACGATCAAATCCAGCCACAGTGAATGTACGTCACACAGATTAGGCAACAATAGGCACACTGGCCATAAAAAGCCCTCCGTGAGCGGCACCACCTGCCAGATTGCATGATCAGCACGGCCAATTGGCCCGCAGAGCGTGTCATGAGCCTACCGCTCACCTCAAGGGAATGGGGTCCCACGTTGCGCGGCTTCCAGCTACCACCCGCATGAGGTCGACACACATGCTCCACCAACCAATACAATGACAGATATAGCCAATAGGCAGATATAAGATAATAATAATAATTCGCCATCAGAAAGGGTTTGTGTCACTGACGCTGAGTATATGCATTTTTTGATCATGTTTGTCTCACCCACCAACAAGTAGCCTTCAATCATTAAAAGGTGGGAAATTTATAGAGATATATTATTATGTTGTTATATAAAACATCATGGAGGTCAGACAGACTGCACCCCCGTAATGAAGGCACCCGACTTTGGCAAAGCTACTTGGGTTGTGAGTCAAACCAAGACGCAGAGAGCGCCATTGAGAATAGCGACCCACCAAACAACCATCGCAGAGACGCAATGCTGCAGAAAGCAACAAGCATCAATACGACTATCGTCGGGCTTACACCATCCCAAGGTCCCCCATACAATCCCAGCAGACGTCACCACTCGCATACCTCCATGACCAGACCAGAACCACAAGATGCGTCGAATCAGGCGCAGCACACCCGCAGATCCATCACAAGACGCTATACCGCAAGTAGCAGTAAGCATCAATGCCACCATCATACAGATGGCACCCCCTCACAACACACCCACATAATCTCTATCGACATTGCTAACAAAATTGATAATGTTATTAACTAAAAATACCACCAACGTATCATAGTAGCACGCTACTAAGACGTTAGTAGCCAAAACTCCACGTATCATAACGCTATTGCATTAAGACATGGAGTTGAGTATGCTTGCTGCACTTAAAAGTGCTACCAAATACACTCACCCTAATCCGAAAGATAGCCGACGTATCATAACGCTATGCGCTAAGACGCCACCCACAAACGGCAGGGGTGTGCGATGTCCACGGGCAAGTCGTATTGCTACAACAAACCTGCTTACCACCGGCACTAAGATGATATGTCTAGGACACATCGGTTAGCGAGTCCAAGTTTACCTCGGTCTCGGACGCTGTGAAGCAATCTACACGCCACTTTAATAATCCTTTTCAAGTCTAATTTCTTTCAATATAATGCTTTTACATATTTGAGACCTTACACATATTTGCTTTATTTCATAGACCATACTATTATATGTCTTATACATAATATGGGACTTCAAGTCATAATTCTGCTATCATAATGCTTATGCATCATAAATGCCTTCTATATTAATTCTTTTGTATCATAGACCTTACTATCATGAGTCCCTAATATAGGACTAGTCATTGTGCAACAGTACTATTAGCAGTCGGTCACCCGACCACCCCATATGTGTCCCACTTCTTTCAATATAATGCTTTTACATATTTAAGACCTTCCACATATTTGCTTTATTTCAAAGACCATACTATTATATGTCTTATACATATGAGACTTCAAGTCATAACTCTGCTATCATAATGCTTATGCATCATAGAGACCTTCTATATTAATGCTTTTGTATTATAGACCTTATTATCATAAGTCCCTAATATAGGACTAGTCATTGTGCAACAATACTAGTAGCAGTCGGTCAGCCCACCCCATCTACTCTACACCCATGGTTATGTATCTCCGGCAACGCCCTTCAATAAGCAATCATTACATTAACACCCTCATTAACTTAGAAATTTTCTGAGTAATACAAGAACACCCTTATGAACTTAGAAAATTTTTGATCCATTTTTATCAACTGTATTACAAATGTTATTTATCTTTATTATTGCAATATAAACGACTTGTACTTGTATTATTTAATACATTTTGAATATTTTAAGCAGAATTTTAATAAATTTAGAGATTTTTAAAGACAATTTTATGCGTTTACTATATAATATTCAATAATCGAAATGAATATATTTGAACTTTATGCTTATTAATGCATTTTAATTGTTTAAATATAATTTCTTTGACATTTTTAAATGTCCTTATATTGAATTTAATTATTATTTATTAATAATAATTATGAGGCGTCACACTGTCAACATGACACCCGCTCTGTAGCCACACTATTGGTACACCCTGATTCACAAGCAGAGTTGGCGATTCACACAGATGGTTCAGATTCGGCAATAGGAGCAGTCCTGCAGCAATACCATGACAGCGAATGGAAACCACTGGCATTATTTTCCAAGAAACTAAGTCCAAACCAGAGGAAGTATAGCCCTTATGATCGCGAACTTCTTTCCATCTACGAACAAATAGTTTTCGTAGTCAAAATCAAACACTTCCGCTTCATGGTGGAAGCACGAAATTTCGCGGTCATAACAGATCACAAGCCGTTTGCTTTACAATGCACCAAACGAGCTGCTCGCCACGCTAGTTTCGCTACCTTGACTTCATCAGCCAGTTTATTAAGGACATGAGATATATCGCTGGAATTGATAATATTTTCGCTGACACTCTATCCCGCATTAATGAAATTTCTTTGCCCTTAGACTACCAGTCCCTAGCCAGTGAGCAAGACACTGGCTTGAAGCTACAGAATCTGCTGAAGAACGGCTCTGCCCTGAAGTTGGAGAAGCCTAGAACACCTGACTGAACACCTGAACACAGACCTGCAGATATACTGTGACGTCTCCACCCAGAGTCCACGGCCGTTTATTACACCTTCGTTTTGCAGACAGGTATTTGATGCACTACATAACTTGAGTCATCCAGGAGCGAAGGCTACTGTCAAGCTGGCCTGGCATTAAGCGGGATTGTAGGCAATGGGCGAATGAGTGCCACCACTGTCAACGATCCAAGGTATCTCGGCACACTTCAGCACCGCTTGCATCATTCATGCTACCTTCAGCACGCTTCCGGCATATACATCTTGACCAGATCGGCCCCTTACCGTTATCTTCTGGGTACAGGTGTTGCCTCAAGATTGTCGACCGCTTAACTCGTTGGCCTGAGGCGTACCCACTCCAGGATATGACAGCAGAGACGTGCACCATCGCCCTAACAAATGGATGAATTTCACGCTTTGTATGTCCAGAACACATCAACGCAGACCGCAACAGACATTCCTATCGCACACTTTCAGGGAGTTTGCTGCGCTGGTCAGTGCAATACACACCACACTACCACATCTTATCACCTAGCTGCCAATGGTCTCGTGGAACGACTGCACCGCCAACTGAAGTCCGCCATTACTTGCCACTCATCCTCAAACTGGGTTCAAGTTCTACCATGGATCCTCCTCGGTATCCACAGCGCCTAGAAAAAGGACTTGCAATAATAATAGGAATTTAATTACTAAATATAACGGCATACGATCCTACTCCTACGTACTTACATTCTATGTTACACTAGGTATGTGCGAGAAAAGGAGATATAGAGAGTGTTGTGTCAGCTAAGTGAACGTAGGTGTAACCATTCTCCCCCGGCTTGAAGCTTAAGCCGGCTTAAATCAAATCTAAACTGCCAACCTAACCTAGAAAGCAAGTCTAAAATTATTGGTTATGTAAGGGGCACAGACGTACAACCGGACGCGAATATGACACGGTCGCTGTATTAACACGACCTATCCTCGTTACTCAATCAGATCCAGGAAAAACCTCTTCAATGATCCCTAATGACCAATGAAGAGGCGGCGCTTTGTCTTTAGTGAGAATAACTACAGTTCCGACAGTTATTTGGTAGCTGGAGTATACTATTTCTGCCGCGACTGCAATATATGCAGATATTCCGCCCTCCAAAGCTTCTAAACTGACTACACAAGCTTGTCCAATAAGGTATGACGTGAAAAATATGGTGTTTATCATCGTCTATATCTATAGCGGGTAAATACCTTAAAGGCGTAAGATTTAAAAAATGTGCAGGAGTCACAGCTAGTGGCTCTGATGGGTCACTAGAAAGCATACGATATTCGGGCGGCTATTCGTAACGCACTCGGTCTGTGCGAGTACAGTCCTCATTTCTACAAAACACAAAATTTGATCCTTACGCGATAAAACAATAGGGTATCGTTGAGCGAAAATTACATTACAAGTTACATAAACGACCATCCACTCTAATAATTCCATCCTATACAAACCGTGCCAAATTGTAACCTTATAATCTCGTCGGCAAAGTTTAAACGATAAAGTTCACGAAATATTAATAATTCTGCATAATCGCAATCCCCTGCAGTGACATAATGACGTGACAGCATAAGTTTTGCAAAACGGCAAACGTAAATTACGCTACGCAATAATTTTGACCAAGAAGAGAAACGACTTGCTAAAATAATGATTGAAGAAACATATAATTTACTATTTTAACCCCGGACGTTTCGGGTGCTTTACAGCAACCCATGGTCACGGGGGGGGGGGGGGACTGAGATGTTTGACGTCCCGATGTTACAGTTAGCCTGACTACTTTCAGTTTTTTAATATTAATTTTTGATTCAATCTACGCAGAATGAGCTTACAGTATCTTGAAGGCTTGCAGTGGTATGCTTGTGTTTGGATTTAATTTTGTTAATTATAGGATCCCAAGAAGATGGCAGCACCCATCCATCTTCTCTATTGAAATTAGGATGTTTTTTTAAATTTCAATAGCCTCGCGTATCATCCTTGGTAGGAATCGGTGTTCTTTTGCGAGGATTTGTGGTCTATCAAATCTGATGTAATGGCGGGGACGATCTTGAACATGTTCACGGACTGCAGACTTCCCAGAGCGTCGGTGCTTCACGTCAGCTATATGTTCTTTCACGCGGGTTTTAATGGATCTTTTTGTTTGTCCTATGTAAGGGAGACCACACTCGCAATCAAGCTTGTACACTCTTGCATCTTGTAGAGGGATATTTGCGAATTGAATATCTCCTTTAAAGGTTAGTGCTAAGATATATAGACCATCAAAATCACGAAAAGTTGTGCGGACATAAATTTCCTCGCATAATCTATCATACGAGCTCTGTATGGGTGGAACGTTTACTTTCTTAATTTCCCAAAATTTGCGAACTAATAATTCAAGTATAGTAATGTAATAGACTATTAATAGTCCGATACATGAGAGGTTACTCTTAACTTTGTTATATAACAAGAGAAGGAAAATAGATGCCCACATGAGCATATAAAAGTCCCCAAGGACGGAGTAAGTGTCATCCGCTAATGCCAAATTGTTAAAATTTGTTTTTACGGAAGTATCAACCGAAACAGTGGGCAGACGCTCGGTCACTTTGTCTACAACCAATGAATTTGAACTAAATTTAATAATGCGATCGAAGCGCGAATAAAATTTTAAATTTAACGAACCGTTTTATTGAAGCCTCCAAATCCCTTCACTACGTGACATGAAGTCTCTTATTTGCAATTAATCCTAAGCGTTGACAACATTGTTGTGTTATAAAATTACTCTAAGACGCGCTATCCAATAATGCATTAACACTAAGTTCGTTTCCTTGCGAATTTATAACTATAACGCGTGCGGTATCAAGAAGAACAGTAGCGGGAACACGAGTGATTTCTTTACTACTCGACAGCGAGCACAAAGCAACATTGTCAGGGTGCGCGTGCGGAGATGCCAAACTCGAGGTGCATAATGCACCTGTGTGACCCGTGTCGGTGCGGTTCGACTTTATGGTAGGCGTCCATGTCAGCCACTGGGTGAAGAGTTACTCACAGGTTTGCTCAACCTGGATGCGGTATTATTTTCGAAATGTAGCATAGTGTGATGTCTACTGCGATACTTATGACACACTGAATTAGATTTACAATTAGAAACACGATGTTTGTTACTCAAACAATATAAGCTCAAATTATTAGCTTTTACTATTTTATTTAAGTTCGCAATTATATAAATGATCACGTTGTGTTTTACATTTAAAAAAAACATGCGTTGTGCGAAAATGCAGGTGCGGTGTTTACGTATTATGTTAGCGATTTTATTAGCCTCGACGGTGCATCCATTCGACGGTCGACGCATTTTTTACTTCTAATTTTGCATTAGGTGAGAGTTGCAATATTTTATATGATGTCGAATGATGGTATGTCGGAGCCACAATTTTCCATTTTGAACGAACATACCGTGTACGGGTCCAACTTTTCTAACGCGATGTGCAAAAATACAAAATCCATAAGATCATTAAAGTTAAGATTTTTGAGACGTTGCGAAACTATCCAAAATAGTTCAAGATTATGAACATTTGCGGACGACATAGGTTTAAGATCAAATATTTGGTCTAAATACGAAGAAGTGAACATTATTTTATCTTCGTATTAATTTTTCAGCGATTCGAAAATTAACGAATAGTAATCCGCGGTCAGTGTGAAGCCAGCAAATACAGACTGCGCCTTACCATTTATGTCGAACCATCCTGCTAGCGTGGCAACTATGGTAAACATCCTCCTTATGAGGCAATCTATTGTGGAGGCTATGTTCAGCGGTGCACTTTGACAGGATGAATAAATAATCGTGGTATTAACTTTAGGCAATTTTAGGCTGCATGAAAACCTAACACAATCTTTTTGAAATGTAAAGGTGCAAAAAAATCTAGATGCCTGGGAAAACAGAAAAGCACACTGTAATTAGTTTTGGGGACAAGAATGGGAAAGTTTAAGATTAAATGAAAATATTCACTGACCATTTTAATAAGCACTTCCGTAAGCTATATTTCGTGTTGTATTTGGGGGATATAATTATTTTACATTAATTCAGAGGTAACCTTGATTATAATGCCAGAGGTTTTGGGTGGTGTCCAGAGTCGACGGTACGTCCAAAGCTGAAAAGTGTAATGTTAATCAAATATTGACTCCGTTGGGAAATAACAGTAAGCTTAACGATACAATAACAACACTTAACTACAATTTTCAATAATCACTCTTCGAGTTGATTACTCGTATTAATTTAATGATTTTCCGCTGCATCTTAGCTCTAGCTATCATTATACATAGTGAAGAGTACGCTTGTAATAAGTACCAAAAAGTAACTAAGATATTCTTAGTTTACGTCTCTGTTCTCATACCTTTTATTATGTGTGTTAAATATTCCATTATTACGAGAAAAATGAGGTTATTGTGGATTGGTTACACGAAAGCTGTCTGCCATGACTTTGGGACAACGCCTGAAGAGTAGATGTAACAAAAGAGACGCGTAAGATCTGGTGATGGATGAATCCGGACATTTTCTCAGCACAATTGGTAGGATTCCGTTAGGTCCACTCAACTTGTGGATGTCCAGGGAGAAGAGTGCTTTACGTTGTGAGAACTGTGTGAACTGCACATCTGGAAATGAGCACTCACAGTGCGGGACAATGGGCGGTGTGTTTCTCCTGTCATCGGAAGTCAAGTTGAACGCAAAAATAAAGCCTAAAAGGTGGGTTTTCTCTTTTGCGGCGTAAGCCAGCGAGTTGCTATCCCTGTGCAAAAATAAAAGTAATAGCTTACAGAAATTCCTTTGGAAAGCCTTGTTGAGAGTCTAATTACCGTTACAGTCTATCAAAAGTCCACTGCTGAACATAGCCTAGTTGTAATAAGCTAAGCAAATATTTATTTTCGTTTTGATTTTATGTGAATTAAACTCTAATGTGTTAATAAGGCTATTTAAAATTAAATAATTCCATGTTATCTTTTACATTTATAATCAACTGTAGAGTTATAGATTTTCTTTCTTTCAAATATTACATGATTAATTTATGCTTTTCATTAACATTTTTATTTTTGATTTAAGGATATATTTTTATTGAACACGACAATAATTTTAAAATAATAAAATTATAACACTAATAATAACACCCGATAAGTAGTTTTCATCAGTAACTAACAAATTCTTCATACATAGAATAGAAGTTGACTACTTCTCGTCTATGTAAATAATATTGATTATATTTTTTTATGTTCCACAATTTTTGCAAGTATAAACCTATTTGGTGTTCTTTAGATTTATCATAGAGCACAAAATCACAAAATGAAGACGAATTTGGACCAAGTAACAGCAATCCCATTTATCGCAATATGACCAGACAATGTTTTTTTTTAAATATAGTATAACGGTGAAAATCGAGAACACAGTCCACCTGATGGTAAGTGGTTGCTGTGGCCCGTAGACATCTAAATCTATTTTCGTTTGCGAATCAAAATGCAGATGCGTTGTCAGCCGTGAGGACTAAGATTGAATGCCTCTTTTAAAGTAAAATGGGTCTGCGGTTCTCTACACTCACCATACGAAACATTATTAAGCTCATATTTTACGCTGGTATTCTGTAAGAGCGTGGTCTTTTCCAGGTCGAGCCGACCCATTCGTGCTACAACTATAATTCGACACGACCGAAGAGAAATCAGGCGCATACCAACGGTTTTACGTGCTTATCGAGGCGCGGGGCCCCACTTTATTCCACTGAGCTAAGCTAACACGGCTCCTATTATCACACTATTTCAATTTCTTTCATTGACTATATTCATTAATAATTAAACAAAGTGTGATACCTAGTGAAAAGTTTGGGATAAATTAATTACTTGTTATAACGAAACCCAACAGTAAAGTGTACTACAATTTAAGAGTGATGATTGTGACTATTATACAACGAAGAATGCTATCTAAATGATATCATTATACTTCGTTTGAACACTTATCATACTGTAGCGTAGATTTATCGCAAAAATTAAATAATCCCAAATACTAACATAGTACTTGGGCTTATTACTTGTCGTAAGAGGCGACAGAGGGAAACAAATCAGGAGATGGGCAGCAGCGTCTTTCTAATAACGACTAAAATAAAAAAAACTGCGGTTGCCTACCCGCTTACCAAGATAAATATCCCCCCTATGAGACAATCTATGGGGAAGGCCTATGTTAAGCAGTGGATTAATAGGCAAGAACGGTAACGGTAACATTTCCTCCCGTGTGTTGACAGAAATTTTATGGATTGCAATAGATGGCGGTATAGATGTATCGTATTATGCAAGGCGTAAACACCCTAGCGGCGACGGGCAGCAGCATCTAAAGTACGTAACGACTGGTACAGCGATCGTCACACCTACGAAAGTGTGACGATTAAGTATAATACTCTCTATAACAGGAGAGGGTTATGTCTAGGAGTGAAGTTTTACGCGCTAAAGCAAACGAAGTAGAAGAAACACCAACAGGATTTGTTTTGATTTTATGTTATAAACAAATTTAAATCATTAAATTTTCTTTATCGATCCGTGAAAAGTCTGTGCTACATAAGAGAAGACATTCCTCTATTGTTGTAACCCTTTAGAGTTCTAAGTATTGTACACTGTATACTTTTATGGAATATGGTAGTTTTAAATACTATCATTGCTTTTAACATTACTAATATTTCCTTTAAGGTGACAAACGAGCACACAGTCCACCTGATGATAAGTCGATGCTGTGGCCCATAGACAATTACATTTATCCTCGATTAAGAATCAAAATGCAGATGCTTTGCCGCCCATAAGGACTAAGATGAAATGCCTAATTTCCAGTAAAAAAGTCTCCGGTTCTCTACACTCACCATAAGAAACACAGCAGTAGTAGGCTGCTATTTTACGATGGTATTCTGTGAGAACGCGGTCCTACCTATTCGTGCTACAACCGTAATATAGCTGCAGCGTGGCTCTAACCTGTAACAACATTTTCCTATAACCGTACATCCTGTGGGGGTGTAAGATGCAACTTAATATAGAGCGGTAGATTATCTTCCACTGATTACGCCACACAAAAGTCAACAACAACAAAAGTTGCAATCTATTTAAATTTCACTGCTGAACCTGTCCTCCCCTATACATTTAAATAAAAAAATATTCCTGAGCCCCGTGCATTCATCGTATCTCCATATTAATATATCTTAAATATTTTAATTGTATTTTTTTAATTAATAATAAATATGTTACATTATAATATAATGATAAATAATCCATAACACCTTCCATGGGTGTTTCGGATTTAGGTTAATTACTTGAAATAATAGAGTGAAAGTTTATTAAAGGGTTAAAGCACAAAGGGTCGTGTCATATTCGGACTAAACTACACACGATATAAACTCTATAACTCTCTTCATGTTTTACGACAACCTTTGAATATTTTGGCAATGCCTGGCTAAATCAAGTTATGTCTGCAGTAAATAATTTAATGCAATAATTTACATTCAGATAAAAATAAAATTTACATTTCTGCTATATTCATTTCAATTGAAATGCAATAATAATTTAAAAATCTTCAGAAACTTTATTCTGTTGAATATCTAAAAGATATGACGTAATTCCAATATTTTTTCCCCAGTTTGTGTATGTGACTACTAGTAGTAGTGACTTGGTACTACGTTGCGAGTCTTTGGTACAGAGAAACACGATTGTTGGTGTACGCAAGATGTGTTATGAGTATCACCTTGTCCTGAAACCGCATACTAGCTTTTCTCCGATATTATCGCTAAAGTGTTACATCAGGTACAAGAAGGGTAAAATAAGAAAAAAGGTCTCTATATTAGTGTGGAATTCAACACGATAATTATATCATGTGTATTTAAAGCTCCCAAGTATATCAACATATTGTAACGTTACGATGACTTCGTACGGTAATCTATAAAATAAAATAAAAAATTGATGACAGTCACCAATCATAGGAGCCTGAAGACCGGCAGTAGGTAAGCACGTCTAGCAGATAATGGACTGACATGAAGCAAAATGAGCATACAGCAACATTGGCTGCTTCGAAGCTGTAGGATTTTAAATATTTCACCGAGTGTAACTTCAGCAAATCACATCACAGAAAGTCTCATAATATTGAAAATAAAACATAATATAGTTCCAGTCGCAGTTCAGTGTTAAGGAAATTATATATTAAAATTAATGTTTAATTCTAACAATGGGGGAGACAGTGATATCTAACCTCCATTAAGAATTATTTAAAGAAAGCCTGTAGAAAAATTAACAAAATACTATACTTATTACATATAGCTAAAAGATAAGTCTTACCCATACATTTCAACCGAGTTAATTCAATGAACTATTTAGCCTCATTTAAATTTCAATTGATTTAGTAATTTACTCTCATCTGTAATTTATAGAAGGCGTATTATTCGACTGTAATCTGCTTAATTCTCTCCATTAATTTCAATTGAGCTTTATGATGGTAGTTCCTTTTAATAAACGACGCACTAGCGATTGACAAAGGCTGTATATTCCAAATTCATACTGATTGTTTATTACCAGTGTCAGGATATTGCCTCTGTATGAGCATATATTTTATGTATATTTATCATAAGTATGAGCACATATTTTAAACCTGTACTTTGAGACAAAATAAATCACAAATTAGAATAGCAACGAATAATACAGGACATGGTTAGACATATGTGTCGTAAGAGGCGACAGAGGGAAACAAATCAGGAGATGGGCAGCAGGGTCTTCCTAAGAACTACTATAAGTAAAAATAAATTACTGTGGTTGAGAACCAGCTTGCCAAGCGTGGCAACTATGGCAAATATCCTCTACTGATCCCTTATTTAAGTTCGATGCAACCAGAGTAACCTGCAAGTGATAAAACCACAAATATATATTTTTTTCAATGCAATGGTGAGATTAGATTTGCCGCCGGCACGTTAAACAAGGCACTTAGTATATGTTTCTCGTGTGATGTTAAAATAAAAGTCGTCCAAGCTATGGCAGGAAAAAGGGGTTATTTTGCAATAACCGGCCAAATTTGCAGAGAAGGTTCAAAATAAGTAATACAGGTAAATGATGAAGAAAAATTAATTAAAAAATTCTCAAACATTCTGTCCTTTCTTTTATAGGATAAGGGTGACAAACGAGCACACAGTCCACCTGATGGTAAGTGGTTGCTGTGGCCCATAGACAGCTACATATATCTTCGATTACGAATCAAAATACAGATGCGTTGTCACCCGTGAGGACTAAGATGGAATGCCTCGTTTCCAGTAAAAAGGGTCTCCGGTTCTCTACACTCACCATACGAAACACAGCGGCATTAAGCTGCTATTTCACGCTGGTATTCTGTGAGAGCGTGGTCCTTCCTCGGTCGAGCTGATCCATTCGTGCTACAATTATACAATTATAATAGCTGCTGCATGGCTCTACCACGTATTAATAGTAAAAAGGGTCTCCGATTCTCTACACTCAGCATACGAAATACAGCGGCATTAAGCTGCTATTTCACGCTTGTATTCTGTGAGAGCGTGGTCCTTCCCCGGTCGAGCCGACCCATTCGTGCTACAACTATACAATTAATATAGCTGCAGCATGGCTCTACCACGTCTTAAATTTTTATCTTTTAAATTCAAAATACGTTATAATGCTTTATTTTAATACGCACACTTTCGTAAGGGTCGATCGGTCAGCAAAAACTTTGTATGTGTACGAGTAGTTGTTGCCTATAAATCACATTCAATTGGGGATAATTTCAAATAAAAGGAGAAGCCTTATTTACTCGTATTTTCAAAAACAGGAATAACGGTATATCATTATTTATATATTTGAACATAAGTTTAAAATTTGGCTAATCTATGAAATTTTTATTTTATGTTAATTATCTTATATTAATTATCATTGATCATGAGCTGCGATGATCCTGATAATTATTTTATTTTATCCTGGTGATCCTGATCAGGATACTAGGATGAAGTTATTAAATTATTGTATTGTCATCGGTCCTTGATACGAGTGAAAATTTTCAATCAGACGTCTACAAGTTGGTGAAAATTACATTAAAATATTCCGTTACCTAGATAGATAGATAGATACACGCGAAGCTAATAAAAGCGTATTAATAATAAATAAACGGAAAATGTTTTATTTTACTGTTTTTATTGTACAGTATTAATTTGAGTTGAAGACTTATAATTAATGTCATAAATTAAGAAGCAGTAAGCTAAAACAGATTACATAATGATCTATAATCTATCAAATTGAAAATAATTTACAAAGTTTCTTCGTCCGTTAAACGCCGAAGTATTTTGATGTGTTTGGCCTTAATATAAATAATTTGGGTACTATAAAATAAAGGTGAATATATTTTAATTATTTAATTAGACTAAAATCCTTAATAAATATGTAAACATTATTTTTACGTGGTAGAGCCACGCTTCAGCTGTATTATGACTTCAGCACGGATGGGTCGGCACGACCGGGGAACCAAGCTCTCACAAAATACCAGTATGAAATTGCAGCAAAATGCTGCTGTGTTTCGTATTTTTAGTGTAGAGAACTTGACCCTTTTTACTGGTAACGGGGCATTCAATCTTAGTTCTCTGGGGTGATAACACATTTACATTTTGATTTTTAATCGAGGGTAGATGTAGGTGTCTATGCGTCACAACATACACTTACCATTGGTTGTACTGTGTTCTTGTTTGTTCATCTTACTTCCATAAAAAATAGATAAGATACGCGTGAAATATAAAATAGTCGGTCTTACCTTGTTAAAAGAGCATCTGTTTCTCTCCAAGCTAAGTAAGATAAACCATTTTAATTTTCAGGCGCACTTCTATCTTGGAAACTCAGCTACGTCCGCCATAAAAAACACTTAAGTATTCCACGAATAGTCTTATATTTTTTTTATTACTGATGCTAGGCTTTACTTGGTAGTTTATTCTATTGAACTGGAAACCTTGTTAAATATGGAAATATTCAGGACCACGCTCTCACAGAATACCACTCTAAGATAGCAGTTCAATGCTGCTGTGTTTCGTGTGGTGAGTGTAGATGTCTATGGGCCACAGCATTCACTTACCATCAGGTGGACTGTGTGCTCGTTTGTTACCCTTAATCTATAAAAAATGGTTACTGCGCTCACCAACTTACCTATCATTTTAATCCATCTGTGAATTAAGAAGTACGGTTAAGAAACGAAAGACCGAATAAATTCCTTTTTCATTTAAATTACAATTGATTCAGTCATTTTCTCTGGTTGGTGGCTTGAATCGGAATGGCAACGATGAGCAACGTCAAGGTTATACTGACACCTCTGCTGTGCAGAAGTTAGCGTGCATCCAGTAGTAGGATTTTATACAAATTGAATAACGGCTACAGATATATTATAGTAAGTACGTCACGATTCTAAGAAGAGTTCTAAGTCAAAAACAGTAAATCAACATTCAGAATACAAATTAAGTTACACAATCAACTAAACTAGCTTTAAGAATAGAGTTTTAGAAATAGAGTTCTAGAATTTAATTTGATTCGAAATATCTGCCGCAGTAAGATGGTTTTAACCATGATATGATTATATCCCTAGGGATATAGCTATATACAGTAATATAGTTCATTATATGACAGAAGTTCCCAACTATCTTAATAGGAACATAACTATGATACGAGCACGATCTAGTAAAATAACTAGCTTACTAGACTAATCTAGTGAAACAATTATAATTCTTAACTGTACAGTAGCACACTCGTGTTACTCGTGTAGACGAAATGTTTAAGTTATTTGTGGAATATCGTAATCGGGTGAAAGTTACTGTTGTGCAATTAATGCACCAATGAAAGAAACATTCAGAACCAAAGAGATAAATCAGTAGACACCTTAAAAAGAGCTGCTGAAAAATTAAAAAACAGTCCTCCAACAAATTTCGCGACATTGAAATTGGATCCTCAGTTCCTGTTGTGTTGTTGTTCATGTTACTTTTTATTAAAAGCTTTTATTTAAATTAACTTGTATGTATTTCCTGAGATTTTGCAATCAATATTTCACCCACTTCCACTAAAGCTATCGGGCTAAAATTTGGCACACACGTTTGGTTCTCGTGACAATGCACGATTACTTAAGTAACGCCATTTTTAATTCAATATGGCGGACGTTACAAAATAGCGATTTATCATTTCCACAGCAATCACTATGATATGGGTATGATAGGGAACAACAAGGATCAACTGCTTGCAATAAAAACATTAAAGATGAATGGATATAAGTTTGTGAGCAAGAACTTAGTTGTTCCAATCCGCCTGTAATTTTGTTAACCCGGGGTATTTTGGAGTCCGCGATTATGATTTTGGGGTCGAATTGTTCGGGTCAAATTTTGCAACTGAATTTTAAAAGTACACCTAGCTAAGTGACGTCATTCTAAATCCAATATGGCGGACCGACCAAGATGGCGGACTAGCTATTTTTATACCCTCCAATCATATGGGTATTATATAAAAGGGTTTGTTAGGAAGAATACGAAAAATAAAATGACGTCATCCAATATGGTGGACTCCCAAAGATGGCGGACTATGTTTTTCCCTATGATATGGATATCAAATGAACATATGGATTCAAATGATGATAACAAGATTAACTCTTTATTTGCAGAAAAGAATACGAATAAAATGACGTCCGTGTTCAGCTCTTCGAGGAGATGGTGTACTACTGCCCGGCTAAACGGTAAGACTAAGGGGGGTTGTGTCTTAATTAATATCGACCTACACCCTGAGAAAATTGTAGCAGTAAAATAGCGGAAAACAAGATGGCCCCCATACCAATTTTAAAGGCTTATAACTCGGCAAAGGTTAGGGATAGTTTGGTGGTGCTCGAACAAATTTTGTAATGACCGACAAGGGTCAACAACAAAAAATTTAAGATGGCGGATCTAAGATAGCGATTAAAAACCAACAATGAAGCATTTAATGAAATGAACAGAATTAGAAACATGTCCAGCCGTAACTAAAAATTAAAAAATAAATTAATATCAATAAAAAACCATTTTTAAAAACAAGCTTTTAATTAAGTGATCTAAAAAGAACAAAATAAGCTTTAAATTTAATCAAGCCCATCAATTTTTTGCATAAAACAATATAAATGATACAAAAGCTAGGCCCGAGATTTAAGTGTGTACATAAACAACAAATACAATATGAAAAAATGTAAGTAGGTAACTCTAAGAAAAAAATATGTTTTTTATAAAATAGGTAAATTCCGCGAGAAGCTTTTATATCATATAAATTGTGTAATTTATAAATTGATGGGTTTGATTTAATTTAAAATTTATATTCTTCTTTTGAGATCATTTAAATAAAAGCTTGTTTTTAAAAATGTTTTTAACTATTAATTTATTTGACAGTAGGTTAAGGTGCAGCTAAAGCCGCTTATATTATAATGACATAAAATATAATATTGAAAGATATAAACTTTTTAATTTAAAAATTCAAAATCTATAAGTTAAAAGTAGTTAAAGGTGGTATTGACCAAAGTCCTTAGCCAAAACTACTTGATTATTGCAGTCAAAAATGATTTTGACTGGTTATAAGTTGTGACTGTAGCATATAATTATTTCCCTAAATTAGTTCCCTAAAATAGTTATATTACTAGATCGTGCTTGTATCATAGTTATATTCCTCCTAAGACAGTTGTGAACCATTTTCATATAACTATAATTACGTTATATAGTTATAACCCTAGGGATATAATCACGGCTTCAACCATCTTATCAATTCGACAATCCATCACACCATTTCGTTCCATAGGTTCGTTAGATTCGCCTATGGGAATTGGCAGAAAGATCTTGTAGCTTCCGATAGATGGTGGTGTACTGATGATGACGTGACCGGAAGTAGCACCAATGCTTGGAACGGGAATCGTGAATTCCTTTGTAGTACGGTGTGTAGGTATGAAAACGTTGCCTTGCTCCCCGCAATTAACAAGCGAATTAGTATTAAAGCGGAAAGAATTTTAGGAAAAACAACGTACATGCAATTTTAAGGTCTTGGACAGGCTCTTAGTCGGGGCGGCCGTGAGTGCTTGAACAGTTCGATACGGTTTATTTTCTTCTTATGTAAATAAAGACGAATTTGTAAAATGTGTTCTCTACATGCCCTGAAATAATAAACCTTTCCTATATATCACCTATATGTATACATATATATATATATATATATATATATATATATATATATATATATATATATATATATATATATATATATATATATATATAAGTTTTATTTATACCTAGTTTTGACGAAAACCTTTTTATTTACAATTAGTGTAGAATTTTGGCACTCGGCAATTTTGACCCGTGGCACTCAATAAAAATTAAAGACTTAGAGAAACAGCTTAAATACAGGATGTCCAGTAAATAGCACGACATACTGCAGGGGGTGATAGCTAGGGTCACTACCTATCAATACAACACAATATATGTTATATATGTTCAGCAAAATCTTACGGATTTACAGTTTTACAAAATTTTCTGAAATACCGAAAAATCTCTACTCTGAAACAGATTTTTAAGCATCTCGTAATGAAAAAATCCTTTCCTAATACTTTTTTTTTTACATCAAATTATTCGTGAATAGTTACTTTACTCATTGATAAGTCTTTTTTCTATCAAAGACAAGAATGTTTTTAAGAAATACAAACATGCGCTTCTTTTGTTAGACAGTAACCGGTCGGGTCGGGTCGGTCGGCGAGCAGGTAAAAACCTTTAGTCATTACGCGTGCATGTCGCATTTTACGTGTCACAACTAGTTTTATAATAATTCGCGTAAATGAGCAGCTATTACTTATTCTCATAGTGGTTTTGTCAAAATTACGTTAATTACATGGTCAACAAAATCAGCTTCTCTGGAACTAAAATAGCATTTTTTTGTATTTTTAATGAAAATGCACTAGTATTGTAACTTTCCAAAATCACCATTAAACAAGCTATTTTTTAAGTTTGTTGTACAAAACTGCCACATACATTTTTTCACCACTATAGGTTAAATTTAAGTGATAAGAAAATAGTTCTGTGCAAATTTAAACAAAAATAGTATTTCTTGAAAACATTCTTGTCTTTGATAGAAAAAGACTTATCAATGAGTAAAGTAACTATTCACGAATAATTTGATGTAAAAAGTACTAGAAAAGGATTTTTCATTACGAGATGCTTAAAATCTGTTTCAAGGTAGAGATTTTCGGTATTTCGGAAAATTTTGAAAACTGTAAACTGCAGATTTGCTGAAGATATATTGTGTTGTATTGATAGGTAGTGACCCTAGCTATCACCCCCTGCAGTATGTTACTACACTGTGTACTATAGTTAAAGTACTTATAGGTAATAATTATTATATTAACACTATTGAAATTTAAATATAAAGTTCAATTTATAATGTTATTAAATTCTGATATCCAAGTTTTAATTAAACTTGCGAGTTAAGTTTGCGAGGTTAATGTTACGATTCCAGCTTTTAAAATACAAATAAAATGGATTTTTTTCATTCTCAGTCCATTTTCTCTCAGCATTCGACACAAACAAGTAAGCAATTGCGACATCCATCTTCACTTTTCAGTGGTAGGGACAATCATGATGTGTTGTACGATTATTATGCATTATGATTATGGCTAAATATATTTATTCTCAATAGAAATATACACTTAACTTAATGAAAAGTTACAATATTCAAGTTAATAATAAGTTATGAAAAATAAAAAATAAACATTAAAAAAAGGCAACAAAAGTTTTCGTGACATAGTACAACTTCTGACTAAGTCATGCATGCAACTTAATACTTCTTATATATTTTTGTTAACGTTTTGACTGCGGGACACTTTCTAATTTGAAAAGAGTTAACAGCAGTACCTGAGTATAATGTAGAAGATATTATGATGAATCGATTGTCACGTTGGCAATATATTCAAAAATGTTCATAAATGTTTTAACGTAGTTGGAGTCGTGAATATTTATATACGCTGCAACAAAAAGCAAAGTGGCATTCGGATAGATCTAACAATAAAATAGGTGATCTCGTAATCATAAAAACTAATTACGTACCACCGTGCAATTGGCCTTTGGGTAGAATAGAAGCTCTTCACCCCGGTCCAGATGGGATTGTTCGTTGTGTCACACTTCGCACTAAAAAGAGTACTTTACAGAGAACAGTTAATAAACCTTATACAAATTAGTTTACTTGTATTAATATTTTCTTTTCGTTGAGGACATTCTGTGTCTCAGCGTTATCTTGCATATTCCTTAGATTAAGTTATAATTTTGTCTAATGTTTTTTCATATACTATCCATCAAGATGGTTTCGGTGGGGGGTGTGTTCAGTAATAAGCCGCAATCCGCAATTTTTATACCGAGGCACGATGATCTGCTGCGATCTGATGGCCGGTTCTACCTAGTGGCAACATTGCGACATAACATGCGTTGTAATAATCTGTGGCGTTATAAAAAGAAAAGAGGAGGGTAGGAAGCGTGAGATGCCATATACATCTCTTTGTGTTATCGTGATGTAAATATCTCTCCAAAAAACTTTAAACAGGACTACTCTAGAGTGTACCGTGTACAATCTAATTACTAGTGTATTCTACCGTGTAGAAGAAGCTACCAGGAGCTGCCAATGTTTGCTGATCTTGGGAGGCTGGCTAGTAAGACCGTGAGTAGTTTGTTGCTGTTTTGGGGTAATTTTGTGATTGCGGTAACTGAACGTTTCAGGGCATTGAATCTCATTACAGTTCACTATACCTAATACAATAACCCCAACCCACCACAATTATATTTAGGATGATGTGGTATGGAATATCGTATGTTAATTTAAAAAGCACGTTTACTATTTTGTTTATTTTTTAAATAATTAAGGATATTTTATTACAAATTTCATCAAAATATTTCGTAACAAAATATAAATAATAGGTTTTTAAATGATCTATTGCTGCCGTGCTAAGCCCCAACGGCCGAGCTATGCAACCAAAAGAGACAACTGCAACTCGTACCGATGATACCTATGAAAATTTTACGAAATCATCATTCCCGTGTTCCTGTGTATCCTCCCCCGAAAAAAATACATATAAAATTGTTTTGGTAATAAAACGAGTATAAAGAGGATTGCTGCTTTATATTTACGTTTTTAAGTTCTTTTCATATATTCGTTAAATTCGTTATTTGGATGTCTATTATAGACGGCATAAAATTATTGTTATTGGTAAAACTTTTATTGTCCAAAGGTATGAATTTCGCAATAATACCGCGAAAAATCCCGTATGAAAACATTATCTGTGGTGTTGAGGACTGTCTGTATAAAAATAATATTGGTAAGGAAGATTTAGAGGCCATACGTCAAGACATTTCGTCTTTGTTACGTCGAAGCTCAGTGCGGAAATTAAATCTTCCGAAGGATGAAATTAATGCATTGAAAAACTTACGCAACAGACCAGATTTAACGATTCTCCGCGCAGATAAAGGTAATGCTACGGTTATAATGGATACGTCGGATTACAATTTTAAAATACAACAAATTTTATCGGATGAAAGTACGTACGTAAAGATCAAAACAGACCCTACAACTAATACGCTTAAAACAACTAGCGATCTAATTAAGAAATACTCCGAGAAATTGAATCTAGACGTCAATTCGATAATACCTGCGTGTGCCAAACCACCGAAGTTGTATGGGTTACCAAAAATACACAAACCGAACGCTCCATTACGTCCAATAGTGAGTCAGATCGATTCGCCAACTTACAGATTGGCTCAACTCTTAGCAAAAACACTATCACCACTCAGAGGACACACAAGAGCACACACTAAGGATTCATACCATTTTGTTAGTGAGATAAAAGACCTATGTCTTACTGACAATGAAACTATGGTCAGTTTTGATGTTCAGTCTCTATTTACATGCCTACCTGTTGAAGACTGCATCTCAATTGTAACTAGGAAACTACAGGAAAACAACATGCCAGCAGAATATGCAGTATTGTTTAAACATTGCCTTACATCTGGCTATCTATTGTGGAAGGAAGAGTTTTACAAGCAAGTAGATGGTGTTGCAATGGGCTCACCGGTATCTCCCATTGTCGCCGATATTTTCATAGAGGACTTTGAGGAGAAAGCCCTGCTTACTGCACCAGTAACTCCAAGGTTCTACAAGCGGTACGTAGACGATACTTTCACAATTTTACCATCAGACAAAGTAACTATATTTTTAGAACATCTTAATTCCATAAACTCTAAAATTCAATTTACTATGGAGTTAGAGGCAAATAATTCTTTAGCTTTCCTAGATGTATTAGTCATTCGAAATCCTAACAACACCATAGGTCACACCGTGTATAGAAAAAGACCCATACAAACAGATATTTAAATGGTGAATCCCACCATCATCATTCTGATTGGCTACCGTGGGCAAATCTTTGTTACAGAGGCACGAGGGATCTGTGACAGCAAACACCTGGCCGCCGAGCTTCAGCACGTCAAGCAGGTTCTGCGACAACAAGCTTCGGGTCCGAGTGGTGGCCACAGTCGAGCGTGTGCCTGCTGTACTACCATATGTCAGAGGTGTTACAGACAAGATTGGCTACATCTTGAAGCGAGCTTCTATAAGAACATTCTACAAGCCGCCGAAGAAGATTAGTCAGTTCTTACCATCCGTCAAGTGCAATATCCCTCTACAAGATTCAGGCTTGATTGTGAATGTGGTCTCTTATATATAGGACAAACAAAACGATCTATCAAAACCCGCGTAAAAGAACACATAGCTGACGTGAAACACCAACGTTCCGGGAAGTCTGCAGTTTGTGATCATATCCTAGACGGCCCCGCCATTACATTAGATTTGATAAACCACAGATTCTCGCGAAAGAACATCGATTTCTGCCAAGGATGATACGTGAGGCTATTGAAATTAAAAAACATCCTAATTTCAATAGAGAGGGAGGCTGGGTACTACCACCTGCTTGGGATCCTGTAATTAATAAAATTAAAACTAAACCCAAGCATACCACTGCAAGACTTCAAGACACAGTTAGTTCATTCTGCGTAGATCGGACCAAAATTAATAATTAAAAAGCTGAAGGTACTCCGGATTAACTTTGACATCGGGACGTCAATCACCTCAGTCCCCCGTGACCATGGGTGCTGTAAAGCGCCCGAAACGTCGGGAATTAATAAAATAAGTTAATTAAACGCGATATAATCCGTAAAAGTAGTTTAATTCAATGTGTAGGGTTCGCGTAAATATAAGAAATCATTATGAACAAAATTGTTATTAATTTTAATTAAAACTGAAGGCATGCAGAAATGTTGTAAAAATTAGTTCTTATTATTTAAGCATTTTAGGAACTTCTTCGGTGAAATGATATGTTACTTGAATGGATAACAGTAAAAATATATCTACTGCTGTCTTACGGTTATTATTTCATTATTTTTAAAAGTCTCAAATATAAAATAAAAGAAAGATGTGTTCTGTTGAACATAATTGAAACATAATTAAAAATTAGAAGAATAATTTTAAACGTACATCTGGAGTAGCAAAGGTAATGGATCTTTGTTTTATTGCATACACACTGGGAAATAATAAAAAAGTAGCTGAGGATATATAAATTAAAAAAAAGCGACTATCTCAAGCTTGATCCACGCCGTCATCTGTGAATATTAATGGTGCTGGTGGTTTTATCAGGTAAGCACCACGCTTGCACAGGATACCAGCTACAAAACTCACCCATCCCAGGATGTTTGCCTCTAAACTTCCAAAAAATCTAAATATATGGGAACCAAATGATTTATTCTTGTTCATTAGAATTTCAAACCAATTGCTGAAGCTCTCTTAAAATATGTGTGTATTATTTTCAGTAAGCCAACTCGTTGAGGATGAAGAAAGAGCATCGTCAGTCCGTCATCAGAGCCTCATTTTGCAATCCATATGGTAGACCATGTGCCAAAGAGGTTGACGTTTTTATATTCCTTCGTAATCAATTCATTGATCCGTATCAGATGCATGCATCTCCAAGAACGTTTTTTATCAAAAACATTTTTGGGTGTACAAACATGGAAATATTCTTCGAATTTTCTTCAATAAATCGATGTGACAGCCCACTTGATGGTAAGTGGTAAGTATGGCACTCCATGGACACCTTCAACCAACTTCAAATAAAAATGGCTACTGATGAGTAGTAGAGAGCTGCCTGTAAATTTACTGGCTCTCTTTACCCTTCAGATTGGAAGAAAGCAGAGAAAGCATTACTGTTTGGCGGCAGAAATAGGTAATAGGGTTCTTTACCCCGACGGTCAGTAATGCAGAAAATGAGTCCTACTAGTTAGTTAATAGTGAAAACGAAGTGTGGGATATCATTTTATTATTAACATCACATGAGAAAGGTACTTACTTTATTTTTGTTATCTACGAGTATATTATAATATCATAAACAACCCGGTATCATTTATTTTGCTTATTTTTTAATAAAGTAGCAACGATTATGACATCCACGGGAGTTTAAAGCGTAATGGATTTTCAAACGGGGTGATATAATCACATGATACTTTTGTCAAAAAGTTCATGATAATTTTTAAAGATGACATTCAATAATCTCTTTAATAATGAATCTGTTTCTAATCCATTTATTAAATACGAAGACTATGGATGTTATGAATTATTCGCTGTCTTGAATTAAATGTTTAGATCTGATAATATTCCTCAAGTACGTACTTATTATATGATCGTTCAAGAAACCCTTTTCTTAACACAACAATAGCATTACACTTATATTTTATCAGTGGGACACTCAACGTAGTCTATATATACAACAAACACCATTCCGATAAAAGCAGTTCGTATTTTAAAAACTACTCATTACGAAAGAAATATTGCGGATTCTTATTTCATATGAGCTTAACTGAAACTTATTTTAAAATCCAAAAGAAAGTGATAGTAGGATAATATATTTTAAGTTCTTGATTTAGAAATGATAAGGTAATCGTCATAGATATAATTATTAAAATAATTTTAGATCCAAATAAGGAAATAAGAATAAGTACTTAATGATCTATATTTCATTGGGAGAAATAAGCATTGCCATAACAATTCTGAAAAAATAAAACGTGGCCTAACCATCTATATGTTGAAATAAGTATCCATATTATGTTTTTATTACTTTTAATATATTAACCTTTTTATTGACAGGTATGCCTTTGCAATTATACTGGCTCTACTGTAATTATACTTAATAGAAGCACTTTGATAAAAAAACGAAACAGAAATAGATGGGTGCCATTCCAAGATATTCATTACTTGTTCCTTCTAAATTAAAACAATCTGTCCTGAAACTTTCGTTTTTTCGGGAAGCAAGGAGCAACATTTATTTTCTTTGAGGGGCACAGAAGACAGTTTTTTTCGCATATCACACTATTATCATTATCACTATCATCAGTTCACATGTTCGTTACTAAACAAAGACCTTTCTTAAAGAATGCCACAAAACTCGGTGCTGAGCAACTTCTATCAATCTACTTACTTCATGAGTTACAAGGTCGTTACTTCATCTAGTGGGGGACGTCCTGTACTTCAGATTCCAGTACGAGGCTGTTACTCGAGAACCTTTCTTCCCCATCGATGGTCGGTTGAGCTACATATATGGCCGACCCATTGTCACTTAACTTGCTGATCCACTGAGCTGTCGGTCACTCTGGTTTCACTGCGGATATCCGCATTACGAAGTAAGTGCAGAAAAACTCTAATATATATCCCTCTATATATATATAGCCCTCTCCAAGCTTGCGTAGGGCTGGTTGTACTCTTTTTGTTTTAATGTTTTGAGGTATACATGATGAGAAGGCCGTCAACCTTTTTGGATTTTCGTTCTTATTAATCTGTCAGTTCCTCGAGCTATATGGTCGAGCCATTGGCATTTCAGTTTATTGATCCGCATTTCACATTAAGTAAGTGAGTAGGAAAATATTTGTATAAATGCCTGTCACCCAGGGGGGCAGGCAGATACAACGGACTTCCACTTGGCACGATCCCAACACACCTCTCTCGCCTGCTTTACGTCCATATACATATCTACATATTATGTTCGTCGGTTTAGGGTACTATTAAATTGGTGCATGAAAATGTTAGGCGATAAGGAAAATTGCAAAAATGAGCAGTAATAACATGGTATGTGCAGGTTGCATATTTATTATTATGTTTAGAGAAGGACAAGTACTTTGTTTTATCCACGTTGAGGGTTAACACATTATCTCGAAGCCATTTGGATACTCTATTTAAGCCAATCTGAGCGAAGTTAAAAACATCTGGCCATGAATCACCAGTAAATAGCAGTGCTGTGTCATCTGCAAACGTAACTATTTTTCCGTTCACTATTTTGAGTTTAGACGGTAGATGCCGCTGTATTATTTAGTACAACGCGGCTTGCGGTATTTACCACTAGATGGCGTATTTTGTCAATGACTATATTGATATTTATGAAATAAGCAGTTTAATTATCAATGTTTATGTATGCATTCTACCAAATAATTATTGGAGATAACTGCATGGATCCCATGCTTGTGGAGATTCCACAGGCATGGGATCCATGCAGGTTACCTCGCGGGCCACAGCTATTTTTTTATAGTATACTTCTAAGACTGTGTGCACGTTTGTGACAAACGTGCACACAGTCTACATGATGGTAAGTGGATGCTGTGGCCCATAGATATCTAAATATATCCTCGTATTTGATTAAAAATAAAAACTACCCCTGAGGACTAAAATGGAATGCCTTGTTTCTAGTTAAAATGGTTTCCGGTTCTCTACACTCAACATACGAAACATAGCAGCATTTAACTGCTACTTTACGCTGGTATTATGTAAGAGCGTGGTCCTTCCTCAGTCGAGCCGACCCATACTTGCTACATCCATAATATAGTTGCAGCATGGCTCTACCACGTAAAATAGGTATAATTGTAGTGTTGAATTCGAAATTCGATTACTCGACGACCACTCGTTGTTATAAATTAATTAAGTATTAGTTAGTATAGTGCATCTAACATTATTTTATTATCAATCCATTTATTTCTATAATTACTGGTTATTTGTGAATAGATTAATGTAATTGTATCGATCCAAGAAAATTACCATTTGATTGAATATTGAATACCATTATAAGTAATGATCCCACCTATGTATTTCATGTTCGTTGCTTAAAAACGACCGTCAGATTTATTAGAATCAGTATAAGTTATGTATAGTGCGTTTACGTAATTAATACCAGCACTAGGCAATTGACCCAAATTTTCTACCGTGTAATAAAAACTTGAATATGTCCGGCGTATTTATTACTAATGTCCGTCGGAAGTTATAATAAGTTACTTTTCCTTTTTTAAAAATTAAAACCGAAAAGTTATAGTAGTAAGTTATCTCCTTTTCCTTCTTCTCGTCATTCGTCAGCTTTCAACAGTACATTGTTAAACACCTCCCTAAAGAGCATTTGCCTTAATTACCACGCTTGACATGCAAGCTGATCTCGTATATTTGACTTTGCTTTGTGTCACCGGTCTTGACACATTATATTCTTTAACAAATCCATCCATAACAGCCTATAAAAGTCCACAGCTGAACATAGGCCACTTCCATAGATTGCCTCATATGGAGGATTTTTCCATAGTTGCCGCGCTTGACTTCGGTATAGCAACCGCAAGTTTTTAATATTTTGAGTTATTATCATGAAGATGCTGGTGCCCATCTTCTGTTTTAGTTTCCCTCTGTTGCCTCTTACGACAACCACGGGGCGATATGGGGTAGTGCATATTTTTACACCGCCACTACACGGTCATCATATCTTTAATAAATACGAGGCGGTTAAATCGTAATCTATCACAAGCTTAAAAATCGTTTAGGCTTAAGAATGAGATAATTCTTTATGCCGCTAACACACGGCTTACCTTTATTTCAATAAACTATCTATCATTAAATTATAAAATAGAATTTAGTAAAAATATATTTGAAGAAAAGGCATTGCTTAATTTGGTCTATGAACCATAATGAATGAAACCGATTTAGTATTTTTTAATGCTTTAAATAATATCAATTATTGCAAGCGAACGGACGCTTTCAAATCTCGTAGACAAATATTAAACATTTGAAAGATAATTGCCATAGTTTTCACACTAGCAGGCGGGTTGGCAACCGCAGTTTGTTATTTTCTAATTGTTACTAGGATGACCATAAAATACTATAATACACACACAATATAACGGGGGAGTGGGCGGTGCCCGTCTAGCCACTAACATGTCAAATGCCTTGTGATCATTGCGAGGGGCTTTTGCCAAAGTACTTTATCATTAGTCATACAAAGAGCCCTAAACACCATAAAAAACTGGTGCAGGGATAACAGTTTATCAGTTAATGCTGATAAAACTGTTATAATATCCTTTACCAAAAGAGACGGTTGGACAAATTAGTCACACTAAAACTTAATGGTAAAGAAGTACCATTCTCCACTGAAGTTAAGTAATTGGGCGTAACAATCGACCAAAAACTAACGTGGAACTCTCACCTTAGCAATGTATGTCATAAGGCTAAAATTACTTTAGGTACGAGCAGTCGCATGGTCAGGAACAACTGGGGCTTGCGTCCCAGTATGATCCTATGGCTGTACAGCAGTATAGTGAGGCCGATTCTTACCTACGCCTCCACTGTCTGGTGTATGTAATAAGGTTAACCAAAAGACGACTGTGGACAGACTAAATAGTCTACAAAGGACTGCCTGCTTAATGGCAACTGCCTGGAGCGGCTTTTAATGCACTTTTAAGCATAACGCCCCTTGATCTTTACTTAGACAAGGAGGCGAGGGCTAGTTTGTATAGTATTAACGCTCAGGGTGGTTTGAGCTTGCTTTCCTATAGATTGAGATCCATGCTCGACTCAATTAAGGAAACACCGGACTTATGCATGATTTCAGATATCATGCGTCCAATATATACTTTTAACAAATAGTATACAGTAGAACTACCCTACAGAGAAGACTGTCGGAATGGACAGGTCATCTATAAGGTCGATAGCCTTATATGGTATACCGATGGGTCAAAAATGGGCCCCAACGTAGGCTTTGGAATTTATGGGGAACGCCCCAAATTCAAAATTAGTATGAATTTGGGTAGATTCACCTCTATATTCACGTTAGTTGACTAAATAGTTATCTTCTCCTTCTTTAATCATTATTCTATACGAATAGAATCTTGCAGAAGAGACAGTTTCATTAAGCCGCAACTTAGTTGTGGGATCGCGTTGTGGTATGTTGATTGAATACCCCCCCCCCCCAGCAACACATCAATGGATACTGTAGCGCATCATATGCTCGATGTATCTCACTAATACGCTGAAATGAATTACTTCGGCTCTCGAGGATGATGTCCTTTTGATCAAATTGTTGATCCACTAACACTAAAGCCACTTCATTTGTAGTTGGTGCATTGTACCTACCTCTATGTTCTTCTGGTGTTTTTTTATCAGCATGTATGACAATGAGGGGTTTTATCAATGGCAATTTTCAGATATTTTATATACGGGTTCACTAGATGCAGCATATTCTGCAATTGTTTCATTAAATTTGGTTTTAAGTTAGGAAATTTAGAACATCGAATCTTTGCTTCTCGATCATCTTCACCTACAAAATATATTTGAAGCTACTGAGCGTCATATATACATATACATCGTCCCAAAACACCATAAAACGATATATACGTCACCTATAAAGACATTTCAAACACATCGCACCCCCACAAAGGCTTATTGTAGGTATTTCCCGTCTGCTACGTTGGATTTTGAAATAGTTGTCGTTTTCGTAATCAGCGACCCGATAAACCATAAAACCGATACCCATGTTGATTTTCAGAATTTGTCACCCCTTTTCCACCTTTTAGGGGTTGAATCCTGAGAAAGCCTGAAACACTTGTTTACTCATTTATTGATAGGAGTACTCCTGTGAAGTTTCGAATAAAATAGTTTAACTAATCCCCATACAAATTTCAACCCCTTTTTCACCCCCTTAGGGGTTGAATTTTCAAAAACCCTAGGATGCTTAATTGTTTATTTCTAATTGTTAACCCAAAAACAAAGTTTCAGTCTTCTAGCTCTAAAAATAACGGACTTCAATAGAAACATTTAACCCCTTTTTCACCCCCTTAGGGGGCGAATTTTCTAAAATCCTTTTTTAGCGGATGCCTACGTCATTAGAACTATCTGTATGCCAAATTTCAGCGAAATTCGTTCAGTTGTTTCGGCTATGCGTTGATAGATGAGTTTGTCAGGTTTGCCTTTTATATATATATAGATAAAAAATGTTTTTATTATTAATTTATTTTTAATTCGTAATTATAATTATATTGTTGATTTTTCAACAAGTTTAGAAATATTATTTTACAAATTCTGTATAAAAAGGGTTTGATTTACAATCAAAAATTATAATTTTTAAATTGCTGTACTATATGATATTATTTATTATTTATAAAAGTAGCTTTTTTAAAAAATTACTTATTACAATAATTATTTTAATTGTTATAAACATATTTTCAATATTTGAATATCGCTAAATTCTTTCATAAAATTTCCAGATTGGAATTAACACAATTTTCTTATGAATTTAACGTGACGTTTATTTATTGTTTAATTTAGTAATAATTAATTTATATGCATAAAGTAATAAGTATTAAGAAAGTGTAGTCTTAGTTGATTTTTCTCTTTTTATATTTATTACAAATAAGCAAAATAAATAAAACTAATAATGAATTATAGACATATTGGTGGAACAAAATATTTACTTCGTTTTGAATTTATTTATTTTGCGATTTTTTTTTAATATTTCACACTTATAATATTTCTAGGCTTTGTTATACTTTAACGGGTCAAGGTTGTAAAAATCCAAGTTGTAACTTTGCGTAAATCGAAACATTACTGAATTACTTCCGTACACAGTGAAATGATATGGAACGTGGAACGTTTGCTAGTTTAGGTATATTATGGGGGTTCCATTGAAGCTTTGCGTCGAGACTAATGACAAGAAACACAGTGGAATCGCCAAAGCTCAGTTTTACCTCATTTTAAAACACATTAGTCTTTAGATTTTTTAACATTTGGTGTTGTACATTTAAGAAGATATTTTAAACTGTGCATAGTGTATGCTTTTGACTGATAATAAAAAAGTAACGTTTACGTTTAGATGTGCAAGAATTTCGTAGGTTTTTTTGTAGTATGGTGGTGGCACATGAGAATCTATTATTTTATGAGAATATGAAATACTATTTTTTATGTATTTTCATTTTGTTAAAGAGTTTATTCAATTATATAATTAATCCGCATATGAATTCAATCGGTTTTATGTCTTAATAGCATGCAAAAAAACACTGCAATAAGCAGTGTTTTTTTGCTATATAACAACTTGTAAATTATATTAAATAGTAAAAAAATATAATTATTTTTTTACTATTTAATATAATTTGCAATTTACAGTTTTTCATTTGTATTGTAAAATGAAAAACTGTAAATTGCAACTTGCAATATGATTCCAGAGCTTACACTAACGTACCAAAATTTGAGAAAGTTGATGAATTGGAAAACATTTTGTAAATGGCTACCCCATGCTGCAAAAATTCTGTATTTGGAGTGAATAATTTTGTTTAAATGCTCCCGCATAATAAATTAAATTAATCACTTGAAGAATGGTAATGGCTCATCAATTTAAACACAAATAATTTTTATTTAACAACGTGAATTTTATAGATGAGAATAATAGTAAAGATTTCATAAAAGACTTTTACTTGATTTTAAATAAATCTCCCACCTGCATGAATCTCACTGTAAAATTAATTACACCTACGCTGGGACGAAGCCAACAGAAGAGTGGATATTTCCATTACTTGTGCACGTCGTAATTGCTGCGGCTAGCGCAAATTAACGGGGCAGGTGGTACTGGAAAGCTACAGCGACAATGTTGGATGAGAAATCGCTTAAAGATTCAATATTAAAACAAGTAGGGGCGGAACTTAAACTCACGTACATTGTGGCCTGTGTAGTTTAACGCAAACAATGGTGTAAAAATTTGTGTTTTTAAAAAACTTTTAATAATCGTTATTCAAAGTGAAATGTTATATATCTGTTGTATAAATCCTACGTTAGTCTAAATGAAAAACACTGTATTATGGCTGCAGTAGGAATTTATTGACTCGATCAGGGAAGGACCATAGGCCTACCTACTCTCCCAGAATACTAGCTTTAATAGACGTCAAACAGCAGCATAATGCTGCTATGTTTTATGTTGTTGTTAGTGTCAAAAAAGCGCGCTAAGCGCTCGCTGTGAATTTCACAGTATGTGACCAAAAGATATTTGAAGGATAATACAATTCCACGTAAAAAATTGTATAAATAACATTAGCACCAGAAAGTGTGATTCTGTGAAAAGAATTAATTCAACATCTGAGAATGTGCTCGAAAAAAGAGGCTACAGATGACACCACTGAAGAAGAAGAAGATATTAGCTCGTAACGTTGTAATCACTCATTGGCTGTAATAACTGTTTCCTTAGATTTTATTTAACCAAATGGAATATCTAAAATATCTTATAAGAAATGTTATGTTCAATGTATATTTGAAAAAAAAAAATCAATATTCGATGTAATTTCTTGTTGATAATTTGAGTCGCTAAAAATACCAAATGGCAGTTGTTAAACAAATATATATTTTTTTCCAATGTAAAACTTTTTAAAATTAATTTCTGTATATATTTCTAAAATTTATATACCTAATCTATATCTTTATTATACACCTATAATTAATAGATTAAATTATAGATATAGATTTTATAGATTCATTTTTTCGGCAAACACGAAAGTCGGTAACTGTCTGCTAGATCGTTTAGTGATAACGGATGTGTTTAATTGTTACGGCCTAGATGAATTTCTTATAAATGTTACTATAACCTAAACATTTTATAAAATTTTATTATTCAGTAAATACTATTTTATTTAACAAACGAAGTAAGTACCGCCTTCCTAATTGACCAATAATAATTTTTAGTCACTTTTGTATTTGTTGCAATAAAATGCAATTTGTGGATATTAAACAAGTAGGCAAACAGGTCAAATCATTTTAAAGGCAACTAATAATAAAGAAATATTAATTTAAAGAATTATATGATTACTAGATTTCATCTGTGTGGAATTCGATCATACCGCCTTCTCTATAGTAAATTTTGAGCATTAAAGGTAACCTAGCCTTTTTAGTGTTTCCATATGAATACCAAATATCGTCAAAATCTGTTGAGTGAATTACCATTACCTTTCATAGCTTTTTTCCCCGAGTTCGCAGTTTAACGTCTAAAAACGATCAAATTTGTAAAGCTTACTTAGTTATGATGGTATACTTTTTTAACTTAACCAGACATCAGACTATCTCAATTTTATCAAAATCAGTTCAGCAGCATAGTCATTAAAGCTGGACAGATTTTCGCTTTAAAATAGAAAAGTGTGGATTTGTCACACATATGATTATGAACAACTCTCTATATCTCAACTATATATAATTTTTAACCTAATTTTGGATTTTTAATCGAATAATTTACTGATTGAGGTGATCATCATTCATCATCATTACAACCCTTCACAAGTTCACTGCTGAACATAGAGGCCTCCCCCAAGGAATGCCACAAAGCACGGTCCTGAGCCACCTGCATCCATCGACTTCCTGTATGTCTTAACGGGTCGTCACTCCATCCAGTGGGGGGACGCCCTACACTTCGTCCGCCGGTACGAAGCCGACACTCGAGAACCTTTTTTCCCCATCGGTTGTCGGTTCTTCGAGCTATATGGCCGACCCATTGCCACTTCAGCTTACTAATCCTTTGGGCTAAGTAGTTCACTCTGGTTCTACTGCAGATATCCTCATTTCTAAGTTTATCACGCACAAAAACCCCTAGTATATCCCTCTCCATAGCTCGCTGAGCGACCTTGAGCTTCCTCATACGACCAGCAGTGAAGGACCACGTTTCAGTTCCATAGAACATCGCTGGCATCACGTACTGGTTGTACAGTCTAGTTTTTAGGTTTTGAGGTATACCTGACGAGAAGATATGCCGTAATTTCCCAAACGCTGCCCAGCTGAGTTGAATACGTCTATTTTACCTAGTCGGACTATTTGTACCAGGTAAACATACTCGTACACAACTTCGAGCTTAGTGTCACCAACAACTACCGGCATAGGTGTGACATGGACATTAAACATGATCTTTGTTTTTCCATGTTTATCTTAAGACCTATCGGTTGGAAGGCACTATTGAGGTCATTGAGCATAGGCTTAGGTCCTCCAGCGATTCTGCCATAGGACTATATCGTCGGCAAACCGAAGGTAAGTGATGTACTCGCCATTGACGTTAATACCGTATCCTTTCTTGTCCAGTAGCTTGAAAACGTCTTCCAATGCTGCGGTGAAAACTTTCGGGGATATAACGTCACCTGTCTTACCTCTCTGCAGTTGGATAGGTTTCGTACTGTGGTTCTGTACTCGGATAGCCATCGTAGCCCTACTGTACAAACACTTCAGCACTTCGATATACTGACAGTCAACTTGGCACCGCTGAAGGGACTGCAGCAACACCCAAATTTCGACGGAATCAAAGGCTTTCTTATAGTCCACATACGCCAGACATAGAGGCAAATTGTACTCCTCGGACTTCTGTACAATTTGCCGAAGAGTATGTACGTGGTCTATGGTGCTAAAGCCTTTTCGGAAACCGGCTTGTTCGGGATGCTGGAAGTCGTCGAGTCTGCGTGCGAGACGATTCGTAATGACTCTCGAAAACAGCACGTAGACGCGGCTCAGAAGGAAAATCGGTCTGTAGTACTTCAAAAGAGCATTGTCGCCTTTCTTGAAGAACAAGACCACCGCACTTCTGCTCCACGCCTCCGGTGTAGTGCCACCATAGTGGATGGAATTAAAGAGATTCTGATGGACTTTAAGTACCGGTTTTCCACCCGCTTTCAGAAGTTCCGCTGTAATTCCATCCTCACCTGGGGCCTTGCCGTTTTTAAGGTGCTGGAGAGTCATTCTAATCTCGCTCAGACTGACGTCCGGAATATCATCGGAACAGTATCGGATAAGACTCTCTTGGATCGTTACTCACACTTGCATGTGGCTCCAACGATGATGTGTACTGCTGTCCGTAGAACCTCTCAATCTCACTCAAAATCTCAGGGGTATCAGAAACGACGCTGCCACACTCGGTCTTCAGCTTCGACAGTTGGCTCTGTCTGGCAGACAGATCTCTAGCAAAGACTTTGGAGCCCTGGTTCCGCTCGATTGAGCTGTATTGAAGTTGCGCAAGTCCCGCCGCATGCATTTCGAGATCTGTCTGTTCAGTTGCCTGTACGCTGTCGAATCTACTGAAGACTGCTGCTTAATTTCTCATCTAACAGGAATGAGATTAAGAGTGTGATCGGAGAATTTTGTGTTCTTCTGCGGTGGGTCTTGCAGAACTTAGCTCCGACCACATGGACAGTTTCAACGAGCTTGTCGTTCATATCGTCCAATGTATTGCAATCTTCTAGGCACTGAAAACGGTTTTGTAGCTCGAGCTGAAAGGTTTCGAGACTCTGGATTAGAGCGCGAGGAGGACGGAGCATTGACTTCATTAGACGAGACCTCTCCAACTTAACGTTCAGGTTCAGTGTGCCTCTAACCATTCGGTGATCGCTACCAGTTTTCACCCTAGAGATCACTGAGACATCACTGAACAGTTGTCGTCTGGTCGTCATAATGAAGTCAATCTCATTTTTTTGTCGAACCGACGGGGCTCAACCAGGTCTGGTCAGCTGCTGGCCCCTTAGGTTCCGTTGCCCTATTCCAAATTGCCCTACCTTCGGCTCACCGTTCTCTCTTGTGCCTAGTTTTGCGTTGAAGTCTCCCATTAACACCGTATAGTGGGTTTTGGAGGAATGCATGGCTCTAGATATATCCTCATACATTTCCTCCACCTCCTCATCGGGATGTGCCGAAGTTTGTGCGTAAAACTGTATGACCTTCAGCGAATACCGTTTGGTGATTTTGAGTATAAGGTTCGCAACCCTCGTCGACACACTCTCAATTTTTACAACGTTGTTAACGAGGGACTTGTGGGCGATAAATCTGACAGGATTATCGCCCCGATAATCCTGCCTTGGGACAGATTGTCGCCCTCCCGGTGATAGAACAGGTTGCCGGATTCGAGGATTACCATGTCCTCCCCCTCTCTTCGGAACTCGGATAATCCTATAATATTCCAGCACAACTTGTCTATCTCTTCTTCCAGCTCCAGGATCTTCTCGTCAGTCCTCAGAGTTTGTGCGTTATATGTTTCCAGGTCGAGTCATCTTAAGTGGAAACCGAACCTCCACCGGAGATTCTTAGCACCCCCTGCCCCACCGTTACCATGGTCGCCACCGTAGCCAGGAATAGCGGGGCCGCCGGGGACTTGGGGCCGTCTCTTCGTTACTTTCATCATGGGGGATATTTGCCATATTTGCTACGCTGGTTGAGCGGTTTGGCAACCGCAGTTTTTTTATTGTTGGTTTGCTGTTATCAGAAAGATGCTGCTGCACATCTTCTGCCTCAGTTTCCCTCTGTCGCCTCTTACGACTCCCACGGGAAGATATGGGGTGGTGGGTATTCTTACCCGCCACTACACGGGGTTGAGGATTGAGGTGATGTCGACACTTAAAATATAAAATTGCAAACATTATTAAAATATTTCAAAATATATTGGTGGTAACCGGTTACCGGTAAATTACTAAATAAGGCTACATCCATAGCTGTGATATTATTATATACTACAGTTTTCTTAAACGCACAGACTAATTGAGGGAAATGGCTATAAGTGACAATTTATTTTCAACTGTGCGTGAAAACATGAAACGACGTTTAGCTCTTTGTATCCGCCGACACGGTGGTCTGATTGATAATTTTTTTTTTTTTAAATAAAGACAAATAAAAGCAGTGATTAGTGACGACAGTTACAACTGATAGTAACAAGAGAGGGTGATATGATAAGTGTTTGACTAAGCACCTCCGATGTATGTACCACTTGCTTCGCACGCCGCCGCGCCGGTGCCGCTTGGTTTCTTTGATAATAAGCCGTCAAAGTATCAGACCGATCACGAGTAGGTAGTAGGAGCTGGCAACCGCGCAACGCATCTTACGTTGCGCGGTTGCCAGCGCGCGAAGCATCGCGTAGCCGCTCCGAGTTAACGTAAGTCAGCTAGGTAAGTAATTTCATGAATGATTTTTTGCAAGGGTGATCCCAATTTTAGTTACTTTTTTTATTATTTAGTTTGTTCAGCTTGCTAAGCATGGTGGGTAAACTGTATGCTAAGGTGTTAATTGAAAGAGTTATGGAAGAAACTGATGGAAAAATGTGGGATGTGCAAGCTGGATTTAGAAAGCGGATGGGGTGTACGGATCAAGTCTTTTCCTTGCGCATGATTGCGGAGAAGTTTTTTTGCCAAAAACACTTTTCCGCAATCATGGCTGTGTAGCTTCCCCGTGGCTTTTTAACCTATTTATGGACATTTGTTGGCAAACTTTGAAAGTTGAAGAATGTGGGTTGAGAATGGGTGAGTTAACTGTCAAATGCCATTTGCTTTTTATGCCGATGATTAAGACATATTTGCATCGTTGGCAGCCGAGTTGCAATTGATGGTTACTTTAATGAACTGGTCATTAAAAGAAAGGGGTATGAAAGTGAACGCAAGTAAGATGAAAGTGGTGGTTCTTGAAAGAGAAGTAAGTAAAACGTTATGTGAAAAAAGAATAGAAGGGGAGTTGATTGAGCAAGTGGATGAGTTTGTATATTTGGGATGTGTATGTAGCAGAGATGGTAGATATGATAAGGATATAGAACGATGAGTGAACTCAGAAAATAGAGTGAATGGGGCTCTACACGCTATTATGAAAAGTCAGAATGTGTCAAAAAAGGCACGCATGGCAATTCATAATGCTGTGTTAGTTCCTACTTTAATGTGTGGTAGTTAAAGTTGGGTTTGGCAGAAAAAGCACGAGAGTAGAATAAATGCTGTAGAAATTCGGTCATTAAGGAGTATTCTAGGCTGAATCTGAATAAAAGGGTGAGAAATTGTGTGATAAGAGAAAAGTGTGGTTTGCAAGATGACGTTGTGACCAGGATTAAGAAAGGAATGCTTCGGTGGTTTGGTCATGTAGAAAGAATGAACGAAGAAAGAGTGACAAAGCAAATTTATGCTGCAGAAGTGAACGGCAGAGTCGGAAAGGGACGCTCTAGACGAAGGTTTATCGACCAAATTGGCGATATATTGAAAATGGGCCAGATTAGGAGTACGTATAGTATATGGATGTAAAGGAGGCGAGAGAGTTGTGACAGGATCGTGCCAAATGGAAGTCCTTAGTCTCTGCCTAACCCTCTGGGTGACAGGCGTGAGTGTTTATGTATGTATGTATGTATGGTCCTAAACTTTTAAGTCTTTCCAAAAATTGCAAAGTTGCCAGGTTTCACGGTAGTCTGTGTGTCATAGCGTGAGCAAAAGTCAAAACACCTGTGTCTTAGATACATAAGAGTGTAAATATTAGAAATGCTGTTGATTCATTTTTGTGGTTTTAGCCATTGACTTATATAGTTATGTATATATTACTATATAGTTTTCATATTAATGGTTTAAGCTGAGGTTGTAGTCATGGCTGTAGACTTATTACATCATAACCTCAAAAGTGACGAAATACATACGTGTAACGTTCTATGACACTCGGCTTTTGAATAATATATTTTCAATTTAGGATTGAGAGTGTGCCTAGGGGGAACGGATTAATCCATACACTAGTCATGTTCACGATATTTTATAGCCAGGTCACAGCATGTATGGGCCGTGACCGATGTTCATTTTCTCGTATCCATTGTCTAGCAAATTTTTAATAGAAAATAATGTTTCAACAAAATATAAAAATGATACCAAATAATCGTTTTGAATTGAAATATTATTTTGTAAATTATATACTCGGTTTGTACTTTTTATCACAGGTTAAACTATTATGGGGGTATTTCTGTAGTATTCTCGTCTCGATGGTTTATAAAAAAAACACGATAATTTTTATTGTCAACTGAATTACATTTATTATAACGTAGGTTTAACGTTTAAGTAACATTAAGCACACCGACCATCAATTGGAAAACGCGGACAAGGACACATTATCTATTCTCGGTCAACAATCGGTGTGGGATGGTATTGTCAACTTACTTTAAGACTAGGTAAAATACTAGCAGTGAAAAGGTCTCCCTATCTTTAAATAACTGGCTTTAGATAAGAAACAAAAAAACGAAATAGGGCACTTACGGAACAGATAAAAAGGTTTAGCTGTTGTAATGGCTGATCTATAGGATATTAGGCGCTTATTATCCTTTCGCTTTTTCTTCCCTGCTTAAATTGTTTACATTTTTGACTACTGAGAGGTTGAATGTAAAGTATTTTGATTACTACGTGATTAAATATTTCCAAGTAAATTAATAATTAAAATAGTTTAATATCGTTAATTATAATTAATTATAAATTAACTATAAATATATATAAATTATAAGATAATTATCGTTATACTAATTCTTAAGTCCTCTCCGTAAGTGAAACTTTGTCACATCAAATAATATAAAAATATTTTTCATAAGCCGCCCACTTCTATTTTTTTATTAGTCCTAAGCTTTTGTTAATTTTAAATTGAAGAAAACAGTTGTAATTCTAAACATTTATTTATTTAACTTTATGTCAAGCATTAATTTAAATATATTTTAAGGAAATATATTTTAAGTTAAATATATTTTAAGGAAATGTTGTGGGACAACAAATTAAATTAATAAAAGTCTGAAACCACCCCATTTACACATTTCTTTAGAAGTCAAAAATAATATATAATTTTTACACTTTTTAAATTCACATTCTGGGGGAGTAATATTTCCAATGTAACTGTTGTAGTAGTGTTTTAGGGTGGCTCACACATTTATAATTTTTTTGTCAATAGTTAAGTGGATTTAGATTTAGCGGATACATTTCTAAATCTTCGGCTAATAATATCTATGAGTTGACTGATATGGGTAAGCACTTACTTTTAGTATTACTTAACGCGAAACACAAAATTTAATGCGATAAATGTTTATCTTAATAATACAGGATGGCGCAAAAGTAATATCATATTAAGATGAGTGCGCCATAATTTTTGCAAATGGAGTCTAATGTTATTGTGCTTTGACTTTTATGTCATAGCTAGACAGAGAATTGACGTGAATTGAGAATTTGACGACAATAAGCAATGCAGCGATGAACACCTGAAGAACGCGGAATTAATGTTACTGCTTATTAGACCAATTTTCGATCTGTAATTTTAACGAAGCGTAAATTTCATCGTCGTTTTCCTGGTCGTCTGTGGACCATGTGCGCGAATAATTAGGCGTTACTGAGCGTCTCGTGCAAACAGGGTCCATTAGAGATGTCAAAAGAAGTGGCTGGCCCCGTAATGTTCGTTTGACCGAGAATATCGCTGCTCTAGCCGAGGACCTGTAACAGTATCCACAAATATCAATAACACAATCATGCACACATTTTGGCATCAGCAGAAGCTAGTTAGTTGCTACGAATTTTAGTGAAAGAAATGAAGATGTTCCCTTGAAAAGTACAAATGTACGCTAACTTTTTACGTGGTGGTAAAAAAATATTAATTGTAACACGAATGGGTCAGCTCGACCGGGGAAGGACCACGCTCTCACAAGATACCAGCATAAAATAGCAGCTTAATGCTGCTGTGTTTCGTATGGTGAGTGTAGAGAACCGGAGACCCTTTTTACTGGAAAAGAGGCATTCCATCTTAATCCTCACGGCTGACAACGCATCTATATTTTGATTCGCAAACGAAGATAGATGTAGATGTCTCTGGGCCACAGCAACCACTTACAATTAGGTGAACTGTGTGCTCGCTTGTCACCCTTATCCTATAAAAAAAACTTATGCCTGCTAACCGTCAAGTGAGGTTAACTTACTCTCGCGCTATGTTAAGGCTGGTGCAAAAAGAGGATGATTTCGTATCCAAAATCATAATGAGCGACGAAGCACATTTCCACTTAAGTGGTTATGTGAATAAACAAAATTTGCGCTTTGGCGATTTGAATTGGCCGGCCAGATCGCCAGATCTGACGGCGCCAGACTTATTCCTTTGGGTTTTTACAATGTCGCGTTTACTATAGCAAACCAAAAACCTTGCAATTCTTGAAAGCCTAACATTGAAGGAAAAATCAGCAATTTGAAACCAGATTTTTTGCAAGCAACAATTCAAAATTGTTTTATTTTTTGTTGTTACTCTTTCTCCAGCATCGAATTGGAAAGTCACGTCTGGATTTTTCTTCACGAATGGATCGGCTTGACCGGGGAAGAATCACGGTCACACAGAATACTAGCGTGAAATTACAGTTTAATACTGCTGTGTTTCATAATATAGTGAGCGACAAAAACTGGAGACCTTTTAACTGGTTGGCATTCAATTTTAGTCCTCAGTGGTGACAATGCATCTGTATTTCGATTTTATTGCGAATGGGTGTAGATCACACATTTACTAACAGTTACTCACATTTGTCATCAGGTGGACTGTGTGTTCATTTGTTAATCATGCTTTTATAAAAGAAAAATTCAAAAGAAAAATCACAAAGACTGTAGTTAAGGATCAGCATTACCACTCTGAGGGTATTAATTTTGCATTCATCAACCTAACTGCCCAGCGTAATATGGACAATTATTTAAAAAAGTTCTGATGCAGATTTAAAAAGGACTATTTCCAACGTTAGACTTTAAAGTCTGAGGATGAAGATGACTATTTTTTTTTTAATTTTATCAAAATGTTGTGACTTGGTAGGACTCCTTTTCTAGCAAGAAGTCCTTCTGGGTAGATCTTTTCTATTTTTGCCACCAAAAAGCAGTGCTTGCTCTGCTGTGTTCCGGTTTGAAGGGTATCTACACCCTTGAGCTAGTATAATTACAGGCTGTGAGGCATTCCATCTTAGTCCTCAGAGGTGACAACGCATCTTTAGCCTTTGTTGCTTGAGTAGCAGCTGTCCACGGACTGTAATAGCAACTTATCATCACATGGACTTCAAGTTCTTTAGTCACTTGCTTTATTTTAAGAAAAAACTTTCAACTTATGCGAATATATGGAACCTATCGATATTTACGTCTATTATAATAAATTTTAAATTTGTAATGAAATACTGCGAAAATGCAAGAAGTTATCGTTAAACAACTATAAAGTAATATTAAGTGAGATAAAAACAGCGTTGGCAGGTGAAATATAGCTTTTAGAGCGTGATTGATGTTCCATCTGCTGCTTTAATATTAGACTTGAACATAGCCGCAACCATATGGAAAAGATTTTACCCGTAACCACTCACATTAGTTTCTATACTTGTTTACATTTTTCATGTCCCTGATGATTATTAATGTAAGGGTTTAATTTATGTTTAAACGATGACTTATTTTCTATTTCTATTAAAATTATTCAAAGCATTTGTAGCATTCCTTGGGGGAGGCCTATGTTCAGCAGTGGACTTGTGAAGGCTTGTAATGATGATGATTATGCTAAAGGCATAAACATATCAGAATAATTAAAAGGATGGTATTTTGTGTGACACTGAACATTTGCAAAGTTAAAGTTAGTTAAAATTAAATAAAATTAAGTAAAACGTAACAGATTATTCCGTTTTGATACTTAATGAGGTTGTATTTAACCGTAACGTAGCAATTAGTATACAGCTATTTCGGGTCAGAAATAGGGTAAAAAGTGCTTTAAACGTGATCGTCCCTAAGGCCGATTACGATATGATAATAAAAAATTATAATAACTCATATTTACAAAAAGTCTTTGTCACGACAGAATTCCCTTAGCCGCGGTGGCCGCGGCGCCAAAGTTTTCGCGATATTTACTGTCAAATTCATACATTTTAGTTCTAATATTTTCCACGGGACTTTTTTATTGAAACATTACTTTAGTTTAGTTAAATCTGAGATTTAAATTGTATACCTCTTTTTGTAATAAGATGAAATAGTTAATTTTTTTAAATTACAACAGGTAATTTGAGGTTAAATAATATATTTTAAAAACGATTTACACATTTTATTAGAAACGCACTGAGTAGATATGAAGGAAATCTCTTATGTGATCATCGCCGATGAGCAAATTATTGCGAAGTGTGGCCTTGGACGATATTTACTCAACAAAGCATTTTCTCCGAATATTGGACGACCTGTTCAGTTTCTGCTATATTTACATATTTTAACAAAAGCGAAAAGTATTCTTCCTATTTGAATATTTGCCAAATAACTTATAGAATCGATACAAAAATGGATGATTTGATTGGCTGGTTAACAGTTTGATAATAATATATTAAATTTCTTGCCGAACATAGAAAAGTATAAAATAGCAAATAATATGCCTAGAAAGTATCTTTATGAACTCTGAACTGTCACCAACCAAGACGTTTGAACTAAGTTTACATTCAAATTTTGTCCTTCTGTGTTCATCAAAATTACGGTGAAGAACACTCATTTGTAAGGATAATAAGCAAATTCAGCCGTGGTAACTCAAGGGATAAGCGCACCTGTAAATTTAACAGTACGCGAGCAATCCGGGTTAGATCCCTGCTGGCACTAATGAAACTGTTAATTGTAATTTTAAGTGCTGATTTACATTTAAAGGATTTACGAAAACCTGCAAGTCTAATGCCCAAATGCTTAAACGCTACTCAATTTTAAGACGCCGGTAAGTCTCGTGCTGTCTCTACCACTTTTAGTCAAAGTAACTGTGACACCACGAGACTTAACGGCATTTTAAAATTGAATACCGTTTGAGTATTTGGGCATAAGAAATTAAAAATAAATATTTCGGAGAGGTGATATTTTGTTGTCCAAAATCCTGTCAGTTATGAAAAGAGGCCTGTCCTTATCAGTAGGACGTATACAGTACGCAACTTTACTTCACATTACTTTGAGAAAATCTAGAAATAAGAAAAACATTCAAGAAACATTATGCATATATTGTTTATACGTCTTAAATACCATATAATAAAATATAAACATACAAAATAAATTTTCTATTTGTAGTTTATAATATTTTATTCTTGTACCATAAAGCAATAGAAAATATTAACCGGCAATGTAACTTACTATTACTGTATAGTGGCGGTGTAAAAAATCCACCACCCCATATTATCCCGTGTGTGTCGTAAGAGGCGACAGAGGGATACAAATTAGGAGATGGGCAGAAGCGTCTTCCTAATAACGATTAAAAATAAAAATAAACAGCAGTCGCTTGCCAAGCGTAACAACTATGGCAAAATCCCCCCTATGAGGCAATCTATGGGGAGGCCCATGTTCAGCAGTGGGCTGTAATAGACTGTAACTCTATCTTACTAGAAAAGCAATTTCATATAATGTCGTGTACTTTTAGGGCCTGCGCTCACAGACGGCACGGCATGGCACGGCGTGGTAAGGCACACTTCGGTATACCGAACGATCCCGTGGGAGCTCGCGTCATGCAGAAGGATCCTTTGGCATCCCCCGGCATGCCAAACAAGTCAATAGGCGCTCGTGTACCGGGCGCTCGCGCGAGTCGCTGAGATTGCCGCCGTAACAGGTTAGATTCAACCTTGTTTCAATTACTTAGCAGTCACATTACTTTAACAACATGAAGTAACTTATGGGTTACACGTGATGCAGCGGTGTGCCGCGGCATCCCATGGAATGTCGTGTCGTGCCGCAGCCAGCCACGGTGTCGCGCAAGACGTATCGGTCTATTAGCGTTGAAATAAAGGAATTTCAGTGCTAACTTCATTAAAATAAGGACGAAAATCTTTTATCCATGAAATAAATCCTTTGATACGCCGTGCCATGCCGTGCCGTCTGTGAGCGCAAGCCCTTATAACTGTTAATAATGGTGTCACTTCAAGATATGTGTATATCGCTAGTCCACAAAACGGTGAGTGTAAGTAAGGTACTAACTCATATATTTTGTGGAAATGTCTTAATGATAAATAATGTTAATCTTACTTTGCGCCTATAAAGTTTTATTATTTAATTTTTAATCAATTATTAGGCCTATCTGTTTTTGTGTGTGCTCTCATCGCCTATATTATTAATGACACTTAGTTTGAACTTTATTTGCTATTGTTTCTGTATGTGACCGGTATTTTTTTTAAATAAGTAAATAATTATATATTATGTTGAGCATCTACTTATTAACAAATATTTAGTAATATACTTCTAACATAGTGAAAACAAAATTGGTTTTACTTAGAAATTTAATTTCTTTTCAAGTCCAAATTTTCTTTGAAAACACTACTTCGAGAATTCGATAATTGCCTTTTTAGTTTAGTAAGGCAGTAAAAGAATGCTTGCCGAATGTTTATTAAAATATTTAAAAAAAAATTATATATAACGTTTCATTTTCTTTTAATTTGTTACCAATAAATAGATTAATAATTCGAATAGTTCAGATACAAGCACATGCAATGCGATATGCATTATCATAAACATACCATCCATTGGGATCCAAAAATATACTCGAATATATTTATTAATAATATAATATACTACAAATATTTCATTCCAAAGTGAAGTATAATATATACACTTTATCTGTACTATTTATTAACACCTTTGTATAAAGGTTTTAAAAAAAGCGGTCTTTTCAAGGGATGGTTGATACCGTAGCAGTTGCTCGTAACTTGTTGAAATAAATTTTCAGAGGGCTGGTGATAAAACAGTAACCTCTGTAATATAATTACTGTATACGTAACATTTACCTCATAATAAATGAATGCGCATCTGATTTCCGAACGCATCCAAAATCAACTCATTTTAACGGGAAGTATCTAACTTTATCGATAGCACACCAAACTATATGCGATAAAATCCATAAAATTAGTTTCATTCAATATTTAAAATTCGCTTAAACATAACTGATCATCATGTTAATATACTTATAGTACATTTCTAATAACACTTTCATTAAATATTTCTCTTCATACCCAATTTTTAAGATAATCGTCGTAATAATATATATTTTAAATTCTCTTGCTAACAAACTTATCATATTTTCAGCAAAATACAAAAAATTACTTATATAAAAGATAACTTGCAAGTAAAATACGAATGTTGCAATTTCACATTTTCCTGTACATTTTTCACGGACTTAATTAAATGACTGTATTTCAATGAAAATGATCTGCGTATTGAACATTTTCGCGCGATGATTTTTTTACAATTTTATTTATCGTCTAAAACCGTACCACTTGTTTGATAGACTAAAAACGGCATTTATAAACAAAGGCCCTTCGAATAGCATAGTGTACCGCTAGTATTACAAATTTCAGCAAGTTCGACTAACTTTGAGATAAGAAGATAGAAGTGGTAGCTCTTTGAAGGCTGTTAGAGAAAGAAACTTGCCAGCAGTGAAAAATTTTATTAAAGAGATTAGGCGAATTGCATATGAAGATATTGAGCACATATAGCAGATTGGATCGAGAAGCGTTCATGAGATTTTACACGAAAATTTTCGCGTGAGGAGGATAGTTTTGCGTTGGGTGCTACACAACCTCACCGGTGCTCAGAAGCTGTCACTAAATATAATAATAAGCCCCCTAAAATCCAGCCACACGTCCTGTTCCGAACATCTGAACACGTGGGGGCGGGCAACACTACATTTATTTTACTGGAGTGGCCAACGTGGCAAAGGTAACCCATTCAAACCATGGAGACACGATCAAAGAGTAAACGTTTAATGCCGCTACTGTGGGGCTATCACCGCGGCATACCTGGAGCTGACGCTGGATGTTGCAGTGGACGAGCCGTCGGCGGTAAGGAGTTAAGTAGGCGGGCTCCCACCGGGTCACCCGAAAATGCTACAGCCAAAAAAACACATTTAAACTTACCCAAAACCATATCTCCCTCTACATTACAACCATGCAACCCAAGTACTGATTCTAATACACCCTCACTTACACTAGTAAATGAAAATAATACAGAATCCGTAATCCTTGCCTCTGATGTTGCGCAGAAGGCCGTTCAGGCCTATCTAACTGCGTCCACAAAGGCAGTAAAGCCCAGGAAAGGGACATCTGAAGTTAATACATTTATCATGCACACATATTACTATATCACGAAGTTAGAAACTGATTTAACCACATATAAAATCCTTCTTCACCAAAAATTTACAGAACTGTACCCGGGAATAAACGTCTCAGAACAAAGATTGTCTGATCAAAGGAGAGTAATAGTAATGAGCTATTAAGTAACGAAATTCTGAGTCAATTACAAGAAGAAGTAAGGACTATATTAATTGAAGAAGAAAATACACACAAAGACTCATATACCGCAATACTAACGTTGCCAAACTGTAAACAGCTACAATCATACAATTCTTCACACCATCCTAGCGCTCAATATAAAAATAACACGCATTCGCAAATGATAGAGGTACCAGACATGCAACTGCAGACATAAAATCCATTAATTACAGGCACACCAATGTACCAAAATTTTAATATTATGTCAGAAATATCCACTCAAACAGATACCCTGGTAACAAACACCATGATAATTGGAAACGAAATAGAAACACTATACTAGAATTATTTTGTCCGTGCAGTTTAGGTCATAAATCATCGGAGTATTTCGCTCTCTCTCCCACTCACGGGCCTTAGGGGCGAGCATAGTGATGCGCATTATTGTTGTCGATAAGCGTTATCGATAGTGTATTTAGTTTTGTCATTATGTGGGTTAGTGATAAAAATATTATTTTGAATAAATTCTGCCGTTTTGGTACAAAACAAAGGCCATAGCCATTGTGTCACTAAAAAAATTCAGAGAGCGAATGCGCAAAAACAAATTTCTCTTCGATATATGTACTAAATTATCATTGCACTAACTAGGCGGGGGTAATAATGGAAAACAAATGACTCATAACATAACAATGTCGCACCACCCTTTTTATACCGCACCGCCGCCATGTACCTGCCTTCGATGATTCATTTGTTGTTATCGATAATGGCGTTGCGCCCGCGCAACATGCTTACCGCCTTAGCCGGGCTGAGGCCGAGCTATGATTTATGACCCCAACTGCACGGACAAAATAATTTTACTATAGTCCTAGATGAGATAGACAACGATTTAGTGAAATCACAACTAAGGGAAAAACTACAAACCATTATCTTACAATATGCTGGAATACCTACATTGCGGCCTAAACTCCCAAAGCTTAAATATAGCAGACAACTCTTAAAACTTATACACATATTTAATAATAACATTTTAAGTCAATACATACATGAGACCTCAAAAATTACTAATATTCACACAATTATTTACTGTACTGCATTTGTGATATCTCAAGAACTAGGATATAAAATTACTGATAATGATAAGCACACAAAACGTAAACAGGATATCATACCAATCTGGCAGATACGATTACAAAGAGATATAAATAAATTGCGCTCAGATATAGGAAAATTAACTCAATACATTTTTATGAACAGAAGATCTAAGAAGATAGTGGATAGAGTTACAGCGATATTTAAAAACACAATTTTACACACAGAACATGAAAGCAACAATAGCAGACCGGAAGAATTCCTTGATACCCTAAAACAAAAATTATTCCTTAAATGTATTAGACTCTAAATGTATAAAACCATCGCTACAGAGAAAGCAGGACAATAATTTATTCATTAATAACGAAAAAATATTTTACAGAAATTTTAATGCAGGTTTAAGAAACACAACAGCAGACAACATACACAGACAACACTATGGTACACCGAACAAAGTGGAGTTAGAATCCTTTTGGTCAAATATTTGGGAAACTCAAGTCACTCACAATACAGAAGCGAAATAGATATTAGAAGAAAAAGCTCGATGGGAAGCAATAAGCGAAATGGAATTTGAGGAAATTACAGCTGAAGATAAAAGAATAGAATAGAATAGAATAAGAATAGAATAATTTTTTATTCAATATAGATTACATGTGTAATTCTTATTGAAAGTCATTTTTTATAAAAATAAAGATATAGAAATAATGATAATAACACTGGAGCGACCAATGGTACGTGGAACGGGCCCAGCACCGAATCAGGCCGACACTGTTGCATTTTGGCGCGGGTCAGAGCCCGTGAACTACAGCGAGGGCCCTTGGACGGAAGTTGTGGTGAGTCAGTGTGAGATTATTACGCCCATGGACCCCGTCATCATAACGCCGGGCGATGTAGCTGAGGCGGTCCGAAGGGCTTTGAACTGGAAAAGTCCGGGGCTCGACAGGCTGCATCACTACTACAATGCAAATGCAAATGCGCCCAAATTGAATGTCGGGGCGGTGGTCGTGGAACCAATGAACCACTCCTCATTGACGCGGTCATTGGCAAGTTGGTTGAACGCAACCGCCGTTTCTCTACCGGTCGCGTTTAACCACCTTTGGTTGCTACAAAAAGGCATTCGACTCGGTGCCTCATATATGGCTGAAGAGGGTCTTGAGCTGTACCAAAATGACTGTAAAGTTAGAGACTTCCTCGGGCAGTGTATGGGGCAGTGGAGTACAATCCTTTGTCAACTAGACGAGCGGATGACGGCTGCAGAGAACCACATAAGGATAAGAAGGGTATATTCCAGGGCGATTGTTTGAGTCCAATCTGGTTTTGCCTCTCCCTGAACCCTCTCAGTACCTTACTGGAGGGCTCCGGGAGGGGATTTCAGCTTCGGAAAGGAGGTACAAAAGTGACTCACCTTTTCTATATGGATGATCTCAAATTATTCGCCTCCAGTGGCTCCAATCTTGTGGAATTGCTAAACATCACTTGTGATTTTAGCAATTCTATTAGAATGGAGCTGGGGACGGATAAGTTGTGATCCTCCATGTTGAGAGGGGTAGACTAATTAACTCTGAGGGCATAGACTTATCTATGCCCATCAACATAAGTACCCTATTCGAGGCTGAAACATACCGATACCTGCGTATGTCACGAAATATAAGTATTGATCAGGTGGACTCAGACCGAACTTAACGCTCTTGATAGAAAAGTCCGCAATGTTATGACGTCCCATAGGATGCACCATCCGAGATCGTCGGTGAAGAGGCTGTACTTGCCGAGGAAACATGGTGGGCGTGGCTTTTTAAGCGCGCTTACCATACATAATCGCAAAGAGTGCAGCCTCCGTAATTATTTCCTGACGAGATCGGATGATGCATTCTATAAGGACGTAATTTCTTGTAATAAAGGGCTCACCCCTCCATCATTAATCAGCAAGCTAAAAAGTTAAGTTAAAGAGCAATGGCAAGACCCGGCAGTACAGAGCATTTCCAATCGTGAGACCGTATGGAAGGAGTCCCTTTACTGACTACGCTTCGGTGATCTCTTTGGGGAAACCGAGGGTTTTTTCTGTGCGATACAGGATTATTAAACCAACAAATATTGGAGATACATTTTTAGGGATGGCGACGTCGACATCTGTCGAGCTTTTCGCCATCCCGGTGAGTCACTTCGGCATGTCATCTCCGGTTGTTCGGCTCTTTCTTACTCTAAGTACTTGCACAGACACAATTTAGTAGCCAGGATTCTACACCAGGAGCTCGCTCTGAAATACGGTCTCGTGGAAAGCCGTGCTCGAAAATGACCGCGCCAGGCACTACTGAGACCGGGCCATCATCATAGACAGGACTATTCTTGCGAATAAGACCGGGCACAATCAACATTACCACTCCGTATGACGAGAACCTCATGAAAGCCGAAACAGATAAGAAAACAAAATATTTTGACCTGGCTCACGAGGTGACCGTCATATGGGGTGGTCCGCCTATCGAAATTATTCCTGACAATGCTAAAACAAATTTGTTTCAAACTAAATAAAAAACTAATAATTTGTGACGACTTTAATATTGACATAATAGAAACAAATAAGTACTCTTTACAGTTTACACAATTAATGAATAGTTATGATTTAATATTGGAAATTGACAAACCGACAAGAATCTATAGCGCCACTTGCATAGATAATATAATGCACAATGTTGGGAAAGGGAGAAGTGATATTTTAGACTTAGTACTTTCTGATCATACTGCTCAGATATTTAAGTTTTCAGTGAAAACAACATTTACATTAAAATATTGGTATACAAAACGACGAGATTATTCAGCAGAAAACTTAAATAAATTCAAATATTACATAGATAAAATTAGATTTACAGATGTTTATACAAGTAGCTCATCTAGTGAGGCTTTTAATAAGTTTTATTATGAATTTAAATTATTTTATAATCTTTGTTTTCTTGTTATTCGAGCACGAATTTCAAAAAATACGAAACAAAAATGGACTACAAAAGGCATAAAATTTGTTGTAAACGTAAGCGTCAACTTTTGTGGTAATATAGAAGAGATCCTAATCAAAACATTAAAAATATGCTTAGGACTTATTCAAATAGATTTAAAAAAAATTAAATTAACATCAAAACTCAAAACAATCACATTGTCAATGTATCACTTCATAAGACAAAAACAACTTGGAAAATTGTTAATAGTTACAGAAAAAAATATAGTAAAGAGTTTAGTAGAAATTTCATAACACGCATTAAAATAAATAATAAATTTATAACGACTCCAAAAGACATTGCGCAGGCATTTAATGATCATTTCATTGACCAAGAATATGCAATAGATGACAAAAATAATATGACATATTCTAATAATTTCACATATAATAAATACAATTCATATTTCTTTAATTTTGTTACACCCAATAACATTCTATTAACTATAAAATTATTAAAAAACACAAATAGCACTGGTTTTGATGATATTTCAACGAAAGTGATAAAACACGTAGGAAACACAATTGCCCCCTTAATTAGTCATATTTATAAACCTATGTGTTGAAGATGGTGTATTTCCTAAATTTCTTAAAATATCCATTATTAAACCACTATTTAAAAAAGATGACAGGGAGGACTTATCCTGTTACCTTCCGATTGCTATAACTTTTAATTATACTTTATAAGAATATATATAATTACTTTGAAAAGTTCAATATTTTTGCAAAAGAACAAAAAGGCTTTCGTAGAAACAAATCTATTAATGTAGCAATTTATGAATTTTTATACCAAACGTTGACAGAAAAGTACCAGTAACAGCCCTATATATGGACATTACGAAGGCTATCGATTTTTTCAGGCATGACTTATTAATTATAAAATTAAATAAATACGGTATATGAGGCAAGACACTTGACCTTATAAAATCCTACTTGACAAACAGGATTCAAATTACTCTAAGTATCACGGATTTGTACAAAGACTAAAAATGAATATATTTATTGGTCTTATCCTTGATCTCCAAACTTTGGTGTTCCTCAAGGAAGCGTACTTGGTCCTTTATTATTTTTATTATATATTAACGATTTAACTAACAGCGTAAACTTTCCTATGACTTTGTTTGCAGATGATAGCTCTGTGGTGTTTACATATACAGACATAAATAATTATGAAAATGAAATTAATAACAGCCTGAAGAATATAAATAGCTGGAAGTTAAATAATTTAATAATAAACCTAAAAAAGACTCAAATAATGAATTTTTATCAACGAAAATGGCCCCTTGATTTACTTAACACTAATTACGATAGTGAGACCGTTATTGAAACCAAAGTAACAAAATTATAATTTATAAAGCTAAAAAGAAACCCTTTGTCGTATCTCCTCAGTTTCAAGGCACTCCCCTTGTTGCCTCAGCCAGTATTGGAATCCTCGGCGTCAACATATCGAGTGACGTGCAGTTTCGTGGTCACTTGGAAGAGAAGGCCAAATTGGCCTCTTTTTTTTTATAGGATAGGGTGACAAAGGAGCACACAGTCCACCTGATGGTAAGTGGTTGCTGTGACCCATAGACATCTACATCTATCTTCAATAAAGAATTAAAATGCAGATGCGTTGTCACCCGTGAGGACTAAGATCGAATGCCTCTTTTCCAGTAAAAAGGGTCTCCGGTTCTCTACACTGACCATACGAAACACAGCAGTGTTAAGCTGCTATTTTACGCCGGTATTCTGTGAGAGCGTAGTCCTTCCCCGGTGGAGCCGACCCATTCGTACTACAACTATACTACTAATATAGCTGCAGCATGGCTTTACCACGTAACAAAAAAAAAGCTCTAAAAATCTTGGCTTGCTCAGCAGAGCGGGACAGTATTTCATGCCGGCACAACGCCTGCAACTTTACAAGGCGCAGGTTCGGCCTCACATGGAATACTGTTCCCATCTCTGGGCTGGGGCTCCCCAGTGCCAGCTCCTTCCACTTGACCGCACCCAGCGCAGGGCGGCTCGAATCGTCGACGACCGGTCCTTTCCGATCGGCTCGATTCATTGGCACTGCGAAGAGATGTTGAATCCCTTTGCATTTTCTTTTGAATTTACCACGGTGAGTGCTCTGAGGAATTGTTCGGATTAATCCCAGCCGCCAAATATCACGAACGCACATCGCGGCAGAATTCCCGATACCATCCACACCCTCTGGATGATTGGCGGTCCACCACTGTGCGATTCAAAAGATATTATTTTCTTCCTCGCACAACTTCCTTGTGGAATCGATTACCACCAGTGATTTTTCCGGACCGATACGACTTAGGGACCTTCAAGAAAAGAGACTACTCCTTTTTAAAAGGCCGGCAACGCATCTGCAATTCCCCTGGTTCCCCTGGTGTTGCAGTTGTTCATGGGCGGCGGTGGTTACTTACCATCAGGTGAGCCGCACATTCTTACGTCTTTATATTGACAACAACTTAAAGTGGGAGACTCATACAGAATATATTTGCAAAAAGTTAAACCAATTTTCTTACGCTCTACATGTGTTATCCAAAGTAGTTAATGAAGATACTTTACGGACGGTATATCACGGCTTCGTATCCTTCTACTGTGCGCTATGGTATAATTTTTGCTACAAGGCGCGAAGGTATATTTAAAGCGCTAAAAAGTGAGTGCGTGCTATTGCAAGTATACCGAGTACAGAACACTGTAAACCACAATTTAAAAAAATTAAGTAATTGACATTTCCCGCAATGTATATTTATGAAGTTGTGACATTTGTAAAAACTAATCCTGAAATATTTAATGATTACTTAGTAACAAACAATCGACGTAAAAATAAAATTCATACAATTTCATCAAAGACAGCTTTACTTAGAAATAGGGTTTTCGGTATATCATCTAATATCTACAATAAAGTTCCATCTATGTTTCATGAAATGGAAAATATTCATAAACATTTCTAATTGAGAAATGCTACTACTCAATCGATGGATATTTAAGCGACGCTTCAGTAGGGATATTATAATGACATTGCATAAAATATAATTTTTTTTGACATTCGATTAGACTATTTATTATTGTAAATATCCTATTCTAATTAATAATTACATCATTGTTGAACATTCTAATATAATTATAATATAAATAATATAATGAAATAATTAAGTTGTGGAAATGTAATAATATAACTATAATATTTGTATACCTAAGGGTTGAATGCAGAGAACATCATTTTTTTTAATGATCTATTCTGTCTCATATCTGTATTCACAAATGAATAAAATTTGAATTTGAATTTATTACCTTAATATCAACAAAAGAACGAATCTGTCTAAAAACAAATATTAGTTTACGGACTCTATTGCAAGTCTATGTGGTTCTTAAATGTAAGAGTAGAATCTATAATTATTCCAAAATACTTATTAGGTTTTGTATTAAAAATAACTAGGCAGTTACATTTAGACTCTGCGAATTGAGACTAAGGTGAAGTTATTTGTAACAAAATGTCACTCTGACTGAGTTTTGTTTTAAATAAAATTTTATTAGCCTCTATAAATACCTAATATACCTTAATGGTATGCTCTTTAATTTTTTGCACATTTTGTTACTAGTACTGTAGTTAAGTTTATACATTTCTAATCGAATTAATATAAAATATAACTAATTTCGGAAAGAAACATTAATACTTACATATTCCTAACAAATTAACTTCCCCGCCATGGAATCTGTTCAATATTCCACCTCATTCCTATGTGACTCCGCGCCGCCCTGGTCGCAGGAAAGTCGAGAATTGGGTGAGAAACTAAATATCATTCCATCCATCCATTCATTACAGCCTATAAAAGTCCACTACTGAACATACGCCATATTCATAGATTTCTTCATGGGGGGATTTTGCCACAGTAGTCACGCTTAGCATGCGGGTTGGGAATTGCAGTTTGCTAATTATTTTGAGTTGTTATCAGGAAGATGCTGCTGCACATCTCCTGTTTCATTTTCCCTCTGTCGCCTCTTACGACACATTCGGAATGTTATGGGGTAGTGGATATACTTACACCACCACTACACAGTTATAATATCATTATACATGTCTTAATTCTTACAATTTTTGAATATCGGTTTATAAAATCGGTTTATAAACGTGGACACTATGGCAACATACCCTCCATGATGAAGGTTACGAAGAGACGGCCCTACTCCCCGGTGGCCCCACTATTCCTGGCTACGGTGGTGACAACGGTAACGGCGGGGCAGGGGGTGCTAAGAATCTCCGGTGGAGGTTCAGTTGCCACTTACGACGACTCGACCTGGAAACATATAAAGCACGCACCATGAGGACTGACGAGAAGATCCTAGAGCTGGAAGAAAAGAAAGAAAGTTGCGTTGGAATATTATAGCATTATCCGAGGTCCGAAGAGAGGGGGAGGACACGGTAATCCTCGAATCCGGCAACTTGTTCTATTACCGGGAGGGCGACCGTCTGTCCCAAGGAGGTATTGGATTTATCGCCCACAAATCTCTCATTAACAACGTTGTAAATATTGGGAGTGTATTGACGAGGGTTGCGTACCTTATACTCAGAATCACCAAACGGTATTCGCTGAAGGTCATACAGGTTTACGTACCAACCTCGGCAAATTCCTATGGGTAGGTGGAGGAAATGTATGAGAATACATTATCTAGAGACCTTTGTAGTGGCGGGTAAGGATACCCACTACCCCATATCTTCCCGTGGGTGTCTTAAGAGGCGACAGAGGGAAACTGAGGCAGAAGATGGGCAGCAGCATATTTCTGATAACAGCAAAATAACAATAAAAAAAAACTGTGGTTGCCAACCCGCTCGCCAAGCTTGGCAATTATGGCAATATACAGGGGGTATATTGCCATGAAAAAAGTTACGAAGAGACGGCCCCCAGTCCCCAGCGGCCCCACTATTCGCTAATTCCTGGCTACGGTGACGACCATGATAACGGCGGGGCAGGGGGTGCTAAGAATCTCCGATGGAGGTTCGGTTGCCACCAAAGACGACTCGACCTGGCAACATATAACGCAAGCACGCTGAGGACTGTCGAGAAGATCCTGGAGCTGGAAGAAGAGATAGACAAGTTCCGCTGGAATATAACAGGATTATCCGAAATCCGCAGAGAGGGGGAGGACATGGTAATCCTCGACTCCGGCAACTTGTTCTATCACCGGGAGGGTGACTATCTGTCCCAAGGAGGTGTCGGATTTATCATTCACAAGTCTCTCGTTAACTACGTTGTAAAGATTGAGAGTGTGTCGATGAGGCTTGCGTAGCTTATACTCAGAATCAAAAAACGGTATTTGCTGAAGGTCATACAGGTTTACGCACCAACCTCGGCACATCCTGATGAGGAGGTGGAGTAAATGTATGAGTATATACCTAGAGGCATGCATTCCTCTAAAACCTATTATACAGTAATAATGGGAGACTTCAACGCACAACTAGGCACAAGAGAGAACGGTGAGCTGAAGGTAGGGCAATTTGGAATGGGGCAATGGAACCCAAAGGCCAGCAGCTGGCCGATTTCCTGGTGAAAGTGGGACTCTTTATGATGAACTCTTTCTTCCAGAAGCGGAACTGGTCGAGCCCTGACGGTTCGACAATAAATGAGATTTACTTCATTATGACGACCAGACGACAACTGTTCAGAGATGTTTCAGTGATCGCAAGGGTGAAAACGGGCAGCGGTCACCGAATAGTGAGAGGCACACTCAACTTAAACGTTAAGTTGGAGAGGTCTCGTCTATTGAAGTCAACGCTCCATCCCCCTCGTGCTCTAATCCAGAGTCCCGAAACCTTTCAGCTCGAGCTAAAAAATCGTTTTCAGTGCCTACAATATTGAAAAGCCCACTGCATTGCAATATTCTAGATGATGACATAATATGAATGACAAGCTCGTGGAAACTGTCCATGCGGTCGGAGCTAAGTTCTGCACGACCTGCCGCAGAAGAACACAAAAACTCACTCACACTATTAATCTCATGGCTGTTAGACGGGAAATAAAGCTGCAGTCTTCAGCAGATTTGACAGCGTACAGGCAACTGAACAGACAGATCTTCAAATGCATGCAGCGGGACTTACGCAACTTCAATACAGCTCGTATTGATGAAGCGATCGAGCGGAACCAGGGCCCCAAAGTCTTTGCTAGAGATCTGTCTGCTAGAAAGAGCCAACTGTCGAAGCTGAAAACCGATTATGGCAGCGTTGGAGCCACACGAAAGTGTGAGTAACGATCCAAGAGCAAGTCTTATCCGACACTATTCCGATGATATTCCGGACGTCAGTCTGAGCGAGATTAGAGTGGCTGTCCAGCACCTTAAAAACGGCAAGGCCCCAGGCGAGGATGGAATTATAGCGAAGCTTCTGTAAGCAGGTGGAAAACCGGTACTTGAAGTCCTTCAAAAGCTCTTTAATTCCGTCCTATATGGTGGCACTACACCGGAAGCGTGGAGCAGAAGTGGGTGGTCTTGTTCTTCAAGAAAGGCGGAAATCCTCTCTTGAAGAACTACAGACTGATTTCCCTTCTGAGCCGCGTCTACGTGCTATTTTTGAGAGTCACTACGAATCGTCCGGCACGCAGACTCGACAACTTCCAGCCTCCCGAACAAGCTGGTGCCCGAAAAGGCTTTAGCACCATAGACCACATACATAGCCTTCGGCAAATTGTACAGAAGTCCGAGGTGTACAATTTACTACTATGTCTGGCGTGTGTGTACTATGAGAAAGCCTTTGATTCCGTCGAAATTTGGGTGGTGCTGCAGTCCCTTCAGCGGTGCCAAGTTGAATGTCGGTATATCTAAGTGCTGAAGTGTTTGTACAGTAGGGCTACGATGGCTATCCGAGTACAGAATCAGAGTACGAAACCTATTCAACTGTAGGTAGGTGTAAGAAAGGTTGACGTTATATCCCCGAAACTCTTCACAGCTACATTGGAAGACGTTTTCAACACGGAGGAGGGGACTGAGATGTTCGATGTCCCAATGTCACTACGTTGCAGTCCTTAATTTTAATCCCAGGAAAGTACCTGAATTCGTTGATGATGTAATTATATTGTTTAAACACTGCATCCTTACCTATCCCCAATCTTAAGGGAATATCCAGGCGACAAGATATACACGAGGCAAGCCATGAAGGATAGGTTTTTAACAGATCTATTGATGTCTCGCTATGCCCGAACAACAGAGCTCGGACTGATTATGTCTATGAAAAATTTATGAAATCATAATCTCGTATTCACGATTTGACGAATCACATCGTCTAAAACTGAGCCGTTAAACATTTTGTTTTCGGAACAATATATTGTCTTCATGGTTTTCTTTCATTTTTATGTTTTAAATTTATTTGCTGAGTGTCTGATAACAGGTAATAGCAATATAAATGGGCAATTTGAATAATTTTCAACATCACTCACCTTCGATTTGCCGACGATATAGTTCTTATGGCAGAATCGCTGGAGGACCTAAGCCCTATGCTCAATGACCTCAATAGTGCCTTCCAACCGATAGGTCTTAAGATAAACATGGAAAAAACAAAGATCACGTGTAACGTCCATGTCACACCTATGCCGGTAGTAGTTGGTAGCACTAAGCTTGAAGTTGTTGACGAGTATGTTTACCTGGGACAAATAGTCCGACTAGGTAAGTTCTACTTCGACCGAGAGGTCAATCGACGGATTCAACTCGTCTGGGCAGCGTTCGGGAAATTACGACACACCTTCTCGTCAGGTATACTTCAAAACTTGAAGACGAGAGTGTACAACCAGTGCGTGTTGCCAGTGATGACTTATGGATCTGAGACGTGGTCCTTCACTGCTGGCCGTATGAGGAAGCTAAAGATCGCTCAGTGAGCTATGGAGAGGGTTGAGGATATCTGCAGTAGAACCAGAGTAACTGACATAGCCCAACGGATTAGTACGCTGAAGTGGCAATGGGCCGGACATATAGCTCGAAGAACCAACAACGAATAGGGAAAAAATATTCTCGAGTGGCAGCCTCGTATCAGTAGGCGAAGTGTAGGGTGACCCCCCACTAGATGGAGTGATGACCTGGTAAGACATGCAGGAAGTCGATGGATGCAGGTGGCTCAGGACCGTGATTTGTGGCATTCCTTGGGGGAGGCCTATGTTCAGCAGTGGACTTGTGAAGGGCTGTAATGATGAAGATGATGGTTTATAAAATAAGCAAAGACACGAGACACATACATGTTTCCAACCTACAACAACTGCAAACCCTTGCAAATGGCATATAACATTTTTCAGTGTAAATCAATAAATCATTTTTATTTAATTTTTTCACTATTAAAAGACACATGTTTACGACATGTAGACAGATTTGTAATGTTACATGTTATAAATAATTACGTTTTTTGTGTTGTAGAAATACATACATACATACTATTATTACACTGTTAGTCCAGGAGGACCTTAATTTTTTTATGCGATTCTCTTCAAATTGTCCTACTGATGATATAAATGCATGTTGTCGCGTGACAACTCGGTGACATATTGTTTAAACTGATTTTTTTTTTCAATTGCAAGGATTTTTTTTAATATTCTTTGATGAATTACGAATGAAAAAGGTTTTATAACTTTTTACGTTAAAATTAATATTTTCGGATATTATGGTTTTCAAAGGTTTGAAAAATCCCAAATTCGGATACTTTTGACCTATTAAACAAACATAAAAAATGAGAATATAATATTAAAGATACCTTTTTATATTCTTTGATAAAATACAATTAAAAAAAATCATAGGATTTTTTACGATAAAATATATTTTCGGAGTTATGAGAATTCGTATACTTTTCCTGAAGATTTTTATCAACATAACGCACCCCAAATGTAAGCTTTGTTTTTCAAGGGACGATATTAACTTTGAAAGTCCCAGCATGATTGATAGAAAATATTTTAGGTATAAGATTTATGATATGAGCATGAAGTCCATTTCAAAAAAAATGAATTTTGTTGTTGTAAATAAGTACGAGTACCACTAAAATATAATAAAGGAAAAATGAAAATAGTAAAAGTAAAGTAACTAGTTTCATTTCCAAGAATGTGAGTGTGCCAGACGTATTTACGATCTCTATAAAGTACGTCCTCGTTAGTTTTAATTTCTTAGATTTTTTTATAGATTAAGGGTGACAAACGAGCAGACGTTACATAAAATCCAGCATGGCCGCTTATTGTGGATATAAAGTGCTAACTAAAAAAAAATATTAAAATACCGTGCTTAATATCAAATAAAAGGTTTTAATGTATACATTCCAATTGAACTTCCAACGAATACAGGACCGTGCAGTGGCGGTGTAAGAATATCCACTACCCCATATCATCCCGTGGGTGGTGGGGTCGAACACCCACGGGATGATGACATGGGAGACGCGACAGAGGGAAAAAATCAGGAAATGGGCAACAGCGTCTTCCTAATAACGACAAAAATTAAAAAAACACTGCGGTTGCCAACCTGCTTGCCAAGAGTAGTAACTATGATAAATATCCCCCCTATGAGGCAATCTATGGGGGAGGCCTATGTTCAGCGGTGGACTTTAACTTGTAATGGTAAAATATTATACAAAGAAAATTGTTTAAGCTGTTGTATCATAACAGTCCCTCAAAAGCGTTTAATTAAAAAATACACATTAAAAATTATCAGTAAATACGTGCAATTCCGAAATTCTGGGCAGCGTATTATAGTGGCATTTATTTTGATAAGTAGCTTATGTTATATATAATTATGTTGTTTTTGTAATATGTATCTATAAATTAATTTTAAAAGTATCTTCATAAAGAATTATTTAATAAAATTTTAATTTCCGAAAACAATATCAATGACATTGAGATGTTTATTAGTTTCTGTATAGCTCTTTGTTTCTAAGGGACCATGAAAAAGTGTATTTATTGCCAATAGATTTGGTTTGTTGAATGAAAAATATTAAGTTTTTATTTTATTTTTATGTTCTCATAATCTATATAACATACTCTTCCTAAAATGAACCGAAATTATGCATGTAATTATTATAATAATTCTACTTTTTCACTCGCAAAAATTTGCTTAAAGTTCAACCATAAACAGTTTAGACGCGCGTTTACCTCATTTTCAAAAATTTTTCTTAAAAATATTATAGCTTCCTAATTTTTTATACAATGATATAGATATAACATTTAAAAATAATGTTTTTTATTTATAAATATACATACATGCAATAAACTATATATAAAAAATTTAAATATTTCAGAAGGTAGATCTTTTTTTTTATCTTGACCGTTATAAATTGTTCGCGTAGAGGTGTTTTGTTTTCCTTTTTATCAATTGAAACACAAAATTTACTGTTGTTGTAACTTAAATCATTCAAAACATTATCTAGTAAAGATTAACATTTCTTACCAGTTTTGAGAAATCCAAATCAAAATCACAAACACAAAAGAAAACAATTACAACTAACCTCACCAACTACCTGAAAGTGACTGTTTTTATTTTTTAATTTGTCTATGTAGCCGAGTGAGTAAAAACTTTGCTATACTTTAGTTCGTTCAGAATCGAATGAAATAGTTTGTAATTGAAAATATACTGTATTTTTATAATTAAGACGAAAATAGCAGTGACGTAATGGACATGAATTCATGTCCACGGTACTCAACGGTCACAAAAATCTGGACATGAATTCATGTCCACGGTACTCTAGGGTATATTAAAAAATAGTTATATTGCATGAACCGTCTCAGGTATAAAATATATAAGTAAATAGTTGTCAGATACGTAACGATTTTATTTGTTTTTTTTTATTATTGTATCAAAATAGAATAACGCAATCTTATTGCAATATTATAAATTAAGTTACGTAAACACTTCTGTGGCATATTTGCATGAAGGGACAACACGATTTTAAATTCACTTTTATTCAGTTATTATTGTTTTATAATTGTTATTTTGTGACTGTATACAGAAAAAAGTATGAAATATAATAATTTAGAGAGGCTTTAATAGTAATGTTTCTTAACTAAATTTCGATTGTATTTAGAGGAATACGATTTTAGCGTAGAATACGTCCCATGTCGAAATAATGCAACTGCAGACACACTAAGTCGTATGTCGGTGACGTTACAAGATTTAAAAAAATATGCATGAAATAGTTGTCTCAGTTTTAACTAGAGCCCAAAGTAAAAAACCATGTCAAAAATATGGTAGTTGATATTTCGACAACCCGCAGGTCTGATCAACCCGCGGCTGTGGAAATACTCAAAAAACCAAATGACATCATTGAGTTACGCTATTCAGAAAACTTGAACACAAAATATAAAAATGATAAGGAAGTTCTAATATCGGACGCTCGTTTCTGCACATACGTACGTCGCAATCAGCGATATTTCTTCATTCTCGATCGTCATTAGCCCCAGAGGAGTTAGCCAGAGATTTAGAAAGCATGTGGTCAAAGTTAAAAATAAACCAATTACTCATAATAAAAAATAAGAATAATCTTAAACACACTAAATGTTTGCTGCACAGCATAAAGAAGTGTCAAGTAGCGTCACCTCGTTTATTAATTACTAGCTGTTCCCCGCGACTTCGCCAGCGTGTAATTTATTACGATTGAATGGGTTTTACTTTTGCGCGGAACCTAATTATTTTTCTAAAATAAATGTAGCCTAAGTTACCCTTATAACATATTAGCTATCTGCTAGTGAAAGTCCCGTCAAAATCGGTTCAGCCGATTAGGATTTTTAATAACGTATGTTTTAATCAAAATGTTTATGTTTTAAGAATCTTAACCTGATGCCAATGAATATTAGAGAAAACTTTGAAGCGTTATAACGCGATAATTAACTATAAAACAAAATCGTTGTCGATTTCTAACGACGACGGTCGCGTAGTATATTCACCTATAGCTAACAGCAATAAGCAATACTTATACGTAATGTCTCGATGAAATAATAAATACATCCCTTGTTCATATAAAGAGAAATAAGAAAGTTGAAGTATGATAAGAAATGTACTTATGTAATTATATTTCGTGATTTAGTTCTTATTAAGAATCAAACAGGTAATAAGCTCGATTGTGTTTACGAAGGTCCTGTAAGGTAATAGAAGAAATGTCGCCAAATGTTAGAATGATGAAAATAATAAAGACGTAATACACAAAACAAATACTAAATTATTCCATTGTTAAATAAAATAATATAACTTTTATTACACAACATATTAAATAAAAGAAATACATTTAAGTAAATTAATATGAAATTTTAAATTTTATTTTTAAATAAGTATATTAAAGTAATAATGGAAAATTGTTTGTAATTTTTAATTAATGTTTGTAATGTTAGTATAAGAAATAGCATATGGTTGTACTTAGTTTAAACATTTATTTCGTTTATGAAATGGGGTGTGTACTGTACCATATACTTTTCGAGTTGTAGTGTGATCAAAACACGAGTATAAAACAAGAGGAAGCCCAAAGTAAGGGGCAGGCGTGCACAATTAGTGACAGTAGAGCGTAATTGATCATCAGTCGCATCGTTCAAATTGTTGCGAGCTGACGGATCGCTGCTTATGATATATGCGAAAATATGCCGTTTTGCGCAATATTGGAGTGTAAAAACGAAAGTAAAAAGAACAAAAGAAAAATATTTTGAATGTAGGTGTTTCATCCAAAGCACGTAATATTTTTCTTTTGGATAGAAATTGACTAAACATGGGCAAAATGTCAAATTGCTTTTATTACAAAGTAATATTCAACCTTATTTCGTTAAACTAAGGTTCATCTGTAAATACATTTTGAATAAAAATAGCTGCTATAGTGTTGTGACTACGCCGGTATTAAAGTTTTCGATAAAATTTTATCACATTCCTGTTCATTAACTAAAAAAGTAGTTATGTGGATTACGCAGAAAATAAATAAATAACCTACACGTACATAACTTAAAAACTTTTTAAACCTGAAAAAACATAACATAAACATAAACATAAACACTCACGCCTGTCATCCAGAGGTGTAGGCAGAGACTACGGACTTTCATTTGGCACGATCCTTACACACTTCTCTCGCCTCCATTATATCCAATATATCGCCAATTTGGTCGACAAACCTTCGTCTAGGGCGTCCCTTCCCGACTCTTCCGTTCACTTCTGCAACATAAATTTGCTTTGTCACTCTTTTCCTGTTCATTCTTTCTCACATGACAGAATTAGCATTCTTTAATCCTGGTTTGTGACCAGGATTAAAGGAATGTCGGTCATCTTAAACCACATTTCTTCTCTTATCACACTATTTTCACCCCATTCAGATTCAGCCCTAGCATACTCCTTAATGACCGCATTTCTACAGCATTTATTCTACCTCATGCTTTTCTGCCAGACCCAACTTTCTACTAACATTAAAGTAGGGATTAACACAGCATTATGAATTGCCATACGTGCCTTTTTTTGACACATTCTGACTTTTCATAATAGCGTAGAGCCCCATTCACTCTATTTCCTGCGTTTCCAGCTTTGGTTGCTAGTAAATCTAGGCATGCTCTTCTTTGCTTTAACTTCCATCCGTACCTCATCATCCCACCACAACTTATTATTTTTCCTTTAATGCGTTCTCTTACTTACACCACATACTTCGGTGGCTGCATCCACCAAACCTTTCTTGACATTATACCACACAGTCTCCAAGTCTAAATCATTCATACACAATTCATCCATACCACTTATATTTTCTCTCAGTCTACATTTGAACTTCTCTTTCACACCTTCATCTTGTAACCTCTTTATTCTTATACGCTGTAACGCAGTAAACGTTAATTTCAGTAAACGTTTGAAAGTCCTTTTTGTCCTAAAATTTTAAATGTTGTAATTCATGTAAACATTACAACATAAATTTTACATGTTCAAAATTATTTTTCTCCACAAATTATCGCGATTACCACTAACTATGTTAGAAACTTATTTACAAATAAAAGCTCTTTGATTGATTCAGCAATATGATTGTCTTAATTTCTAAGCGTATTATCGATTACGGCTTTGTTCCCCTAAAAATAAAACTGTCCTATTCACGTAAGCTTGCGTACTTAAGAATTTTTTGAAAGGATTCCGAGCTAAGCACGAATATGTGCGGGAGTGCGGGGAACGGTGTCGACTTCCTGCATGTCTTACCAGGTCGACAGTCCATAGTGGGTCGTCGCCCCTTCTGCCTTCCAATGGAAGGGAACCTTTTTTACCCATCGGTTGTCGGTCTCTTCGAGTTATATGGCCGGCCCATTCACTCAGCTACTAATCTGATGGGCTATATCAGTCACTCTGGTTATACTGTAGATATCCTCATTTCTAAGTTTATCACGCAGAGAAACCCCGAGCATAGCCCTCTCCATAGCTCGCTGAGTGACCTCGATCTTGGTCTTAGATCCATAAGTCGTCACTGACAACACGCACTGGTTGTACAATCTCATTTTCAGGTTTTGAGGTATACCTGACGAGAAGATGTGTCGTAATTTTCCGAACGCTGCTGAGCCGAGTTGAATCCGTCGATTGACCTCTCGGTCGAAGTTGGACTTACCTAGTCGGACTATTTGTCCCAGGTAAACATAACACGTCAACAACTTCGAGCTTAGTGCTCCCAACAACTACCGGCATAGGTATGACATGGCTATTAAATATGATTTGTTTTGTCCAAGTTCATTTAAGACCTATCTGTTGGGAGACACCATTGAGGCCATTGATCATAGTGCTTAGGTTCCAGCGATTCTGCCAGGACTATATCATCGGCAAAACCGAAGTGTGATGTACCTGCCATTGATGTTAATACCGTATCCTTTCTAGTTCAGTAGCTTGAAAACGTCTTCCAATGCAGCAGTGCGGAGTTTCAGGGATATAACATCACCCTGTCTTACACCTCTCTGCGGTTGAATAGCTTTTGTACTCTAATTCTGTACTCGGATATCCATCGTAGCCCTATTGTACAAACACTCCAGCACTTCGATGTACCGACAGTCAACTTAGCACTGCTGATTGGACTGTAGCACTGCTCAAATTTCGACGGAATCAAAGGCTTTCTTATAGTCCACATACGCAAAACAAAGTGGCAGATTGTACTGTTATACGGGACCTCGTAAACTAGGTTTTAAAAAAAAAACACTTTTATTATACAACGGAAATAGTATTATTTAGAAATAGAATTGGTTACAAATTTTAATTGGCCCGGAGTCGAAACTGGCAGACGCGCGATGATACTGATGTTTTAGGTATTCAGCGGTCGGGCAGAGACTGGCTTGTTCCCGGAAGCGGGAAGCAGAGCTGCCTTTAAAGGATAACACGACTATTTAGAGGAAATCTATGTAATCAGTTATTATCCATGATTAAGTGTTTTCCCTAGCATTAGAAAACCGTAACAGCCCCCCGATTAAGAGTAAACTACACCCTTAAAAGTGGAGTTTATGTTAAAGTAAATAAAATATAAATCAGCCGATTCAAAGAGAAGGTCCCGTGTTAATGTTTAAGGGGTTAAATGCTATATTGCTGTACGTTTTCCGAATAAAATAAATAAAATAAAGTAGATAAGAGTGTCAAAATTAATGATGAATAATATAATTAATTAATAATTAATGAATGAATGAAAATTACTGAAGAGACATTCTTGAAATTGTCCTTGGAGTCAAGAATACTTTGGTAACCGTTTATCTGGGTGATTCAGGTGGATATTGAGGAACATACAATAATGGTAGAAAGAGAATTTTTCTGATTTAAAGAGCTCAAAAGAGTGGCCAGCCTTCTCACCCATCAAGTTGTGAAGAGGGTATTACTGGGAGTTTTTCTGTATGATATATTGGTAAGCACAGACCAACAACGAAAGATGGATGAATGGATTATAGTGACGTTGAAATCAAGCCAAAACCATGCCCACGTTATTGTTAGAACACGCACTCGCGAATACATTTGCATCTAAATTTATTTGCAACCAACAACATGGTTTAAATTGCATATGTTTGCGTCCATTAGTGGACTTTTACGAGTAGTAAGCTTTGCGTACATTCCAAGTGAGTAGGCATCACTTGGAATGTACGCAAAGCTTCGTCTATCTCCTTTATTCGTGCGAGTTTTTAAGATACCTGCAGTAGATGCAGAGTGTTTATATATCCCCTGGCGTATCAAGGAGCGCTACGCGTGTGAAAATATAACCGTTTTCGAACGTGGACTGCTACTATGCGGCAGCGACACTAACCGGATATTCGCTTATTTGTATTAGCTATATCTATGTTCCGAAGTTATCTGTTCCTTTTAATTCTAATGGCATAGTGTTCTCAAAAGACTGAGCTAGTAATAAAATACATAAGAATACAAACTGTCGAACAAAAACTAATTGTATTTTATGCTTCCCGTATTTCAGTTTGACGTCAGTTAGAGATATTAGTTTACGAGTGTGTTTTAGGTTAAATTAAAGTTTTAAACAGTAAATTTATGGATGAGTTACGTACGTTAAACAATTTTATATAATACTTGAAAAAATCTTTAGAATATGCGTACTTTGTATAAATTGAAGTTTCAAATAGACGAAGTGTAAAAATGGCGCTGATACCCGAAGTTTTATTATAATTATCTTTTTATTTTCTCTTAGGGCATTATTAAATTTCATTGAATTGTGTGAGAAATATTATAAACTTTTGTTTTAAGCATGGTTTGATACTAACAACAAAGAAAAGTAATAAAAATAAAACCATACTCATACAGGCCGGCGAGAATTTTTCTTTAAAATTTAACGGTAGTTTGAATTTTAACGGTACCTACTCATATTTTCTTATTTTATTACTAAAAACAGTAAAAAGAACAAATATTTTAATAACTAAAGGCAACTTAATGTAGTTTCTATAGTTATTTTTATATTTAAAATATATTAGATAGTTTTTATGTTATAAACCATTTGTCTGGGAAGGTACTTTTTTGTTGAAAAAGAAAAGGACTTTTATATTATATATATTCACATAACTCTAACATTATTCATTTCTTGCAATTGGTATTTTTTATGAATATTAAAACTCTTAAAATAAAAAATAAAAAATCCATAATTTAATCAGATGCGAACCAAATAAATCAGATGCGAACTAAATAAATCAGATGCGAACTAAATTAGCTTAAAAAATAATTATATTCAATGAGAGTCGAGTTGTTTTGTTGTGCGCGTTTGGGTGGTTTTTGGTTTGGTACAATCGTTATTACCACATATTCTTAAAAAACATTTAATAAACATTAAAAATAAATAATTTTATTACAAATAACTCTGCTTTATTCCATTTTGTAACGATTTTAATGTAATAAAATGCGTGAAAAAACTCTTTTTCTTGCTTCAACTTCTACTTTATTTTTTAATCAAATTAGGTCGAGCAAGCGGGCGATCGCATTCTAGGAAGTTGACATTTGATAGCAATTTGAATTTTGACGGCTATGACACGTGAGGGGATATTCCAGCGGATCAGAAATCTAAAATGGCAAAATATAAAAAAATGGCTGTAGAACAACGAATTCTATATTATATCAATCTTAAATTATCAATGTACGTATAAATTAATGTCAATACCTTGACTTAAGCTCCATTTCAGATAATAAAACCGATACTACTATAAGGGGTTCAAAATTGTTACATCAACGGAATTATTACGAACATCCTGCTTTCATTTCATTTGTCATCGTCCAAATTCAAAACGATAAGGCTAATGTTGTTTGATAAATGGTTGTATTATAATTCATCAATTATATGCGCCTATTAATTTTATACCAACTCAATTTAAACTTTCAGTGACAAATTATATGATTAAGTAATTTAAATTTAATTGATTGCATTGAAACTACGTAAATAATTAATTTAACACCTATAAAGTTCTCTTTATATAAACAAGTCGTTTCTTTCAAGATCTACATTCTCTTTGCCAACTTTATTTGATTACCAAATTGTAACAAAAAATGCGTCCTTTGGCAAGTTGCTAAATTCGGCTCTTTATTTTGTATTGTAATAATATCTATAACAATATGATGGTGCATGAGTTTTTTTGTTTATGTGATAAGCGATATCCTCGTCAACTGTGAATCGATTTGATGATTATTATTATTTTTATTAAGTAGGTGTAGGTCAGGGGTGGTTTCATTTAAATTTGGAGAAAAAATTTCACCCCTAATGGTGGCAAAATAGGAAATAAAGTTTTAATGTAACTATTTAATCGACATTTTATCTTGTCATATTACTTAGTCCGCTCCAAAGGAAAAAAAAATATTTTTATTAAGTGTAAAAGCTAGAACTAAAAATATAAAAATAATTTCACATCCCAAAGCCGGAGCTTTAATTTTTCTATACACTATGTCATAAAGCACTGTCATCAGAATGTAAAATTAGTTTCTTATTTTTAGTTTTTTGATGTCAGATTTTACTTTTTATAAAAAGTTATATTTCTTCTAAAATTATGAACTTGATTAAGTATACTTTAGGTTTATTATCTAACTAGCTGTGCCCGGTTCCATCCGCGTATATCACGTGTCTGAGCCGCGTGACATGACATGACACCTAGTTCAAGCATTTTAGATAGCAATGTATGGAAAAATTGGTAAAATTAAAGGAGTACTTTTATCTATCGGCATATGTACGTTATAGAGCGAAGTTAAATTTATCCACTCTTCTTCCCCCTCCCGGGTGAGCGTCACGTACCCCCCGCGCAGAAAGTGTCCCAAAGCGCGGTTTTTCCCAGTTTTTTCAGAATATTTGATTTAGAACACTTTATTTACATATTATAACCATTACGCCAACGCACGCGGATATATCATTTCGGGAGCTTTTTTCTTGACTTGCTTAAGAAAAACCAATATTTAAGGCTAGCTGAGAGGTGAAGCCTATTGGTAGATAGCCTATACTATTCCTCGTAAATCTGGCTATAATGTACAAGAAGAATTTTCAAATCGGACTGGTAGTTCTAGAGATTAGCGTGTTTAAACAAAAAAAGAACTCTTCCGCTTTATTATACTAAGTATAGATAGATAAGGGGAAATTATTATTAGAAAATGGTATATTGTAAGAGTCGAGTTTGCATAAGAATTCATTTTATGTGAAATTTTATTTTATTACATTTTATTTTTATATTTCATTTCTTTATTCATTCATTCATTTATTACAACCCATCACAAGTCCACTGCTGACCATAGGCCTAGAAGACAAGCGAGAATAGAATGAAAGTGACAAGTGAGAACCGATTCCCCCTGATTATAAAATGATGCTGTGATCCATTACATCTACATCAATCCTTGATCAGGAACCATAATTTAAATGCGTTGTCACCCCGGAGGACTAAGATGGAAAGCCTCGCTACCAATAAAAAGGATCTCCGGTCCCCTACACTCACCATACGAAACAGTATTATTCTGCTCTTGTACGCTAGTATTCTGTGAGAGCGCGGTCCGACCGTGGTCGTGCCGACCCATTCGTGCTGGAGACATAATATAGCTGCAGCGTATTTATTACATAGAGGATTACAAGAAAGATGCTAATTTTAATTAAATATATTAATTTAATTTCATACTAATTTCGATACTAATTAACTTTCTGACATCGATCGCAAAATGTAACACTGCAACTTTTAACGAAGTTAAACACAAAATTGGTTAAAGTTTAAGCTTTTATTACTTCCCAGTTGGCAGTGAGATAGCGTTTAAAAGGAGTTGTAACTAATTAGGTGTCGGGGCTTGTATTGTTTCAGTACTATGCTTATGTAAGTCGATAGAATAATTGTATCCAATCAATAAAGTAAAATGTCTACAGTGTATTAAATTCAATAGCTTCACATTTAAATAAAACTAGTTTAGTTTTATCAAGTATATTAACTTATTTTATATTCCCGACTTTTCAGTACTACAGCACCCATGGTCACAGGGGACTAGGTATTTGACGTCAATGTCATAGTTAACCACGGTTACCTCCAGATTAAAATTATTAATTTTGTTCCGATCTGCAGTATGAACTTACAGTATCTTGAAGTCTTGCAGTTGTATGCTTGGGTTGGGATTTAATTTTATTAATTAGAGGATCTAGCAGATGGTAGCACCAGCCATCTTCTCTGTTGAAATTAGGATGTTTTTTGATTTCCAATAGCCTCGCGAATCATCCTGGAAGGAATCAGTGTTCTTTAGCGAGTTGTGGTCTATCAAATCTAATGTAGTGACAGGGGCGATCCTGCACATGTTCACAGACTGCAGACTTCCCGGGCGTCGATTCTTCACATCAATATGTGTTCTTTAACGCGGTTTATTGATCTTTTTAGTTTCCTATATAAGAGACCACATTCACAATCAAGTTTGTACACTCCTGCATCTTGCAGAGAGGACATTACACTTAAATGATGGTAAACAGCTAATCTTCTTCGGCGGCTTGAAGTATGTTTTAATAGAAGCGCGCTTCAGGATGTAACCAATCTTGTCAGTGACACCTCTGACATATGGCAGTACAGCAGGTACTCGCTCGACTGTGGCCGCTTCACTCGTTCACTGTGACGTAGGCGCAGGACCCAAGCTTATTGTCGTGCAAAACTTGCTTGACCTGTTGGAGCTCGGCGGCCAGGTGTTTACTGTCACAGATCCTCTTTCTCTCACAAACAAGATTTACCATGGTAGCTAACTGTGAAGGATGGTGATGAGTCACCGTTTAAATATCTATCTGTATGGGTCTTTTTCTATACACAGTGTGGCTTAAGGTGTTATCAGGATTCCGAATTACTAACACATCTAGAAAAGCTAGAGTTGTTGCCTCTAACTCCATTGAATTGAATTTTAAATTTATAGAGTTCAGATGGTCTAAAAATGCATTTACTTTAATAAGGTAAATTGTGAAAGTGTCGTCTACGTACCGCTTGTAGATCTTGGTTGGGAGAAGTAAGTAGGGCACCTCTCCTCAAAGTCTTCCATGAATATATCGGCGACAATGGGAGACTGGGGAGCCCATCGCCACTCCATCTACTTGCTTGTAGAACTCCTCCTTCACACAATAGGTAGCCAGATGTAAGGCATTGTCTAAGTAATGCTGCATATTCTATGGGCATATTGTTTTCCTCCAGCATTCTAGTTATAATCGAGATGCAGTCTTCAACAGGTCCAGCATGTGAACAGGACTGCATATCAAAACGACCATAGTTTCATTGTCTGCCAGATTATGGGTCTTTAATCGCTGACAAAATGGTAGGAATCCTTTGTGTATTGTCTTGTATGTCCCTGAGCGGTGTAAGTATTTTCGCTAAGTGTTTTGCCATCTGTAAGTTGGTGAATCGATTTGGCTAACTATGGGATGTAATAGTGGAGCATTGGGCTTGTGTTTTAGTAGCCCATACAACTTCGGTGGTTTGGCACACGTGGTATTATCGATTTTACGTCCAGATTTAATTTTTCAGGTGTTTCTTTATGTAGGATCACTAGTTGTTTTAAGTGTGTGGTATTTGTTGGGTCGTTTTTAACCTTTTATAAGTGCTTGAATCCGACAAAGTTCTTGTATTTTAAAATTATAATCTGACGTATCCATGACTACCGTGGCATTTCCCTTATCTGCGGAAAATCGTGAGTTCTGGTTTATTGCGTAGGTTATTCAACGCTTTATATTCATTCTTAGGTAGATTCGGTTTGCTTGCTTGACCGTTTTGCGACAATAAGTTTCGGGTCCGCCTTACGTCACAGTGAACGAGTGAAGCCGGCCACAGTCGAGCGGTACCTGCTGTACTGCCATATATCAGAGGTGTCACTGACAAGATTGGCTACATCCTGAAGCGCTTCTATTAAAAACATACTTCAAGCCGCCGAAGAAGATTAGTCAGTTTTACCATCAGTCAAATGTATGTCCTCTGCAAGATGCAGGGTGTACAAGCTTGATTGTGAAATGTGGTCTCTCTTATATAGGACAAACTAAAAGATCAATAAAAAACCCGCGTTAAGAACACATGGCTGATGTGAAGAATCGACGCTCGATCTGCAGTCTGTGAACATGTGCAGGATCGCTTACGTCACTACATTAGTTGATAGACCACAAATCCTCGCTAAGAACTTTGATTCCTTCCAAGGATGATTCATAGGGTATTGAAATCAAAAACATCCTCATTTCAATAGAAGATGACTGCGTTACTACCATCTGCCAGGATCTATAATTAATAAAATTAATCCCAACCCAAACACAACTGCAAGACTTACCAAGATACTGTGGTTACTTCGTAGATCGGAACAAAATTAATAATTTTTAATCTGGGTAACCGTAGTTACTTCCTATGACATTGGGACGTCAAATATAGTCTCCCCCGTGACCATGGTGCTCATAAAGTACTCGAAACATCCGGGAAATAAATGAGAATATGTGATAAAATCCGTAAACTATTTTATTTAAATAATAATGTCTGTAAATATAAATCATTATTCAATAGCTTCAGGCTAAGATATAATAAGATTTACGGTCAGTAAAAGAAAACTTTGCACAATGGGAACGGCCCTTATCCAGCAAAGCACATTTATGGGCTGATGAAGAAGACGGAAAAGACAATGAAAATAAACAGATCATGTTATCGCATGCATGTATATCACACGCACACACACGCATGTGCAAGCGCACACGCTACGTACACAATTCAAAGTAATTTACGCAAAAGTATCATTTATAAAAGGAATTCAGTTCAGTTTAGTTAGTTTTTTATATAAGGGTGATTTATAAAAAAAATACTGCAAACGAAGTGAAAATGGAATATTAGTAATTAATCAAAACAAATCACATTATTATAGTGTGGTATTTAAGCAAAGATGGCGCTATTATTACCAGTTCTTAAAAATAAATGATAAAAAATTCGACGCGATTGATACATATTACCGTGTAATGTTCAGTAATGAACTTTTGACAGGCTGTAGTGATTCATATTATAAAAGAACCTTTAAATGAGGAGGATAGTGACAGATTTTCAATAATTGAGAGCATATGTATTATAACTACATTATTAAATATATAGGTTAAGAACAGAAGGAATGCCGTTGTAGCTCAGGAAATAAGTGCCCGTATAGTTTGCGAAAAACCTAAGTTCGATACTCGCCGAAACCAACGGAATAGCACTTTTATAATTTGACTTACCACGTACTCGGCGATAAAAAAAAAACATTGTAAGCTAATAGCACTTTGAAAATTTGACTTACCAGATACTTTATTTTAAGACAATATGTAAAAGCAAATTAAAGGAGACAGTTTCTTTTTGTATGGAGAATGGGACACAAAACTGTGATGACTCATAATGAAATGTATGTAGATTTATTCCTATAATCTCTAGATTACTATAGTATAGTTGTACCATATATAAAGGAATACTGAGAAAATAACAATCAAACAGCAATCTCATTATAACCTAAAATCCCATACGGGCGACTGTCTAATAGTTTTTTATTGATATTCTATTATAATAGTGCACTGTGAATAGTAAAAAGTGTAAAAAGTTGTAGGTTCTTCAATTCTTAAGTACTACTTGGTGGATAGATTTTTTTAGTAGTACCGGGTAAACAGTACGAATAAACAGACGCGGTGATGTATTGATTCTTAACTGTATTTATTATTTATTGTGGTGTATTGAATACTAAGCACAGAATACATTACAAATGTATTCAAGCAAACAAAAATAAGCCAAACTATGCTCAACTAATTCTAAAACAAGCACATGTACTTATTTATCTAATATCATTTGCAACCAATAACACGGTTTTAGGTGTATGTGTGCGTCCAACAGTGAACTTTTAAGGGTGTTTTGCAGTTTTACCTCTGCGATTGAAAAATAAATAGCACGTAAATGTTTTGAACTGGTCTCGTGTTAGGATAAAAAACTCAGTATTGTCACTGTATTTGTTATTGTAAAATCATCACATTCTTAAAGCAGTATTAAAAGTGACACATGCCAGGGTGCAGTGTCAGGACATTGTTATTAATATGTATTGATTGAATAACATGTTTACATTCCAAGCACCATTAAAACCAAAATGACTGGATAGTAACATATCCGATTTTTACGATATTAACCACGAAAATAAATAGCATAAGGTGTTTTGAACTACTTGTGTTAGGATAAAAAACACTGTATTGTCACTGCATTTTTGTTGTTTATTATTGTAAAATCATCATATTCTTAAAGCAGTCTATTATAAATATACAGGCCGCGGGGTAGTGCCAGGACATTCTTTTTTAATATGTTGATTGATTAACATAGCACGTCCAACCACAATTGAAGCTAAAATGTAAAATTCTCAGTAGCAGTCTCTGCCAGTAAGCTCAGTGTGGGGCAGCTACCCTCTAGATGGAGTGACGACCTGGTAAGACATTCAAAAGTCGATGGATGCAGGTGGCTCAGGACCGTGCTTTATATAATTCCGTGGGGAAGCCTATGTTCAGCAGTGAACTTGTGTAGGCTGTAATGATGAAGTTTTAAACTAGTTGTGTACGGAGATACAGCTCGACCAGGTAACGCTACCAGCGTAAAATAGTAACAATGCTCCTTGTTTCGTATGATTGGTTTAGAGAACAGGTCCTTTACTGAAACGAAGCACTCCATCTTAGTCCTCAGGGGTGACAATGCATCTGCATTTTGATTCTTAAACGAGGATAAATGTAGATGTCTATGAGCCACAACATCACTTACCATCAGGTGGACCGTGCGCTCGTTTGTCACTTATTCTGTAAAAAAAAAAAAGGAGATTGTCAATTGAAAAGAGATACGAAAAGGTATCAGACCATCTATTCAACTTGCTCCAGTTTATTTATAAATTAGGCGCTTTATTTATAATAAGGATCATAGTAAAACAGGTCAAATAAGCAACAATAATTACAAGTTTTATTGATTATTATTCGTCATCATTACAACAATTCACTGCTGAACATAGGTCTTCCTAAATTAAATATATAATGTAAAATATTATAGCCCTCTGTCCAACTGCCATCGCATTTCGTCCCGTATGGTGTCGTAAAAGTCGTAACAGGTAAAATAAATCAACCAGGAGATAAGCAACAATTTCTCTATAGAAACTACAAAAAACTTTGGTTGCCACAAGCGTAGCAACTGTGGCAAAAACACTAATGATGCATATTTATATTACTATATAAATATGCATCATTACTATGCTATAAATTATTCAATCATTGTGAGTTTCATTTAAGTGGTATTCACAAATACAGGACGCACAGTGGCACATAAAATGAGTTATTAATCAATCTCTCTTTTAGGTTAGTAGTTCTTTTTAGTTTAGGTATTAAGAATCTAAATAAATGATTACATAACTTAAAAATACAGTGACGGGAAGTAGAAGCAGCACGCTCATAACTAGCACAGGATAGAATAGAATCATTTTTATTCAATATAGATTACAATACAAATACTTATTAAAAGTCATTTTTTTTTTTACCTGGTTCGCAAAAACCTCTGTCCTGGGAAGAACCAGCAAAAAGCAGCAAGACTTTTTTAAAAAAGCACATTTACAATATAATATTTTATAATTGTTTTGAAAACATTTAGAAACAGCATGGTGGCGATCACCCTCATTCCAGGGTTATTATCAGTCATGTATTCTCTAGTAGTATAATAACCCTTACTAAACAATTTTTGCTTGAAATAATTTAAACCTTTTGACAGAAAAGGTCTGCATATTAATATAGTAATTGATGATGGCGCTATGGAAATGGCAGGAGTTACAGTTACAGGCATAAGGGGTGATTGTGGGATGTTACCGATGTCTTCAATATTCATGGATTGTAATTCCATATCCTGTTATCATTTGTCTCCATACAGTTGTAGAAGCTCTCGGCCGACAAGATTGCAGACTCATTCTAAATGATCAATCTGAAAAGTGTTTTTTTTTCATCAACTAACTGAACAGACTATAGTTTACAGTGTCTACCATAAATAATAATATTTATAATATTTTATTTATTTCAATCTTTATTACTAATAAACAGTATTAATGCCTCTTAAATTATATATAAATAGCATTTACTCGTTTCCCTTCATAATACTTTTAGTAAACCAGATTCCACTAGGTAAAAATAAAAATATATCAAATCAGAAAGGTAAACAAGTGAAATAGTTATTTTAGAATTGTAACATTATTTGACTAAGTACAAGTTCTTAGACGTTTTATTTACACTAATTTCATTTAAGGTAAAAATATTGTGTGTGTGGTACAAGGCATACATATGGGTAAATAAGGAAAGGTAGCATCTATCTAATAACAACTAAAGAAAAAAACTGTGGTTATCGAATATCTCTATAAGGCAATCTGTGGGGAGGTCTATGTTCAGCAGTAGAATTTTGATAGGCTGTAAAGTTAAAGATAACCTGGTGGTGAATGGCCAAATGTTTGTAGTGCGAGGGTGTGATACAAACATCAATCTGTGTGTAAAGCATTATGCCAACTCCTCCGGGCAAGCCTATTTCAGGCAGGGATCACTTACAGGCTGTAAAAGCAAAATAAATACCTGGTGTGATGGTATTCACAAAATAATATCTCTCTGCTGAGTTAATTGGCACAGCCCATGTGTGATGAGCTCTTAAAATTGAAGATCCACATGGAATACAAATCTTCTAATGGAATGAGCAGTTTCAATACTTTCTTGCAATATTCTTAGCAGTTATAACAAAACTGCATCAAGTAAGTGTAACTGAAAAATTGAATGCAAATAAAAATAAAGAAGTAAAATATTAAACTCAGAAAGAATGTACATTACCTACAATCAACAAAATAAAATAAAAATAATGTAAACAAAATTCTTGCTTCCCTGATGGAGTTTAAATATAATGAACATAAATAGTAGATGTATTTAATCAAATATTAACACTAATATGTATTCCCTAATAACATCCATTTATTTTTATGTTATCTATATCTATAAATATTAAATTCAGAAGGAATGTGGACACATTCCTTCTGAATTTAAGCATTCTTCTATTAACAACTACCAATAAAAAAGTGGTTTGCCGAGTTGTCTACTAAGCATGGCAACTATAGCAATATCCTCCTGTGAAATCTGAGGGCAAGTCCATGTTCAGCAATGGGTTTTGATAGGATGTAACAGTTTGCGGATATAGTTACTCTGACAGACACTTTTAACATAGATTTGTGTATATTTTGTGTGATTTTATTTTATCTATGAATTAAATTAGATTTTACCAATAACACCTTCAATACTTTGACACTTTTAACCTTTAACATACAAATAAAATTGTGTTTGTTATTTGTTTTAGGTAATCCAACATAAATTATAGATTTTCCATTCTAGGAGCAAAAATGTATTATACACTCACATATACTAATTAAACTCGTCAGTTTTCATTTCGAATGTCATTGGCAATTAAATACATAATGTGGAATATTTGGCTAACCTGTATAATATAATCCAACATTTGCATTGATTGACATTGACATATGAATTTGTTAGTAATATGAAGGGATATTTATTTGTATTTTACAAACTTAAAATAATGAAGTACTAAAACATGTATAGATCGTTAAGTGTCTTGTGGGTGTGGGTCGTTTATTATTATTTCTAAAAATCGTACCATATCTCAATATTCAGTAAAATAAAATAAAATGTAATACATTATAAACGAAAATAATGATTTTCGTTTCCGTAATATAATATTTTTGGACTAGAACTTCGGAGTGACAAAATAAGATATATTTCACATTAAAGTTTGAATCAATTGTAGGTTTTGTACAGTTAGTTCTTCCATTCCATAAGATAAGATACTCACCTCTTGAAAATCCACAAATATAAAGTTGGCGCATCTCTGCTCCTGTCTCGGCTAGTTATTGTCTTCTGCACAGTGCGTTGAAATCCACAAATATTATTTAATTGTTTTCAGTGTATGCTGATCCCAGATGCAATAAGTACAAAAAACAACAGCAGCGTGACGAATGTCAATGCCGTAAAGTAATAGCCGCCGCACAGACATAGATATGATGGTTATATTATTGTTGCGCGCCACTATTAATGTCTTTTACATGGCAACACTAGCCACTAGCGCCCTCTAGTATCAGTAGCAGAACTAGGAGGAGTCAAGATCTTTCTAGAATTTCCGGGACCGATATGTACTCGAACATTCTAGATGTTTCCACAGTAGAAGGTTCTGGAAACTATCAGGCCCTATAGGCCGGTATAGACCGCGACCGAGTCAGTATTGAATTGGCGATACAAGCGAGGACTTCGAGGCGATCAACTACGAACTTAAGCGATCTGTGGTAAAACTGTATTTTATTATTAGTGTGGTTTAAAGTTGTAATTAGTGTTGTATAATTAAAGTGTCAATTTTGGTAATTCAATCAGCAGTTTTAATTGTCTCGAACTAAGCTCGTAACAATTGGTGTCGAAGTGGGATCACATCATGCCGATTTGCAAAGGACGACACGGAGGTATCCATACCGAAGTCAACGCCAGCAAGAGACGGACCAGAACGATTTGGTGCAACGCCGCAAACGTCGGAGGGAGCTGCCGACCACGGAGGCCGGCCCGTCAGCAACTCCTGCATCTGCAGCACCTGACTTAGGTGCTCTGATGATGATGCTGCAGGAGCAGGCTCGCCGACAGGAGGAACAGGCCCGCCGACAGGAGGAACAGGCCCGCCGACAGGAGGAACAGGCCCGCCGACAGGAGGAACAGGCCCGTCGGTTGGAAGAGCAGCTGCAGCGTGGACGGGAGGAACAGGCCCGCCAGCAGGAAGAACAGATGCTCCTCTCATGGACCTTCACATACCTTCGGGAAGAGATAGGGAGGTGAAGGATGAGGTTGCTCAACATGACAACCGCCTGTCGGAAGCTGAGCCCGATCGACCAAGTGAACAATCAGGTTGACAACGTGATTGCTGACGTGAAAGAAAACGCTGGACGACCTCAAACTTGGGGATGGAGTTACAGCCCCGTGGTAGCTACAATACCTTCGCTACGTGGTTCAAAGTGCCGCCGTTCGACGGGACTTCTTCCTGATCGGCGTACAGAATCCAGTTCGAGGCTGTCATGAAGACGAACGGCTGGAATAAAAGTCAGGCCATGACTGCTCTCACCCTAGGCTTGCGCGACCAGGCCTGCTGTTGGAAGCTCTCGGTAAGGTGACTTACAAGCAGCTCCTTGAGGCATTGGAGGCGAGATATGGCGACGCTCACCTGGAACGTCTTTCGTGCGCAGCACAAAGATCGCGTGCAACGCAGCAACGAAAACCTGCAGCAGTGGGCCCTTGGTGGAAAAGCTGGTTCGAAAAGCATACCAGTCTGTACCTGTGCTCATTGCCAGGAACCTGGTGCAGACATTCATCGACAGCATCCGCGACCTTGAAGTCAGAGCTGCTGTGAGGCTCCGGGCACCACGTGACGCTTGGACGCGTTAGCCCATGCACTGGAGGTGGAAGCCGTACGACAGGATCATCGTTCCCATCGCGACAGGGAGGTTGCAGCAGCTACAGTTCGCGACTGCAATAAGGATACAGCCCTAGGTGCTACGGCTGTGGGAAAGGGCCATCTTCGATCCAGCTGCCTAAGCGAACTGTAGAAAGGAAGGTGAACTATCTCGAGGGGCAGTGCGGCTATCCGCACCGCCCAGCACAGCGAATCTCATGGCAACGCAGATGCATTGTCAAGACCTTGTCCTGAAGATTGCAAGCATTGTACTGAGGCAGAGGGTAAGGAAGTAGTATCTGTGAGGATGCTCAGGACAGACCAGCTCTGCAATGAGTGGAAGGACAGTACAACATGCACAGCAGGAAGATCCGGACATCAAGCCGATTCTGGAATGGATGAAGGCCAGTGCTCCTAAGCCCAAGTGGGTGACGTCTCAGCGATGAGTTCGACCACGAAAACTATTGGGCCCAATGGGACAGCTTTGATTCAGGATGGAGTCCTGTGCCGTAAATGGGAAAATGGCCGGGGAGACAGTTGTCATTTGCAAATGGTTGTCCCTAAAGCTAAAATACCGGATGTTCTGCAGCTGTACCATAATGGTTGTTCAGGAGCCTGGGTTAAACGAACTCTACTGAAGATCCGAGAACGGTTTTACTGGGTCCACTGTCGTAACGATGTCGAGGACTGGTGTCAAAATATACCAGTTGTGCGGCTGTAGGGGACCTCAAACTCGTAGTAGAGTGCATTGAAATTGTACAATGTTGGTGCACCATGGGAGAGAGATAGCCGTTGACGTTGCAGGGCCGTTTCCGAAAGTGAAAGTGGTAACAAGTATTTCATGGTTGTGATGGATTACTTCACTAAGTGGCCAGAAGTCTTCGCCATTCAAAATCAAGCTTCAACAGTTGCAGATAAACTAGTTCATGAAGTCTTCTGTCGTTTAGGAGTACCTTTGAGAGATTCACAGCGATCAAGGAAGGAATTTTGAGTCTCAAATATTCCAGGAAACTTACCGAGTTATGGGTACTCATAAAACAAGAACAACTTCTTACCACCACAATCTGATGGAATGGTAGAACGATTTAATCAGACATTGGAAGGTACCTAGCAAAGTTGTGGAAAAACGGCAACGAGACTGGGACAGCACATACCGTTTTTTGTCATATCAAGCGCTGTTCACGAAAGTACATCAGTGACGCTTTGTAAATTTTGGGAGAATTACGGCTGCCTGCAGACCTGATCACCAGAATACCACTGATGCACAGTATAACCGATTATGCAAATGACTTGCGGAACAAAATGAATGACATTTATGAGCACGTCAGACAATCAGGACAACAAACGTCTGAAAAGATGAAAACACGTATGACCATAAAATGAACAACAAAGGGTTTGACGAAGGTTCACTAGTGTGGTTACACAATCCAGTTCGCACAAAGAAATCTCTCTAAGCTTCAAGCTAAATGGGACGGACCGTACCGGATTGTGACAAGGATCAATGACGTAACCTACCGGATAGAAAGGTGCAAGAGGTACTCCTAAGATCGTCCATGTGGATCGACTGGCGCGTTATTATGGGGCCAATAATGCTCAGGACGAGCATGTCTTAGGAGGAGCAGTGTTGCGCACTATTAATGTCTTTTACATGGCAACACTAGCCACTAGCGCCCTCTAGTATCGAGTAGAACTAGGAGGAGTCAAGATCTTTCTAGAAATTTCAGGACCGATATGTACTCGAACATTCTAGATGTTTCCAGTAGAAGGTTCTGGAAACTATCTGAGGCCCTATATAAGGCCGGTATAGACCGCGACCGAGTCAGTATTGAATTGGCGATACAGCGAGGACTTCGAAGACGATACAACTACGAACTTAAGCGATCTGTAGTAAAATTGTATTTTGTTATTAGTGTGGTTTAAGTTTAGTAATTAGTGTTGTATAATTAAAGTGTCAATTTTGGTAATTCAATCGGCAGTTTTAATTGTCTCGAACCCAAGCTCGTAACATTATTATAATATGGCCGTCAGTTATTACCCAGCACGGAAGTCAATGACAAAATAGCGTTTTTGTTCCACAGTCTTTGAACCATGTTATATGATATAAACTAACACTTTTAGAAATAGGATAAAAATCTCAGTATCCTTTTTAGTAATAAATATATAATATACAAATAAGTATAAATATAATATGTATATAATAAGTTATCTTTGTAAAAAAAAAACATTTTCTTTTAATAGAAACTGCAAAATGATTCATTACGCATTTTTCCCATATTACATTAGGTGGAATATCAAAACCACTCATTTTTAGATTTCTTGATTCTGTTTAGATATTCATAAAATCTATAGGCCATTTATTATAATAAATTGGTAACTTTTTTCTATGTAATACCATTAAGGGTCGTTAAAATTTCTAGTGGGCCCAAAAACGACTCATGCTTTTAAAATAAGTGAGTTCGTTACGTTGTCCAACGTGATGAGTTCTTCCCTTTTCCAAACAAAAATCCTCTGAGAAATATGATGATATCTGTGCTCAGCAGTGAGGTGTATAAAGGCTGTTAGGTTAATTTTTCATTGAAGCAGAACATTTCAATTTTTGCCATTGTATAGACGCTATTTAAAAATTACATAAATAAACCTTTGAGTTGTTTAAAGCTTACACGGTTTGATTTATTTATGTTAGTTATTTCGCCTATGAGTAATATACAGACCAGCAGCAATTATGAAGACATATTTACAGGATTGAGAAACACAACCCGCCTTTTTCTATTTCATTTGCTTAACACCATATTATATCGGTGACGCTGGTTAAGGCTACAGTCTTTTAAAGTTGACTCACATCGAATTATTAGCGCCACATAGTATTTTTTTAGAGCAAACAATTTTTTTAAAGTAAAATATTTTGATGACACACAAACACCCACATTATAAAATAAGTAATGACTACATATTTTTTTTGGACAATCTATGTGGTCTATGTTAGCTAAATACAGCTCTCTCGTACCCAACACTATTTCGAGTTTTGTTCGTATAAACGTAGTGATTATATTCTCTTTGATTAGTAGCCGCTGGGCGGCCGTAGCGTTCAGGCATATTGTCTGTGCCAAATTTGTGCGATTCCTCTCCCTCTAACATTGCTCTCTCTCTCTTTCTTTAACCTAGCTTTAATTCTTAGTATACAATATTAAAAACTATAATTTTAAAAAAACTAGGAACTTAATTATCATACAGTCCTACTCCCCGCGGTATCGTGCCAAGAACGCTGGCTGAGTTTCCCCGCTGAATGGCTATACTTAGCCTTTGAGCGAGAAAGAACCAGCCTCTTGTCACCAGCAGCCGACCAGCCGCGGATGGGTTCCTTTAGAACTTCACCGCACGTAGACTCCACGGGATAGATGGTCTGGCAAGCAAGCACAAATATGTAGTCATCTCTCAGAGACTCATATTTGCGCCACTTCTCAGTTCAGCTGCCTCTGCTGCCGCCCGGCTTTGAGGTACCCTGAGATGAGAGGCTGCCAAAGTGTCTACGTAAGTAGCATCCCCCACTAGGGCTTTACCTCTCTACCAAGGGAACAATGTCATACCGTCGGGTCTCTTGCCATCGTCTCTAAATATTCCACAAGGCTCTAAAACCAAGGGAAAATTTATAGAGACTAGAGCCTTCGGATGACATCGTTCAAAACCGTGCCGTGAAAGCCTACCAGCACTTTCTACATGATAGTCCGTGGAGCCCAAACTTGTCGACGCTGCTACCAGGGGCACTGATGGGGTTGACAAATCGCCGCTCCTAGTCGGATTCTATGGCGATGCGCAAGCTTGATGGTAAAGCGTGTAACAGTGACTAGATTCCTTAGTCGAAACAGCTAGAAGACGTGCCTTATCTTGGTCACTATGGAATCATCATCATCATACAGCCCTTCACAAGTCCACTGCTGAACGGCCTCCCAAAAATGCCACAAAACGGTCTGAGCCACTGCATCCATCGACTTCCTGCATGTCTTACCAGGTCGTCACTCCATCTGGTGGGACGCCTACACTAAATCCGCCGGTACGAGGCCGCCACTCGAGAACCTTTTTCCCCATCGGTTGTCGGTTCTTCGAGCTATATGGCCGGCCCATTGCCATTCAGCTTACTAATCCGTTGGGCTATATCGGTCGCTGGTTCTACTGCGGATAACCTCATTTCTAAGTTTATCACGCAGTGAGACTCCGAGCATAGCCTCTCCACTCGCTGAGCGACCTTGAGCTTCCTCATCCGGCCAGCAGTGAAGGACCACGTCTCAGTTCCGTATGTCATCACTGGCAACACGCACTGGTTGTACAGCCTCGTTTTCAAGTTTTGAGGTATACCTGACGAGAAGATGTGCCGTAATTTCCCGAACGCTGCCCAGCCGAGTTGAATCCGTCGATTGACCTCTCGGTCGAAGTTGGACTTACCTAGTCGGACTATTTGTCCCAGGTAAACATACTCGTCAACAACTGAGCTTATCCCAACAACTACCGGCATAGGTGTGACATGGACATTAAACATGAACTTTGTTTTGTCCATGTTCATCTTAAGAACCTATCCGTTGGGAGGCACTATTGAGGTCATTGAGCATAGTGCTTAGTCCTCCAGCGATTCTGCCATAAGGACTATATCGTCGGCAAATCGAAGGTGGTGATGTACTCGCCATTGATGTTAGCCGTATCCTTTCCAGTCCAGAAGCTTGAAAATGTCCTCCAATGCAGCGGTGAAGAGTTTCAGGGATATAACGTCACCCTGTCTTACACCTCTCTGCAGTTGGATAGGTTTCGTACTCTGGTTCTGTACTCGGATAGCCATCGTAGCCCTACTGTACAAGCACTTCAGCACTTCGATATACTGACAGTCAACTTGGCACCGCTGAAGGGACTGCAGCACCGCCCAAATTTCAACGGAATCAAAACTTTCTCATAGTCACATACGCCAGACATAGTGGCAATTGTACTCCTCAGACTTCTATACAATTTGCCGAAGGGTATGTATGTGGTCTATGGTGCTAAAGCCTTTGAAACCGGCTTGTTGGGAGGCTGGAAGTCGTCGAGTCTGCGTGCGAGACGATTCATAATGACTCTCGAAAACAGCACGTAGACGCGGCTCAGAAGGAAATCGGTCTGTAGTTCTTCAAGAGGCGTTGTCGCCTTTCTTGAAGAACAAGACCACCACACTTCTGCTCCACGCCTCCGGTGTAATGCCACCATGTAGGACGGAATTAAGAGCTTCTGAAGGACTTCAAGTACCGGTTTTCCACCCGCTTTCAGAAGCTCCGCTGTAATTCCATCCTCGCCTGAGGCCTTGCCGTTTTAAGGTGCTGGAGAGCCATTCTAATCTCGCTCAGACTGACGTCCGGGATATCATCGGAATAGTGTCGGATAAGACTCGCTCTTGATCGTTACTCACACTTGCGTGTGGCTCCACGATGATGTGTACAGCTGCCCATAGAACCTCTCAATCTCACTCAAAATCTCAGGTGTCCCGAAACGACGCTGCCACACTCGGTCTTCAGCTTCGACAGTTGGCTCTGTCTGGCAGACAGATCTCTAGCAAACTTTGGAGCCCTGGTTCCGCTCGATCGCTTCTTCAATACGAGCTGTATTGAAGTTGCGCAGTCCCGCCGCATGCATTTGAGATCTGTCTGTTCGGTTGCCTGTATTCTGTCATATCTACTGAAGACTGCAGCTTCATATCCGTCTAACAGCCATGAGATTAAGTGTGATCGGAGAGTTTTGTGTTCTTCTGCGGCGGGTCTTGCAAAACTTAGCTCCGACCGCATGGACAGTTTCCACGGCTTGTCATTCATATCGTCACTGCATTGCAATCTTCTAGGCACTGAAAACGGTTTCGTAGTTCGAGCTGAAAGGTTTCGGGACTTTGGATTAGAGCACGAGGGGACAGGCGTTGACTTCATTAGACGTACCTCTCCAACTTTATGTTTAGGTTCAGTGTGCCCTCACCATTCGGTGATCACTGCCAGTTTTCTCCTCGCGATCACTGAGACATCACTGAACAATTGTCGCCTGGTCGTCATAATGAAGTCAATCTCATTTTTGTCGAACCGTCGGGGCTCGACCAGGTCCACTTCCTGTGGGGCCGCTTCTGGAAGAAAAGTTCATCATAAAGTCCCTCTCTCCATGAAGTCAGCCAGCTGCTGTATGGGTTCCGTTGCCCTACTCCGAATTTCCTACTTTCAGCTCACCGTACTCTCTTGTGCCTAGTTTTGCGTTGAAGTCTCCCATTAACACCATGTAAGTGGGTTTTGGAGGAATGTATGGCTCTGAGATATCTCATACATTTCCTCCACCTCCTCATCAGGGTGTGCCGAGGTTGGTGCGTAAACCTGTATGACCTTCAGCGAATACCGTTTGGTGATTCTGGTATAGTACGCAACCCTCGTAGACACACCCAATCTTTACAACGTTGTTAACGAGAGACTTGTGGACGATAAATCCGACACCTCCTTGGGACAGATGGTCGCCTTCCGGTGATAGAACAAGTTGCCGGATTCGAGGATTACCGTGTCCTCCCTCTCTTCGGACCTCGGATAATCCTATAATATTCCAGCGTAACTTGTCTATCTCTTCTTCAACTCAGGATCTTCTCGTCAGTCCTCAGGGTACGTGCGTTGTAAGTTGCCAGGTCGAGTCGTCGTAGGTGGCGAACCTCCACCAGATTCTTAGCACCCCTGCCCCGCCGTTACCATGGTCGCCACCGTAGCCAGGAATAGCGGGGCCGCCGGGGACTGAGGGCCGTTTCTTTGTGTCGTCGCTCATGGGGGTATTGCTTATAGTTGCCACGCTTGGCGAGCGGGTTAGCAACCGCAGGTTTTATTGTTTTTGCTGTTATCAGAAGATGCTGCTGCCCATCCTCTGCCTCAGTTTCCTCTGTCGCCTCTTACGACACTCACGGGAAGATATGGGGTAGTGAGTATTCTTACCCGCCACTACACGGAAATCTTTCTGCACGCCCTGTACCAACGGAATATCCCACTGTTTTTGGTGGTTAACTTCCAGTGGAACATTTTCGCTGTGAAAGAGCGTTTGCCATGTCTGCCCTGCCTCCGTAGCAAAGCACAGGTCTACTTTATTATTTAAAATTATGTTAAGCTTGTGCATTGTTACGAATTGAAAGTTGTTTCAATTTATTATTTTTTGTATATAATTCTTTTAGGGTTTATAAATCATTGTGAATTTGTTTTATAAATCTTTGATTTCGATATGGACTTTGTGCTTTAAAAAATTTAACAAATTTATGAAATAAATAATATTGACCATATTTAATAAAATTATCATATCCAATTTATTCCTCACAATTCACGATTTCATAGCTTACCGATTTATATTAAATTATTTGTGTATATGCTATCTAGAGCCTATCTTATGTATCATTTTGAGAGATTATCAATTTTTATTCGTTAAAATGACTTTACTAGAATGAAGTAAATGGCACTATTACAAAGGTTTCACTTCTACCGCGTGTGAACTGAACACATATTTTTTTTGTCTAGAAGGACGAAGAATCGTATTAATCGGATATTTTTTAGAAATTTTAGGGAAGATTGCTAATCATAACGCTAAATCTTTTGGATGCAGATATACAAATCTGAAATATATCGGTGAGCGACGAATGGGTTTTGTATCAAAATTACGTTTTAAGTGTGAACTCTGTGGTTCCGAGTTCGACATAAGCACTGAAGATCACGTTGTAGTTGCAGGTAATATTAATATTGGCTGTGGGTTAAGCAATTTGAATGAATTAGCAGGAAATACCTATATACCTGGTCTGTCCAAAAATCTATACGTCCAAACAAGCACAAATGTTTATGAATTCCATATAACGGCAGTGGAAGAAATGACCAAGGCTGGCGTTGAGGTGTCTGAACATGTAAAAGAAATTAGAAATGTAGACAGTGAAAGTAACACCAATGATTGACGTGATAGCTGACGGGTGTTGGTCAAAAAGATCATTCCGTAGTAATTATTCAGCATCATTAGGAGCAACAGTAATAATCGGTGCATATACTGGTAAAATACTGTACCTTGGTGTGAAAAATATATACTGTAGAGTATGTGCAAAAGCTGCAAACAAAAAACTGAAACAGCAAACCACATATGCTACAAGTACTTTTCTGGCAGTTCTTGCAGTATGGAGTCAACATCACTCGTTGAAGGGTTTAAATGCTTTCTTGAAAATCACGGATTAATTTATGCTAGATTAATATCAAATGGCGATTCAAGTACTTATAAAAAAATATTAGATAGTAATTAATAAAAACTGCAAGGTTCAGAAGATCGAGTGTAGAAACCATCTTCTAAAAAATATATGTAAAAAATTGAGAGCACTTACTAAAGATACACACGTATACCTATTCAATCGAGCAAACTTCTAACGGACTTCAAAATCACGAAATAGATAATAGAGAGTTATTAAGCTACGGAAACGCGAAGAAGTTTCTAACAATCAGAAAATGATCAAACTTCGAGCAGATATTTTGAATTCATTATACCATTCTGTTGGTAGTCACTTAAACTGCAATGATGTTATATGCCTATTGACAAAACTGATCGTAAATACGGCACGTGATTTAGCGAAAACACAGTTTTGTGGAGAAAAGTGAGTCAAATTGTCTAGTTCTTAGCTTCCACTGAGACATTAAATTCGGTGATAGTTAAATATGTGGGTGGCAAACGAATTAATTACACGCAAAGAAATTCATACCAAGAAAGATGTGCGGCTGCAGAAATTTCTTTTAACACAAAAATATCAATATATACAATCCATAAATACATTTTTGGCAAACCTAATAAATATTTATGGCAAAATTTAATAAATATTTGTTTTTTATTTCATATTGCCACATTTTACATTTTTAATAATGGTACCTATTTAAAAATGTTTCAACTAATGTAATCGCTATTCTCAATTCGAGTGATAAACTTCAATCGATGCAGGGACTGTAAACAGTTAATTCGAATAGCTAATAAACTCGAGTACAACTAGAGTGACATGATAAATTAACCCGCGTTACTCGAGTCACACAATTCTACTCGAGTCGCCTGTCTTTATCTTACGGTGAATGCAGTGTCTGTCTGTAAAAGCAGTGCTTTAAAAACGAAAAAGATAAAATTTTGCAAGTATAAATCAAAAAAGAACACATTTTCAGTTAACAAAAACCACGGTCATTATTTCCAAATTCAGGGTCAGTTAAACATTTCGGAAATGAATATGTGTTTATTTGCCATATGGACTGGAGAGGAGCATTCGATGAAAATAGAATCATTATGTTAAGAGAGACCCTGCGTTCGGGCAGGACAAAATGATAGGCCCTTTGTCTAAATTTTATTTGTATTTTCTGCTTCCTGTGCTAATTGATTCTCGCCTTGAATGCACGATAATTCAAGCCATTGAGAATAAAGTAAAAAAAATCAAAATTAATCTCGCGTCTAGGTCGTCTGTCGATGCTGCTGTGCAAGAAAAGTAATTTTTGCTGATAGTTAATTGCTATACAAAGTTACGTATACTTTAACGAAAGACTATGGTGTGTGTGATGGTGGATTATTTGCACCTATATACAAACTATTTTCAGTTTTATTTTAATCTATTTTTGTATTTAAAACTACTTAACGTTTTTGACGGATTTTTTGATATAGTCATCGACCTATAACGGAACTCTCAGTGCATGATTGATCGTCACACTTGCCAAATTCATTTCTATAATCAATAATACGTGGTTTTTAACAAAATTTTCAACAAATCAACAAAAATTATACAATTTTTTTTTTGTGTAATAAGTTTTGTAAAAAGGCATGGAACAAAGTAGTTAGATGTAAGGTTGAAAAGCTGCATGCGAAAGGTTGTTAGCTAATTGTCAGTAGTCCTGTAAATTAGATAAATTGATACTGGAAGATCTTAGTATAGCAATTTTACACGCATGGGCATGCAACTTAGAATAATATTTTAAGAACAAAATGATTTTTTTGTGCTTCCATCTACATTCCAAAACGCTAGGCTAGACTTATTATTATCTCACTAGAGAGCACGCTTATTATACTCATATATTAACTGTCAAGTGTTTACGCAGTTAATGGCGGTTATACTTAAATGGATGTAGTATTAATTTCAGATTATTCCTATTTTTCGAGTGATTTTACTTGTTTTATTTTGTGTTAATTATTATTTCTGCGACCCTGCTTCGTTTATTTGATTTTTGCAAAAATGTCACGAAAGCAATGTGTTTTCAAATGTGACCAATTTATTAGTACTTTTTTGATATCCGCATAATTTAATATTAGTCCATGACTGTAATATTAGTATAGATGGTCTAGAAAACTTCTATTTTTTACTTATTTTATGCCAGTGTACTGCTTGATTACAAACCCATGGTTTGTGGTTAAGCAGTACACATGGTAATCCCACAATCCCATATAATCCCACACACTGTCTTAGCATAACAAAAGCTTTTTCACTTTTGCTTTACCCTAACAGTCTGAATTTTTGACTAAGTATATCTTTAATTTTATTTAAAAAAAACCAGCTTCACATTTGATATTTATCCATCCAGATCCAGATAATTAACAAATATGATAGGCAATAAAGTAATCCTTATAAAATGCAAAATAAATATTCAACTGAATAGTAATAGGGAGCAGTATTATCAATTCTAAGGTATCGGTTCTGCCCTCACAAACACTGCTTCAGTGAGGCGGACAAAAGGGGGCAAACCTTTTATATTATGCATGTCAGTTGGAGAGAGCTATGCTCGGGGTTTCTCTGTAAACTTAGAAGTGAGGATATCCGCATTAGAACCAGAATGACCGACATAGCCCAACGGATTAGTGAGCTGAAGTGGCAATGGGCCGGCCATATAGCTCGAAGAACCGACAACCGATGGGGAAAAAAGGTTCTCGAGTGGCAGCCTCGTACCGTTAGGCGAAGTGTAGGGTGACCCCCCACTAGACTCAGAACCGTGCTTTGTGGCATTCCTTGGGGTAGGCCTATGTTCAGCAGTGGACATATGAAAGGCTGTAATGATGAATAATGATGGAATTACCTCATTCGAAGACTGCCTGTAGTGTGAGATTCACACGCTCAACCATAGCTTCTCTTTCGGAGTAGATTTAATCCCGACTGGCCCGACCACTTCGCTGGTATCTTTTCACAAACGTTCAGCCATCTGCATACCCATAGATACCGGATTTGTGCAGATCATTAATATTGCAAGAGTTGCGGAGAACGGACCCCTGAGGGACTTCAATGTTAGTCGCCATAGGATCGGATGAGCAGCCATCGACGACGACTCGGAGAGACCCTTCACTCATAAAGTCGATTACCCGGTCAATTAGGCCAGGGGATTATTCTTACTCTGGAAGTTTACCCAAAAGGCTAGCGTGTCAAGCTCTGTCAAAGACCTTCGAGTCATCAAGGGGAACAGCAAGTGCTTCCCTACTACTCACAAGTGCCTCCCCCATATGTGCGTAGCATACGCTAGAAGGTCCCCATCTGACCGATTTTGGCGAAACCCGCACTGGCGGTCACTGAGGAGGTCATTCTATTCTAGGTATGCCATGAGGTAGGCGTTCAATATATATATGGAGGTAATTGAGATTGGGCGATGGCAGGGTCGGTACGGCTGCCTTTTTTGGAACGGACTACACGTTGGCCGGCTTCCAGAATTTTACCCCTATTCTAGTCCTAAATGAGAGACGGAACGAGCGAGTCAGCATAAGAGACAACTCAGGTGCACAAGCCTTTAGAACTATAGCTGGTATACCATTTAGTCCACTAGCTATATTCACGTCTAGACACCGCAAGGTTTTAAAGTTCGTCCTTTACAATACGAACTTCTTTTACTTCTTTTTACGACCAAAAAGCTGTTGTGCCGTTTGGTCCAGCTGAGAATTTTGCGCCAATATGTTTAATGTTGTCGAGACTGACTTTTTGTAACGAATTTTTTTTAGGAATTGGCGACTTGGTTAATTAACCGTGAAGTGGCGGTTAAGAATATCCACTACCCCATATTTTCCCGTGGGTGTCGTAAAAGACGACAGTGGGAAACAGGCAGGAGATGGGCAAAAACGTTGTAAAGATTGTGAGTGTGTCGATGAGGGTAGCGTACCTTATACTCAGAATCAACAAAGGGTATTTGTTGAAAGTCATACAGGTGAACGCGCCAACCTCGGCACATCCCGATGAGAAGGTGGAGGAAATGTATGAGGATATCTCTAAAGCCATGCATTCCTCCAAAACCCACTATAAGGTGTTAATTGGAGACTTCAATGCAAAACAAGGCACAAGAGAGAACGGTGAGCTGAAGGTAGGGAAATTTGGAATAGGGCAACGGAACCCAAGGATCCAGCAGCTGGCCAACTTGATGGATAAAGAGGGACTTTTATGATGAACACTTTCTTACCGAAGCGGCTCCACAGGAAGTGGACCTGGTTGAGCCCCGACGGTTCGACAAAAAATGAGATTGACTTCATTATGACGACCAGACGACAACTGTTCAGTGACGTCTCAGTGATCGCGAGGGTGAAAACTGGTAGCGATCACCAAATGGTTTGTAGCACACTGAACCTAAACGATAAGTTGGAGAGGTTTTGTCTAATGAATTCAATGCTCCGTCCCCCTCGTGCTCTAATCCAAAGTCCCGAAACCTTTCAGCTTGAGTTACAAAACCGTTTTCGGTGCTTAGAAGACTGCAATGAAGAAGACGATATGAATGATAAGCTCGTGGAAACTATCCATGTTGTCGGAGCTAAGTTCGTCAAGACCCGCCGCATAAAAACACAAAAACTCTCCGATCACACTCTTAACCTCATGGCTGAACAGACAGATATCCATATGCATGCGGCGGGACTTGCGCAACTTCATTACAGCTTGTATTAAAGAAGCGATCGAGCGGAACCAAGGCTCAAAAGTCTTTGCCAAAGATCTGTCTGCCAGAAAGAGCCAACTATCAAAGCTGAAGACCGAGTGTGGCAGCGTAGTTTCCGGGACATCTGAGATTTTGAGTGAGATTAAGAGGTTCTATAGGCAGCTGTAAACGTCATCGTTGTAGCCACACGCAAGTGTGAGTAACGATCCAAGAGCAAGTCTTATCCGACACTATTCCGATGATATCCCGGATGTCAGTCTGAGCGAGATTAGAACGGCTCTCCAGCACATTAAAAACGGCAAGGCCCCAGGTGAGGATGGAATTACAGCGGAGCTTCTGAAAGCGGGTGGAAAACCGATACTTGAAGTCTTTCAGAAGCTCCTTAATTCCGTCCTCCATGGTGGGACTACTCCGGAGGCGTGGAGCAGAAGTGCGGTTGTCTTTTTCTTCAAGAAAGCCGAAAATGCTCTCTTGTAGAACTACAGACCGATTGCTTTCTGAGCCGCGTCTACGTGCTGTTTTCGAGTCATTAGGAATCGTCTCACGCAGACTCGACGACTTCAGCCTCCCGAACAAGCCGGTTTCCGAAGGGCTTTAGTACCATAGACCACATGCACACTTCAAATTGTACAGAAGACAGAAGAGTACAATCTGCCACTTTGCCTTGCGTATGTGGACTATGAGAAAGCCTTTGATTCCGTCGAAATTTGGGCGGTACTACAGTCCCTTCAGCGGTGCCAAGTTGACTGTCGTTATATCGAAGTGCTGAAGTGTTTGTACAGTAAGGCTACGATTGCTATCCCAATACAGAATCAGAGTACGAAACCTATCCAATCGCAGAGAGGTGTAAGACAGGCTGACGTAATATCCCCGAAACTCTTCACTGCTGCATTGGAAGACGTTTTCAAGCTACTGACCTGGAAAACAAACGGTATTTACATCAATGGCAAGTACATCACTCACCTTCGATTAGCCGACGATATAGTCCTTATGGCAAAATCGCTGGAAGATCTAAGCACTATGCTCCATGACCTCAATAGTGTATCCCAACGGATGGGTCTTAAGATGAACAAGGACAAAACAAAGATCACGTTTAATGTCCATGTCACACCTATGCCGGTAGTTGTTGGGAGCACTTAGCTCGAAGTTGTTGACGAGTATGTTTACCTGGGACAAATAGTCTGACTAGGTAATTCGGACTTCGACCGAGAGATCAATCGACGGATTCAACTCGGCTAGGCAGCGTTCGAGAAATTACGACACATCTTCTCGTCAGGTATACCTCAAAACCTGAAAACGAGATTGTACAACCAGTGCGTCTTGCCAGTAATGACTTATGGCCCTCTCCATGGCTCAGTGAGCTATGGAGAGGGCTACGCTCTCATAAGCTATGCTTTCATATGCTTCTTGAAGAAAAAGACCACCGCACTTCTGCTCCACGCCTCCAGAGTAGTCCCACCATGGAGGAGCTTCTGATGGACTTCAAGTACCAGTTTTCCTTCCGCATTCAGAAGCTCCGCTGTAATTCCATCCTCACCTGGGGCCTTGCTCAGACTGAAGTCCGGGATATCATCGGAATAGTGTCGGATAAGACTTGCTCTTGGATCGTTACTCACACTTGCGTGTGGCTCCAACGATGACGTGTACAGCTGCCTATAGAACCTTTCAATCTCACTCAAAATCTCAGGTCTCGGGGTTTTTATGCGTGATAAACTTAGAAATGAGGATATCTGCAATAGAACCAGAGTAACCGACATATCCCAACGGATTAGTAAGCTGAAGTGGCAGTAGGCCAGCCATATTGCTCGAAGAACCGACAATCAATGGGGAAGAAAGGTTCTCGAGTGGTTGCCTCGTACCAGTAGGCAAAGCGTAAGGCGACCCCACACTAGATGGAGTGACGACCTGTAAGACATGCAGGAAGTCGATGGATGCAGGTGGCTCAGGACCGTGCTTTATGGCATTTCTTGGGGGAGACCTATGTTCAGCAGTGGACTTGTGAAGGGCTGTAATGATGATGTTGATGATGACCTTGTTAAAAGCTCTCTTCTTGGAGCTAATATCTGAAACTTTGCGGTCTTGAGCGTCAACCCAGAATAGATACACTAAATGTTTGCGCTTATCAGCCTGGGCGCATTCAGCGTTAAACCATGTGCGAACTTTGCGATCGATGGGAGCATCAGAAAAGGGAATCAAATACTCCTTCGCCTGACGCAACACTTTGGTTATCGCATCCACGCAGCTCGACAGATCCGCAAAAAAGAAACAGACCTCCTGCTAAGAATGGGATACAAGAAAGTGTCGCATCTCTCGATACTTACCACCATATTCGTCGAACACCTTGGGACTCATAATTAGGCGGAGAATATGACGATACAGATTTCACCAGACAATGCCCAAAGGGGAGATAAACTATACGTCATACCTGCCTATTTCAGTAGTCAGCAGAAGATCCAAGCAATGGGCTGTGTGACCGTCTAATCGAGTACTCTAGTCGTTTCCTTTACTAGTTGAGAAAAACCTAGCGTCAAGGCAAAATTTCACACTTGTCTTCCAGCATGGTCGGTCTTCTGGTATGGCAACAGCCAGTCTTGGTAGCAGGCGTTAAAGTCCACCAGAAAGACCAACTTTGCAGTAGCATACCGATTTAGGACTACATTAGCACCATTACTAAGGTGTCTGCAGCCTTTCATGAGTGTCTAATTTACTAATTGGGCCCCCAACTACCTGCGGTCGGCCAACGGTGCACCGTACTTCGGATCCTGCTACCCTCCACGACGAAGCACCCGACATAGCAACAACTGACACTTCACACCCGGTTTACCAAACGCACAACAAATTATGCTTAAACAACAGGTAGAAAAGATAATGAACAGAAATAACTGATAAGTCACAATAAAACAATTATAAAAGCATTGATTGTACATAATGACAGATATGAAAATAGTTAGTACAAGTTAAACAACAATCGTCCCGTTCATATATTATACCTTATTAAACATGCTCTTGAAACATATTAAGATTCACGATAGAGACGAAAATAAGAAAGTTTCCAATTTTCCTTAAAGATCTTGCGCACGAAAGTCCAACTTCGTTTCAAAACTTTACTGTACCGCAAAATTAACTCTTTATATGTAACATTCGAAAAACTTGAAGTAACTCAATAACTTATAGCCAGATAAGAAAATGGCTGAATCAATCAATTTCTATGTTAAATTTTCAGCTTAAGTAGAATTTTTATAGATATATAGAGAACTCTGCCGTCCAAAATATTTTAGTGACAAAATTGTGGTGAAAGAATTTAAGACCTCATCTTGACTAGTTGCTCACTGTCAGGTGCTAAAATGTTGACTAAGAAACATATAAGTACTATGAAAAGTAGATAAATAATCAAAATTATATCAAGAAGATAATCAAATGATGTTGACGTTCATTTGTGAATAAAATAAGTATAAAATAAATGGAGAGTTTCCTCATCGATCTGTTCTCTCTGCAACTCCTTTTACTTGTAACACAAACCATGTGGATCACTTTAAGTGCGTTATATGAATCAGTATTAGTAAGTAGATTGTATGTGATTTTATTAGCTCTGCATTGGGCGGGAAGTAAAAGTATTGTCAACGATCCTGCTTTACCGGTGCAGTTAGAGGTAATGAAACCATTTACAATTTGTAAATAAAACGTGATTTAAATTTAATTTTTCAATGATTTAGTTTTCTGAAGTAAAGTTATTTTCATACGTTTGAATACTGATTCTGATAACGTACTTAACGGGAACCACAGGGTTTTTGTTAAGTGTCGTATAACTATGTCATCGCACTGTTTTTAAGAAAATCACCTCAGAGGCCTTGACAAATGGACATACGCACTTATGAATGGACAAACGTATCTGCATCAAAGTAATTCTGTAAATATTCAGTTTTGTAAACTTTGACACGGAAAATTAAAAAGGACATTACGTAGGTAGTTTGATTGTATACCCATTTATTATACTAATAGGTAGTAGGGCTCTTTATTGCTCAGGTGTCTCCTATAGTCTAGTCAACGAGTTCAAACGTGTTAATTCTTGTTCTTGCTCTTAAAAATATTTGCGATAGCTCATTCGATTCGGAATGACGTAAAAAAATGTATCTCGAGGATTTATTAGTACATAAAAATTGCAATTGTTATAAACAACATAAGATGAAAGAAAAAAGATATTTAGTTTTTTTTTAATCAAGTCATTGAATCCAGTCCAAATTAGAGGATACGGTTGAATCTCTCAATGCTGGCAGTCTTACGAAGGGGTGATGCCAATGTTGTAAGGTTTTGAGGGTAATTGGATTTCTTGACAATTTGTTATTTGATTTATTTTCGTTTATATCTCATTTTTTATTTATAATAACTGGATACATTTCGACAGATGTAGAAAGTCACATACTTAGTGTTATAAGAATTTTATATTTCTTTATAAAATAGAATATAATTCGGTTTACACGAAAACTTTCTATTCAAAGCTTGAACTGAAATACGAAATATAAATTTTCTCACAGAACGTAAGCTTTTAGATTTATATATATAACTTTATTTATAATCTGAAGTGACAAAAGACATTACAGTTCACCGTATGGTAATTAGAAATACTAAGTTATTCAAAACGAAACCATAATTCATCGTTTTCAATAAGAGGTAACCTCAGGTACGTTGGAATTGAAAAATATAGCCTAATACTTCTTTTTCAACCCAATAACTGTCCTTTTTCTACACAGGCTTTTTTTACATGGGGAAATGCCTCGCATACCCGCCTCAAGGGGTCAAGGAAGAGTTATGTCAGACTCCCATCGAGTAAAACCCCATTGTGTTCCACTTTCGCTGCATATTCGGCGGCGGAGAAGTCTTCTCCCTCTTCGAGAGAAAACTTCTCCTCCCCCTTCTCCTTCTGAGGTAAGGCGTACCAAGAGCACAAGGCGCCTCTTCCTCCGCGGCCACTAACTCTACTTGCGTAACGAACCGCCTCAAGTCTGACACACACGGAAACACTAGCACTCGAAAGCACCAGTTTTCCTGACCGCAGCGCCGGCACTGGTCTGTGGCTTCGCTGCCAACTAGGTTTTGACCGTGGAGGGTAGGGAGAACGACACCTCGCAATACAGTTACTCCTCTCCCCCCGTGGCCCCACCACTGCCGCATCAACAGTGCGGTCCCGCCAGAGAGGTGGAGGATAGGCCGAGTGGCTAATTGCCATACCAACACTCCTCTTTCCCTGCGACTCCACCTCGGCTGCAGCGTTAGGAACATCCCTCTCGCCGCAGCCCACCAACACACATCCGAAATAGGCTCGACAAGCCCACTCGGAGTGGCCACTTCGGGCCGGCTCTTCACCTCGGGCCTACCATGTGGGTTCCTCTTTGCTCACCGTGGGTGACCACGCCACGACTACTTTCCCCCCCGCTACGACAAGACTGGAACCTGATCCGCGGGTTTCCTACTTAGGCTACTCCAACAATAAGTGAAGATATTTCTTAAATCGCAACGTTTGTCACGCTGATTAAGTTAAATTCAAACCGAGGAAAAGTGACACACCGCATTATTAACACTTACGCAAGTATCCACGTGTGTGTCTGTGGCCGGCGCCAGACTCAGCTTCAAATACATAAATAGCTACAAAGTCGCTAAGTAAACAGGTTCACAAAAAGTACTCTCCATGGGAGATAAGATTTTTAACCCTTAACTTGGCAAACTTTATGGTGTCATTATTTTAATATTTCTGTCATATATTTGAGTTGATAGGTGCTAAATGGTCAACTAAAAAATAAATTAAAAAATCTGCCATTTTTAGTTTTGTTTTTATACCATGTATCTAATAATGCACACTACCAAGTAGCCAGACATTCATCTTTGAAAATCCATGTGCACTATAGGATACATTGCTGGGTAGGTAATAAACAAAAATAATTTTGTTTTATAGAATAATTTATATATTTACTCTTTTAAACAAATAATATCTATATGAAAATATTTAAAATCACAGTCTTCAACTTAAAGTATGAACATAACTTCAACTTCTTTATTATAATTGACTTTTTGACCACCACAGTCACACAGTTATCACATACCTATAGATAATTACAAAATATAAATAATAAAGCGTAATAATATGACAACATTATAACATAACGCATTTTTATAATCTATGAGATCAATCAATAAATTTAAACATAAAAAGACACATGAAAATAAAAAATGCAAGTGGCTACAACTGGTAAGTTGGTCATAAGTATAACCAAATTACTATTTTGGATAATTACATTATTTCTGGTGGTAATTATAAAAACAATTACGATCTTCAACTAAACAAAGCCTCCCTTGGCATTTATTACATATAAATTTATTTTGAACCTTAATACAAAGCTTACATCGCCCTTTGGATGTAAATGATGGCATGTGACCCACTTGATTGTAACGCATGTCCATCTGATTTTCAGGAGTCATGAATTTTTTTACCTCTGTTTTCGTACTATGAACAACTTGGTCCACAGAAGTGAGGCTGTCAGCTATCGCACATCTGAAATCCTTGAGCTTCATAGGTTTTGCACATTTAGTTTCACGTCGATACATGAGCCAAACGTTGTTGATACATATGTCAAGCATTTGTGAGAATAGAGGTATGTACCATCTATGCGCTCTCATTTCCGTGCGATAAAGCGCAATCAGCGTGTCCGCAAGGTCCACACCTCACATATGTGCATTGTATTGCCGAACTATGTTTGGACAGGGCACTGGCTCTTTGCGCTTATTTTCTTTACTGTACCTCAAATTATGGTCAACTGGATGAGCATCAACATAAGAAATAGCCACAGTAAAGCATTTATTATCAAGCCATTTGACCACAGCTACATTTCTTTCATTAGAAGTAATTTGCGAAAAAGCTTCGCGGCCTCGTTTTTTCAAATTTTTATCAGTAGGAACCTTTTTTATCCTCCACGCAAACGATTTGGTCTCACTGTTCCCGAGGAAAATATCCCGTACTCTGGCAAACGTACGACACCGATGAGGATATTATTAGAAATAAAATCCTTTACTTCATCCAAAGTCAAATTCATGGGCGTGCCTTTTATTTGCATATGATATAAATTACTTTCTCGCACTATCAATTCAAATATATCCTCTGAAAAACATAGTTTGACGTAAGTGCTTCAGTGGCATTTGTATTAAGGCACTAGACGATTTTATATTCACTCTTATTCAGTAATTGTTTTGCAAAAAAAAAAGAAATAATATGAAAGATTAAATTTTTACGTACTTAATTTCACCAAAGCAGACAATTTATTTTTGTATGGAGAATGGGCCCACAACGAATTTTAGGGGCCCTTTATGAAATGTATGTCGATTTATTCCTTATAATCTATAGATTACAAAATTAATATTAGTTTTATCGCATCTAACGGGAATTCTGAGAAATTAAAAATATAAATATGAATATCACAATAAACTTAAAACAAACTAAAAGCGATTTTTTAGTAGTTTTCACCGATATTATGAGTTAGAATAGTGTATATAGAATAGAATAGCTTAATAATTAATAGTATTAAACAAAGTTGTAGGTATATTCAGCAATTATAGGTACTTTAAAAATGATGGAAAATCATTTTAGCACTTCCGGCAAAACATAGTGCACAGACAAACAAATGTGGTGTGGAGACTATTTTTTACTCCTACAGGTATTAATTGATTAGTGAATATACATCACAAACACCATTACAGTAATTAAATAAATATGATTAAAGCCAAGATGAATAACGGATAATATGTCCATTTATAATATTACCTTTACATGATATATAGTAAGAAAGATGTTTTAAACTGGTTGTATAAGGATAAAACAAAGTAAAATGCCACCGCATTGATTGTTTTAATTATTTCCAAAGCAGTCTATTAATAGTGGAACTGACTAGACAGACAGGTGCGGTGTCAAGACTTTGTTTTAATATGTTTTGGTTGACTAGTAAAGGTGCAGTGTGTAAACTTTGTTTTAAAATATATTAACTGATTAGTTATCATGCCCCAAACACCAATAAAGCCAAAACGACTAGGTAATATCATGTTTATATATGTTATTAGACACTGATAAATATGAAGTAAGATGTTTTAAACTGGTAGTGTAAGGATAACAAAAACTAATGTATAATTTAATTGTATTTATTATTGTCAGTCACTATCATTTCAAAAGATTTTTTCAAAATAACTTGATAATAACATGGCCATTTATGATATAGTTAGGAATCAGAAGGATATTTTCAATATTATGAGATATGATATAAGACTGTTGTATTCAATATCCATATAATTTTTGTCTCTGCCTACGAGCAGCCCAGCGAGATTTCAGCCTACAAGATATACACATTTATTCTAAGCGATCCACCTGAAAAAAGTTAATGAATATTGTAGTGTCTATTCTAAGATTTCTTATTTTCACTGGTTTCATGTAGGGGAAAAGGATATTATTTTTATATTAATTATCTGATAGTAGAAGACAAAATAATATTCCTTTCTGCAGAGTTAACAAGACATCAGTCTAAGGTTAATAGAAGCATCTGATCAACAAGGATATAACCATTACACAAGTAAAAATGGCTTAACCAAGTTACAATACGTATGCAAACTTTATATTTGCTTCTATTACAAGTAAATACTACTTATTTACACATAAATATATGTACTATCTGTACTGTCTATTAACTATGGCTGGCATAAATTCAGGACCCATGTTTGATGCCATTTGGTATTGTCAAGCTTATGGCGTAACTTGCTGAATTCATAAGGTATTTATATCTAAATGCAGTTAAATGAATCGCTCTTCAAAGCCGATGAAGCTACATCAAATAGAGAAGCTTTCTTAAATCCCTCGACCCATAGATTCTAATTTTCTTTTAATATACACAAAAACTTCTTTTATGTATTTATTCCATCTGATATTTAATTTAGATTTTACTAATAACATAAAACTTTAATACTTTGTCACTTTTAATATACTAATAAGGTTCTAAGACCTGTGCTTGTCTTTTTTTTAGATAATTCATCATAAATTATAGATCTTATTTAGATTTTCCAAAATTCTAGGTGTAGAACTTAGATTATTTAATCAAAGGTATATAAGTAAACTCTTGTATTACATACATACTCTTATATTAATCCTGTCAGGGTATATGTATTCTGTGATATTAATAAACTAAACTCATTAGTTTTCATTTTCCAATTTGGAATGTCATTGGCAATTTTACCATGCGACCACAAAAAATTAAAAGAAAAATAGATACCAAATGTGGAATATTAATATTTGGTTAACCTGCATGATATTATCCATTTTATGTAAAATACGTGTGCATCGATGAGACGATATTTATTTTATTGTCTTGTAAACAAACAAGTATAAACTTTTTTGCCATTAACTAATTTTGCTACCAAAAATTCTTTATTCTTTTAAAGTATATAACCATTAACCACAGACACAGAACCCAATCATGACCACAGACTTTATTTTTATAGTAGTGATGCAACTCGAACTCTGTTTTCACTCGATTCAATCGAGTGAATTTGTGTAACTCGGTACTCGAGTGAAAATAAATTTTATTCGAGTCCGCTTGCACTCGAGTTACTGAGTCAACTAGACGCACCGTGTGGATTCGGAGAGCGCTAGACAGATGTCAGTTGACGAATTCACTAATTATATCATCTAATCAACTAATTTTTGATTAGATGATATAAATATAGATATAGATATAGATGATATAAATCAGGTTTATATCGTCAAAAAAATTACGAAAACATAACCCCAAAATGAGATTTTTAAAAATTTATAAAAAAAATACTAAGCATGTCCGGCAGGGGGGCGTAGTGGGGGCGACTCTACAACTCCCCCTCATTCCCCCCCCCCCACCCCACCACCCCCAATTCAGGCGACTTAATTTCAAACCTTACCCGACTTATGTTCCCATTATTATTTCTTTGTTTTATTCATTTTAATATGCAATTTAATAATTTATTTTGGGTTTTATATTATTTGAACTTTTAAATCATAAGCTTTTAAGTATAATAATTAATTAGTTTATCGGAAAATAGTACTTACTTGTGTAGAATATGATAATATTTACTTCTTTTAATATGATTTTGAAACTTATTATATTATGTACATAATTATATAATTTAATTTTTGTTGTGCCCATATTGCGAGCCTCAATCCCTGACTGACAATGATGTAACTAAATATTATACGAGACTATATGATATAAATTTTTAAAAGACGTAAGTAAATTTATGGATAAGTTACGGAATTTCTCATTATGAAAGAAATAAAATAAATAAATAAGTAGTAAGTGTGGCATAGGTAAAGAAAAATTATCGGAGGTTAGCATATCCACACACAATCAGCCTGATTAGCTGAGAGTTTGGAAAAACTAATAACCGATTATTTTTTTAAGGTTTTTCGGATGCGATTAAAGACGTAATAAGTTTTAATGAGGGAATTAGAATTTATTATGAATTGTATAGGAATATTGTCATAGGAATATGGTTCAATTAAATAATGATTAATAAATACTATAAATGTAAAGAAATAAATAGGAATAAAACAAAAGTTGACTTGCATAAATAAGTAATGGAGACATACGGGAACGTTCATCACTGGTAAAGCATATAGTCCTCGAGCAGGATATGTTTCCATGATTGGATGATAAAATCAGAAGTAACGGGTACTAGGGAACAATACATTCAGTACAAGTGATGTGAACAATTTTACTCATATTAGTACTGAGAAGTCTTAAATTTCTTACCCTTTAGAATGGTACATAGAGGTCACATCCTTCATTGGATCATAGTGCGAACTTAGTTTTCCTACGTGACAATTGTTGGAGTCCTTTTAAAATGACTTAAACGTAGACATCAAGGTTTTTTTATTTTATAGGAGAGGGGGCAAACGAGCATGCGGCTCACCTGATGGTAAGTGACTACCGCCGCCCATGAACAACCGCAACACCAGGGGAATTGCAGATGCGTTGCCGGCCTTTTAGAAAAGTAGGCTCTTTTCTTGAAGGTTCCTAAGTCGTATCAGTCCGGAAAAATCTCCGGTGGTAATTGATTTCACAAGGAAGTTGTGCGAGGAAAACTTCTTCTAAATCACACAGTGGTGGACCGCCAATCATCCAGGTGATATGGATGATATCGCGATTTTGTCGCAATGTGCGATGGTGAAATTGAGTGGCTGGAATTGGTCGAACAATTCCTCAGAGCACTCCTCGTAGTAGATGCGATAAAATACGCAAAGAGATGCAACATCTCTACGCAGTGGCAGTGAGTCAAGCCGATCGGAAAGAACTCGGTCGTCGACGATTCAAACCGCTCTGCGCTGGATGCAGTCAAGTGGAAGGAGCTGGTACTGAGGCCCCTGCCCAGAGATGGGAACAGTATTCCATGTGGGGCCGACCTGCTCTTTGTAAAGTTGCAAGCGGTGTGCCGGCATGAAATACTGTCGCTCTGCTGAGCATGCCAAGGGCCAATTTGGCCTTCTCTTCCAAGTGACCACGAAACTGCACATCACTCGATATGTCGACACCGAGGATTCGATACTGGCTGAGACAACAAAGTGCCTTGAAACTGAGGAGATACGAAAAGGGTTCTATTAAGATGTAAACGCGAAACTTGTGTCTTCTGGGTTGAACTGGACTAGATTTAGTCGTCCCCAATCCGAGACTTTGTTCAGCAAGACTCGACTTAAGACACAAGTTTGTCCCGGTACTCAACGACGTTTTCCCGAAATATTTGCACAGCCGGTATATAAGGCATCACCAGTGCTGTCTTCTGCATAGCAATGAATGTTACCAGTTTGCAACATATCATTGATATGCAGGAGAAACAACGTTGGTGATAACACACAACAACATGGAACACCAGCGTTGATAGGCTTGTAATTGGAGCATGCCGTCTAATACAACCTTGATGCTCCGATCAGGAAGAAACCAATTGCACAATTTCTGGGAAGCCCATAGGAAGGAGCTTCGAAAGAAGCACTGTGCCAGACCCGATCGAAGGATTTCGCTATTTCCAAACTAACGGTCAGGGCCTCCCCTTGAACTTTACTGCCTGCGCCCATCTATGAGTCAGGTAGACCAGAAGATCACCAGCTGATCGACCATGACGAAAACCGTATTGGCGGTAAAGCGTAATCAGCTGGTGATCCTCTAGTTACCTCATGAGCTGGCAGTTTATAATAGACTCAATATTTTGGAGAACAAGGAGGTGATGGCGATAGGCCTGTAGTTGAACGGGTCTGAGCGGTCGCCTTTTTTAGGGATCGGGTGGGCCAAAGCTGTCTTCCATGAATTCAGGACTACGCCTTGGGAGTAGGAGTACCGGAAAAGACGCGTTAAAACCGGGGCCAACTCTGGAGCACACATCTTCAGCACAATGGGAGGTACTCCATCAGGCCCACTCGACTTGCTGACGTCCAGGGAGAGGAGTGCTTTGCAAACCTAGCGCTGTGTAAACCGCACGTCCGGCATGGAGCACTCACACCGCGGGATGGACGGTGGTGTGTTCCCCTCGTCTTTTAGAGTCGAGTTGGACGAAAAGAGAGAGCCTAACAGATCGGCTTTCTCCTTTGCAGCATGGGCCAGTGAGTCGTCCTCTCTGCCAGCCTTGGCGAGAGACCAGAATGCACGGGTTCCCGAAGGAAGGTGAAGTAGCTTCTCGCCAATTCTTCCGATGTGCTCAGACCTTGCCTTGGCAATGACTCTTTTGAAGGACCTGGAGGCGGAATTATACTTCTTTTTAAGAGTGCTGGTGTTTACATCCCGAGACGTTGATGCGTCAGCCCAGGGCCGGTAGCACTCCTGCTTATAGCGTTATGCTACTTTACAGGAGCGACCAAGCCATGGCTGGGATCTGCCTCCGATGGGCACCACAGAGGATGGAATAAAAAGTTCCATACCCTGAAGTACCACATCAGCAACAGAATCAGCAACAACGCTGGGATCTTCCGGCGAGAAGCAAACCCGTCCCCAAGGGTAGGATGCAAAAAAAACCGCATCCTATCCCAATCAGCCGACCTATAGTGCCAAACACGGCGGTAGCCTGCAGATTGCAACCGCGACGTTGAGTGGTGGCACCACACTCTGGACAAGACAATGGTCCGACGAGCCTAAAGGTGTCGACGAAAACCTGATATCCGTCCGGGTGAGAGGTCAGCAGAAGGTCCAACAGGAAGGTGCATGATCTCCCATCTGGAATCGCGTAGGCAAGTAACCAGCTGTAAGACCATATGCCAAAGCAAGTCATAAACAGATCTCCCGCATGATTGGTTGAACCTGAACCGAGCCGTTCGGCATGGTGGGCGTTAAAATCGCCAAGGATCACGATCTCTGCGGATGGGATCTGCTGTAACAGAAATCTGTAGCCATTTGGACGTGGTCGATGAGTCGGTCTGTTTCGGCATTACCGCTATGGGACCTATAGAGGCCCCGTAGACGCGGGGATGGTCGTCGCTGTCTACGCAGCCATAGGATGGACAGGTCCGTACCTTCTAGACTACCGAGGCGTCGAAAACAGATGTCCTCTCTGACGTATACGCAAACTCCAGCCCGGGGTACAGTGTTCTAATTTGTACCCCGGGTGGAAGATATAGTATCAGCCGGAGAGGACACCTGAGTCTCAGTTAAAAAGCAACGGCTTCGCCGTCTCTAGATGGAAGTGGACAGCGTTAAGGTTGAATGAAGTCCCCTGATGTTGCAAAATTCACGGATAGCGTGACAGGGTCGACTTGGTCTTATTGCTCCGTTTGCCCCGAGCAGTATTCGTCGCAAGTGGAATTTTGCCCCAAACACGCGGGGCAGCCTGAGCACCCACGCTCAGGAGTGGAGTAGCGGTCGTGGATGCTCAGCGATTCTCCAGGGGTTCTGGTACCTTCCTGGGGTAGTCTTTCGTTTAATTCCACTACCATGTTGATGGGGGGGGGGGGAATTGGGCCTCCGGCCACCTGCACTCACCAAGCGAAACGCAGAGGCAAACCTCTACTTCACGTTGGTATTCTGTGAGGTCGTGGTACCAACCCGGTTCGAGCCGGGCCGGCGGCCCATCCGTGCGACAGCACAAGCTGCCGCGTGGCTCTACCACAGTTAACACAAGGTACACTATTACCTTGATATAAAAAAAAAGCTTATGTAGCAATAAAATGAAATAAATGTAGTGAAAATGTAATATAATACCCAAATAAATAGTGGGCCCATATTTATAAAGTACCCGCATGATAAATATCATGAATTAATTATAAAATGAGTATAATAAAAATGGCCAATAACGCCCAAAAGGGTGAATTAATACTCCGATTCCCGATATCTAATTAATAAATAAATATGTAAGTGTAATAATAAGTACGCGAGCAACCCGGGTTCGATCCCCGCCGGCACCAATGAAATTGTTAATTGCAATTTTAAGTGCTGATTTACCACGTGCTCGGCGGTGAAGAAAAACATCATGAGGAAACCTGTATGTCTAAGAAATCAAAAAAAATATTTCGAAGACATGTGAAGTTCACCAACACGCATTGGGGTAGCGCGGCGGACATTTCCTTGTCCTAAAACCCTCTCAGATGATGGGAGGCCTGTGCAGTGGACGTATATAGGTTGTAACTTTACTTTTTACTTTTATATAAGTTAATAGAATACTAAAAGAAATAAAGCTAGCTAAAGGTCAAAAATATTAAGAAATAAAAGAAAGTACTTACAAGAATTATGAAAAATAAGGCCTGACAATCGAAAACAAAGGATATGAGGGTAGTTTTAGTATGAAAATATATTACATGGAAGGACATGAGAACAATTAAAATGAGGTAATAAGGGAATCCCGAACAAATCCGACCTGATCAAATATAAAAGTGAGATATATAGTTATTTTTCATTTCTGTATTAGGGCTATTTATGCTACCCAAAATGCTACTCACAAATTACACATGTAGTAACCACACGTAAAAAAAAGTTAATGAAATATAATAAACACATTTTCGCGTATTAAGTTATTTTAAATGTCATTGATATTGTTTCTATTCATCTACAATCTTATCGGCTTTCAAGAACTGTAACTCAAACTTCTTAAACGTAAACAAACAAAAGTGACAAAAAAAAGGTTGACTCAAGTGCCGCGCACCATGATTATGTCAAGAGCCCCCGGTACACAGGGCCATTTTTTGTTTTAGCGAGCGCGGTACCTGAAGGGTTATTATAAGTTTTTTTTTTCATTGATAGACAATGAAACCAAAAGTTATATTATTATATACTTAAAAAACTTTTCTTTTCTAATGTTAATAATATTTTATTAACATACAATATATATTATGCTATACAAACTTATATCTGTGTAAAAGCCTCTCTTTTTTATAAATTTGTGTTTCAAATAAGATAAACATGTTCCTTAGAAGTCATAAAATCTAAAAAAAAGGTAATATGTAATACTTTTCCGACTATTAATGATAAATAACATATATAATAAATACTTGATAATGTAAAAGTATTATAACAATGCAATGTAACTATCTTAACTACGTAAATGAAAAAGTGTTTAATACTATAAATTTTAGATACATTTTAAGTGTATTCATAATAGAACATTTTGTAAGTTATGTTGAAATTAGGTATGATCATACGATGTAATCGCAAACGTTCCCATAAACGTACTTTTGGAATTCAAAACAAAAGTGTCACAAATCGCTTACGCGGCTGGGATTGCAACTTGAATTTTGATCTGGCTGTTGTTATGATAACGAAAATGATTACATGGCCTAACATAGACTTCTTTGTTCTGTATATCTTAAAATGAAATGTAATATTGTCGGTTTTATATTTATTGAACCTTCAAATCATGTGTTTTTAACTTTTATAATTCATTATTTTCTGAAAAAATGGTTGAGTATTAATATCTAAATAATTTGTGTGGATCATGAAAGAAATGTTTAATCAAATATAAAGGTATAAATAAATAAAGTATGAAATATAAAATTATAAATATAAATGTGAATAAATATATAAAGAAGGGTACTATTTGATGTGAATGTCTAGATAAATGACTTAATAAGTAACTAAATTACTCAGTATCTAAGTGTGTTACAATGATGTGCCGACCAAAATAATATACGTTCGCGAATGTACACCTGATTTTGTCAAACATAATGCATCAACAATGCATTAAGGCTTACACATACATATTGTGACTACGGAATTATTATGTGCATAGAGGGTTTGGCCAACCACCCTACCCAAGCCAAGACAAATATTATATATACATAATTAGAATGTAAGACTTTAATTAAGGTTAACATTTTACTATATAAAAAAAAATATTTTTTTGTCGATGGGAGGTGTTGTATAGCCCCCACGACAATATATACAAAGGTGGTCCAAACAGTGAGGTTATAAATTTTTGATTCCTCACACCTAGGGTATCCGAAAATACCCTATGTATGTTCCGCGATTTTTGTAGTTTTCAAGTTATGACTTTTTATCCTTTTTGAAAATGTTCACCCTAAACAGCCTAACATTAAAAAAATGTAATTGTGAGATTTTTTCCATTTTTGTTTGTAACATGATCCTTATGAGTTGCCTATTATGCGTAAAATAATTAGCTTCTAACGTTCACCAAAGATACAATAATTTTAATCGAAACTTAAAAAAATTTGTCAGGAGAGTGGGGCTTGAATTTTCAACATTAAATAAAAATAGTAATAAATGATTTCATACTTTCTAATTAATTTTAAAAACTTGGCAGTACCTTAAACTTTCATAATAACATTAAAAAATGACACTTAATAGGCCAGTTTTCTGTTATAGACTTCTGAATTACTCAGGCAGGAAACTACCTGAATAGTTAATTTGATTAAAAATCTTTTATCATTTCTAGGGCTAAACTAAGATAGTAAATGCTTCAGGTTAGCAAAATAACATCCAGTGTCTTTACTTATTTTAAAATTTATTGACAACAAAATTGCCGGCAAACTTCTTGAACATTGACCTTGACTGCGCAGAGTCGGTTTTACATACAAAATGCGTGCCAAACCTTTACTACGCTTATTGTTCAAGATGTTTGCCGGGAACTGGACAAATGATTTCAAGATTCATACTAAAACTAGTAAATAATTTAAGATAAATTGATTTAAGTAAATTTTCGAAATAGCGGCCATTAACTTCGATACACAGTCTACATCGTCTTAAAAAATTGCTTTTAGTCTTTTCTCCAGCTTTGCTTTGTCCAGCAAATACCTTTCAAACCGGGATTCATCCGTCCAGAGTATCTTGTTAAAAAAATCCGGTCTTCCGCAGATCTTTCCAGCATTATTTGCAGAAAGCAACACGCCTTGTATAGTCTGCGTCGTTAAGTTGTTGAATACGCTGAATATGAAACGCGTGATATCCCTCTGGAAAAAACAACAAAATGGCCTGGTAACAAAATGGGCGCAAAGCAGGAATGTTTACCTGAGCCTTTGTTTAAATTCCTTGTGTGTTTGTGACTGAATGTGCTATCATTTAGTTTGAGTGAAATAAAAAAAAAAACATGTAGTTGTAGTAAAATGATACCTTAACAAATGTCACGTTTTAACAATAAGTAGTTTTCTTTGCTAAACCCTGTTTAGCCTAGAAATGTTAAAAGATTTTTAAATCAAATTAACTATTCAGGTAGTTTCCTGCCTGAGTAACTTCAGAAGTCTGTAACAGAAAAACTGGCCTATTAAGTGTCATTTTTAATGTTATTATGAAAGATTAAGGTACTGTCAAGTTTTTAAAATTAATTAGAAAGTATGAAATCATTTATTACTATTTTTCATTTAATGTTGAAAATTCAAGCCCCACTCTCCTGACAGAAAATTTTTAAACTTCGATTAAAATTATTGTATCTTCGGTGAATGTTAGGAATAATTATTTTACATAATAGGGCAACTCATAAGGATCATGCAAACAAAAACTTGGAAAAATCTCACAATTACATTTTTTTAATGTTAGGCTGTTTAGGTGAACATTTTCAAAAAGGATAAAAAAATCATAACTTGAAAACTACAAAATCATGGAACATACATAGGGTATTTCGGATACCCTAGGTGAGGAATCAAAAATTTTATAACCTCACTGTTTGGACCACCTTGTATAAGTGTTAAGGTAGAATAAGGATCAGGTCTGCGCCCTCTTTTTCCTAAAGAGGGTCGCATCCGATTTGGCAGAAAGGCTTCATAAGCCAATGCCAGTCCCACAGGTGGTGTTTAGTGGGTAGGCACTTAGGTTAGGTTAGTCGCAGTGAGTCCCACATAACCACGCAGCCGGCTGCGTGGTATGCTAGGAGCATTCACCACCTCCCTCCCCCGCTTCCGGAGGGTGCCTTTGCTTTGGGCGCAAAAAAAAAAGGATCAGTATAATTAAAGTTATAGAAGCATCAACACGTCTCTTAATTCATTCAAGACCCTTCCTATACAGGGTATTTTGACGCTCGAAAACGAAGACAGATGATAGTACTAAGGATACCTATGATGATGGGTCACAAAATTCGATCGAGGAAAAAAATCATCTTTTCACAACGTTTTATTAACTTTATTCGCTCCATCATGTTATTACAGTTATTTGAAACGATATTTCACACAAAAAATCATGAAAATACTGAAAATAAAACCAGCAGTGGAATTACTGAATTACAATCAGCTGACTAGGGTCAATGTACGCGCGAACGCCGAATTTTGACCAGTAAAGTGATGTAGATTTCAAGTAATGGAGGAGTAAATAAATAAAATTGAGTATTTATTTAATTAAATAATTTATTATTAGTACCCCAAGTTTTATAGTTTACATACGCACGTGAAAAATAAATAATATTTTTGCATATTTTCGTAATTTAGTCTCTGTCTTGCAATTCAAGACTATACATTCCATTATAATTACGCTTTAAATAAAGTATTTCAGCTTATAATAATGGTTGTATTCGACCTAGAAGATAACTCTGACACACATTTTCGTAAAACGCTATGGAAGGATTATCTTTGCTCTAAAAAAACTATCATTAAAAATTATGATTTTACTTTGTAGTGAACTAAATTAAGACTTCATCTTTCTAAAGCCTTAATTTTCTGCAAATAATCTGCTCACATCATTACGACATCGCCCTTGAAAAAACCCTAAAACATGAAGTTTTCGACGCTAATCACTTATGCCCTCTTCATTGTGCTTTTCCAAACTATTATCATATTTCTATTTCGCAACTTTCGTAAACTGATTTATCTTGACTTGTATTTCTTCTACTTGTTTGTACCATATTAAACATTTTAACTGTTAGTGTAGTGGACTTGTTTATATAAACTATTTATCTCGCTGAGCTCCTGTATCGTGGAGGCAGTTTACATACATAAATTTCCCAAGGACAAACATGCAGAATCAGAAATATATTTATAGGCCTAACTATAAACTCTTAGCAATCTAAGACACTGTCTTTGAACACATATTTGCATTGTCGGTTTTTCTGCGAACATCGAAGTAAACAAATCTCAAAGTTTGAGCGGCCTGCCACACTTTATTACAAAAATTATTATTAACGCGTCAGCTGACGCTTGAATCAGTTCAGAGTGTCAATGGAGTAGTTGTGACATTAGAATAATGTGATCGAATTCTATATCATATTAATTTCTTTTCTTTATCATATTTTATATTATACTACTTTATATTACGGCCCTCCCCGTCTTTTACCGGGTTGAACAATTTTAAAACTTCACTATCATACTTTTAAAGGTTTTGCTGAAGTTTTAATAAATTGATTCTTTGCATTTCATGATATAAAGATACCAACATGTCACCACCGCGCCGACCACCACCATTATTATTTTGCCACGCGAGAGTTTTCATATAAAATAGTTATTGTAAGCTATCCTCAGAAGATAGACATATGCTGTCGGAATTTTTTTTAGAACTTTTCAAGAGGAACAATTCAGTCATACATAATTTCATACAACTTTAACAATTGACGTATCGCACGCCGTGGAAGCTCCTAAAAAACACGACTTCATACCGAATTATGTGACGAATATCATCGTAGCTTTTAGCCATATTATAAATATACACATAATATATTTATAAAAGCCTATGTTATGTGCATATTTAAATTGTACGTCGTATATTTATGTTGTTGAGTTCGTCTGGAATATTGTACCTTTCAAAAGGTTAATTTTTTTTTCAAATAGGTGCATTGGTTCCGGAGATTACCCTCCAGATATATACAAACTCACAAAATTCGCACTCTTTCGTATAACATAAGTATAGATTATGTTCATAAATATAAAATTTCGCGAGCTTCTTCAAACAGCGACGTTTTTTCGTATTTCGAATTAATATGGAACTTCTGGATTTTAAACGAGGTTTTTCTCCACAGCTAAGGATACAGCTAAATTTTAATATTTTTTTCATTTTCTCATAAAAGGTACGCGCTGCGTCTTCTAGCGTCTTGTTTTGACCGTTAACAATAAGTATTTTCAGCTTTATCGTTTACTATTAACAACACAAATAGGAGTGAGTCGTATTTATCGTAACAGATAAAAAAAATAGGTATCTCGAAATAGCAGACTGTAACTGTGACAAAAAAACTGAAAGAACAGTTCCTGTTCCACGAGATAACAAATCCACTAATAGACAGTCACAAATTTTTCTTTATTCATACATATGACAGTTGCCTTTTATAGAATAAGATAAAAAAATGTTACTGTTACACTGTGACACCCTGTTACAGTAGTCACAAGCTCTATCTTTTTTTCGCATAGATTCAACACGTTAGTTAGAAAGAGAAGTACCTACCAAGACTGTAGTAACAAACTGCTATTTTATAACAAGTTTTTGGAACTGTTATTTATGTGGAACTGGAACAGGCGGAACAGATATGCGATTTTACCTGTACAGTCCACTCCTAAAAACGAAGCGTAATTTATTTATATCACACGAGACCTAATTAAAACAAATATTATTTAAACACGACGAATCCCTTCTCTTTGTTTCAAAAACCTAAGTACATATCATCTATTCAAATATCATCACTCAGTCATTTATTTTTTCATTATAAAATAACCTATCAAATTATTGCAGTAAGCAGGGTATTCAATATAAAAGAAATTCGTTAAGTAGACTTGTTAAGATGTTGGTTTTGATGATCTTTCCTCTCGCTTTCCTGCAATCTATGGGAGTGATTTCGCGAAAAAGGACGGAAGTGTGGAACGGAGAAGTGCGCGCTATTTGATTTGACCAATGAGCGCAAGCGGGGAAGCCGGGGAAGCACGCGCTATTTGAATAGAATAGAATATAATAGGTACCAAACCATTTTCCGAGTACTGTTAGCCAACAATGTGTGCGTGTGCGTGACGAGAAAGAGAAAGTTAAATAGTGAAGGAGAACGCATCAGCTGTGCGCTTAACCTACAGTGTTGTATATAAAGTTTGCTGTTATATAATCTAACTAGCTGTTCCCCGCGACTTTGCCCGCGTGTAATTTAGGGTTTAAATTTTTTTTTGCTCAGAACCCTACTTCTATTTCTTAAATAAAAGTAACCCAAGTTGCTCCTTATAACATCAGCTCTCTACCAGTGAAATTTTCTTCAAAATCGGTCCAGCCATTTCGGATATTAGCCGGAACAGATAGACAGACAGATAGACAAATAGACAAAAATTAAAAATTGTGTTTTTGTTACAAGTACCGCATATAATTTCATATGCATTTAGTAAAAAGTTGTTTGGACATTACAAACAGGCACTTCAATTTTATTTATATGTATAGATTTTTATGTGTACACTATATTAACTTACTGTTGATAAGTGTCTGAAAAAAGTGCAGATCATTGATAAAAAATGCAAGTGAGTAATAATGAATAATTATTCGAATAAATATTTCAGTATTTAGCTTTACTAAATTTTCAGGTATAATTTCTGTCGTTGCTCAATTAACATTTTTAATTTTGATTAAATACAAATTAATTAATTACACGGATAATTTCAATGGTGGAATGTATGAAGTGGGGTTGAAAGAAAACAATTCTTCCAGATTGTTTTTATTTATTCGTTATTTTTCTTCCTTGTTGTAGCTCTGTTGAGAGCTGAAGTTCGACTGATACAACTGTACTCCTAAACTTTATTATTTTCATCACAGGTATTTCCTTATGTATCTCTTTCTTATATAAATTAACAATATTTTATATAACTACAATAACTAAAAAGTTTCTAGAACATCGACTTTAAATAATACAGGTTCTAAAGAGTTCTATTCTAAAGTGTATCCGTTTTTCATAATTCCAATTGTAATGTTGGTTCTAGACGCAAACCTATCTTTTGAGACTAATATTATTGAAATATCTCTACAAACAAAAAATCTCACTTAAAACGTACGTAATTATAAAATTTTTAACAACATTCAAACTACTCTTCAAACTTACTTTAGTCAGTCTAATTAGATTTCAATAGGAAATCCAATAGAAAATTTAAATTAAATGGTCTAATTACAGTAAAATAAACATAATATCCAACAAATCTCCTTACACTGAGCCGCTCGTAGCTTTTTTAAATGATGAACTCAAGTATGAAGTGAACACAGATCGAAATGTTTCAACAATTAACAGTGGTACTGTTATTGACGCAGTTTCTCAACGGTTTTTAAATACTTTGAAGTAACAAATATGTCTCATATTTTAGTCTATTGTCTCCGCTCTCCCCTAAATTGAACAAACATAACTGTGTTCAATAAAAATTGCATTACTCCTAGTGTTAATATAATAAAATACAATTTCCATTAAAATAATTGTTCTTCGTTACGAAAAATCATTTCAAATAATACCTGAATAATTTTTTTTTCAGGATATAATGTTAATGTTGCTTATTACTAAGATGAGATGTCAAATGTTACACATCACATGCGACTACTGTGAGGCTTACTCGTTTTTATTTTTTGCTTCATATGGGTAAAAACTATTTTTAATACTTTTTTTAACTTCTATTAGGTGATGATGACGTTTTATGGTAGACTGAATAGTTCTAATTCTATACAATAACCAAATAAAAACATTGTTTTCCACCTATTTTGTTATGATTTCATGATGAATACGATCAAACAGCCTGGAATAAGAGAAATTATTGATTTAAAATAAATGGTAAAAAATCTCTGAACCGTAGTTATTCTTACTTTGTAAATATTGACGGATTTGCCTCGAACGAAATCGTCTAATAACTAAAATAAACTCAAACTTTTAGAAGACAAAACTTGTAAGAAAAAAAATATCTAAAAATAAAAATAATAAGAAACCTTGTAGCAAAAAAATGCTCAACGCAAGTGGAATTGTGAATCAATCAAATTATAAATCAAGCAAAGTTATATAATGTAATCATATTTTATAAACAAAATCAAGACACTGATAGCTTAACATTTGATCAATTGACAAATAAGATAAAGTTTTAAAAAAATAATCTCACTGTCCACCTGTTTTAAGTGAAAGCTGTAACCCATATAAAACTACATCTTTTTTCGATTAAGGATCAAAATGCAGATGCGTTGTCAACCCGAGGATTAAGATAGAACCAAACATTTACCGTGTAGCGGCGGTGTAAGAATAGATATAAATGTATAAAATTATAAAATTATGTATATAATAATTATTCACGCTATGCCACAAAGCATGATCCTAAGCCAACTGCATTCATCGACTTACTGACTTCTCCACACTTACTGTCACTCCACAGTAGTGATAAGCCACGTGATTAGCAAATACCACAAGAGTCATTCATCTTTTAAACTGACGCCATATTGAACACATACGTACTAAAAATCTTGCTATTGTAATAACTAGAAATTCCTAGTATATTTTTTCACTTGACAGTATAAAAACAAAGGCTGTAACTTTGTCGTCAAAGTTCTGATAATAGACACACTCATAATACATATATGCTCATATAAGAAAGAGTATTGCTAGATAAAACACATTATTTTCTGAGAACGCCATCAAAATGTTTGGTCCTATAAATTAAAATAAGGACATTTAAATTAAATGCCCACTTTAACATAAAGTTTTACTACATGACTTAAAAGTTCATAGGATAATACAGACGAGTTAGCATATTTTTGAGTAATTTTTAATAAAAGCGTAATCGCCTGTTACCATAGTCCCTAAGAAAAACTTTCGCCTTAATCGACACTTATTTTATTAATTTAGTTTATTATACTGAAATACTATATAAATATAACCTGGTATTATGCATATTTTACCGGACGTGCTTACCCATATATAAACAATTTTCTTACATTTACCTATATGTTTCTTCAAAAACCGTAAATGTCTACTGAAAAAAAGGTTTTGTCGTTGGTCTATGTCTGTCTAATACTGGTGTTAAATCCTAAAGTTTTTATTTTGTGATACTACAATTTACGTTAAACGTTTTAAGATCAACAAAAAAAACCCATCAATTTTTTTTAAATGTTAATTGATTCATAATTATTATTGTATATATACAAAATTAATGTACATTATGTTATATTTGTGTTATATATTAACACAAATATGCCCCTCATCGTAACATCACTAAAACATCTTTTAAACATCTAAATTTAAAAGGGTTCTAACCCTTCAGCGGTAAATTAGATTGAATCGTTTATTACATTACGAAATAGCGGTGCTTTAAATTATTGATCAAATAAGGAAATTAAATCTTCAATATCTATACATTTTTATAAACTTAATTCAGATAGTTTTGAAACTGTTTATGGCCTCAGATTTTCATTTATTTTAGATTTTTAGCATGTTTATTATTGGGATTAGTATGGCTTAGGTAAAATGCTGGAAAATATCCTGCACTTCTGAAAATCATGAAGTTAATAAAACGATGTAAAGAAATAAATTACGACCAGAAAGATTTAGAATTAATTAGAATTAACTACTCTGAAAAGTGTAGTGTGATTTTTTTATTCATTTAAACGCTTAAGTAATTAATAAATTTTACTTAAATTAAATTTATTAGCTATAACTTTTATACGTAGTAGAGCCATGCTGCAGCTATATTATGGTTGTAGCACGAATCGATCGGCTCGCCCGGTGAAGGACCACACTCTCACAGAATACCAGCGTAAGATAGCAGTTTAACGATGTTGTGTTTCGTATGGTGAGTGTAGAGAACCAAATACCCTTTTTACTGGAAACGAGGCATTCCATCTTAGTCCTCACGGGCGACAACGCATCTTCATTTTCAATCGTAATCAAAGATAGATGTAGATGTCTATGGGCCACAGTAACCACTTACCATCAGGTGGACTGTGTGCTCGTTTGTCACCCTTATCCTATATAAATATCAATAATTGTAAAATCAAAAACAGTTGTGTCATTTTCCATCAAATAAACGACAATTATTTCAACAAATAATAATTTTAAAATAGAATTTTCAACAGAATATAATTTGCTTTTTGAATATGTAGATAACTTAAAATTTATTTAAGGCGAGTTATTTTGATATTTGATATATGTGTTTTAAAGTCATGATTTTATATCTAAAATCCAATCATAATAATAAATTAGCAATTATTATTTGAGCTTAGAATATCTTCCCTTGAGAAAGGGCAAACTCCACTTGTTACGTTAATTTTCCCACATTAAGTTTTTGTTGGAGCCCACGCAAGTGTGAGTAGCGATCCAAGAGCAAGTCTTATCCGACACTATTCCGATGATATCCTGGACGTCAGTCTGAGAGAGATAAGAATGGATCTGCAGCAAATTAAAAACGGCAAGGCCCCAGGCGAGGATGGAATTACAGCGGAGCTTCTGAAAGCAGGTGGAAAACCGGTACTTGAAGTCCTTCAGAAGCTCTTTAATTCCGTCCTACATGGTGGCACTTCACCGGAAGCGTGGAGCAGAAGTGGGTGGTCTTGTTCTTCAAGAAAGGTGGCAATGCTCTCTTAAAGAACTACAGACCGATTTCCCTCTGAGCCGCGTCTACGTGCTGTTTTCGAGTCATTACGAATCGTCTCGCACGCAGACTCGACGACTTCCAGCCTCCCGAACAAGCCGGTTTTCGAAAATGCTTTAGTACCACAGACCTCAAACATACCCTTCGGAAAATTGTACAGAAGACCAAAGAGTACATCTGCCACTTTATCTTGCGTATGTAGACTATAAGAAAGCCTTTTATTCCGACGAAATTTGGGGGGTGCTACAGTCCATTCAGCGGTGCCAAGTTGACTGTCGGTATATCGAAGTGCTGAAGTATTTGTACAGTAGGGCTACGATGGCTATCCGAGTACAGAACCAGAGTACGAAACCTATCCAACTGCAGAAAGGTGTAAGACGTTGTGTCTTTATATCCCCGAAACTCTTCACCGCTGCATTGGAAGACGCTTTCAACCTTCTGGACTGGAAATGATATGTTATTAACATCAACGGCGACTTCATCACTCACCTTCGATTTGCCGACGATATAGTCCTTATGGCAGAATCGCTGGAGGACTTAAGCACTATGCTCAATGACCTCAATAGTGTCTCTTAACGGATATGTCTTAAGATGAACATGTACAAAACAAAATGTATGTGTAACGTCCATTTCACACCTATGCCGATAGTTGTTGTAAGCACTAAGCTCGAAGTTGTTGACGAATATGTTTACCTGGGACAAATAGTCCAACTAGGTAAGTCCAACTTCGACGGAGAGGTCAATCGACGGATTCAAATCGGTTTCGCGTTCGGGAGATTACGACACATCTTCTCGTCAGGCATACCTCAAAACTAGATTACCAGTGTGTGTTGCCAGAGGTGACCTATGGATCTGAGACGTGGTCCTTCACTGCTGGCTCTATGAGAAAGCTCAGAGTCACTCAGCGAGCTATGGAGAGGACTATACTCGGGGTTTCTCTGCGTAATAGACTTAAAAATGAGGATATCAGCAGTAGAACCAGAGTAACCGACATAGCTTAACAGATTAGCAAGCTGAAGTGGCAATGGGCTGGCCATATAGCTCGAAGAACTGACAACCGATTGGGAAAAAAGGTTCGCAAGTAGCATCCTCGTACCGGCACGTCCTCTCACCAGATGGAGTGACGACCTGATAAGACATGTAGGAAGTCAATAGATGCAGGTGGCTCGGGGGCACGCTTTGTGGCGTTCTTTTGGGGGATGCCTATGTTTAGCAGTGGACTTGTGAAGTGCTGTAATGATGAAATTATGATGAAACATCTAGTGTAGTACCATGCAGCGCCATGTCTTGCTGGCATACAATAAACTTTTTTTCAATTATATATTTTTAGATTAATTTACTGTTAATCTCTTTAACTGTAATGATGATGATGATGAAGTTTTTGTTATTTGTCACATCTGTTCTCATAACCCTTGGCTGGAATAACTTCTTAATAAGAGCTAGTTGTGGCATCGGTATTAAACAATGTATAGCTAAAAGTATAAACCACTAGCTGGTACCCGGCGCGTTTCTGACGCAGAAGAAATAATTGTGTAAATATCGTTTTAAATTTGGGAGAGTTATATTGTTTAACTATGAATGATAATACATACATTAAAATTGAGTATACTCGCTAGTTAAGTTTCGGGAGCGGTGCTGAAGCTTTTTAAAAATAGCTAAATATGTCTCGATGACATTTATTACTATTACATTACAATAATGTATTAAAACTATTTCAGTGCAATACTGACTTCCTTAACTAAGTGACTGAATTACTGCGATGAGAACTATAACAAATCTTCTTCTAAATGCAACGGCTTATATAGCATGGTCAAATTAAGCATGTTGACTGAAAATATGACGCCTTGGTTTGACTAGCAATAACAAAAATATACAGTGGAGTCAGTGTCTTCTGTAACTTTACACTTCATAACATGTTTTCAGTAATCTAATATCAAAAACTTAATAGGCATAACTCGTGATCAACATGTTATTGTAAAATTATGGCTACTTGCAAATATCGTGTTTACGAGTAACCTCATACCAAAAGCTTAAACAATACAGTTTGGGATCAAGAGATCGTTATGATTTTACGGCTAGTTTCACACTGTATAACTCCTCCCCCCTTAAGTTCAAAATTATCAGAGGGATGATTAATTTCGCTCTGATTATTTTGATCAAAACATTTTATAAATTTTTTATATTTGTTAATTAGAAATACACAAATGAACATAATTAACTGTTTACATTGATACATTTTTCACAGTTGTCTTTTATTTAACGTTCACTTATTTTGAAAAGGTTATTTAAACGTTCAAGATTTGTCAAATCACTATTGTCCAAGTCGATGGTTTTTCTCTTCGGCTGAGGCTCAATAACGGTTATATCCGGAAGACTTATATATGGTAGTTTTGAGAATTTAAAGTTGCTGGTAAATGTTTGTCTTGATTTCAGAGTGATTCCATTGATTTTTGCGTCGCAGTAATCATCCAAAATAAAAGAGAATAAGTACCTTTAATATTATCATTTGTTATCTCGTTATTACATATTTTTTAAAATATCCTTTCGGCTCTCTATAGACTATCTATCTTTCTTTTCCTAATGATTGATTTTTCACTGAGCTAATTTCGACTGGTACTGGATGGCAGGACTCGTTCTATCTGAGAATCTCATTAAAGCCTTGATATAGGCATCTTTTATTTAGTTGTGACTCATCTTCGTAGCACAGGAACATAGCCTCGTCAAGCTAATTGCAAGGCTGAGTGAGCGAGACGATTTCAGAAACTTTTACTAATAGGTAGGGATATGTAGGAATAATGATTTTAGTTTGATTAAAGGAAGTGGTAATAGGTATTGGGATAGCTCTATAGTAAATATAATTTTCACTGTTTATAATAGGTATATCTAACACGAATATTATTTGACTTCCTTTTTAGTACACCTTTAATTTTATACAAATTTTTTTGTAAATACTAATTTACATAATTGAAAATTGCGTAAAAATAAATTGAAAATATTTATATAATTATGTATTGTTATATTACTATTTGGTTTGATATATTAATTTTCCCATTTCCCTTAACTTTCTTAAAATTTTGACAAAATTATTTCTAGTATTGTTACTTATTTTAACAAGAGATTCAGATATTTCAGAAATTAAGGCAAACTTGTTCTCTAGTGTATTTTGACGAGTTTTTAAATTAGTAATAATATTTTCATACTTAATAGCATCTTCATAATCGAAGTTACCAGTAATTATCTTAATAATAGATCCAAGAGGGTTCAGAATTCCTCGTTTGACTCTAACTGTTCAAATTTTTCAATACTAAAATTCATTACGAAATCAGTTTTTAAGTTTTATATCAATTAATTGAATGTTTGGAGATTATTTTTAAAAATATTTTAACGTGCTTATTTAAGTTCGCGTATATATTAATATTGAATTCTAAATCCTCATGCATTACACTGAAATCTAAAACCTTAATAATATTCCAATTATCATAACTGGCGCTAGCTTGGCCTTCTTTTAAAAGTAATATGCCAGGATTCTTATGTATCCTTTGAAGTTGAAGGGCGTAGGTCGTGATGACCGACGTCAGATGAACGAGGAGGCACCTGTGAAAATCGTTTAATATACTTTATAGGTGCTTTTGTATCACGGTTTCTAATTTTGTAGTATTCCTACTGACTTCAGCCGATACGTGCGCTTCTTGGTATCGTGGTTTGTCTTTTCGTCGTCTCGTATTAATGCCTTTAATAAATATTGTATCACCTTCTTGTACATCGAAAGATGTTTCACCGCCGCGTTTATCTTATACCTTTTATTTGTTCTCTATTAATTTATCTGTTATATAATTGTATAAATATTTCGTTCGTTTCATATGATCATGTAAGTTCATAATCATATGAAGCGAACGAACTTGTTGTGTATATTGTTTATTAAAATTTACTCCAAAAGTGCTATTTGAGTCAGTATGCCCGAACACAATTTCTAAAGGTGTAAAACCTGTAGCTGAATGGATAGTTTGATTATAAGACATGATAGCGTATGTCATTACACTAGCAGCGTCTGTTATCTTTTGTTCATACTTAGCGATACGATATATTTCCAGCATTGTAGAATGAAAACATTCTATTAAACCGATTGAATTTGGATTATGTGAGGTACCAATGTGTAAGTCTATTTTATAAAATTGCAAAGTTTATTTTAGTAACGTATTATTAAACTCAGTACCAGGGTTCGCACTTATCCTATTTGGGACACCATAAAAGGAGAAATATTTAATTAAAGCACGAACTAATTCAGGAGTAGAACGATTTGATAATTCGAAAGCCTGACCTAATTTGCTTAATGCATCTACCAGAGTTAAGAAATATTTACTTTTAATATAAAATATATCCATATAGATTTCAGCAAAGGGTTTGGTTTGCGATTGTGTAAATTTTAATTTCGGTTTGATTTCTTTACGGTTGTATTACATTTTTTTGCAAGTTTCGCAAGAATTATTTACTGTAGCAACTGTTAAATCCATGTTTTACCAAAAGTATGTACGGTTTAATTTCATAATTGTTTCTTAAATTCCGCGATGAGATGTTTTACCCCGATGATATGTAAGAGTGGTCGATCGTTTTTCATCTTCATCATCAACATATACAACTCTTTTTGTACACTCGTAAATTTTTACTGTGTCCTTTTTAAATAATTTAATACTTGCATCTGCAAAGTGATGACGATGTATTTGGTTTCAAATTAAAAAAATAATAATTTTGGGTTTTATGTATTCTAACAGAAACTTTTTCGAGGGATAAATGTATTTCAAAAACCTTTCGTTTATCCCTTGATATATGTTTAAGAAGACGGGGACCGGTCTGGATGAGACATCATAATCTCCTATAAGGGAATGCTTAATTTTTCCGAAGAATCTGATAAAACTATTGTATCGTCTACGTTAACCTGCATTGATACATCATCTTTTTTGTTTGAAAGGACTTTTAATTTTACACTTGAAAGAGCATCGGCGTTTGTGTTTTGTTTACCCTTCTTGTAAATTATATAAAAGTCGAATTTGGATAGCCTTAATTTCTATCTAGTTAATTTACTATTAGGTTCTGCTAATGGTCGATAAAAATGGATGGTAAATAGGGGCAAAAGTGTTTTGCGACCACACTATGGCTAGCAATTCCTTTTATATTGTACAGTAGCGTGTTATTAAGCGTACGACTCGCATAAGCAATCGGTTTTTCGTTGTCTATAGAGCCTTGTGAAAGAAAGGCACCTAAAACATAATTTGATGCATCTGTGGTAAGCACAAAGGGTTTAGAGAAATCCGGAAATTGAAGTATAAGAGCATTAACTAATAACTCCTTGCATTTTTGGAAAGCATCTATGTATGTTTTAGTTATTTCAATCTTATTTCTATTTTTTTAAACGTGAAGTAAGCGGTTGTTGTATTCTTATATTTACGGTAGTAACTTACTAGTCTGAGAAAACTTTTAATTTCAGTAGAAGTTCGGGGTAGTGGAAAGTCGATTACTGCTCTAATTTTGTCATCGTTGGGTTCTAAACCTTTTTTTGTAATTTTGTGCCCTAATTAAAGTACTTCTTTTCTTAGGAATTCGCACTTGTCAAGTGTCATTTTGAAATTAGTTTGCCTAAGTCGGTCAAATATTCGTTTTAATTTATTGATATGCTCTTGTAAGCTATTGGAATAAACTATGATGTCATCTAGTTTAGTTTTCGGCAGGGGATACTTATCGTCGGTTTTTACATCATTAAGACGTTGATAATCAATAACGATCCAAAAATTTTTTTCACGAAGCGTTCATTTTCCATTTGAGATCCAAATAACGATTAAGATACATAAAAAAGGCTGAGGACACTGGAGAGGAAGCCTGACCGTGACCCTGACCTGAAAATAAAGTAAGAAGAAAGAATCAACAATCTTCTCACATATGGGTACGCGATTCCTGCTGCCACACTTTGCTGTGTGCAACCCTTCGAAGCCGAAGAAACGCCTGGTTCATGATGCAGCAACGCGATCACACGGTTGGACCTTAAACGATATGTTGTTGCCTGCCCCTGAACTTCTGCAGTCATTATCTGGGGTCATCATGAGGTTCCGGCAGTATCCCTTTGCGACCTCGGCAGACATTTTAGAAATGTTTATGCAAATCAAGATAAGGTTAGAAGATAGAGATGCGTTGAGATTTCTGGGGAGAGGAAACGACAGAGGAGAAACAAGACCAAAAGAATATCAGATGACATCAGTAATATTCGGCGCAACTTCTTCACCATGTACAGCGTTATACACAACAGAAACGCAGAAGATTTCGAAGAAACCTCTCCCAGAGTGGTCAAAGTAATAAAGAAGTACCATTATATGGATAACTACATCACGAGCTTTCCGAGTGAAGAAGAAGCAACAGAAGTATCCAAAAATGTGGACTACTATCCATCGTCAAGCCGGCTTTATTCTACGTGGGTGGGTGTCGAACCAACAATCTGTGTTACGTCACTTCAACACTGATACGGAGACCACTACAGTACCCATAGAAGGAAACGACATCGAGAAGACTCTAGGATTACTATGGGAAGTAAAAGAAGCCTGCATTGGTTTCCACCTATATGAAAAGAAGACACCATCTTAAGTGTTTCGAAATGAACGACTGCCCAAGAAGAGAGAATTTTGAGTGTGATTATGTCACTATTTTATCCGCTTGACTTATCTGCTTAGACGCGAATTACCTTATGCGAGCAGAGAAGATGTGGATAAAAAAGGTGCAAGATGACAGCTACGCTAACGAAAAGATCCGCATAATGCACGACAGTGCTCCTACTTCGAAAGATCGCCTAGCCACATAAAGTGTATACATAGGAGAAGATAGACTGCTGCGTCTTTGTGGAAGGATTGCAGCCACGCCAGGGATAAGCCAAAAAACAGTCAATCCAGCTCTGTTGGATCGACAGCACAAGTACATAAGAATTTACATTCATCATGTATACGAAAAAATGCTTCACGGCGGAGTAGAATTGATTGTGAACGAGATAAGACAACGCTTCTGGGTGACAAGGATTCGACCTACGGTAAAAAGCGTGATAAGAAATTGCCCGGAATGCAAGATAAGAAAAGCAAGGCCAATGATCCCGTCGATGGGAGACCTACCGCCCGCGCGCCTCACACATCACATCCGGCCCTTCTCTTACATGGCCCTTGATTACTTCGGACCGATAGAAATCACTGTCGGAAGACGTCGTGAAAAGCGATGTGTTGCCTTCTTTACTTGCATGACAATAAGGGCGGTTCATCTCGAGGTAGTCACATCACTGAGTACGGACTCTGCTATAGCCGCACTAAGAAGATTCATGACAAGAATAGGACAGTCGTCTGAATAGGTCAGACAATGCGACGTGCTTCAAGGCAGCAGACAAGTAGCTGAAAGAAGCGAGACAAGAAGTTTGGGAAGCGACGAAAAAAGAGGTCAATGCGCGCCACATTAACTGGCGCCCCGCCTAACCGTTCATGGGCGGCGTATGGGAACGTCTAGTGCATAACGTGAAAGAAGCACTACGAATCACGTTACACGAGAAGCACCCAAGCTATGAGACTCTCCACACACTCCTCGTAGAAGTCGGGAATATCGACAATTTGCGGCCGCTCACGCACTTGACTGTAACACCGGAAGAACCAAAAACGTTGACCTCAAATCACATCCTGCTGGTCCCCAACAGTCACGTTCCAGCACCAGGCAATTTCGCCGAAGAAGATCAGTCTGCGCGTCAACTACGGAGACGCGCGCAATGACTAGCCAACGAGTTCTGGTGTCACAGGGTGATAGAGTATCTCCCCTTACTCCAACACCGGCGGGAGCCTCGCACCACCGGTACCACCCCAAAGGTCGGTAACCTGGTCGTGATCTGCGACCCGAACTTACTAAAGAACATGTGGACGAGAGAAAAAGTAACCAGAGTCTAACCCGGTGAGGGCAACGAGGTACGAGTCATCGACGTCACTACGAGCAACGGACATATCCTGCGGAGACCCTGCAAGAAGATCGTCGTGCTACCGATGGAATAGTATGCTGAGACGGCGGGAGAAATGTGCACGACAGCATTGAAGGAGGCCGTGCGGGCAGCATGGCACAACTAGTGCGGGCTCGACCACGTAACTCTTCCTTGATTACATTTTGTGCACAACAGCATCAAAGGTGGCCGTGCGGGCAATATGGCACAACTATTGGGGGCTCGACCACGTAACTCTTCCTTGATTAAATTTCATTATATTTCTTGGTAATTTAACATTATGATTTATTAGCGTGGAATGCTTTAATTAATTAATGTTTAACTAAGTACTTTGATTTGTTAATAAAAAAAATGTTATGTCTAGATTACCTATATTAGAAGTTATTTTATACATAAAAGTAGGATAGCTAAAATTATTGACAATATTAAGTGTTTGTTTCTTTATTTACCTTTTAATGACTTATCATAGCGTAATAAATATCGCGACCATTGGCTGGGGATTTATTCGACGTTCGGGCCTTACCAGAAAAGAAAAGGATAAAGGAAGATCGAAAGAAACTATCTGCCCAGCCCTCAGCTGACTCCATGACAAGTCAACAAGTGTTTTTATTCATCCTGAAAACCCTAGGCAATCTATCTGTAATAATGTGAGTTTTAGGCGTTTATTATGAAAGACATGTTTCACGTAAGACGGTCCATGGTATGTTATCAGAAAAGAGGGAGAATATAATGTTCACACATACAGTTCACACACGGTGAGGGGATTGCCGCGTAAGGTGAATTTTACACGTCCGTGGGAACCTGTTTAATTTTACACACCCGTTGCACAATTTTCTTGCTTACATTATTTTGATCCTATTACAACTGCCCTGAAAAATATAGGGTACATAACCCATTTCATAAAAGAAAAAAAATTAAACTTAGTACAATCATAATACTTTTCTTATACTAACATTACAAACATTAATTAAAAATGGATCTGAATAGGATCTTCAATATCGAGCAAATGGATTATTATTGAGATGAAAAGTGAACTCTGGCCCTAGCCGAAATAAACACTGGGACGAATGGAAGATATTTTATTCGTATTTACAATACCAATATTAATATTATTATTGTTTTTTAGGACAACCTACAGTAATACTAAAAGTTTACGTATGAACATTCATTTTTTTTTATAAAGTTACCATCTCCGTGAAATAGCGACAAATGTTAGCATCCGCTTACCATCAGGTGGACTGTGTACTCGCGTGTTACCCTTAATATATAAAAATGTAATAATCTACATTGAGTAAAATATTGTAATCTACTCTAGAGCCGTGGTAGTTTTGGACCTAAGTTTTAAATTTCTGTGCGCTGTAAATTTCACAAAACACTGCAAGCTGAGTTCGATCCCCATCAGTGCCAAAGAAATTGCTAATTTCAATTTTGTGTGCTGATTTACCACGTGCATGTCTGAGAAACAAAAAATATCATGTATATGTTATGTGAAGTCTGCCAACACTCGTTGCATCATAGTAGCGTCCATTTTCTTGTACTAAAGCTAGTTAATATCCCGATTAATACTCTTAACTCTCATCGTTAACAAAACACCAAGCTTCAAGGCAGTAGTTCCTGGATACTTGCATTTAAATTACGCTAGCCTCCTTACTTTAAGCCAATTATTCAATATACCCGCCTATTTGTAACCGCCTCTTTCGTGTCAGTACTGCATTCGAGAACCAAATAAGCGGATTTTCATCAGAATGGAGTGTTAATTATCAAAGAACTGGTTACAATTTGCTTAACAAATTTACAATAAACTGTTTTTAAGTTTATTTTATTGAGTAAGTAGTTTAATCACCATGAAATATGACGTTATCGGTCAGAACATATTGCTCTTTTATGACATTACGAAATAGCGGTGCTTTAAATAATTGATAAAATAAAGAAATTGAATCATCATTCAGATTTTTCTGAAAATGTTTATGGCCACGGATTATTAATTATTTTGATTTTTAGTATGTATTTTATTCGGATTAGTATGACTTAGGTAAAATACTAGAAAACACCCTGCATTTCTGAAAATCTGAAAGTTAATGAAAACGATGTAAAGAAAGAAATAACGTTTAGAAAGATAATTAACTACTATGAAAAGTGTAGTGTGATTATTTTTTTATTCGTTTAAATTAATAAAAAAATTATCAAGTTACACAAGTTATCAATAAATTTTACTTAAATTATATTTGTTAGCTATAACTTAAATAAATATCAATAATTGTATAGTCAAAAACAGTAGTGTCATTTCCCATCAAATAAACAATGGATATTTATCAAGTGACAAATATTTCAACAAATAATAATTTTAAAGTAGAATTTTCAACAGAATATAATTTGTTTTTTGAATATTAAGTAGATAACTTATAACTTATTTTATGTGAGTATTTTTAATATTTGAAATATGTGTTTTAAAGTCATAATTTTATGTCAAAAATCCAATCATAATAATAAATTGGCAATTGTTATTTGAGCTTAGAATATTTTCCCTTGAGAAAGGAAATTCCATAATGATTTCTTATATTTACGCGAACACTACACATTTAAATAAAACTAGTTTTACGGATTTTATCGCGCATATTAACTTATTTTATATTCCCGACGTTTCAGTACTTTACAGCACCCATGGTCACGGGGGGACTGAGGTATTTGACGTCCCAATGTCATAGTTAACCACGGTTACCTCCAGATTAAAAACTATTAATTTTTGTTCCGATCCACGCAGTAGGAACTTACAGTATCTTGAAGTCTTGCAGTTGTATGCTTGGGTTAGGTTTAATTTTATTAATTATAGGATCCCAAGCAGATGGTAGCACCCATCATGTAGCCATCTTCTCTATTGAAATTAGGATGTTTTTGATTTCAATAGCATCGCGAATCATCCTTGAAGGAATCGGTGTTCTTTAGCGAGGATTTGTGGTCTATCAAATCTAATGTAGTGACAGGGGCGATCCTGTACATGTTCACAGACTGCAGACTTCCCGGGCGTCGATTCTTCATCAGCTATGTGTTCTTTAACGCGGTTTTATTGATATTTTAGTTTGTCCTTTATAAGAGACCACATTCACAATCAAGCTTGCACTCCTGCATCTTGCAGAGGGACATTACACTTGACTGATGGTAAAAACTGACTAATCTTCTTCGGGGGCTTGAAGTAAGTTTTAATAGAAACACGCTTCAGAATGTAGCCAATCTTGTCAGTGACACCTCTGACATATGGCAGTACAGCAGGCACTCGCTCGACTGTGGCCGGCTTCTATCGTTCACTGTGACGTAGGCACGGGACCCGAAGCTTATTGTCGTGCAAAACTTGCTTGACGTGTTGGAGCTCGGCGACCAAGTGCTTACTGTCAGAGATCCCTCGTGTTCTCTGAAATAAAGATTTACCCAGGATGCTTGATTGTGAATGTGGTCTCTCTTATATTGGACAAACTAAAAGATCAATAAAAACCCGCGTTAAAGAACACATAGCTGATGTGAAGAATCGACGCTCCGGGAAGTCTGCAGTCTGTGAACGTGTACAGGATCGCCCCCGTCACTACATTAGATTTGATAGACCACAAATCCTCGCTAAAGAACACCGATTCCTTCCACGGATGATTAGCAAGACTATTGAAATCAAAAAACATCCTAATTTCAATAGAGAAGATGGCTGCTACGATGGGTGCTACCAGATGGTAGCACCTATCGTAGCAGCCGTCGTAGCAGATGCTTGGGATCCTATAATTAATATAATTAAATCCCAACCCAAGCATACAACTGCAAGACTTCAAGATACTGTAAGTTCATACTGCGTAGATCGGAACAAAAATTAATAATTTTTAATCTGGAGGTAACCGTGGTTAACTATGACATTGGGACGGCAAATACCTCAGTCCCCTCGTGACCATGGGTGCTGTAAAGTACTTGAAACGTCGGGAATATAAAATAAGTTAATATACGCGATAAAATCCGTAAAACTAGTTTTATTTAAAAGGGAAATTCCACTTGTTACGATAATTATCCCACATGAAGTTTTTGTTATTTTTCACATCTGGTATTATTAAAGACCCTTGACTGGAATAACTTTTTAATTAGAGGTAGTTTTGGTACCGGTATTAAATAATATCTAACTAAAATTATTAACCATAATGTATTACCTGAAGTGAAATTAGGAAATTTGTTTTAATATAAAACTATACTTAATCACATACTTCAGCAGATAAGATTCAATACTCTAGAACAATTATGAGTAAAGCTAGACCGAAAATTATGCAATCTAATTTTTGTATCGTTCTCTTCTAAGTTTAAAATTTTTCAGATTTAAGATTATTCTAAAGGCAGTCCGAAACGAATATTAATATGAGTCTAAATGTAGGCATAGACGTCAGGTAAGTTCCATCAAAATTTCCCGTATGACTGATAGGAAATGCTCAGCCTGTACCTTTGTATCTTTGCAGCCTTTCCATTTCCACAGGTCTGACACTCTTCCCGAATGTGTATTGTAACTTAAGCCCATGGCCGTCTGAATTTAACTTCAAATATAAAGGATACATACAGGTAGGTTATCAAATGACAATGTCCATAATCGCCCTGTGCAATAAAAGCATCGGACATACACGATAATTAATTGTCTATTTTATTATATTAGTTGCAAATACTTTTATAACACGGATTAGCTGCATGCCAAAATGAACATTAAAGAGTATTCTATTCGACTAATAACATTAATCACCGCCATCTTCGCCAAACGTCATGTGGTGTCGAAAAATGATTAGGGATACCCAATGTCACATATTTTTTAATCTGAATCACATTTTGAATTTATTTCGAATAAAGTGCAAATAGAAGCTTGAACAAAAACATTCAATTACCTACCATTCCTTTATTATTATTCCCTTAAAGTACATTTTAAAAAACCTTCTATACCTCATGAATGAGGTCATACTCGAATTTAAATTATAGGTAGTTACAATAATGCTGAAGTGAAAAAACCTACATATTTTATCATGATCATTATAATTCAGGTTTTTCTAATGATCGTTTAGAAATGTGTGCGGTTTACATCTAAATAAACGATCACTTACGAATTTACAACAATTAATATAAAAAAAAACACTTATACTTCATGAATTATAAATCTTTTAAAAAAAAGCAATATTTCAGACTAGATACAGATGTTATTATTAATATTGTTACAATTATAGAAGAAGTAGAGAAGAATCGTGTCATTATAAGTAAAGCAGGACATTGTCATACTTGTTATGGTATTAATATTATCGTATGACAAAAGTTGATGTTATACTGTTTGTAACGTATGGCCATAGTAAATCTTAGGAAATATCGATAAATCGTATCGTATTTAGCACCCCTATTTTTGACGTCACTAAATGGTCTCTTGTCACTTATCAGTCTCTCACCTGTGCTCTCTCTCTGTCAATTACATTGGCGTCGCTGTCGCTCGCTCTTCGTAATTATATCGGTGTGTTTTTGGGACTTTCGGGACTATCTATTGAATATTACGACTTGGCTATTATAACGGAGTTGCTTTCAAAAACGATTTACCTGGCTGTGATTTTCGTAACTGTGTACCGCTCAAACGATAACCTGGCACTCATAAACGGAGTTACGCATACGCAATGGAAAGTGTATTTTGTGTAAATTGTGGCTCTGCTGTTGGTTCTATGTTCTTGGAAGATGAACACATTCGTCACTGTGTACAACAATGGACTGCACCTCTTTTTGTAATTACATTTCTACTTTGTCTGCATATTCCGAGTCTCGTGATGTATTTAGAAGATGAACAATAAAAATGAAATTAAATGTGTGTTTTATGTCTAATTCAAATATAATGAGTTAATTTAGGTTTAAAAACAACTTACTACCTAATTGGTAAGGCTGGTTTCATAGTCACGCGTTTTAACAGCGCCGTCCAGACGCACACGCTTGCAAATGCACATTAAAAAAAAATAAAGGTAGTAGACGCGACTAGATTCTATGCATTTATACGTTGCTCTTACTTACATTTAGGCTTTAGAACAAGAACTACATACCTAATTATCTTAATTATCTAGGTAGGAACTAAAAATAGCTAAATGTTTTGGATATTGTTTTTCAGTTTCTTGAAAATCATTCGGAGCTATGAAAAACCACAATGTTCGTGGTTCAATTATAACCTCAAAATTTGATACTTTTTTTGAAATATATCTATTCTGCAGCTAGTCCGCTATAAAAATAAGATCATATAGGAATTTACTAATTATTGAAAATACATCACATAATTATCCGATGCTCTTGGTTCCAGGGCGAACAATGTATGGGCGCAGAGCAATGTCCTTTGGGGAATAAGGTGGATTGCCTAAAATCCTTCAATTATACTTATTTCTCATATTTAACTGGAATAAAACACTGAATGCACTGCTGCTTGATGGCAGTAAAAAGAAAGAAGTGTTTTTGTCAAAGTGCATCCTAAAATATGAGACATAAATTCCAAAGTGTTGAGAGGTCAAACACCGATTTTGTAAGTGCAATACCCCATATTATGTACCTTAAGACAGTGAACTGTTGTATTGTTTGTAGTATGTTTTAAATATTCAGCCTTGAAAATTTGTAACGATTTATTACCGCCCTAAATTTTGCATGCCTTAAGCGCAAAACGCGTAGGTATGTTCTACTAGCGACTAAAAATCAATATTCCAATGTTTTGTCGGCATGAAAAAAAATGGCATATAAAAACGCTCTGTCCCGGCGAAAATGTTCCATTGGAAGTTAACCAACAAAAACAGTGGGATATTCCGTTGGTACAGAGGGTGCAGAAAGATTTATTTCATAATTTCCATAGTCACCAAGATAAGGCACGCCTTCTAGCTGTTTCGACTAAATAATCTAGTCACTGGTTACACGCTTTACCATAAAGTAACCTCGGCACAATACTTGATACGGATTCCCACAGCGATGCGCAAGCTTTCCCCAGCTTGCGCATCGCTGTAGGAATCCGACTAGGAGCGCCGATTTGTCAACGCCATCAGTGCCTATGTGGTAGCAGCGTCGACAAGTTTGTGCTCCACGGACTTTCTTGTAAGAAAAGTACTGGTAGGTTTTCACGGCACGGTTCTTTGAACGATGTCATCCGAAGGGCTCTTGTCGCTATAAATATTCCCTCGGTTTTAGAGCCTTGTGGAATATTTAGAGACGATGGCAGGAGACCCGACGGTATGACATTGGTCCCTGGGAGGTAAAGCCCTAGTGTGGGATGCTGCTGCGTAGACACTTTGGCGGCCTCTTATCTCGAGGGTACCTCGTTTAGAGCCGGGGCGGCATCAGAGGCAGCTGAACTGAGTAAGTGGCGCAAATATGAGTCTCTGAGAGATTACTACATATTTGTGCCATTTGTTGTAGAGACTATCGGTCCGTAGGGTCCACGTATGGTGAAGTTCTTAAAGGAACTCCATCGACGGCTGGTCGTTGCTGCTGGTGATAAGAAGGCTGGCTCTTTTCTCGCTCAAAGGCTAAGTATAGCCATTCAGCGGGCAAACGCAGCCAGCGTTCTTGGCACGATACCGCGTGAAGTAGGACTGTTTGATAATGAAATTACTAGTTTTAGTTTTCATTTTTATTATAGTTTTTAATATTGTATATAATAAAATATTGTATATTATGTTATGTAAATAAATTTATTTTAACTTAGAGGCTAACACATAGCAATATTGATGGTTGAAATTGTCATCATAAATTAAATTATTAAATATATATATATATATATATATATATATATATATATATATATATATATATATATATATATATATATATATATATATATATATATATATATATATATATATATATATATATATATAAACACATTGTTAGAAATGCTATTTTTACATAAAAAGTGGTTTTAGTGGCTTATGGTGTAGACTTATCAAGTCCGCATGGAGGGGTAAACACGATAACTTTTGAAAATATCAATTGTTTAACTCAATCTATTTTTTAATCTCTTCATCTATCATGTGGGAAGCCATGGAATGTAAATGGCAGTTTAATTTTTTTTTCGGCTGAGAAATATCGAAATTTTAGGTGTTTTGAGCAGCCTTGTAATAATTTATTTTACTAAATACCCTTTGTTTTGCCTCACTGTCACTCCGCGCTCGGCCGCCGTCGTGAGTGGATTACTGTATCTATATATGTAATGGGCAGCAAAAAATATCGATTTCTGTAGAAATACAAAAAATATCAAATACCAAATTTGATACATACTTGACCAATATTATTATTTTTATAACCACGGATTTTTATTACAATATTTTGTTTCGCTAAAAGAACGTAGGATTTATATAATAAATATACTTATACGTACCGGCAGGCGAAGTGTAGGGCGTCCCCTCACTAGATGGAGTGACGACCTAGTAAGACATGCAGGAAGTCAATGGATGCAGGTGGCTCGTAACCGTGCTTTGTGGAGTTCCTTGGGGGTTTAGCAGTGGACTTGTGAAGGGCTGTAATGATGATGATGATGATACATATGATACATATACATATATGATGATACTACGTCTTGGACTTTATGGTGTGATCTGAAGGTGTACTCGGTATCTGCTACTGGAACTTATCGACGAGTAGAACTAGATGTGCCGAGATTGTGCTCGTTATATTAGTAATGATGAGATCTTACCCCCGGACTTGACGGAGTGACCTGAATGTGTACTTCGGTGAATGCTACTGGAACTCCTCAATCAGTAGTATTAGGTGTGCCGAGTTTGGCCTCGTTTTGTTAGTTATGGTGAGACCATACCTCCGGACTAGATGGAGTGACCTGAAGGTTTGCTTCAGTGAATGCCACTGGAACTCCTCGAAGAGTAGAATTAGATGTGCCGAGTTTGGCCTTGTTTTGTTAGTAACGATGAGACTTTACCTCCGGACTTGATAGAATAACCTGACGGAGTACTTTGGTGAATGCTACTGGAACTCCTCGAAGAGTAGAACTAGGTGTGCCGAGTTTGGCCTCGTTTTGTAAGTTATGATGAAACCTTACCTCCGGACTTGATAGAGTGGCCTGAAGGTGTACTTCGGTGAATGCCACTGGAACTCCTCGAACAGTAGAACTAGGTGTGCCGAGTTTGGCCTCGTTTTGTTAGTTACGATGAGACCTTACCTCCGGACTTGATAGAGTGACCTGAAGGTGTACTTTGATGACTGCTACAGGAACTCCTCGACGAGGAGTACTTGGTGTCCCGAGGTTGGGCTCGTTTAGTTAGTAATGAATAGGCCTTGCCTTCGGACTTGATAGAGTGACTTGAACGTGTACTTCGATGACTGCTACTGGAACTCTTTGAGGAATGGAACTACAATTTACATTTTTTTTAAATTTTTTCACGATCATATGAGAATTATAATTGCACTTTTGGATTTTCCAAGTTCTTTTAAATTGAAATTTGACATTAAATTATCGGAAAATTGGAAGTATAGTAATAATTATAAGGTTTTAGTGAAAACTTGTGTGTAATTTAACTACTTTAAATATCAACTTATAATCATGTTATATGTAATGTTTTTAATGTGCTTAAGACATGCACAATTGGATTTACCATTAGTTTTTTATTTTTAATCAATAAGTATTTTAAGTTTACAAAAAAAAAAAAACAAGTTCAAATAAGGAGTAATTATAAAAAAAAATATTTGTGTGTCAGATTTGTGTAAGAGTATTATTGGTTTCTTATATTTACGCGAATACTACACCTTAAATTAAACTAATTTTATATATTTTAATTTCCTCCGAGACCACGAGTGCAGCAGACCATCCGAAACGTCGAGAATTAAAAACTGAAAATTAAACGCGATATTTTAGAGAGATTCGTTTCATTTATTATTATAGGTGTTATTTATTTTTGAAGTGAAAACGTAGTACGTGTTATTTATGACAAGTTATTACAGCGTCGTCTTAGATAAGTCTTACCGAGACAGACTACGTTGGTCCCAATTATCTTTATATGTGAACCCATACTTGTATTAGATCAGAGAACAGTAACTGTATATGGCTTGTAATTCAGAGAACAATAACTGTATATGGCTTGTGCCAACTTGTTGACTGTGTAGCTATTCAACTATTTGAATAGGATATTCAATATAGAGCAAATGGATTATGATTGAGATAAAAAGTGAACTCTGGCCATAGCCGAAATGAACGCTGGGACGAAGAGAAAGATATTTTATTTGTAGTTAATACCAATACAATATTTTTATTTAGGATAACCTAAAGTAATACTAAGAGTTTACGTATGAATATTCAATTTTTTTTAATGTTAGCATCTCCGTGTAATAGCAACAAATGTAAACCTACTGCCCCTGATCCCGTGGCGACAATGGGAAGTGAACAAGCCAATAACAACTCTAAAGAATTAAAAAAAAACTGCGGTTGTCAACCCGACTGCTAAGCGAAATAACTGTTACAATTCTTCTCTAGGAGGTAATCTATAGAAGAGGCTTATCGTTACAACTTGTCAAAAGCCACTACTAAAGTTCTACTGGTTCTTCCCAGGACAGTATTAGGTATTTTCCGACAGGTAATTTCCGAACCACTTGTAAATAAAAATAGATTTTAGACAGATACATGGAAATAATGTAGTAGATTCATACTACAACTTATAATGGTTACAGCACGAATGGGTCGACTTGACGGGGGTAAGACCAAGCCCTCATAGAATACCACCGTGAAATAGCAGCTTAATAACGCTATGTTTTGTATGGTGAGTGTAGCGAACCAGAGACTCTTTTTACAACGTATTTGCATTTTGATTCTTAATTAAGGATTGATATCTATTATGGGCCACAGCATCCGCTTACCATCAGGTGAACTGTGTGCTCGCGTGTTAAACTTATTCTATAAAAAAGTAATAATTTACATTGAGTAAACATATTTTAATCTACTCTAGAATCGTGGTAGTTTTAGGACTAAGCGCTTCCTGTAAATTTCTCAAATCACCACAATGAGAGTTGATCCCATTGATTTACCACGTGCTTGGCGGTGAAGGGAAACATCGCGAGAAAACCGGCATGTCTGAAGAATAAAAAAAATATCACGAATATGTTATGTGAAGTCTGCCAATACTCATTTAGGCATAGTGGCTTTCATTTTTTTGTACTAAAGCTAGTAAATATCCCAATTAATACTCAACTCTGCTATTATTTGGATACTAATTTAGCAAACTAATATTTATTGGAGCTTACTCCTTAAGAATAGATTTTCATATATTATATCTCGCTGTACACAAATTAGATGGGGTGTGAAAACCAGTTTTGACAAAAAGTGAAGTCGTTATGTTGCCCCTCCGCGCAACACATTCGCGCATCTTTTACTGAAAGCGTGTAAATTAACAGCACTATCTACTTCATTCTGTGGGTAATTTTATCGAATAAATCGGTTGACTTGACTATCAAGGTGACACTGTTATGTAAAATAGATGCCGTCTAGTCTAGTCTAAATGTAACAAGTTTGATACTTTGTATAAACATAAGGAGTAAACTACAGTCGTGTGTCGTAGCTGATACGCACCATTATTTTCTTTTAATTTCGCCTACCCCTGACGTAGTAGATCATGCTATGGCTCTAGTTTCTAATTTCCGCTAAAGTCAATATTAGTGTGGGGAAAAAGTTTATTCGTATTTTGTTTGCATAAAATTGAATAAAAATCCGTTGTACTGTTTATATCTGGCTGTATTAATATCAATACATACAGGACATTAAGAAAAAGAAAACAAAAAATTAAAAAACACTTTCCCGCCATTTACAATTGTTTTTTTGTTCGCCAAAATGAGTGAATCTAACGAAGAAATTCGATACATTCTGAAGTTTTTGTGAAGTTTATGGACCTAATGCAGTGACAGTAAGAGTAGCACAAAGTTGGTTCAAGCGTTTTCAGCCTGGAAATTTTGATGTCAAATATGCAGCTCGCTCTGGTCGACTCATACGAATAAACTCGAGGCTATTTTTAAAAAAGGAGAGCAAGATAAGCAGTTTAGTAGTTACGACATAGCCGAGGAATTGAGGATTGAGCACAACTTGAAAAAGTCTGGCTATACAAAAAAGCTACCACACGAGCTCACTGAAAGAAACCTAATGAATTGTGTACTCATTGCGATTCTCTATTGAAACGTAATGAAAACGAACCATTTTTGAAAAGATTGATCAATGCTGATGAAAAATGGATCAACGACGACAAGGACGTGCGAAAAAGATTAACACGCAATAAGGTGATGCTGTGTGTATGGTGGGATTGGAAGGGCATCGTTTATTATGAGCTTTTACCGCCGGGCAAAACCATCGATTGGAATCTCTATTCTCATCTCTACTGCCAAGAACTAATGAGACTCAAGCAAGAAATTGAGAAAATACGTCCGGAATTGATCATCAGAAAAAGAGTGGTCTTCCTTCATGATAACGCCAGATCACACATATTTTTGACCACTCAACAAAAATTGATAGAGCTTTGTTGGAAAGTGTTATTGCATCCAGCATATAGTCCTGACCTTGCACCCTCAGATTTTCACCTGTTTCGGTCTCTTCAGAATTCTTTGGGTAGTGTTAGGATAATATCAAGAGAGGACTGTCAAAACTAGTTGTCGCATTTTTTTTAACCAAAAATCCCATGATTTCAACAGCAAAGGGACTATGTCACTACCTACAAGATGGCAGCAAGTTATCGAACAAAATATATATTTTTATTAAATGTAATTAAACATTGAAAAAAATATCTTGAATTTGTATATAAACTACGAAGAAACTTTTTCCCCAACCTTATACAAATTGCTGGTTTTGTGTCTGGCTGTATTGTGACTAATTCAAGGCTTCTCCAAGAGTATCTCGTAACATTACATCGTTCTCTTAGGTTTGAACGAGTGAGTTTAGACTCACGCCTACACTTATAAGTATAGTAAATGTATATTCCATGCAATTAACAGCAGTAAAAACTACTTTTGTTGTTATCTCCATGGTCGAAATTAGCCAGGAGAACGTCCAATAATTTTATTTATATATAGTCGGTAGGGCAATAAAAATTTTAAGTGAAAAATTGATATGACGAAAAATATTGTTAGGCAGGCAAACATTAGGTAGGTCTGGTCCCTACCCCCCTCCCCTCTCCGAATTGGTTTGCCGTGGTTTGATCACTGATAGTGAACTAAAAGGAACCAACCTGGCTGGCACGAGGTGAAGGAACGGCCCGAGGTGGCCATTACGAGTGGGTTTAGCGAGCCCACTTTGGATATGTGTTGGTGGGCTGCGGCAAGAGAGAGTGTCCTCTCACTTTACCGTTGCAGCCGAGGTGGAGCTGCAGGGTAACAGGAGTGTCGGTATTATAGGCGCCGCTCTCACTACCCTCCGCGGCCGGAACTTGTTTGGTGGCGAAGCCACAAACCAAATCCGCCGCTGGGGTCAGAAAAGCTGGTACTAGCCGGTGGTAATTATTCTTGTTCATTATTGTTCCTTATCATTTATCTACAAAGCGTTATTTATCGTGTGACTTCAGTTACTAAAAGTTTTGACTGAACCGAGCATATCGTTAAGATATAAATTGAGTACTTGAAATATATTGTCATCTTAATTTTACTGTTCCTTAGAGTTTGTTTGTTTTATATTCTTTGAATAATATTGTGAAAGCTTACATTTGTACAAATTTAATTGTATTATAGGAAATAATAATCTTTAAAACTTTGTTGGCTTGTAACTATAACAAACTTTGATTAGTTTTAGTAATTGGCCAATAAATAAACTCATGTTATATTCATTGAACAAAAAAAACTCCACGCTTCTAAAACTATCTATTCTATAAGATTTATATATAATAAAAGTAATATATATTTATATAATAATAGTAATACAGTACATACAGTTCCTACTTTACCTCTGGTAGACTGTGAGAGAATTCCATAAGGCATTAATTCCGCCCTATGTAATCCTTTTCAACCGACTTTAAAAAAAGGAGGATGTTCTCAATTCGACTGTATTTTTTATTATAATAATAATAAGCCCCCTAAAATCCTACCTTACGTCCAAGCTGAACACCTAGCTGAACGCGTACTGTACAACAGTACAAAAAAAAATTAAAGATTATTATTTCCTATGATACAATTAAATTTGTACAAATGTAAGCTTTAACAGCGTTTTAGTAATTGGCCAATAAATAAACTAATGTTATATCCATTGAAAAAAAAAAACTTCACGCTTCTAAAACTATCTATTCTATAAGGTGTCTAATAGGTGTCCAATGATCCAGATTTATTAATAGACACAGCAGAAGATAAACAGGGATTTAACTGCAAAAACCTTGATCAAAATCAATCAGTAGTTAAAATATTAGGACTGTTTTACGATGCTGCTGATGATGTTTTTAAGTTGAGTGGTCGAGTCACTAATCCCAACAAAAATCCCATTAAAAGAAGCATTTTGAGCTATATCAGTCGTTTGTTCGGTCCTATGGGATTTGTTGGGCCTATCACTGTCAAGGTAAAACTTATTTTGCAACAGATTTGGAGGTACAATTTGGATTGGGATACAACTTTGCCAGCAGAATTAATTAAAATCTGGGAAGATTTTTCTGTTAATCTAATAAAAATGCCTGAAATAAATATTACACGTTACATACAAATAACAAACAGTGATGAAGTTGAACTTATTGGTTACTGCGATGCCTCAGCAAGCGATTACGGATGTTGCGTATATGTGAAATAAAAAATTATTTAAAAATTCACTTGCACCTTCTCTGCTCAAGGTCCAGGCTGACTGGTTTAAATTCAAAATCGACAATGCCAAAATTAGAATGAAATGGTGCTTTATTGTTGGCTAAGCTAATAAATATCACATGTAGCCAGTGTATTGAATATTTATAAAGTAAGGGTGTTTTGTGATTCAAAGATTGTATTCGGCTGGGTACAAACGTCACCATTAAAGTTACCCGATTACATGGGCAATCGTAATCAACAAGCTTACTCGAAACATGTTTTGGTATTTTCCATCAAGACTACTAAATCCAGCGGACATTCTCTCCAGAGGATCTTATTCTCAAAAAATTATTAACAACCACTTATGGAAGCACGGACCTGACTATTTGGTAGACACAAGTACCTATAATTTTTACATTTCTGTAATAGAAAAACCAATTTCATTAAGCACATCAGCTTATAGATCAATTAGCTGTTACCCGCGGCTTCGCCCGCATGGTCACTGGGAAATGAACTATCCATTGCTTTTTGAATTGAAAGAAAACTGAGTTTTATAGATTTGTCAGAGATGCAGGCATTAAAAGGAAACTGAGCAAAATTGATTCGTCAGCCTATTTAAATGTTTTGAAACGCAGCGTATAGGAAAGCATGAAAATAGCCTGTTTCCAAATGGAAATGGGATATTTTTAATTAAAAACTGAGCATAATTATCCGTCAGGGATGCAGTTTTCTGAATTGAAAAACTGAGCCAAATAAACGATCCGTCAGAGATGCAGCCTTTTGAGTTGAAAACTGAGCTTAATAGGTCCGTCAGAGGTGCATCATTTGGAATTGAAAGAAACTGAGCTAAATAGGAAATTCTGAATTGAAAGGGAAGATCTGTGGAATTCTGATTAATTTATTGTGGAATTTTGGAAAAAAACTAACTGAACACTATTTTAAGACGCTGTTGTACACAATGTTATATGTTTTTCCATTCGGGGAAAGAATGTGGAGATTCTGGGCATTTGACGCACGCGAACATGCTACATACAGCTGATCATGAGAGAAGCATGATTTTTCTAAGTTGACCCCCGCTACCTGTAACGTTTGCCCTTGCGCTTTATTAATTGTCATTGCAAAACTGAGCTTAATAGGGAACTGCAAACTTTTGAATTGAAAAGGAAGATCTGTGGGAATTATAGGGATCCGTGGTATAATAATATTTTCAGTTTTTCCTACGCCTGTCAAAATTGTAGCACCGATTATGTTCCGTCCAAGATGTGTCACACGCAGCCTTGTCCCGTTACATAACCGAGGAGCATCTACATTTCGCATTAGCATGACTGGGACGCCTAATTTTAATTGAAGCTTATGTGAGGCACACATGACAACTCTGGAGAATTTAGAAACTCTACGGGATATGAAGTGCTCTGTTCTGTGTCCATAACTGTGTCTACTGACAAATACTCTGTTATTTCTCCTGCTACTTCGCTTAATATATCTGAATTTATTTTGTTAACGCTCTCATTTTTGGTGCAAGTATCGCCCTTTCACATAACCATTTGTCTTCATGCATGTTGTTCGTTAAATCTGAATAAACGCTCGCAATTAATTCGGAATGACTCTGTACTAAATTACAAAATCTCTCGTCAAAGGTGACAGCGCATCTGCAATTCCCTGGTGTTGCAGTTGTTCATGGGCAGCAGTAGTCATAACATCGGTGAACCGCAGGCTCGTTTGCCCCCTCTCTATAAAAAAAAAAGCCCTCAGCATCCGTTTCCAATCGCCCATCGCCAATTTTTAATAGTGTGTTAGCATAGTTTCCAGCATTGATATCATTATACAAATGCACTGTCATATTCGTAGTTAAACTGAATTTTGTCACCTTGTTCCATAAAATAGACGACTTGAGGCATGCTTTAATTTCATCTGCAGGTGTGCCTTTTGAATGACAGGTAAAGTTTGGCGAAAGTCACCAGCCAATAAAACCACCATTCCTCCCATTACATCGGTATTGCTGCGCAAATCCTGGAGCGTTCGATTTAGTGCTTCTACAGCTTTTTATGCGACATTGTACTTTTGTCCCACACTAAAGTTTGCATTGTCGTAGCATTATACCTCGTGCACTATTTTGCTAAAGTTGAAGATCGGCGATTCTTCCTGGGCTAGATTTAGAGGAGTTTTAAAACAGAATGTGCAGTGCGGCCCCGCTTAGCAGCGTGGCGGCTATACCGGAGGAAGCTACAGCCACAGCAATATTTTATCTTTCCGTACTTGCGCTAATAATAAATTTAACAAAATGTCTTCCAGTTCCTCCAGGGGCATCTAAAAAGAAAAGTGCACCATTTCCAGATTCAATTTGTCCTAATACTTTGTCAAAAACTCGTTTTTGTTCGGGAAGCAAGCGGGGAACAAATTCGGCTACTTGCTGCTGCAAAGCTGGTATATCGTAGTTTGTTTCACGTATAATTTCATCACTTAGTTCATTTTCGGTTGTTCGCTGAGGGCTTATCATTCCAAAGTCGCTTAATTTTTTGCCTACCATTGCCATTACTTTATCTTCAATTTTTCCAAGTGCTTCATTATAAATGTGTTCATTATATGTCATGTTCGCGTGTGTCTGCTGTAACCTTCGCAAAATATCTTCCGCCATGTACTCTTTATATTTGTCCCACAATTTATGTGCATTAGATAGCCCGCAAGATGATATGAGAGTTGCATAAAGATCTTTAATTTTGGTTGGTGACTGGCACTGCACAGCTTCCTCCATGGTTTCATCCCAGTGATTATCGTTTTCTAAAAGATGCAGAGCTTCACATGCTTTTCTATAAGTTGCGCATTCCTGACCGTTGACAGTTATAAGGTCTTTATATCCTGTAGGACCCCGAACATGGTGCAGCAGCAATCGTAAACAGAAACATTCAAAATTAGTTACATGGACGGTATACACGACCAAGGGCATCTGATGACTTTACACGGGCCAATTTGCAACAGGCGCGCCTTGAATACGGCGTTTTCACTTCTTCCTAGATGTGTTCCAAGTATAATAGCGGGGACTTCAGAATATAACAACGTTTTTGCAAAGGGTCAGTTTGACAATGTTGAAAGAAGGCTATTAGTGTAGTTTTTGGCGGTGATGCAATTCTTTCTTGGAAATTTCTTTCGGTGAAATATACACACTCCATTTCTAAGTGCACAGCAAGTTGAGTAACTGTTGGGTGCCTTTCGTGTAAAGGTAAGCCAAGGAGACGCCACGCTGCCTCGTTACTGCTGACATAACGCCCTGCTTGAAAGGTCTGTGCTTCATTAACAGGTTGCCTCACCTTCACTCCTGAGATTAAATATTACTTGTCGCTTCCTTTATTTATGTACATACAGATATACTTGATTGCGCGGACAGAGCTACATGCTTCTACATTATGTGGGCATTAAACATTTTACATAGAATGGCCGAATACGGAACAATCCAGCTGTTATCTAAGGTTTCGAACGCTCCAGAGCGAGATTTGATTGTAACTTTCCTGCCACCATCTTCGGGAGCTCTGCGTCTGTATAAAGGTAGCCATTGTCATTGTGCACTGTTTCTTTTAATAGCTGTTTAGAATTTCTTTGTACATTTTCATTCTTTCATACATGGCAATATTGAATTTCGTGCTCCACATGAACCGTGAATCATATTTCGGACGATGGTATCATACAATTCTTTATCTTGCTCAGGATCTGGAATCTCGGTGCTTATTATGTCGTCTATTTGGCTGGGCCGCAACTTCTCTTTAAGCCATATTAGAATGTGGGCATGCGGTAATCCTCTTTTTTGCCATTCAATTGAATACATGAAGCACTGCACCTCTCCGAAAATTTTCCCTTTATTAATTACATACATTAATTTTTGTACCTTTAATATAAATACTCTAGCAACTAAATCGTGTCTGTCAGTACTTTTTGGCCCGGCATTATCTCCTCAGTTATTTCTTTCCATGTGGGATTGCAAGTAAAAGTAACAAAAGATCAGGTCTTCCGTAAGTTCGTACATAGGCGAATGCGTCTAGTGTGTACTCATGTAGGTAGCAGGGACTGTTAACGAATGATGAGGGCAGAATTACCATTTTACCTAAATCTCTGGGGCTTACATTGGCGTCGCTAGAAACTGCATCTTGTAAATGTATATAATTCTCAACGCGCAGCTTTTTTGATTTAAGATATATCCTTCACTTTCTACCTTCATACATGTCTACAAAATTGATGAAATAATTGTCTACATCGGCTAAGAGGTAACAATCATTTTCTCGCAACATCATATGATACGCATAAAATCCATACATGATACTTTTTGTTTGAGTAGGCTTCTTTGTGACCGAGTTAATGGTGGAATTTGAAAATGATAACCCTCTTGTCCTTTGCAATAAATCAATGGGTATTGCAGGCGTCATAAAACTTGTGTGTATCGGCTACCCGTTGCATCGTATCATCACGTGCTCGCAAGACAATGTCTCGTGAAGAAAATTGATCACCACTAATTACGGCTGCTATTTTTTTTTAATAGGATAGGGTGACAAACGAGCATACAGTCCACCTGATGGTAAGTGGTTGCTGTGACCCATAGACATCTACATCTATCTTCAATAAAGAATCAAAATGCAGATGCGTTGTCACCCGTGAGGACAAAGATGGAATGCCTCTTTTCCAGTAAAAAGGGTCTCCGGTTCTCTACACTCACCATACGAAACACAGCAGTGTTAAACTGCTATTTTACGCTGGTATTCTGTGAGAGCATGGTCTTTCCCCGGTTGCGCCGACCCATTCGTACTACAACTATACTACTAATATAGCTGCAGCATGGCTCTATTTCGTTTATCAAAGGTGCATTGTAGCACCTTTCATGCTCTCCTCGAGGGGTCCGATCTGCGTTAATGACGACTTTATAATCCTCTTAAGGTAGGTTTTCTAAAGCAGTTTTAAATGTTTTGACTAAAATGTTACGTTCATACAAGAATCTGAATTTTGAACACTGTTTCTCTCTCAATGCCTTCGTCACCCATAAAATATACTTATAAAATTTATGCTGTTCGTTTTCAGCTGGAAAAAGTTAACCTATTCTATGATAAATTTGCCTTGCACCGTAAATGTAGGTGAAAATCCCGGCATTATTATTTCCCAGTCAACTCCGAAGGACG